>ML663562.1:14273475-14362630 GCA_007570785.1 Antilocapra americana | reverse complement strand
CATCAGTCCCGAGCATCAATCCTGGGCTGGCGATTGATTAGACACATGACAATTAACATGCTTCAATGCCCTTCTCCCATAACATCCCACCCTTACCCTCAATTCTCATATACCAGGTGTAAGGCTAGTATACAAAATGCACTTATGTTGAAAAGCTGGGGCCAAGCTGGGCTCCACCCCAGCCTGAGGCATCTGCGTTTCACCACCCTGCCCAGTATTTGTTTTGAGTCCTGTGGCTTTGAAAAAGGTGTGGCAACCCTGGTGGAGATTCCACGAGTGCACAGTGGACAGGCTTATACCTGTAGGCATGGCTTTGTCTCTGTGGATTTAGGACACAGTGTACCAGTATGATGTTTTGAGCATCAGGACTCATTGACCCCAGAAATGGTTGACTAAGTCTGATTTTCTTTTTTTTTTTCCCCAAGCTAAGTTATATAAAGGGGAGGATTTAGAAAATGGACTTTAGGGCCAGATAATCCTAACATCAAATTCTGATGCCATTATTCTGAATTGTGTGACCTAGGTCTCAGTTTTCTCATATGCAAAACAAACACAATTTCTAGCAGGAGAATAAGGATTAGATGTTATAGTGTGGGGCTTTCCTGAAGGCTCGGTGGTAAAGACTGCCTGCCAAGGACATGGGTTCTATCCCTGGTCTGGGAAGATTCCACGTGCTGCGAAGCAACTAAGCCTGTGCACTACAGCTGTTGAGACTGTTCTCTGGAGTCTGGGAACCACAACTGCTGAAGTCAAGCACTTGGAGCCAGTGCTCTGCAGCAACAGATGCCACCGCAATGAAAAATCTGTGCACTGCAAGAAGAGAGTAGCTCCTGCTTGCTGGAACTAGAAAAAAGCCCATGCAGCAACAAAGACTCAACATAGGAAAAATAAAATTAAAAAGAAATAAAAAGTAAACTGCTATAGTATGTCAGTTTGTCATAAATTTATGTCATAAATTTTGACATAGATGACAATTTATTGTCATAGTATATAGGCTTAGCCATCTCTATGCCAGCTAAGCATATATAAAGTGCAAGGCACATAGTAGTCTTAATAAATGGTGCTAGAATCATTATCCTTTCACTTAAATAATGAATACCTGCTCAACACAAACCTGAGAAGGGAGGAAGATGAAATGAACCTAACATTGTTGTTTAGTCGCTAAGTCTTGTCTGACTCTTGGGACCTGGAGGACTATAATCTGCTGGCTCCTCTGTTCATGAGATTTCCCAGGTAAGAATACTGGAGTGGTTTGTCACTTCCTTCTCCAGGGCATCTTCCCAATGCAGGGCTTGAACATGCATCTCCAGCATTGGCAAGTGGATTCTTTACCACTAAGCCACTAGAGAAGCCCCAAATCTAATAAAGATGGGTGGTTTTTTCTCTTTGTAGGGAGAGGGGAGCCAGTCTGAAGCTACAAACCTCTTGATGAGGATGGGCTGACCATACCCGGGGCCAGGCTCTATGTCAGCTCAGCAAAATGCCTGCCCAGTACTTCCCAGATATTACAAAGGACATAGCATGGCAGCAGAGATGCAGGGAGAGCAAATCTGAGACTCTAAGTCAAAGCCCTAAGCCATTGACCCAAACATAAAGTTTTGCTTACTACTTCACAATACATACATGCTTATTTTTATATAAAAATGGTGATGTTCCCTCCTCAAATCTTCAGGGTAAATTGGTACTTGAGGAAGCTGCACTATGTTTATCCTAAAGTCTTAGACGGCCCTGAGTACATACAGAACAGTTTGAGGAGCAGGCATCTAAAATCTGAGAGAAAAGACCACATTCCTTCTTCAGGAATCCAAGTGCTATTTACTCTCCTCTTCCCAGCTTCCCCCCGACACCAACTCCACCTCCACCTCCCAGACCCAGCTAAAAAGACATTTTGGATACATCCCACAGTAAACCTTCCACTGCTCCAAGGAGAAGGATCTAGCTTTTTCCATCTTTGTATCCTCCTAGTGCAGGGATGAGCTTCCTTGGTTGCTCAGATGATAAAATATCTGCCTGTGTCGACCTGGAGTTTGACGCCTGGGTTGGGAAGATTCCCTGGCGAAGGGTATGGCAACCCAGCCCAGTATTCTTGCCTGGAGAACCCCCATGGACAGAGGAGCTGGTTGGGCTACAGTCCATGAGGTCACAAAGAGTCAGAAACACCTGAGCAACTAAGCACAGCAGCACAGTGCAGGGATACTTATAAGCACTCAGTAAATAGTTAATGGGCTTAATAGATCAGTGAAAGGAAAACATCTGGAAAGGAGCTCTTTTAAACATTTAAAAAATAATTTTATGTATTTATTTCTGGCTCTGCTGGGTCTTTGTCTGCACAAGGTTTTCTCTAGTTGCAGTGAGCAGAGCCTACTCTCTAGTTGCTGTGATGCACAGGCTTAGTTGCTCTGTAGCATATGGAATCTTCGAAGATCAAGGATTGAACTTGCATCTCTTGCATTGGCAGGAAGATTCTTAACCACTGAGCCACCAGGGAGACCTGGAAAGGAGCTGTTTTATAAGGACTTTTCCTTCTCTTACCAGGATTGTCCTCTGGTCAAAGAAGAGAGACTGAGCCCAGTATTTTAGAGGAAGATATTCCTCTAAATGTTAGCTCATATGCGTTCATGTGGACCCCAGAAACCTGATACAAACAAAAAGGCTTTGCACTAATTATATGGCCTTTTTATACTTTCTTTTCACATTATATATTTTTAGGGAAAGACAACTTTTAAGTTAAAACTTTTAAATTTTGCAGATAGATCCAGTGTCAGAAAGTGAGGCGAGAGATGAGTTGCTTAAACTGATTTATTTTTGCTTTCAGACTTTGTAGTTTGTCACAGCAGGCAAAATTCAGTCTTTCGGTAATTTTTCTCAGAATTTTCCCCCATTAAATAGATAAGTAATGATGTGGAAAAGCACACACACGCACAGCTGTTGAGAGAGGAAAGAACAAAATCATTATTAGACTCCACTGCTCTAGGAATCTTGCTATATAAGGCTTTAAATAGACAACAAGCACTGAAAATTGTTGGATGCAGCAGTTCAGTTCGTTTCATTGCAGATACTGGAAATAACAACCACCAAGAAAAGACAGCAAAGAAAAAGAAATCTACTTGCAGACTGATTTGCTCATAAAATGTATTACTGCCCTGGAGGTCCGCGTTACCTCTTACCTACTAGTACTTTGGTAATTCTATAGAGAGTGCTGGGGCTTATCAATATCTTGAAGAAATACATGACCACAGTTCTAAGTTTATTTTTAATATTTAATTCTATTCTTACTTATCCCTAGTCTAATTGCTTTAGGGCTTATTTGAGAGTCCAGTTCAAGAATTATTTATTCAGCTTCTATTTTGTGTCAGTGTATACTGTGTGTACACTGTGTATACTTCATGATTTCAGACCCTGATCTCTAGTAACTGACAATAAAAGAGAGAGAGAGATGTAAAGAAACACATACAATGCAGCTTATTTATTAAGTCCAGGAATCTAAGGACTTCACTCATTGACCTCATTAGTTTGTGCTTTATCTTTATTAACAAAATTATAAGCATAATTCTCTACAAATCTCAAAACAACCTCAAAATGCAAATCTATATATGCACACACTGATGCTGGAAGAGCAAGAAGGATAGGAATTTGACTGTTAGAGTAGTATTTTTCATTGGAAAATATGCAAGATAAATTATTACTGACAGTCTAAGCCTAGCTTTGAAAGAGGCATTTTTTATTTTAGGCAAATGTTGTAATAATTCTTTCCCACTAAAATGGAAACTATACTCCTAAATTTAAAAAAAAAAGGAAAAAAATTTAAAGCCATGACTATTTTCCCTCAGAATTTTGCCCCTAATTCAACCTTATTGAATTACTTAATGTTTTCAAAAGTAGAAACTGTCAGCATTTTCAGAGATGTTTTTTAAAGTTATAAATTAGTGAATAAGCAAGGAATTTTGAATATTTCACATAAGGTTGCTTCCCACTAAGTATGGATCATTTCTAGGTGGTTCTGAATTTTAATTATTGCCTTTCTCTTGCCTTAGTGAGCATCACATGTTAAACCTCCATGAACAAAGATCACAGAGACCACTGTGGTTGAAAATGGATCAAAGAGAATTCCCAGTGTCCAGAAGGAAACATGGGGCTATGAGGTGAATATTATTAGAGTCTCACCTCAGAGAACCCAGACCTGTAAGCACTCAATAAGTGTTGCGGAAGGCTGGTAATCTACCTTGAAACTCAGATGAAAAATAATCACTGTGAAATGGCTTAAGAGTCTATCATACACAGAAACCATATCCAGTTAGAGATGTTGTTTTCAAGAGCCACTGAATGTCAATTTGATTTATATTTGATTTAAATTTGATTTTCCTGGAAGAAAATCAAAATACTTTCATGAAATCTGATTTCCCTAGAGGAAAGTAAGGCTGGTATTCTTTAGCCAAGACATTTCTACTCTGGCACCTCTACCAGAAGATCTGCAGACAGATAATTTACTCATTAAAACAGTGATTCAGACTCGACTTACAAAATGATTGTAATATCTATCATTTTTGCAGCTGGCCAAGCTTGGGTTAAAATCAGGCATTCAGATTCACACTTCTTGTTGTAGAAAGGAAAAAGGAAGCTTTAAAGATACTAATGAGCTATTCCATTTCAAAGCTATATTTGAAATTATCTGTTACTAGTAAAGTAGAATTGTGACATCTGAAGCTAGACCTCCAATAAATTAAGTCTTCAATGAGTTATGGCACATTTGGGGGAAAATCATGGTTTTCTTGTCCTCTCATAGTGCATCGAACTTATTCCTACTGTAAAATTCAACATACTCCAATCTTCACTCTCACCATATATTAATTTTTTTCAGGGCACAGATGGCATTTTATTTACTAACGAATCTCCAATGGCTAGAACATTGCCCAGGACATGTTAAAGCCTTAAATTGATAGTAGTTAAAGGAACACAGGGATATCCATTAATATATAATCTAATGACCACTGGGTCGGCAGTGCTATATTCCAGATATAATGAAGCACCATGTTAGAAAAGTTCTCTTTCTTCTAAAAGCCTAGATTTTTATTTTTATTAATTAGATTTTTATTCTGTTAGTTATTTACTAACAGAATTGTTAACACAATTTAAGTGGTATAATAACCTGTTTTGATGATATAAAGCATTAAATCATTAAAATACAAAGGGTGAGAAGATTATGTATTTAATATTTTCATACAATTCCAAGATAATCTTGGAAGTTCCTTGTACATTCTCTCTCTTTTTTTTTTTAATAATTGTATATACCATTAGGTTATATTCTGGAACATATCTTTACACTCTGGTCCAATGGATTTTTTAAAAATGTCTTCAAGGGAAAGGCGGGTGAATAATTTAGGAGTATGAAATTAACAGATACACAGCACTACACATAAAAAAATAAACAACAAGGATTTTCAATATAGCTATAGAGAACTATATGGGGCTTCCCAGGTGGCTCAGTGGTAAAGTATTCACCTGCAATGCAGGAGATGTGGGTTCAATCCCTGGGTCGGGAAGATTCCCTGGAGAAGGAAATGGCAACCTACTCCAGTATTCTTGCCTGCGAAATCCCATGGACAGAGGAGCCTGGTGGGCCATGACTAAACAGTTATACAACAACAACATAGACAACTATATATTCTCCATCATATAATAACCTATAATAGAACAGAATCTGAAAAAAATATATATATATATGTATACATATATATATGTATGTATGTTTAACTGGATCACTTTTCTGTGCACCTGAAACTGAAGCAATACTATTAAAAAAACTATAGTTTAATTTAGGGGGGAAAAAAAGCAAAAACAAAATGCTTTCTGGACTGTTTCTGGCAAAAGAAATAAACTAATAAACATTTGTGGATTTTATACTACGTCCCCAGATGCTGTGCTAGATGCAGTCTTTATTTCTTTATTTGATCAAGATTATCTTGTGAAGTAGCTGTTAAATTCCTACTTCATGGGTAAGGGAATTGATATTATTATTTGTAACTTTTCAAGGTGTGGGAAATACCTGTATTGGAAGATGTCTAGAGCATGACTGTGCTCAATCCTGAAATATATCAGTATTGGAAAGTGTCTAGAGCAAACAAAATAGATCAAAACACTGCTCCCCGAAGAGTAACCACATGTCACAGCATCCACTGTAATAAATGAATACAGTATTGTTGAGTGTATTCCCACAGGGTCTTCTGCATTAATTGGGATGGAACTAGGATAGTTTAAGCCTTGTGGGGGAGGTTGCTAGTGGAGAATAGATAAGTCACTCATCTTTGAGACCAAGCTGCCCTGTTTGGGTCACAGGAAAATGCTGGTGTACCCCGCAAGGCTCAGTTCTTACAATTCTTTATATATATATATATATATATATATATATATTCTTTATGTGTGTACATATTGTTCGTATATATACTGGTCATGGTGGTTTGGTTGCTAAGTCATGTCTGACTCTTGCAACCCCGTGGACTGTAGCCTGCAAGGCTCCTCTGTCCATGGCTTTCTTCAGGCAAGAATACTGGAGTGGGTTGCCATTTCCTTCTCCAGGGGATCTTCCTGACCCGGGAACTGAACCTGGGTCTCCTCCATTCTTGGTTAGGCAGAATCTTGACCAACTGACCTACAAAGAAAGCCCCTTGTACATATACTACACATTTATAAATAACTTGGCTAAGTATATAACCCAAAATTATAGCCCCAACTTGGATCTCTCTTGAGTTCTGGAATCATAGATAAATTAATTGCTCGATATTTCCACATGTCAGCCCCTCCCGCAGTCTCCTTCTCTGTCAATGGCAAGTCAGCTCATAAGGCCATTCATAATTGACACTCTTTTATGTCTCTGAACTCATCTTCTCTTGCTCTCACCTTTGCCCACTTTGTTACAGTCACATGTCCTTTCTTGCTGTTGTTTAGCATACCTGGGAGCAGGCACTGGCACCCCTCTCCAGTACTCTTGCCTGGCAAACCCCATGGACAGAGGAGCCTGGTAGGCTGCAGTCCATGGGGTCGCTAAGAGTCAGACACGACTGAGCGACTTCACTTTCCCTTTTCACTTTCATGCATTGGAGAAGGAAATGGCAACCCACTCCAGTGTTCTTGTCTGGAGAATCCCAGGGACAGGGGAGCCTGGTGGGCTGCCGTCTATGGCGTCGCACAGAGTTGGACACAATTGAAGTGACTTAGCAGCAGCAGCATACCTGGCAAGCTCCTGCCCCAGGACCCTTCCACTTGCAGTTCTTTATTTGGGTTATTTTTTCCCTAGATATCCCCATGGCTTGCTCCCTTATTACCCTCAGGTCTGTACATGAATATCACCTCAGTAAGAACTTCCCATCTAAAATTGAAATTCAGGGACTTTCCTGGTAGTCCAGTGGTTAAGAATTTGCTTGCAGTTCAGGGAACATGGGTTTGATTCTTGATTGGGAAACTAAAATCTCACCTGATGTAGAGCAGCTAAGCCTGCTCACCGCAACTAATGAGCTCTGGAGCTCCACATGCCACAGCTAGTGAGTCTGTGTGCTGCAACCATAGATCCTGCGTGCCACAGCTAAGATCCAACAAAACCAAATAAATAAATAAATATTTAAAATTTAAATTTGCCCTTACCTGACACCCCAATGTTACTAGCACTTTTCACCCTTCCTTCTTGCTTTATCACTATCTAACCTATATAGAATATGGGAAGTACTTAATAATTATTTGTTGAATGAATGAGTATACATGGAGTATTCAGATCTCCTCAAATTTGCTTTACCCACGCAGATCTAACAAAGTTCCAGAGAATTCTGTTGTTAAAGTCATTGCTTTGAGAAAATTATAAATACTCAGGAGAATCTGATTACAAAGTAAATGTGCTATTTGGACAAAGATAACTTTAGCCAAGGGGTACCCATTAACACCTTAATAAAGGGTTTTTATCTAATCAAAAACAAACTCTAAGGGATGGGGACAAAGTTGGTTAGATTAAGAGTATTGGTTCAGAACAGGGATTATGAAAGTAAGGGTCCTTAGGAGCTAGTTTCCTGGGACCTGAATGTGAGGGGGGAAGTAGAAAGAACTAAATGGCCAAATTTGTCCTCTCAGATTTTGCATAGGACTTGACTTTGCCCAAGGGCTACAGATTCTCCTTTCCTTTCATTTTGCCTTTACTCTGTAAGTTTTTTCAACATCTTTTTATGATTGTCTCTACTAATCAAGAAAGAAAGGTCTCTATGTATTTTAGTTCCTTTTCCCTGCAAAAAAAAAAAAAGTACATTATTTGCCTAACATCGTCTGAGATCTAAGGTTTCCCTTGTGGTTCAGATGGTAAAGAACCTGTCTGCAGTGCAGAAGACCCTGGTTTGATCCCTGAGTTGGGCATATCCCCTGGAGATGGAAATGGCAACCCACTCCAGTATTCTTGCCTGGAGAATTCCACAGGCAGAGAAACCTCGTGGGGTACAGTCCTTGGGGTCTCAAATAATCAGACTAACACTTTCACTTTCATTTGAAACCTAAAACTTTTTTAGTGTTCACTTATAATCTTGCTGCAGTTTAAGCTTATTCTTTCTTTCCACTGTCTCTAATGGAAAGAAAATATCTGTTTAGTATATAATTCATAGAATATCTCTTTTTATATTCAGAGATCCTCAAATTCTGTACTTAATAAGCTAGGTGAAGAATAAAAAATTAGCTCTATTTGCTTTAATGTGGGGCATTGAGAAAGGGGAGTTTAAGTACTCCAATCAATATTTATAAGCCAAATTTAGTCAATTAACTTTGTTGAGGCACTTTACCTTGTTTTTCTCTAGTTTAAATATTTCAGGTGGTTAAACCTTTTTCTAAGGGGGCCTATTTCATAAATTTTTAATTAGTTTTGAGGGGTTTTCCATAAAATTATTTCTATTCTTTCTAATAGCATGAAAACTTTCCAATCAAATCTCTGAAGAAAGCTCAACATTCAGAAAACTAAGCAGATGGCATCTGGTCCCATCACTTCATGGCAAATAGATGGAGAAACAGTGTAAACAGTGTCTCCAAAATCACTGCAGATGGTGATTGCAGCCATGAAATTAAAAGATGCTTGCTCCTTGGAAGGAAAGTTATGACCAACCTAGGTAGCATATTGAAAAGCAGAGACATTACTTTACCAAAAAAGGTCCGTCTAGTTAAGGCTATGGTTTTTTCAGTGGTCATGTATGAATGTGAGAGTTGAACGGTGAAGAAAGCTGAGCATGAAATAATTGATGCTTTTGAACTGTGGTGTTGGATAAGACTCTTGAGAGTCCCTTGGACTGCAAGAAGATCCAACAAGTCCATCCTAAGGGAGATTAGTCCTGGGTGTTTATTGGAAGGACTGATGTTGAAGCTGAAACTCCAGTACTTCGGCCAACTCATGCGAAGAGTTGACTCATTGCAAAAGACCCTAATGCTGGGAAGGATTGGGGACAGGAGAAGAAGGGGACAACAGAGGATGAGGTGGCTGAATGGCATCACTTACTCTATGGACATGGGTTTGGGTAGACTCCGGGAGTTGGTGATGGACAGGGAAGCCTGGCATGCTGCAATTCATGGGGTCGCAAAGAGTCAGACACGACTGAGCGACTGAACTGAACTGAACTGAACTGATTTATATCCTCACTTGTATCTTTTAATAATTTATTTTCTTTTTACTTGAAACTCTAATAAGCCAATCAGCTTATAAGTGTATCACAGGAATAATTCAATCAGGAATAAAAAGTTTGAAATTTGAGACACAGATAACCCAGTAGTTATCAAAGGTCTATACTTGTGCAATTGTATTAATCTTGTGTTAAAACTTACATTTAACCCAACATGGGAGACAACAAAAGGAACGCAGATGTATAGAATAGACTCGTGGACTTTGTGGATGAGGGTAAGGGTGGGATGATATGGGAGAAGGGCATTGAAGCATGTTAATTGTCATGTGTCTAATCAATCGCCAGCCCAGGATTGATGCTCGGGACTGGTGCAGCGAGATTTCCCGGGGGGGAGGGAGGAGGGAGGGAGGGGAAGCATATGTAAACCCATGGTGATATCATGACAATGTATGGCAAAAACAATAATAAAAAAAGAATCTCTAAAAAAAAAAAAATTAAAAAAAAAATTAAAAAAAACTTACATTTAAAAAAACATCATCTTACAGGGAGGGTTTTGTGTGTATAAAGAAAAGAATTATTCAGAATTTTTAAACTAAAATTACACATTTCTAAAGAGTAGTTTTTAAAATGAAGGTGTTAAATTCAATTTACAAATAATATTCTATGTCTAGTAGATATTTTCAGTCACATTTGAAGGTCATCACTTAATGTCTGATCTTATTTACAGTTAAAGGAACTCCTTTGAGCATCTTAAATTCTATTTACAAGTTTAAAATACAGGGTTTTTTAAAAAAATAATTTTCTGATTTAACAAACAAAGTCTCCCTGTTACCAAAGAAATCATAAATCTAATAAAAACAAGCTGTTAAGTACAATGAACTTTGGGATTTCTTAACTATTCTAACAAGTATATCACCTCAATAATATTTCAACTTAAATCACAAGTCTAAATCCACTATGTACTGGGGGTTTAAAGTGGTAACCAAAAAACTGATCTGCTAACTCTGATAGACAAATTCCAAACTTTGAATGCACCAAAAATACTAAGTGCACACAGATTTCCTAACACAAAATATGTTCAAACCATGAAGAACTTTCTAAATCTTGTTGGAATTGAAAGATGCTTAACCACCAAGAAAGTAATTATATCATCTTTCACAGTTTGGATGGTTACCTCCCCATGAAATTTTTACATTGTCTTTTCAGCTTGCCAGAGCTTCATAAGGACCAGATGGTACAGGCTGAGGCAACACTGGATCCTTGTTTGTAACACTAGAGGGGCATCTGGCATACTGAGCCCTATTTATAGCTCTAACAGAGAGTTCATCATTTAAAACAAAAGGTGGTCACTTAGCCAAGGACCTTAGATTTGAATCATTTTATCCTTAATTTTCAAGTCACATTAGGTTTGTTGACACCCACTTTTGAAACTGCCTCATTTGGTTTTGTATTTCTTTGACTTTCAATATATTTAAAGTTCTTTTGAGCCAAATACTTGTATTCTTTTTATATATTTCTAAAGTTTTGGAGCCACTCAACTCTTTTAGATATTAAAATAACAATCCATTAAATTCTATCTAAGTCTCATGGGTTTGTCTGGTTATTTTATCACAAGTTCTAAAATCATCAAAATGACACCTTACAAATCCCTTTCTAAAAATGCATTCCAAGGAAATATTTATAGATGTGCAAAAGAATTTAACCACAGGGATTTCATCACAGCATTATTTTTAGTAGAAAATGACCTAAATGTCAAACAAAATCTTTTTTGTTATTTAAAAATCCTATAAAGGCAGGAAACAAAGTTTGTTCATTTTTCTTGTCTCTTTTTTCATTTAGAACCTATCTAATAGCATTGAACATAGAAGGTGTTCAATAAATGCTTGTTAACTGAATAGATAACTGAATAATCTCTTGAATTCTCCTCAGCAGCTATTTTGAAACTAGGAATATGACTTGGTAGAACTTTATATCCCAATACATCTCCATGAGCTATTCTTTAAAATGAATAATTAATATATTCTACATTTCCTGTCAAGTGCTATGCAAATTCATGGCTTTAATCCTCTCCTTATAATAATGGTACATGGCCCTTAAGCCTCCCTGTAAAATTCTAGATCTGCCACTCCTCTGTGAGATGGAGTTCTGAGAAAAAGAGCTTCCACTTGTCACATCTGTCCTTTGATTGGAGCAGAGTATGTGGAGAGTGTCTCCAAACCCACTAAGAGATGCCTCTGCCTTTGTTATCAATTAATCATATCAAAATTTTCCAAAGTTTGTTCATTAAACACAGATTCCTTTTGTTGGTGCTTAGTCACTAAGTTGTGCCCAACTCTTTGCTACTTTATGGACTGTAGCTCATCAGGCATCTCTGTCCATGGGATTCTCCAGGCAAGAATACTGGAGTGGGTTGCCAAGTCATTCTCCAGGGAATCTTCCTGACTCAGAAATTGAACCTGCATTTCCTGCATTGGCAAGCAGATTCTTTACCACTGAACCACCTGGGAAGCCCCAGATTCCTTCTGTAATAAGGTAAAATGGGTTTTAAAATTATGCTTAAATAATTCTATGTTCTGCTTTCAACGTTTTTCACCAGGTGTCTAAATGCTCTCAGTGGCCAATGACAGGGACTTAGACATTCAGCAGCGGAGTCACTCCACAGACTTTGAAGACAGGGGCTCTGCTGGGCTGAAATTCATTGTCATTGAAAACTTCACCTCTACCACATAAGACTGAACCTGGCAACTCAGAGAGCAAAAGAAGGAGTCCAAAAAATATCCCAAAGCTTCAGTGACAGGCCAATTTCTCTCCTGGGAGCACTGCCTCCCTTCTTGAAAAGGAAATTCTCACAGGCTTGCAAATTCAAGCTCTGTCCCAAGTCTTCCAGTAGATAGTGAGGAAATTCCGTTTCCCAAGATGAGGCAGACAGATAACCAGAAAACATGATGTGGACTGTAAAATAGGTGTAGACAATGTCACTGTCAATGTTGAATAAAGGGGTAAGATGTACTATGAATAAACAGAATAGTCAGCAGGGCCTGAAGAAGAAGAGTGACAAGTGGGAAGGAGTCATAGGAGTTAACTACTGTCTACGATTTAATCCCTGGGTTGGGAAGATCCCCCGGAGTAGGAAATAGCTACCCACTCCTGTATTCTTACCTGGAGAACCCTAAGGACAGAGGAGCCTGGCGGGCTACAGTTCATAGGGTCAGAAAGAGTCAGACATGACTGAGCAACTGATTACACACACTGAGTGGAGTTGCTGGGAGTACTCACATCCTTGGCAGCAGTCCGGAAATGTTTGCTAGAGAAGATGGAGTTTCAGTTTATTTCAAAAACAAATATCAAAGAATATAATAGAAATCAGTACAATATCCAATTATGCACTCCCCCACCAAGTTGTGAAATGTTGTAGGCAAATGAGGAAGTAGGAAATATGTTTCTGGGGTCTCACTGAGAACCTCAAGATTGGTGAATTCATAGCACCTTGGACCAGCATCTTAGAATATGTCTGATGCTCTCCTCTCTATCCAGGCCCATTCAGCCCCAGTTTATCTGCTCTCCTCCCATCTCCACCCCAATAGCTCTTGATGGCCCTCCACATTTTGACTCCCCCACACTCTGTGTCCTTTGCTCAGTTATCCATTGAATATTTAAGAATGGAATAAAAAAATCATTGCAATATATGATATGGATATGGACAAGTGTATGATGTGCAATACTGTGGTTAAAGGCAACCAACACCCACATCCTAATCCTGGCTCCACCAGTCTCTCTGAGCCTATTTTATTACAGTTAAAATGAGGATAATCATGCACCCTTCCCAACATTGTTGTCAGGATAAAATGAGATCATGTCTGCAAAAGCACCAAGCCTAGTGCTCAACTTAATGTGTGATTGAATGATAAACCAGTATATTTTCCAAAACATGAAAATATGGCCAATAACAGATGAATTTTTCCATAGTCTGATTCTTTTCCTTCTTTAGTTTTTCAACAGGTCTCCTGTCAGCTCTTTCTCAAGGTCTAGACAAAAGAAAATAATAGTCATAGTAACCACATACAACTGAAGCGCAGTGTTAAAAATAATGATTATAAAAATACTACTGACCACGAAAATGCAGAGATTTTTAATTTATAATCCTCCCACTGACACTAAGTCCCCCTAAAATTTAGGGGGACTTATGCTTAACTCATACCCTGAATTTTATTCCATTTCTTGTCCTGCCACTATTCCCCTCAAGACTGAGGAGTATCAAAGAAAAGGGAGATTGAAACAAGGCAAGACCTTATGGGGCCTTCTTGGGTACAAAAATACCTCTGGGTTCCTAGCTTCTTGTTTGTAGAAAAAGGCTTTAGTCTACGAGGCCTTTCCTGAGTCTCAAAGAGTAGGCTCAAGTTATTAATTAGAGAAGTGAGGGAATGCAGAAACAAAGGAAAAGCAGTTCAAGTAAGATAATTTAAACAATAGTTCAGCATTAAAACAGGGTCCTACTTCCTCTCCAAGGGATGTGCATAGTAATCTGATGTGTATCTCTGAGTTGTCCTGCAGAAGAAACTAAGACTCTCACTCAGGTAGAGGATGGTGACTGCATGCTGACCACAAGCACACAAACACCAGACTGGTCAGAGCCAGAAAGTTAATGATTAAGATTCTAGAAACATCACCCTGTTACCTCACTACCAACCAATCAGAAGAAAGTCCACAAACTGCAGCCCTCACCCCAAACATTGTTTTAAAAACCCTTCCTTGAAAGCTATCAGGGAGTTCAGGTCGTTTGAGCAGAAGCTGCCCATTCCCCTTGCTTGGTACCCTGCAAATAAACACTGTACTTTCCTTCACCACAATTCAGTTACATTAGACTGGCTTTGCTGTGCAGCAGGCCATGAGACCCAAATTTGGTTTGGTGACATCATGTGACTTTAGCATCTAGGTCTTAAGTGAGAGCCAAGAAAGGCTTCTCTTCCTGAAGCCAAGCTTTCCTTCCCTCTTCTACAGTCTACTCCATATGTGGATTTTACAATTAAAGAATAAGGTGTTTCTTGGCTGCCCTGTACTACCTAACCCTTTCCTTATTGAGTACTACTCATAGTACTTACTAGCCATGAAACTCCAATAGAGACTTGGTCATGAAAATTATATAATTTTATATATTATAACCCTGCAAGGTAGCTCTAATTATCCTGATTTTACAAAAGAAAACATTAAGGCTAAAGGAGATTAGGCAGCAGTGGTGGAGTTCGGATTCAAAGCATAAAGCTTTCACCACACTAACCCATCTTCCAAATATGCTTATTATTTATTCATTTGGCTTTTTCAGTTTGTTGGTTAATTAGTTCATTTGTCTCCCTTTCCATAAACTATTAATGGCAATACCTCTGAACAAAGGACTTACATTACAATATGGTTTACTTGTATTTGTTTCATCTTCTCTTTAAGTTACAGTCACCTGTTAAACAAAGCTAATGCCCTCCGGTTCTTAGGTCCTGCCACTGTAGACTTTCAGGACAAAGCTAGGGATGCTAAATACTCTATATGTATACTTATTAAACTAACTGAACTAAAGAAGAATAAGGAAAGTTATAATGAGAACCCCAAGTTATTGCCATCCTTCAAAGTTTGAACCTGAGAACCTAAGTCAATATGAATTAATATTGACTTAGGGTCTAGCTAAGTGTCACCAATTTTCCAAATGAAGGGCTTGAGTTGTTTTCATGATGAAGTGAGCCAGTGTAGGGCTAACTCAAATCCTTGCTTCTCAAATGTTTTTTAAAAAATAAATTTGAAAGTTGATATTTAGCTATAACCAAACACATTCAAAAGGTGGCAATAACAACCACTGTTTTTTCATCACCCAGTTTTTTAAAATAGCTTACCTATGTGTTACTTGTTTAGACATTCAGATATTACTAAATATATTCTCTTTCTAAAATGCTAACTGCCAAGATTCAGCCCACAGGCATATTTTTATAAGCAAGTTACATATCCCTGAAAAATTATCGTAGAAATACACAATAACGCCTACATCCCCAGGGCCAAAATCCACAAGCAGCTTCTACAGACCTATGTGTCACAGGAGGCAGCAGTTTTTCCCAAATGAAAAGAACTCATAAAAATCTCAAAGGAAATGAAAACATCTCTTTAAAAACATGAAGCATCAAACCGTCCAGTCTCTTAAAAAGAGAAAACACAGACTAAAAATACATCCCGTGTTCTTTCCAATCCTGTTTATTATACTCATAAATAAAAATGTCTTGTATATTTTATTCATGCATATACCATGAATTCTATACATATATATTCAGTAAGAACTGAACTGTGGCTTTGTCATTGCGCTCATATACTTTAGTCCCTATGGCCTTGATTATTCTCAACAAAAATTACGCCTGTGAATTACAACTGGGGCTTAGAGAAATTGCATCAACAGTCAACTATCAAACATTTAGTGAATGCTTACCACAGGTAAGACTCTGCTCTGGGCATTATGGCCATATTCACAATGAAAAATAAAATTTTTCTCTCTAAAATAAATGTGAAATCCAGATATTATTACTAGGTGCTTAAAATGGTACCAGGTGCTTAAGATGGTATAGGGCTTCCCTGGTGGCTCAGACAGTAAAGAATCTGCCTGTAATGTAAGAGACCTGGGTTCAATCCTTGGGTCAGAAAGATCCCCTGGAGAAGGAAATGGCAATGCACTCCAGTACTCTTGCCTTGGAAGTCCCATGCGCAGAGAGCCTGGTGGGCCCCAGTCCATGGGGTAGCAAAGAGTCAGACACAAACTGAGTGACTAACACTTTGATTTCACTTTTTTAACATGGTATAAACAGATAGCTGATTTCTATAGACCTTTGAAGACTCAGCCATGAAAAAAAAAATGTGAAAGTCTGAGTTAAAAGTGATTTATCAGTCAATATTTTGAGATGGTCTGCCTTTGAAATTGTGAGATTTTCTCTGTCTTTATTGATTCTAGTACCCTGTATATTGTTGTTCAGTGTGGCATTTACCAAAATGTATTCTAATTTGAATTGAGTGAAACAAAATTACTGAGAATTTTTCAAAACCTTTAATACAGTATGAGTTCCCCAAACATATTTAATGATAGAAGGGAGTTTTTGGTTGTTTATATGTTTGTTTTGGGTTTTTTTGTTGTTTTTTTTTTACAGTATACTTACTAGCATCTAATGTTCCTATGTTTTTGTCCATATTTGTCTCCTTAGGAGTTCTAGAAGCTCAAAGATAATTTTTTTAAAAATTTTGCACTTCTTTCTGTTATCGAAAACAATTAAAACAAATGTATTATATATTAGCAATGTCATAATGACTTTTATTTTTTATTTTTTTAACCATTTAGATAATTTATTTATTAAATATATACTTAATTTTTGGCCCACTATTTTTTCAACTGGTGGAAAATTGCTTTACAATTTTGAACAAGTATCTTTTGAATAATCAGAATGACTATATTATATCTGAGTAGAGTCATGTGATTTCAGTGTTCTCATTTGCATTTCTGTTTATGATTATGTGAAGAGCGATCTAGGTAAAATTATGCTATTTTACACAAGCAATGATTTCCCAGTAGTTTCAACAGAAGAAAGTGGTAGAAAAATTGAGTCATTACATTGAGCGTGGTGTACAGACTTGAAGTCAAGAGAACTGTTCTGGCTGATAATTTATTATCCTAGAGTAGGATTCTAGTGTATGTATTGTATCTCTATATGTACATTCCAACTTATGATAGCTTGTTATCATTAGTATATTTAAAATTGTAAAAGAAAAAAATTTTATCACAATTGTATTTTACAGGACATTATTAAAATCTCTAGTAAAATAGAAGCACATTTGAATCAGATCAAATGAAGTGGATGAAGCTGGAGCCTATTATACAGAGTAAAGTAAGTCAGAAAGAGAAAGAGAAATACTGTCTATTAATGCATATATGTGGAATTTAGAAAGATAGTACCAATGATCCTAAATGCAGGGCAGCAAAGGAGACTTTTGGACTCACAGGGAGAAGGCGAGGGTGGGATGATTTGAGAGAACGTTTCAATATACATTGAAAAATGTATATTACCATATGTAAAATTGATGACCAGAGCCAAGTTCGATGCATGAAGCAAGGCACCCAAAGCTGGTGCTCTGGGACAACTCAGAGGGACGCGTTTCAAGATAGGGGGGAAACAGGTATCTGAATCTGTATCTGAAACATGAATCTATGGCCAATTCATGTTGATGTATGGCAAAAACCACCACAATATTATAAAGTAATAATTCTCCAATTAAAATAACTTTTTTAAAAAGGAAAAAAAGGCAACTGGTGACATCATAGATTGTCATTGCCTGAAGGAACCAATAATAAATTAGTCTAACTCTCCTTTAATGAATGAGAATGGAGGCTCAAAATGAAGAGATTTGCAGACAAAAAATGCTGCCTGTCATTTCTGTAAACAACGAACGTTGCCTGCCAGCAAATCATCAGCCACTACAGTAAAATATAGTATAAACATAACTTTAACATGCACTGGGGAAAAAAATAAATAAAATTACTAGTAAGACAAGTGATAGTCAAGTATCAAAAAGAAAAAGTAACCGCAATGCTCATGGCAGTGCATCAAAGGATTCATCACATGTGAAAGTAAAGGAATCATGTAGACAAGCAGAATAAAATCCACAAACATCTATCTTTCCACTATTTAATGAAACAGTGACAATTTAGTATCAGCAAAACAACATCAATCATTATGTTAATGTTGCGGATTTATAATGTGTTGGTTTTACTTGACTTTGATTTATAAATTTGGTTTGGTTTATTGTCATATGAGGGTCACAATAATTGGGAGTTTTGCCTAGTCTTATGTATATGTTTTTAAATTATATTGTAATAAGAATAATGTAAGTCAACACTTTGGGTCTTTAAGACTCTTCCTCTTTACTCAATTTTGAGAAACAACACTGACATGGCAAAAAGAACTGTAACGTTGAAGTAAAAAAGAATTGAGCTCAAACTCAACATTTCAATCTCTCTGAACCTCAATTTTCTCATCTGTGAAACTGGAATAAAATTAAACCACTTTTCTCACAGAATTTTTGGTTGAAGTTACCTATATTGATATGTGACATATAATAGGAGTCTGATAAATAGTAGTTGATTTTTCATCAATAACAATCAAAATTTATCACTATACAGTTGTTTATAGTCCAGATTTGAAAATGACATTTGACAGTTGAATTAGAAAGCAAAGGTAATCAATCTATTAATAAAAGAATTATTTAGTCAGGATGCACATTATGATTCTGTTTATAAAATAATAATAATTATATAAACCAAATAGGCCTGGGTTTGATCCCTGGGTCGTGAAGATCCCTTGGAGAAGGGAATGGCAACCTACTCCAGTATTCTTGCCTGGAGAACCCCCATGTTCATGGGGTCACAAGAGTCAGACATGACTGAGCAAGTAACAGACACACATGCATATGTATCAAATATATATAAATTGTCAAATACACATAAGTGGCTGTGTATTAAAATGTTTGTGGTGGGGTTGAAGCTTATTATCACATTGTAGAATCAACTTCTGGGATACAAAAATAAATTTGAAGTGATTTTCTAAAAACATTTTTATGATTATAATTTTAAATATAAAAATTAGAGTTTTAAAGTTTGCTATTACAGCTCAGAAACAATCATTGCTTAGCACCATCAGCTGTTAGATTGTTCTACAGCCTACATTTGTGTTATTGGAGAGATGCCTCATTTCAAACAACATCATTCACTTTTTTTGTGCAGAGCAGAAAATGTTTTTCAGTAACATGATTTCTGGAAGAAAATTTGTACCTGGGATTCATGGTGTGTTTAGTCTGAAAAATCTTTAATCTTTACATAGGTGGCAAACTATACCAATGATTGTAACCAGCCTTTTGCTTATACTTTTTTGAATCCATGGACTCAGAACCATAAGAAAGTATCTTATTAAAGCATTCTTACCAAGTCTATGGTTTTGAAGTTTGAGTAGCAAATCTTTCTCTAATATTATTTTGTTCATGAGTGTTATCTTCACGAACATAAATGTAGTGTATATGCTTTTAGAGATTTTATCCATGTGGAATTTATTTATGGTAACACTGAATTATTTTAATTCATCTTCACAAGGTACAAAGAAATCCCAAATAGAGACTTTTTTTGGGAAAAAAAAAAAGACCTAAAATGGAATTAAATACTAACTAAAAGTTAAATACTATCTTAAAAGGTGGATTTTATTTAATGTCATGAATCTCAATTCACAAAACAACTCTATTGAGATTAGCATTATGGTATGATGTTAAGACACACTCTAGTACTCTTGCCTGGCAAATCTCGTGGGCGGAGGAGCCTGGTAGGCTGCAGTCCATGGGGTCGCTAAGAGTCGGACCTGACTGAGCGACTTCACTTTCACTTTTCACTTTCATGCATTGGAGAAGGAAATGGCAACTCACTCCAGTGTTCTTGCCTGGAGAACCCCAGGGACGGGGAGCCTGGTGGGCTGCCGTCTATGGGGTCGCACAGAGTCAGACACGACTGAAGCGACTTAGCAGCAGCATGATGTTAACAACATATATTTTTCTATCTAAAGTTAGCACTTTGGTGTGTCTGAACGTTTGTTGGTACAACATTCATGTTTTTTTCGTTAGCTCTCTTGCTAATGTCTCTGTTTAAATAGTCCACAATCCTTTATCTGGAATTTGAATGTCCAAAAGCTCTGAGAAATGAAAATATTTTCATAACTCATTTGGCTGCAAAATTTGCCTGATATGATATGAAGCTTTATACAAAATATTCATACACATCTTACTAGGCAGTAACATTTTTCTTTTCCCCATTTTCACCCTCTGGAAGAGTTGATAAATATGGTGCATGTCATTAATTACCATCTCATCCTCTGTTGTCCCCTTCTCCTGCCCTCAGTCTTTCCCAGGATCAGGATGAGATGGTTGGATGTCATAACCGATTCAATGGACATGGGTTTGGGTGGACTCCAGGAGTTGGTGATGGACAGAGAGGCCTGGCATGCTGTGGTTCATGGGGTCACAAAGAGTCAGACATGACTGAGCAACTGAACTGAACTGAACTGAATGAATTACCTTCCTAAAATCTGAATATTTCTGAATTCTATAAGATATTTAGGATAAGGGATTATGGATCCATATTCACAATAACCCTCAGTCTTTAACTATTTGAAAGTTCTTAATAATTGAGGGGCATTTGGGATACATAAAATTCATAAGTTTACAAACATTAATTACTGCATCATTTTATTCTCAGAATGCCTTTATGCTTCAGTTGACAAAATCTGAAAAAGGCACATGAGTGAACTTTTATTCTAAGGACTTTCTAGAACATTTATATTAAAAGCATTATAATAGTTCCATAAATACATATATTATACATTTCATTATAATATTTTTTCTACATTGCTTATATTATAGATATATAATACATAAACATTATAATCTCTTATATTTGAAACTGAATATTCATATACTAATATTAATCTGAGTAACATGCTTTGTTTGTATTACTGATGCTACATTATGGAATAAGGTATTTTGACTTTCAAAAACCAAAGTTAAATATGTGAAACGTATCGCTGGCCCAGGTTCGATGCATGATACAGGGTGTTCGGGGCTGGTGCACTGGGATGACCCAGAGAGATGGTATGGGGAGGGGAGTGGGAGGGAGGTTCAGGATGGGGAACACATGTACACCCATAGCAGATTCATGTCAATGTATGGCAAAACCAATACAATATTGAAAAGTAAAAATTAAGAAGTTATATAAAAACAAAACAAAACAAAACAAAAACCAAGGTTAAGTCAGAAACTAAAGCCACATAGTAAGTTTTGGCTGAATATTTTGAAACCGGGTTTGAACCTGGTTTGAAACCAGGTCTTAGCGGATGCTAAATCATAAATGTTTGTATATTTTCTAATTTTTATCCAAGTATAATTATATATAAGTGTATATATATGTAATACATATATTGCATTATGTATGTAATTCAATTACATATATATTTTGAAGTAGTCTGGACCCATAAAATTTAATACAAAAAGAACACTGTAACACTGGTGATTACTTTTCAGAAATCAAATTATGGAACTCTATTCTTCAGTATACTTTTTGAACATAAAATTACTGAAAAGCAAGGTTTTTTTTTTAACAAAGGCAAAAAATGAAACTACCTCTGGTGGAGGAGTAGGAGAGGGGATGGTATATGTGTGAGTGAGAGTAGGGATCCATGGAGAAGTAGCTTCCTACAGTGTAAAGCAATGCAGGAGACCAGGTTTGATTCTTGGGTGGGTAGGTAAGATCCCCTGCATAAGGAAATGGCAACCCACTACAGTATTCTTGCTTGGAGAATCCCATGGACAGAGGAGCCTGGCGGGCTACAGTCCACGGGGTCACAAGAGTCAGACACGACTTAAAGCAACTAAACCACCACCATCACCACAGTATAAAGACCATGGGCTTTGTGTCCATACAACCTATATTCAAAATTCACTTACGCATTTTTCTAGCTGAATGAGCTTGAGGAAGTTGCCTATTTTCCAGACAGTTGATGTCTTCATTTATAAAACTGAGGCAAGAAAAGCTACCTTTCAGCATTGTTGATAATATTAAACAAGGTAATTTATGTATTAATAAATACATAACATGGGCTTTCCAGGTGGTGCTCTTGGTAAAGAACCCACCTGCCAATGCAAGTAGACCTAAGAGACACAGGTTCTATGCCTGGGTGGGGAAGATCCCCTAGAGGAGGGCAGGCAAGCTACTCTAGTATTCATGCCTGGAGAATCCCACAGACAGAGGAGACTGGCAGAGAGGTGTACACAGAGTCGTACACGACGGAAGCAACTGAACACACACATGCAAATACATAACATAGAGCCTATCACCTAGTAAACAGTCCATAATGCGTGGGGAAATAATTTCTTAAGGGAAAACATTTTGAAGAGGCCAAATGTAATATGTGATTCAACTTACTGCATTTACTAAGCAAACTGAAAAAATATCTGGGTGATTTTTCTGCCTCGTGCTTATTACTGTGCTCATCCACAAAATGAGAATTCTCTGGAGTCCAGAGTTGTCAGAACTCCTTAGATGAAAAGTGTTGTAACAAAGAAAAGTGATATTCTGCACAGTTCTTTCAGCCACATTGCAAATGCGCCGCATAGGAAGGCTTCAATTTCACCATCCTCCTCCTAGGTTTTCTCCTGAGATATTGGCTGAGACAGCTCACGGGTCCTCCTCTTTCCTGTGTTCCTCAGAGAGCCAAAAGAATTGAACCAGAGCGGCCGTGTACCAACTCTTGCCCTACCTTCAGGAAAATCCCTAAACCTCTCATCATACCAATCATCTCTCTAGAGAAATGGAGAAGTCAGGAACTCTTTGCAGACAGTGGGCTGGAATTCATCCCATTCCACATAACGTTCATTTTCTTGCCTTTGAAGTTCAATCTCTGACCTACAGTTTGGGAGAACTAGGAATGTTTCCATTACTATTATCAACAGCCATGTTGTTACTTACACGACACTAGATGTTCTTGTCTTGAAATGCGGCAAATGCAATGTGAGGAACAATCATTTAAAATAAAGATATGCCTCTCATGCTGGTCATCTAACACAAAGCTTAGGTAAATGATTTAATTAGCACTTTCAGGAATTCACCAGAAAAAAAAATCTCACTGGGATTAATGTCAGTAGTTTTATGGCAAGGGTTGTCATTATATCTTTTTATTTATTTATTTATTTACTGTTTTGCTACAATTGTATCTTCTTTTGGAATTTTTACTTTTTTTCAAAGAATGTTAGATACATTCCATAAGTACTAGGAGAAAATTAGAACATTTTAAAGAGTTGGAAACCTGCTGTATCTGTTTGCATGATGCCAACAAAGAACAGCCAAAAACAAGCCAATAAAAAGCAGAAAAGAGAAACACAATGTTTACAATGGGATGTTCCCACTTCCCTGGTGGCTCAGATGGTCAAGAATCTGCCCACAATACAGAAGACCCAGGTTCTATCCCTGGGTCAGGAAGATTCCCTGGAGAAGGGAGTGGTCACCCACTCCAGTATTCTTGCCTGGAGAATTCCATAGACTGAGGAGCCTGGTAGGCTACCGTCAGTGGGGTCACAAAGAGTCAGACACCCATGAGCGACTAACACCCACTCACACGATGGATTGCTTAACAGAACTGTGGTTGGTGAAACAGGAGGGCTTGGATTACTCCTTCTTCTCCTGTCCCCTCAGTATGCTCACAAGCTATTCAATTTCAGCAGATCATTATTTTCATCTACTTTATTGAAGAAGCAGAGATCAGGTAACATGGGCTTCCTTCATATACTGCCCTTCACCATGAATTACTTTGGATCTCTCAAGAGAAAGGGGTTTACTTTCCATCCAGGGAAGACTCCTCACCCACACCTGATCTCATCCTCTCCCATCTTCTCCAGGGCTTTGCTCTCCATCGGTGAAGTTCCAGTCACTTTTGCTGCTTGACTTCTCCTCAACCAATAAACTTGTCCTATTTTCCCCATCCCTGTTCTAATGTCTCACCTGCTTTTCTTCATTACCAGCCCTTCACTTTCAAATCTGGATTTGCTCGTTCCACTCTCATGAGATGGTTCTCCCAAAGGGCTCAGTAGCTTCCAAATCTACTGGCCTTCCCTGTGTTCTTAACCTGTCTTGATATCAGTAGCATCCAACACTCTTGACCATCTACTTTCTGCTGAAATTCTCTTCCTTGGCGGCTTGGAATCCCTGCTCTGACCTTTCACCTCACTTTCCAGAATTTTCCTTCTCTTCCACTCATTAAATGAATTGCCACCGAGAGTCTTTCATGACCCTCGTTTATCTTACCATTTTGTGCTCTCTTTTGGAAAGCTTATCTCAACTCTTTCGCCTTTTGGAAAATGATTTCAAAAGCTATGCTTTTAATGCTGTCTTTTCTCCTGTTTCAGCACCTGAATTCCCCATTGTCTGCAACACACCTCTACACTCCAAACAATTTAAATTTTAAAATCAAAGCTTAAGGAATCATCCCATCTCTGAAACTTTCTCACCTCAGTAAATGCATTTCCAGCCATCAGGAGTATTTGCAAGCATATTCAACTCCTTCTCTCTCATTTCCTCTGTGAACTTAATCAGTGGGGGGTGGGGAGAAAGACAGGAATCAGACTGGGTGGAGTTGAATTTCTTTTCTTCCACACTGAACTGTGACCTCAGGCTAAGAGCTTAATCTCCCTGAGTTTCTTCATCTGAATTAATCAAGAATCTGTATTTGCCCAATCTACACATTGCACCCCTGGAGGAGGAAAATCCCCTGGAGGAGGGCACAGCAATCTACTCTAGTATTCTTGCCTGGAGAATCCCATGGACAGAGGAGCCTGGCAGGATATAGTCCATGGAGTCACAAAGAGTTAGACACAACTGAAGCGACTTAGCATGCACACATTGAACCAATTAGATGAGACGTTTTACAAACCACCTTGAACATGGCCAACTTATAATAGACATGCAAATAGTATTTCTTCATTTTGCTTTTATAGTTTTGCTTCCAAATATTGTTTCTTTCTCAATGTCACTGACTTCGTCACCACCTTGGTGTCACGTCTCATCACTTGCCCAGATCCTTACAACTTTTTGAAAAATATTTTCTTGCCCAAACAACCTCCAGCCTCCTACCCATCCTCCTCACTACTACTATGGTTCTTCCTAGAGTACAAACGTAATTTTGTGATGACACATGGTTTATAGAATAGATTCAGTTCAGTCGCTCAGTCATGTCTGACTCTTTGTGATCCCATGGACTGCAGAGCACCAGGCTTCCCTGTCCATCATCAACTTCCAGAGCTTACTCAAACTCATGTCTATCGAGTTGGTGATGCCATCCAACCATCTTATCCTCTGCCGTCCCCTTCTCCTCCTGCCTTCGATCTTTCCCAGCATCAGGGTCTTTTCAAATGAGTCAGCTCTTTGCATCAGGTGGCCAAATATTGGAGTTTCAGCTTCAACATCAGTCCTTCCAATGAACACCCAGGACTGATCTCCTTTAGGATGGACTGGTTGGATCTCCTTGCAGTCCAAGGGACTCTCAAGAGTCTTCTCTAAAACCACACTTCAAAAGCATCAATTCTTTGGCGCTCAGCTTTCTTTATAGTCCAACTCTCATATCCATACATGACTACTAGAAAAGCCATAGCCTTGACTAGATGGACATTTGTTGGCAAGGTAATGTCTCTGCTTTTTAATATGCTGTCTAGGTTGGTTATAACTTTCCTTCCAAGGATTAAGCCTCTTTTCATTTCATGGCTGTAATCTGCAGCCAATCCCTACCATCTGCAGTGATTTTGGACCCCCCCAAAAATAAAGTCTGACACTGTTTCCACTGTTTCCCCATCTACTTGCCATGAAGTGATGGTACTGGATGCCATGATCTTAGTTTTCTGAATGTTGAGCTTTAAGCCAACTTTTTCACTCTCCTCTTTCACTTTCATCAAGAGACTCTTTAGTTCTTCTCTTTCTGCCATAAGGGTGGTGTCATCTGCATATTTGAAGTTATTGATATTTCTCTCAGCAATCTTGATTCCAGCTTGTGATTCTTTCATCCCAGCATTTCTCATAATATACTCCACATATAGGTTAAATAAGCAGAGTGACAATATACAGCCTTGATGTACTTCTTTTCCTATTTGGAACCAATCTGTTGTTCCATGTCCAGATCGGACTGTTGCTTCCTGACCTGCATACAGGTTTCTCAAGAAACCTGTCAGGTGGTCTGGTACTCCCATCTCTTTCAGAATTTTCCACAGTTTATTGTGATCCACATAGTCAAAGGCTTTGGCATAGTCAATAAAGCAGAAATAGATGTTTTTCTGGAACTCTCTTGCTTTTTTGATGATCCAGCAGGTGTTGGCAATTTGGTCTCTGGTTCCTCTGTCTTTTCTAAAACCAGCTTGAACATCTGGAAGTTCACAGTTCACATATTGCTGAAGCCTGGCTTGGAGAATTTTGAGCATTACTTTACTAGCGTGTGAGATGAATGCAATTGTGGGGTAGTTCAAGCATTCTTTGGCATTGCCTTTCTTTGGGATTGGAATGAAAACTGACCTTTTCCAGTCCTGTGGCCATTGCTGAGTTTTCCAAATTTGCTGGCATATTGAGTGCAGCACTTAACAGCATCATCTTTTAGGATTTGAAATAGCTCAACTGGAATTCCATCACCTCCACTAGCTTTGCTTGTAGTGATGCTTCCTAAGGCCCACTTGACTTCGCATTCCAGGATGTCTGGCTCTAGGTGAGTGATCATACCACTTTGTTTATCTGGGTCATGATCTTTCTTGTATAGTTTTTCTGTGTATTCTTGCCACTTCTTCTTAATCTCTTCTGCTTCTGTTAGGGCCATACAATTTCTGTCCTTTATTGCCCATCTTTGCATGAAATGTTCCCTTGGTATTTCTGAGTTTCTTGAAGAGACCTCTAGTCTTTCCCATTCTATTGTTTTCCTCTATGTCTTTGCATTGATTGCTGAGGAAGGCTTTGTTATCTCTCCTTGTTATTCTTTGAACTCTGCATTCAGATGCCTATAGGTTTTTTTCTCCTTTGCTTTTTGCTTCTCTTCTTTTCACAGCTATTTATTAGGCCTCCTCAGATGGCCATTTTGCCTTTTTGCATTTCTTTTTCTTGGGGATGGTCTTAATCCCTGTCTCCTGTACAATGTCACGAACCTCCGTCCATAGTTCCATCAGGCACTCTGTCCATCAGATCTAGTCCCTTAAATCAATTTCTCACTTCCATTGTATAATCATAAGGGATTTGATTTAGGTCATACCTGAATGGTCTAGTGGTTTTCCCCACTTTCTTCAATATAAGTCTGAATTTGGCAATAAGGAGTTCATGATCTGAGCCACAGTCAGCTCCCAGTCTTGTTTTTGCTGACTGTATAGAGCTTCTCCATCTTTGGCTGCAAAGAATATAATCAGTCTGATTTTGGTGTTGGCCATCTAGTGATGTCCATGTGTAGAGTTTCATTTGTGGGGCACGGGAGTGGCCAAGAGGAGATACCCCACATCCAAGGTCAGGAGCAGTGGCTAAGAGGAGACACCCACATCCAAGGTAAGATGGCACCTCTGCCTTGCTGGAGCAGCAATGAAGAGATACACTATGTCCAAGGTAAGATAAACCCAAGTAAGATGGTAGGCACTGAGAGAGGGCATCAGAGAGCAGACAGACTGAAACCACAGTCACAGACAACTAGCCAGTCTGATCACGTGGACCACAGCCTTGTCTAACTCAATGAAACTAAGCCATGTGTGGGGCCACCCAAGACCGATGAGTCATGGTGGACAGGTCTGACAGAATGTGGTCCAGTGGAGAAGGGAATGGCAAATCACTTCAGTATTGTTGCCTTGAGGACCCCATAAACAGTATGAAAAGGCAAAAAAATAGGACACTGAAAGATGAACTCCCAGGTTGGTAGGTGCCCAATATGTTACTGGAGATCAGTGGAGAAATAACTCCAGAAAGAATGAAGGGATGGAGCCAAAGCAAAAATGATGCAAAGTTGTGGATGTGACTGGTGATAGAAGAAAGGTCCAATGCTGTAAAGAGCAATATTGCATAGGAACCTGGAATGTTAGGTCCATGAATCAGGGCAAATTGGAAGTAGCCAAATAGGAGATGGCAAGGGTGAACATCAACATTCCAGAAATCAGCAAATTGAGATGGACTGGAATGGATGAATTTAACTCAGATGACCATTATGTCTACTACTGTGGGAAGGAATCCCTTAGAAGAAACGGAGTAGCCATTATAATCAACAAAAGAGTCCAAAATGCAGTACTTGGATGCAATCTCAACAATGACAGGATGATCTCTGTTCGTTTCCAAGGCAAACCATTCAATATCACGGTCATGCAAGTCTATGTCCCAACTAATAACACTGAAGAAGCTGAAGTTGAACAGTTCTATGAAGACCTACAAGACCTTTTAGAACTAACACCCCAAAAAGGTGTACTTTTCGTTTGAGGGGACTGGAATGCAAAAGTAGGAAGTCAAGAAACACCTGGAGTAACAGGCAAATTTGGCCTTGGAGTACAGAATGAAGCAGGGCAAAGGCTCATAGAGTTCTGCCACGAGAATGCACTGGTCATAGCAAACAGAATATATTAGAAACTCCAAATTTTGGTATTTGAGTTACTCCAAAAAAAGGTCCTTTTCAGCCTTCTAAAATCAATACTACATGTGCAGCCCCTGAGTCCACTGCCATAGCCACACTGGACTCTTAATTAGATATCCTTCCTTCCCCCATCGCCTTACCTTCACTCACTCCATGCTCTTTCTCAGCTAGCATGTCCTAGGACCCAATTAAGCCATAGAATCATGCAACCTATTGTCTGCTTTGGTGAAATGGTCCTGAGAGGAAACCACAAGGAGGGAACCTTTATTTAGCACAGTAATTATGTGCCAGGAACATAATTTTGAAAGTACTAACTCCTTTAGTTCTAAGGACCCTGTAAGTTGCTGCTGCTGCTGCTGCTGCTGCTGCTAAGTCGCTTCAGTCGTGTCTGACTCTGTGTGACCCCATAGACGGCAGCCCACCAGGCTCCTCTGTCCCTGGGATTCTCCAGGCAAGAACACTGGAGTGGGTTGCCATTTCCTTCTCCAGTGCATGAAAGTGAAAAGTGAAAGTGAAGTCGCTCAGTCGTGTCCAACTCTTAGCAACCTCATAGACTGCAGCCTACCAGGCTCCTCCATCCATGGGATTTTCCAGGCAAGAGTACTGGAGTGGGTTGCCATTGCCTTCTCCGCCCTGTGAGTTAGGTACTATTAAAATCCTGATTCAAAGATTAAGAAACCAAGGCATAAAAACAAAATCAGTTGGGAATTCCCTGGCTATCCAGTGGTTGAGATTTTGCTTTCCAATGCAGAGTGTCAGTTTGATCCCTGGTCAGGAAACTAAGATCCCACATGCCTCTTGGCCAAAAAACAAAGCATAAAACAGAAGCAATGGTGTACAAATTCAACAAAGACTCTAAAAATGGTCCACATCAAAAAAATCTTAAAAAAATTTTTATGATCCCAAGGTCAAAGAACTAATAAATAGCAGAGTCGAGCTTCTAAAACAGATGGCCCCAGAAAGTTGAGTCTGTGTTTTCTTTGTTCTTTTTTAAAAATAATTAATTAATGTAATTTTTGGTTGTGCTAGGTCTTTGTTGCTGGGCTTGGGCTTTCTCTAATTGCCGTTAACCTAGAGGATGACTCTCTAGTTCTGGTGTGCAGTCTTCTCACTGCAATGGCTTCTGTTGTTGTAGGGCACAGGGCTCTCTAGGGCATGGGGACTCAGTCGTTGTGGCACACAGGCTCGGCCGCTCCACAGCATGTGGAACCTTTCTGGACCAGGGATCGAACCCACATTCTCAGCAATGGCAGGTAAATTCTTATCTACTGTACCATCCAGGAAGGCCAAGGACCTGCCCTCTTAAATAATCACCGTGCTGTCTCCTACACATTTGCTGGGGCAGTGCCAAGGTCAGCAATTCCAGCTAAGGTTATCAGTTCAAGCAAAGCTAGACACCAACAGACAGTACCAACATGTAATGCCAGACAGGTCAGGAATGAAATGCATTGATTTGTGAGGAGGTTCAAGGTTGACAGTTGTTAGATGAGCAGATCAGGAATGACGCTGAGCAAAGTTCAGCGAGTCGGGACTGCTATTAATGCAGTGTTGACCGTGACCTCTGCTGTGGTCAAGTTGGGATCAGTCCAGGACTCTCATACAGCAAGTCCATCTTGTTAACAGTCATTGGGTGTCCCTCTCCCCCATGAGAGATGAACCTCCAGAGAGAAAGAAACATGCCTTCCTTACCTTGGTCGCCTCCATAGTATCTGACAGAACATCTTTATTTAACCTATGAATATTTATCAAGTGCTCATATGTGTTATGGGGCTTCCCTGGTGGCTCAGACGGTAAAGAATCTGCCTGCAGTGCAGGAGACCCAGGTTTGATACCTGGGTTGAAAAGATCCTCTGGAGGAGGGAATGGCAACCCACTCCAATATTCTGCCTGAAGAATCCCATAGGCAGAAGAATATGGCAGGCTACAATCCACAGGGTCACAGAGTTGGACACAACTAAACGCCCATATGTGTTATGAATACTGTAGGGTTTAGGGACCATTTCATGGTTCCTTCCTCAGAGTTCTTTTGGTACTTTTTTCTCTAATTTAATCTATGAATTGCATTTATACAAGACATCTGATTGCTAAAAGTTCTCTCCATGTTCTTCACAGAAGCTATATAAATCACCTCAAAACTTCAAGGCTGTCTGGAAATGAATTAGGGCTGAGACTTAAAGAAAGGACTCTGGGGAGTTTTAATTAGAACTGCAAATGCATCATGTAGATTCCTTGCCATTTGGAGAATCAAAGTTGTTCCCAATAAAATTGCTACACTTGGCTCAATTACAAGTGTTGTGTCTTATCTTTCTCTGGATTCCCCTAGTGTCTTGCACGGATTCTAAATATAGTAGGTTTGCTATATATTCCAGTTGGTAAGAAATGTTAGTGAAAATTTCATACCTGATCACTTTTTCTTTTTGTCTTTGAAGCTTAAAGTTGTTTTCCTTAGGGAAAAGTTGGCTGCTACAATATAGAAAAGTCTGGGTTATTTGTCACAGGTCTCCAGCGCTAGAATTTAATAATAGGAGAAAAAAGGTTTGAGATAAATGCCTCTATTTTACAAGGTTACACAAAGTAAAGTTCATCCTGTTCATTATTGACCAGCAACCTAGACATTGAATGTTTTGCTTCTACTTGAGATAAAAAGTTTTTATTGCCCTTTCCCCTAAATCATATTACTGTTAGGATTTTGAAGTTACTGGGCCTATTCTTTGACCTTCAGGCAGAACTATATTGAAAAATTTTCCTGAGCATCTGAGAATTAGTGGTGTTCTTAGATACCTTCAGAGCAGATTACACAACTCCCACCAGTAACTACTCGTAGGGTTTAAAACCTGGGTAACCTTGTGTAGTTACTTTACAGAGTCATTTCTCTTTCTCAAGGAAAAGCATGAAAAAATTTAGGAAATGGAGTTACTGAATTGTATGTGGGGCTGTCATGGACATCAAAGATGCTTGGATTTCCAGGAAAGAATACTGGAGTGAGTTGCCATTTCCTTCTGCAGTGGGTCTTCCTGACCCAGGGATTGAACCCAGGTCTCCCACCTTGTAGGCAGATGCTTTACCGTCTGGGCCACCAGGGAAGTCCTTTATGGATATAGAGAAAAATTACTTGCATATATGGCATATTTGAACTTGGAGTACAACTATTGAGGTTGAGTCTTGGTTCTCTTATTAGCTATGTGGCTTTCAAGGAATATAATAACATTTAAGAGAGTCAATTTCTTTATATGGGATCATAATAACCCAAAAGAGTGATGTGTCATACACTGTGAAATATATAAAATACGACTGCTGGTATCCAAAGTATAAATGCCTCAATCCTTTTCTATTTCTACTTTAGCTTTATAGAAGAGATTATTTTTTATCTTATATTTTTAAAAGATCTAAAACAATGCTACTTTTGGGATGGGAGTATGTCCATTTAGTCATAATCCAATATTACTCAATTATTACAGAAAAATAAGAAACTACACCTGTGTATCTTTTTCATGAGGTTGTACATTTTTCAAGGCAGAGATTCTGTCTTATTAATCTTTATAGCCTCCATATTTGGTGTAATATGCAGAGTAGATATTTAGCAAATACTTATGGGATTCAAAAATTGCCTAAGTTATTTATACTACTTTAAGTGTTAACTAGTTACCGAAAGGGTGTAATCATTAATTACTCTTAACTCCTTTTCAGTTTCAAATGTATAGAAAGATGTTTTTCTTCCTGTACCCTACATATACAATCATAAAGATCCTTAATATTGGACAATAGAGCATATCCTAAATCATAGAAACTCTTCTTTACCCTTTAGGGTATGCTCACCATATGAACTGTATGTTCATCTTAAACAAGAAAAAAACACCGGTGGTTACATAGATCAATAAGATTAATTATTAGACAAAGAAGCAAGTAAGATATTAAGAAAGAGACATGACTGAAAGAAGCAAAGAACATTTAAATGGCAAATATTTTACTCCAGGGATTTGGCTAAAGTATTTGAAAATCTTGGGGCCAATTATGTGAACTCTAGAGACTGTTGACAGGGTAGCTACAGCTATGTGGGTGCTGGAAAAGAATATGTCTTTTCTTTATACAAGCTCCCAGAACTAGTTCTCATGAATGCCTAAAATATTTGCTTTATAAAATCGTGTCAGGAAGGTTTTTTTCCCTTTTTAATTAAAGAGAAACTATTGTCTTCCTGAGCTTCTTTTGAAACACACTTTGTTTCACGTTAGTGTATGTTATTGGATATTTGTAGCAATTTCATAAATTCTTTCAAGGTTTTCAGTTTAGCTATGTGATTTAAACCTTTTGGTGAAAGGCTATTTCACCGAAAAGAGTGTAAAAGAGAAATTTTGTTTTACATATTCTTTTGGGTTGATCTTGTCAGCCAAAAGAACTCCTTGAGTTCACCTTCCAAGGTCTGGGGGAGGGAATACATAGAGGCGTTTTCCTAAAGATCTTAGGGACTGGGCATCTTGCATATGTGGCCAAGTGGGCTGATGATTAAAGAGTGTGGGAGGAGCCCAGAACCCACCAAACAGTGTTTCTAGGATGGGCATGACCTATTCATGGCAGCTGGGCTACATAAAACCATTCATACCCCAGTGCACAAATTTGTGACCAATCATAGACTCTTTGCTACTGATCATGAATGTAGCCTTATCATTCCTCAAAGTACCTCCAGGCACCTGATAGGAAATCCTCTCAGCATCCCAGGTACAGAGAATCCTGACACAGTTCACGTGTGTACTTTAATGACAGGTATTTTGCAGAGGAAAGATGCATTCTGTGGATGACTCTTCATAGCAAGAGGGACTCTGATTACAGCCTGTCCTCCAGCACCTTCAGCCCTTTTTCATACCTAGATGACATTTTAATACCTATTGCAAACCAAGGAAATAAGCCAGAGTTAAGCCATGTGACTGGAAATTAATTTGAAATCCATACACAACAGCCCAAAACCTATGGGACACTGTGAAAGCAGTGCTAAGGGGAAAGTTCATAGCAATACAAGCTCACCTCAGGAAACAAGGAAAAAATCAAATAAATAACCTTACTTTACACCTAAAGGAACTAGAAAGGGAAGAGATGCAGAAGCCCAGGTCTAGTAGAAGGAAAGAAATCTTAAAGATCAGGGCAGAAATAAACGCAAAGGAAACAAAAGAAACCATAGCAAAAATCAATCAATCCAAAAGCTGGTTCTTTGAGAAGATAAATAAAATTGACAAACCATTAGCCAGACTCTTCAAGAAACAAAGGGAGAAGAACCAAATCAACAGAATTAGAAATGAAAACAGAGAGATCACAACAGAAAACACAGAAATACAAAGGATCATAAGAGACTATTATTAGCAACTATATGCAAATAAACTGGACAACCTAGATGAAATGGACAGATTCCTAGAAAAGTACAACTTTCCAAGACTAAATCAGGAAGAGATAGATAATATTAATAGATCCATCACAAGCATGGAAATTGAAACCGTAATCAGAAATCTTCCAAAAAACAAAAGCCCAGGACCAGATGGCTTCACAGCTGAATTCTACCAAAAATTTAGAGAAGAGCTAACACCTATTCTACTCAAACTCTTCCAGAAAATTGCAGAGGAAGGTAAACTTCCAAACTCACTTTTGAAAGGATGTCATGTTAAATAAGGGCCTCCAAGGTGCAGTGGTAAAGAATCCCACCTGCCAATGCAGGAGATGAGGGTTCAATCCCAGGTTCAGGAATATACTCTGGAGAAGGGAATGGCAACTCACGCCAGTATTCTTGCCTGGAAAATTCCATGGACAGAGGAGCCTGGCAGGCTACAGTCTATGGGACAAAGAGTCGGACATAGCTGAGTGACTGAGCACACACATACGCACATTAAGTTGAGTGCCTTTCTTTGTAGGAGAAACTCTATGAAATAAGACTTCTGTCAAAGTGTTTGTTTTAGCCATGTTCTAATTTATTCTGGGAATTATTCTCTCAGCACCAGTTGAATTGAACTGAAATCACATCAATAATTAAAATAATTGATCATGGCAGTAGTTGTAAGAAAACAACTTTCAATTTCTGCAACACTTATGTGAATTTCAGGTTATTGCACTTGTTAAGAAATGGTTGTATTAAGGCTGACAAGGGCAGAGTGATAATTTTTTAGATTTGGAAGGATTCTTTCTCCTTAAGGATTGGAGAATTTTCATGAAGAGAAAATTTCTGAAGCAGAAAAACTAGAGGCAATCTCTAGTTAGGTAAGAGAGAAGAGTTCTATCTCCATTCTGGCTAGATGGTAAAAAAAAAAAAACCAATTGTCTCAAAAATAGGTCCTACTAGCTGGGGTTAACAAAAACCTTTTCCATGTGGATGTATGAAGGAGGCTAGGAAGAATGGACTGGCACTTCATAGTGATGGACAAGTGAAATTCTCTAAACTACTTTGCTGGCTAGATTTTCTAAGTTTCTTCTTTACTTTAAGTGTTCACTTTCTTCATAACAGCTCAGACTTTCAGGAAAATTTTGTTTGACAGTTACAGATTTGTTAGACCTGTTAAAGATGATAAAGAGTAGGAAAGGATGAGAATTTTTAAGATGACATACCAAGGCTTTAACACTAGGATGGTAACAAAAAACAAACATCAATAAGAGCCTTCCAAGAAGGAAAAGAGGAACTTCATGACCCATTGCAATAATGCTCTGTACCAACCCTCAGAAGCTGCTGAGATTTACCAGTTTAAGGAAAGTGATTTTACCTAGCAGGTATGATTGGAGCACTTAGCCTTGTTATGAATGAGATGTTTCCATAAACTAATGAGGTTTCACAGACATAACTGAAAACTTGGAGACAAGCTGGGGGCATCCATGCACCTTTGCATTTGAGTAAGCCTTAACTCAAGGCAAAATGTGGACATTTCAGAATAAAAGAGAAAAGTCTACCATAATACTGGACTGCATGTTGCCAGTGGGCAGATATTTGCTGCTAAGGAAAAGGCCATTGTAATGGGGATAGGAGAGAGCTGTTACTAGAAAACACTGAGGAACTAACCGATACAGAGATCACGGGGTCAGAGGGCCTGGCCCTTTCAGCAAGTCTTCCAAGAATGCTGTCAGTAGAGAAGGGTAGCTGGCACATGGTCAGTTCAGTTGCTCAGTCGTGTCCGACTCTTTGTGACCCCATGGACTGCAGCGCACCAGGCTTCCCTGTCCAACACCAACTCCCAGAGTTTACTCAAACTCATGTCCATCGAGTCAGTGATGCCATCCAACCATCTCATCCTCTGTTTTCCCCTTCTCCTCCTACCTTCAATCTTCCCCAGCATCAATCTTCCAATGAGGTGACTCTTTGCATCAGATGGCAAAAATATTGGAGTTTCAGCTTTAGCATCAGTCCCTCCAATGAATATTCAGGATTCATTTCCTTTAGGATGGACTGGTTGGATCTCCTGGCAGCCCAAGGGACTCTCAAGAGTCTTCTCCAACATCACAGTTCAAAAACATCAATTCTTCTGCACTCAGCTTTCTTTATAGTCCAACTCTCACATCCATACATGACTACTGGAAAAACCATAACTTTGACTAGACAGACCTTTGTTGGCAAAGTAATGTCTCTGCTTTTTATTATGCTGCCTAGTTGGTCATAGCTTTTCTTCCAAGGAGTAAGCGTCTTTTAATTTCATGGCTGCAGTCACCATCTGCAGTGATTTTGGAGCCCAAAAAAATAAAGTCTGTCACTGTTTTCATTGTTTCCCCATCTATTTGCCATGAAGTGATGGGACCAGATGCTATGATCTTAATAATGGTAAGAACCTCTAAGATTGCCCTCTATGAATCCCATTTCCTGGTATTCACACTTTTTTATAGTTCCCTCTGATGGCATGTCTCTTCTGAGATTAGCTTATAAAAAGATTTCAGGGGCTTTCCAGTGGCTAAGACTTCATGTTCCCAATCCAGGGGTCCCATATTTGACCCCTGGTCAGGAAGCTAGATCTTGCATGCTGCAACTAAGACTTGGCACAACCAAATAAATAAAATTAAAAACAAAATTTTTTAAGTCTGCTTTCATCGTGGGAGATTGTCTATCCCTCTATTCATATATCTACCTTTCTATCTATCTTTATTATGTATCACTTTCTCCGGAAGAAGTCACATCATGAGCAGCCCAACAGAAAGGCCAATGTGGTATGGAAATAAAGATACCTATCAACAGTCATGAATGGGCTTGAAAGCAAATTCCTTAGCCCAGGTTAAGACTTCAGAGACTGAAGCCTTAACCATTATCAGCCGGAACAACCCAGCTAACTCAATCCAGATTCCTGACCCTCAGAACTATGTGAGATAATGCTGTTTGCTGTTTTAAGTGCTAAATTTGAGGATGAATTGTCACACACTGATAGATAATAAAGCACAGCAGTATGGAGCCAAGAAGTCCAAGAGGAATGTCAAATAGAGAGAGACTTACAGCTTACCAAAATCCCAGCTCATTCTCAGCACATCTGCTAATGTCAGGGACTTTTGGTTGGACGCTAGTTGAGAAATGCAAGCGTGCTGAGTGCTAAGTCACTTCAGCGGTGTCTGACTCTTTGCGACCTTGTGGACTGTCACCTATGCTCCTCTGTCCATGGGACGCTCCAGGCAAGAATACTGGAGTGAATTTCCATGCCCTCCTCCAGGGGATCTTCCCCACCCAGGGACTGAATCCCTGTCTCTTATGATTCCTGCATTGGTAAGCAGATCCTTCACCACTAGTAGCACCTGGGAAGCCCAGTTGAGAGATAAGATGGTAGATTAGCGTGTCCTATTCAAATCCTCCAACAAAGGAGGGAAGAAAATGTGTGGTGTGGATAATAGAAACTCAATTTAACAGAAGCTTTTGGGAATCTATTCAAGAGTGGAAGGGATTACCTGCCAACACGCAGGAGTTGTAGGTTAGTGGTGAAACCTGCCTCTTGCAAACATTCCACTTCAAAAGGTGAAGGAAAATGACCATTCAAGACAAGAAGGAGCTCAACTTGTTTTTCACCAGCAGAGTAAGAGATCATATGGGGCAGGGGACCTGAAAGCTAAGCATTAATGGTAACCTTCTCCAAACAATCTTTCTGATTTCTGGGGAACAGAAGAGCACAGAAGTCCATGAACAGCTTCAAATCAGGGAGAAACATACCCAGAGAAAGGGGACTTTAAAATCTTAACTCTAAGAAGTCATTCTCTTACTTGATTAACCCAAATTTCTAAAGATCAGATTTCCATGTGAGGGAGACAAACCAAACAGCAAATAGGGTGACATGTCTTGCCCTGGGAAACCTAACCAGCTAAACAGAATACTTTGTAGAAGAAACTGCCTGACAAAGTCTACCCCAGCAGAAGCACATAGCATGCCCTGATAAATAGGGGGCAAGATAGCTAGTGATTGAGTCCTGAGCGATCCAGTGGATGCAAGGAAATAGAACTGATGGTCATGGTAGTAAGGTCAACTGAGATCTCAATAAAAGACACTTGTTTAGGATTTTTTCCCAGATGAGCAAAATCTTTCTGAGCCCTTTTCTCTTAGGGATGGTGATAAAAGAGTGAGAGGTAGGAGCTTCCTTACTTCTTGTGTCTCAGTGGTAAAGAATCTGCTTGCTGATGCAAGAGATCCCACATTCAGCAGAGCAACTAACCTGAACACCATTGCTACTGAGCCTGTGCTCTAGAGCCCAGGAGCTGCCACTACTGAGCCCAATGGCACAACTACGGAAACCCCCACACCCTAGAGCCCATGCTCCACAACAGGAGAAGCCACTGCTAGGAGAAGCCTGGCTCATTGCAGCTAGAGAACACCCAGCACAGCCAAAAATAGATACATAAATAATAAATTATTTTTAAAAGAGTGAGAGGTGTACAGTGAGTCCCCCACATACAAAACCATAAATTTTCGAACTTTCAAAGATGCAAGTATGCCTTCGCGTGTCTAATCACATAAATTAGCTCACATGTCTGAAATACACTGTCACATGCATGCATCTTTTACAAGTGGTTGTGCTTTTGTGTCCTTTACTGTACAGTACTGTGTAGAGTACAGTAATAGAGTACCTTTATTTCAAGCCCAGGATGTCCAAAAGCAAGCGTGAAAGCAGCAGGGCTGTAGCTGGTACTACTGTACTTCTCAAGGTAGTACGGTATAAGATTGGTGGCTTAGTGGTAAAGAATTTTTTCCCACCTGCCGAGAAGGAGACATGGATTCAGTCTCTAAGTCAAAAAGATCCCTTGGAGAAGGAAATGGCAACTCACTCCAGTATTATTGCCTGGGAAATCTCATGGACCTTGCAGGCTGCAGGCCATGGGGTCACAAAAGAGTCAGACCCAACTTAGCAACAGATTTTCACTTTTCACTGCAAGATTAAAAATGTTTTCTTTATTTTTTGTGTTTGCTTGTTTTTTATGTACTATTTGTGTGAAAACTATTATAGATCTTTTACAGTATGGTACTATATAGCCGATTGTTTAGTTGGGGGCCTAAGCTAACTTTGCTGGACTTTCGAACAAATTGGACTTATGTGCTCTCAGAACAGAACTTACAACAAATAACAAATGTTGGTGAGCATATGAAGAAAATAGAACCCTATGCCCCATTTGTGGAATTGTAAATTGGTACAAACACTGAAGAATAGTATGAAGTTTCTTGGAAAATTTAATAGAACTATCGTACAATCCAGCAATTCCATTTCTGAGTGCTTATTTGAAGAAAACAAAGTCACTTATTTGAGAAGAACACATGCATCCATATGTTCATTGCAGCATTATTTACAATAGCCAAGATATGAAAGTGACACAAGCACCCATCAATAGATAAATGGATGATGAAGATGTTATATATATATATACACAAACATATGAAATATTACTCAGCCATTGAAAAGAATGTAATCTTGCCATTTGCTACAATATAGATGAACCTAGAGGGTATTAGGAGCAGGAAATGGCAACCCACTCCAGTGTTCTTGCCTGGAGAATTCCAGGGATGGAGGAGCCTGGTGGGCTGCCGTCTATGGGGTCGCACAGAGTTGGACACGACTGAAGCGACTTAGCAGCAGCAGCAGCAGAGGGTATTATGCTAAATGAAATGTCAGACAGAGAAAGATAAATACTGTATGCTTTCACTTACATGTGAAACCTGAAAAACAAAACAATTGCACACACATAACAGAACCAAAATCATAGATACAGAGAGCAAATAGATTATCGCCAGAGGGGAAGATGGGCTACCCTGGTGGCTTAGATAGTAAAGAATCTATTTGCAATCCAGGAGACCCAGGTTCAATCCCTGGGTGGGGAAGAACCCCTGGAGAAGGGAATGGCTACTCACTCCAGTATTCTAGCCTGGAGAATTCCATAGACAGAGAAGCCTGGAGGGCTACAGTGCATGGGGTTGCAAAGAGTCGGACATGACTGAGCAACTAGCTCTTTCACTTTTTAGAGGGGAAGATGGTGAGGGGAGAGAAATAGGTGAGGGTGGTTAAGAGGTACAAGTTTTCAGTTACAAAATAAATGAATCAGAAAAAAATAAAAATTAAAAAAGCATATTAAAGGAGCCCCAGGTATAAAACATGTAGTGTGGGGAATATAGTCAATCATGTAATATTTTTGTATGGTGGCAGATGACACCTAGACTTACCATGGCGATCATTTTGAAATGTACAGAAATATTGAATCACTGTATATACAAGGAACTAAATAGTGTAGTAGGTCAATTATATTCAAAAACAAACAAGCAAGCAATGTCATAGAAAAAGAGATCCAATTTGTAGTTACCAGAGGTGGGGGGTGAGGAAAGGCGGAATTAGATGAAGGCAATCGGAAGGTACAAACTTCCAGTTATAAAATAAATAAGTACTAGAGATGTAGTGTGCATGCGTTCTGTCACTTTAGCCCTGCCCAACTGTGCAAGCCTATGGACTGTAGCCTGCCAGGCTCCTCTGTCCATGGGATTCTCCAGGCAAGAATACTGGAGTGGGTGGCCATGCCCTCCTCCCAGAGGATCTTCCTCGAAACTGTGTCTCTTATGTCTACTTGCATTGGCAGATGGGTTCTTTACCACTAAAACCACCTGAAAAGCCCAGAGATGTAATGCACAGTATGACAAATATAATTAACACTGCTGTATGTTAGGGATGTAATGGAATTGGTTTGTATCAGTCACCTGTTCCCAGCAAGCAATCAGGAATGCAACTAGAGTTTTTAGAAGTTTGGGGGAAGTTGCCAGAGTATTTACAAGGAACTCTGGATGCTTCTCAAATCTGGTGGAATCTTTGTTAGCACAGATGGTATCATATGTAACTGTACATCCCTATAGAAACTTAGGGAGACTCATATTCAACTGGGAACATGCTGGGTTACTGCTTTATATAATATATATAATATTATATATAGAATATATCCTTCTCTATAATGTTCAATAACCTTTGCTACTCCAAAATTTTTGAGCCAATTTATTGGCTTAGCATATATACTCTTTACAACCTTAAGTTCCCTGTTAACACTGTGTTTTACCTGGTCTTGGATGTGTAAGACAGAGGAGGTATGGGTCCAGAGGAGGTATGGGAATTGTAATCAGCTGTTCAGTTCAGTTCAGTTCAGTTGCTCAGTCATGTCCAACTCTTTGCGACCCCATGAACCACAGCACACCAGGCCTCCCTGTCCATTACCAACTTCCAGAGTCCACCCAAACTCATGTCCATCGAGTCGATAATGCCATCAATCATCTCACCCTCTGTCGTCCCCTTCTCCTCTTGCCCTCAATCTTTCCCAGCATCAGGGTCTTTTCAAATGAGTCAGCTCTTCACATCAGGTGGCCAAGGATTGGAGTTTCAGCTTCAACATCAGTTCTTCCAATAAACACCCAGGACTGATCTCCTTTAGGATGGACTGGTTGGATCTCCTTGCAGTCCAAGGGACTCTCAAGAGTCTTCTCCAACACCACACTTCAAAAGCATCAATTCTTCAGTGCTCAGCTTTCTTTATAGTCCAACTCTCACATCCATGCATGACCACAGGAAAACCATAGCCTTGCATCAGCTGAGAAAATGCTATATAAGCATCAAAGTTGGAAATGTTTGAAAAATATCCTCCCACTCCTGGCTGAGGGCATAGAAGGACTAGCGGAAGCTTTATTTTTATCCCTAAGTACCATCATTGTTCTTCCATACTTGTGAAATGCTATAATACCTTATGCAATGAGGAAAGATCTGTGCCTAAAATAAATACAAATAATTTTGCATTTAAAAATGGGTATTTCCCACAACTAGAGAGCCCACAACTCACAAGTACTGAGCCCATTCGCCACAACCAGGGAGTCTGTGCATTGTAATGAAAAATCCCTCGTGATGCAACTAAGATCCTACATGCCATATCTAAGACCCAATGCAGCTAAATAAATAAATGTTTTTCTAAAATGCAATATTATTAATTTAAAAATGGATATTAACATCATTGTAATGGAGATTAAGCAGAATTTGCTATCAGAATATCTGAATTCAAGTTTGGCAAACCACCCCATCTTTCTACATCTCCATTTCTTTATCTACAAATGCTTCATGTTTTTGGAGGTAAGTAAAGAGTTCTTATAAAACAAACAAAACAAAATCAATGGCCATAAAGGGAAAGACTGATACATTGGACTATATTAAAAGTAAGGACTTTTTATCAGAAAACATCAAGAAGAAAGTAAAAAAAAGAAGCCAAAACTCAGGAAAGAACAAGCTGTAATGTAAATAAATGGCAAACAACATATACTTTGAGAACATCTACCAATCAATAAGATAGTCCAAGAAAAAAATGGACATGGAATTTCAACAGACACTTCACAAGCAAAGATATCCAAATAACAATAAACACACTGGAAATAGTGTTCAATTCCATTGCTAATAATCTAAGAAATGCAAATTAGAGTGAGATAGTCCTACACACCCATCAAAATGGGTAAAATTAAAGACCAACCATAGCAATGTGATAGTGAATAGTAAGAAAAACAAGAACATTTATATGCTGTTGACAGGGGTATAAGTTGGTATAACCAAATGAAAAATGATTTGGCATTATCTAATAAGTACATCAGGCTTCCCTGGTGGCTCAGCGGTAAAAAAATCCACCTGCCAATGCAGGAGATGCAGGTTCAATCCCTGGGTTGGGAAGATCCCCTGGAGAAGGAAATGCCAAGTCTCTCCAGTGTTTTCACCTGGGAAACCCCATGGACAGGGAAGCCTGGCAGGCTACAGTCCATGGGGTTGCAAAAGAGTTGGACATGACTTAGTGGCTAAACAAGTGAGTACATATTTTGTGACTAAACAATTTCACTACCAGACATATTTACTGTAACTTGTGTATATGTGCACTTCTGGACACATAGTCAAGAAAGTTCATAGAAGCATTATTTGGATTAGCCAAAACCTGAAAACAATCCAAATTTCCATCAACAGTAAATGGATAAATAAGTTGTGGGATACTTAGTGAAAATATCTCATTGCAAGGAGAATGAATAAACTGCAGCTGGAAACACTATTGTTGCTCAGTCACAAAGTTGTGTCTGACTCTCTGAGACCCCGTGGACTGCAGCACAGCAGGCTTCCCTGTCCTTCACAATCTTCCAGAGTTTGCTCAAACTCATGTTCATTGACTCAGTGAAGCCATCCAATCATCTCATCCTCAGTCATCCCCTTCTCCTCCTGCCTTCAGTCTTTTCCAGCATTGGGATCTTTTACAGTGAGTCAGCTCTTCACATCAGGTGACCAAAGTAGTGGAGCTTCAGCTTCAGCGTCAGTCTTTCCAATGAATATTCAGGGTTGATTTCCTTTATGATGGACTGGTTGGCTCTCCTTGCTGTTTAAGGGACTCTCAAGAGTCTTTTGCAACATCACAGTTCAAAAGCATCGATTCTTCAGCACTCAGCCTTCTTTACAGTCCACCTCTCACATCTGTACCTGACTACTGGAAAAACCATAGCTTTGACTGCATGGAACTTTGTTGGCAAAGTAATGTCTCTGCTTTTGAATACTCAGTCTAGGTTTGTCATAGCTTTCCTTCCAAGGAGCAAGCGTCTTTTAAATTTCATTTTAAAGAACCTAATTTTATCTTCTCTATCTACATCAAATGTCTAAGTTAAATAAGAAATGTAAAGTCATTTTAAAACTATAACTTACCATATATTGTTGTTTCTATTAATATCAATAGGCAAATAATTATAAAGAACCTGAGTCATTCTTAACACTGACAATACTAGAATACCATATTCTCAACTGAAAAATCACATTTCCAAGGGCAGAATGGCTACTAGCCCAAAACTCTGTTAAAACAAATTTATCCTGTCTAGACCTATGCAGCATCAAAAGTGAAAACAGATGACTTAGCTATTTCCTTTTCTTTTTAAGCATGACTAGTAATGCTTATTGATATGACTTTGGGGCCAAATATGTGAAGATTAAGTCAGAAAACTCGAGGTATGACTTGAAAAATCAAGGAGAAAAATTCTAATTGAAGATCTAGAAGCATAATTTAAATCATTATGTTTCTTCCAGTTTCTTGTGGACAGCTTAGGTTTATTTTAAACAGTTACTATTTATTACTATTGATAATATTTATGGTAAAGTTAATAATAATAAACAGTGCTGAATTTCAGGGAATGTTGTGTTTAATATTATTCACTTTGTGAGCTTAATGAGGATCTTTTCTTCTGTCTCAGTACCCTACCATGTCTGCAATCTGTTACCTATTATTATTAATAAATTATTAATAAAATACTACTTTCATTATGCTGTTCTCTCTTCAGTGATTTAGTGACCTCCATAAAGACAGGAGTTTTTATGGAAGAAGTCATTTATGTATCTCCTAGGAATAATCCTCAACAATCCCCTTTCTCCCTCCACAAATAATCATTCACCTGGTCCTCCTGATTGTCCTTCTGTCATTTTATTTAAAAAGCTCTGGATTCTGTATTTTTTTTCTTTCTCACTGGCAATGATTTTAGTTCCCTCCTAGGAGTTATTAAAAGACCTCCTAACTGGCTCCTCTGCTTTTAATCTCTCTCTACTAATTCATTCTTCATGTGAAACATTTTCCAAAACAAGATTTAATCGTGTCCGTCCCTCTCCTTGAAATCCTGATGGCTCATTCCAGCTTCTACCTTTATTCTCTTGTCACCAGTCTTTCCTCCACATCCCCATGGATTCCAGACATAGGCTATGCTACAATTACACTGAACCTTTGGGCATTGTCTCAACCCAGGCTTCTTACGCCTGTGTGAGCATCCCACGTCTTTCTACTGGCACACAGTAGGCATTCAGTAAGTGCACATTGGCAGTAACACTGTTAGACTTTATGGAGATGCTTCAAGCTCCCCCAGGCATTTAATTACTTTCTGTTTGGGCTCCCAAAGTGACTTGGTTCCTGTCTTGATCATTGTTTTGAAACTCTTTAGTCTTTCTTCCAAGAACAAAAGCTCTATTTTATTGATCATTGTATCTGAATAGTACCTAGTCCCTGAATAGTACTATATATATTTATTTATCAGAGCCTAATAAAAAGCAGAGCTTCCCTGGTGATTCAGATGGCAAAGAATCTGCCAGCAATGTAGGAGACCTGGGTTTGATCCCTGGGTCAGAAAGATCACCTGGAGAAGGGAATGGCTACCCACTTCAGTATTCTTGCCTGCAGAATTCCATGAACAGTTGAGTCTGGTGGGCCACAGTCCATGTGGCCACAAAAAGTCGCACACAACTGAGTGACTAACACTTCCACTTTTCCGGTAAATGACAACTGGACATTTCCTCTGTACCAGTTACTATGCCAGATGCTGTACACAGTGAATAATAATGCCATTTTCATGGCTCTCTATCCGTGGTGGAATAGTAGATCTACCACAGTTGGGTCTGAAAAAAATGTTTCCTATTTGCCTTCACTCATAGCAGATGCCTGGAATATCCCATGACGAAAAGATCAGCCTTTCCTTTTTTAATCAGCTTTTAAAATAGTTCCTTTCATCATAAATGCTCATGCAAGCATTTCTCAGCTTCTCTGTCACTTGATCTGAGGTTTTCAAAGTATCCCCTGAAGAATCTAATTTGAAAAAAGAAATCGTCAGTTGTGATGAGGTGAAATTGATCCTCAGTCACATGTTTTCCTTTCTCAGACAGCAATACTAACCACTATTCTATTAAGTGGCGCCAATTATGTTTGAGAGCCCATCATGTGACCATGGGGCTATCTAGCCTCATTTGAATGAAATTGTTTAGATTTACAGGCCATCTAGAAAGTAGAAAAATCACAGGCCATTGATGAGCTTTACTCTTCACAATCCACCCTTAGGGTAAACTATATAAAATAATAGGCTAAGGCATTCCTTTTGTTTTTAAGAAAATAATTTTCTTCCCTTCTAATGCAATTGATTTTGCATATTTTTGCCCTAACAAAAAGACTTTAAGGAAAGGTTTTATGTTAATTATTAAGCACATACACATTAAATTCTCATCTTCCAGACCAGGTTGAGAATGTAAGTCAAATATCTGTATATCATTTATAGATGATCAGCTTTCTAAGATTTAGAGTTAATAAAATCCATGTAAAATTATAAATGAGTTGATATGGTTTTATGGAATTATAAATAAGTTGATAGCCTCAGGAAGAATGAGTTAATAGCTAACTTTAGATATCACCCCACATTGCCTGAAATATTCTTCATTTTGTAAGATTTCTAATCTTGGATCAATCCAAGTTTTATTTCAGCTAACAAGTTCTGCACTGAGAATATGGGACACTCCAAGGGGCCCAGTCATTCTCAACTTAGTACCATTCAGTACCTGATTGGTTATCTCCCGAAAACATTCTAGTGAATATTAGCATCATATGGATGTCCCCCTGGAATCCAGCTGAAAATAAAGGCAGTCAGATAATGAAAGTTTTCATGAATAATGAACTAGAAGAAGTGGTGAAATAGGGAAGGAGGAATACTGTAGAAAGTAGACTGGATTCTTTCTACTGAAGGGCTTTGTGATACCAAAGGAAAACATGGGAACATCCAATACTCAGAAGCAAGGTTACTGGTAAAACTACTTTTACAGAAAAATTGATCTTAAAGTCAGGTAGTCTACACACAGAGTTCAGCTTCACTTCTCTGTAATCTCTTGCCTTTGCCCTTCTCTGTGTGTTGGCTTCACCTTAGCCCGGGTGTGGGCATAGTGTGTGTTAGTCCGACTCTTTGCCACCCCATGGACTGTAACCCACCAGGTTCCTCTGTCCATGGAATTCTCTAGGCAAGAATACTGGAGTAGGTAGCCATTCCTTTCTCCAGGGCATCTTCCTAACCCAGAAACTGAATCCGGGTCTTCAGCATTGCAGACAGATTCTTTACAGTCTGAACCACCAGCTGTGACAATTCCAGGTCACAACAGTATCCAAAGGAAGACGTCATAGTAGGATGGCCAAACATTTTCCTAAAGCCCCCCAGACAAACTTCCCTAGTATGCTGTATTGGTTGAAATGATGTCACAAATGGGTACACAAATCAAATCTCTGGTCACAAACCAATCTCTGGTCAGGAGAAAGAGAATGCCGTGACTGCCTTAGGTCAATCAGAATTTAGCTCCTTAAGCTACAGGTAGAGCCACTGCCTCTTGAAGCATCTAGCACCATGGAAGAGGACAGAGACCTAAAAAAGTGAAACTCTAATAGGCAGAAAATTCAAGGAAATTGGTTATTAATTATGCAACCAGTATCTGCTAGGTAGGGTTTCCCTGGTGGTTCAGATAGTAAAGAATCTACCTGCAATGAAGGAGGCCTGGGTTCGATTCCTGGATTGGGAAGATCCGCTGGTGAAAGGAATGGCTACCCACTCCAATATTCTTGCCTGCAGAGTCCCAAGGACAGAGTAACCTGGTGGGCTACAGTCCACAGGGTTGCAAAGAGTAGGACATGACTGAGCAACTGAGTGCACTCACATATCTGCTAAAGGTGGATGCACGATTCTCTTTCACGATTCTATGAAGTGAAAGAGAAGGGAAGCCCCAAGGGGGAGACCTCCAAATACAAAATTCATAGGCGTCAAACTTTTGTCTAGAATTCAACTCTGAATTTAAATTTGTCTTTGATGTTAACATCCATTATCATTGTACATCAGTCACAGGAATACTTGTCAGTAGAGATTCTCTATACCTGTTAATAGAAACAGTCTATTGATAGAAGTATTGAGTATACTAACTAGGACCTCATGCCTCTTTTTTCCAACTGAAGCTAGTATAAAACTAATTTTTGCAATAATGGTTTCACAGACAAAGCACTACATAGGTCTTGTAATTTCATGAAAAGGTAATTTGATACATGCATGAGTACCTAATATTTTGTGATTTAGTGCTGAGAAGAGATTATATGGTATTTAATATTTAGATTTATAGTCATTAGTTGCATTTTCTAATATTCTAGTATCACAGCTATTATTTATTCATTTATTTTTCCAAATGGTATTTATTGTCTATATATTTTATACTACTGTTGTTAAGTTGCTAAGTTGTGTCTGACTCTTTAACTGTAGCCAGCCGAGTTCCTCTGTCCATGGGATTTCTCAAGCAAGAATACTGGAGTGGGTTGCCATTTCCTCCTCCAGGGGATTTTTCCAACCTCAGGATTGAACCTGCATCTCTTGCATTGGCAGGCAGATTCTTTATCATTGAGCCACTTGGGAAGCCCATATATTTTATACCATGCACTAAGCAAAATTCTAAGAATGCAAAGTGTGGCAAAAACTGAAAGGATTCTCAAGAACGAATAGATATTTAGCTGGGTAGGTTTAGAAAGATTTAATCTCTTGAGGGATATTCATATTTTTAAAATCATCCAAATGTAAACAGACTCTGAAAGAAGTAAGAAAGAAAAAAATTTTTAAGCCAATTTTCTTCAAATCTGGCACATAAATAATATGGTGTTTTAAGAATTATTTTGAGGGGACCTCCCTGGAGGTCTAATGGCAAAGACTCTGTGCTCCCAATGCAAGGGCCCAGGTTCCATGCCTGGTCAGAAAACTAGATCCCACGTGCTGCAACTAAAGATCCTGCATGCCACAACTAAGACTTGGTGCAGCCAAATAAATAAATTAAATCTGTTTTTTAAAAAGAGAATTGTTTTCAGGACTTCCCTGGCAGGGCCAGTGGTTAGAACTCGGTACTTTCACTGCTGTATCCTGGGGTTTAATCTCTGGCCAGGAGCTAGGATTCCATGGTACAGTTAAAAAAAAAAAATTATTCTCTTAAAAGCATCTTGTGGAGGTGAATTTACATTTGGGAGGAAGCTGTTGGGAAATATAAGGCTCTCAGTCTCTGCCGCTTATCTCCATAGATGGTAAAAACACTTAACATGCTCAAACTGATGATATCATCTACCATTGCACCTTTGCAAATAGTTATCTCATTATCAAATGTGAATAGAATAATGAAAGAGGGGAAGACTCACAGAATCTGACAAATATATGCCTGTCCAACTAACAAAGCATGCATTTTAAAGATTTTGTGTTTCATAAAATGTAGGAATTTCGACTGTCAAGACCTTGGAGGCAGAGGCTATTTTTACAATTAGACAATTTATGCAACCCCCTGGTGTTTACTATGATACTTTATATTCGACATTGACTTGAATACTTTATACTGAGAAAAACAAAGAGAATTCGTTTCTCATTGTTCATTTGTAAAACTTGCTCATTTGGGGAAAAATTCAAAGTAAGGCACTCGGGGCTAGAAACAAAAAATGCAATTTTGAAACTACTGGCAACTGAAAATGTACTCAAACAGTAATTTCTGAATATACACAAACATCTCAAAGTTGAATGATATTGAAACAGGAAAAATTATGGAAACTCACAGGGAATATAAGTGCATCCTTCATAACATTCAATTAGATACAATTCAACTACACAAATTGCAAAATCCTAGATGAAGGCGCAGAGTTGGACAAGACTGAAGTAATTTAGCAGCAGCAGGAGCAGATGAAGGTTAATGAGGGCATAGCTAAAGATACTAGCTTTGAGAATACGAAAACAATTGAGCAATATTACGGCACAGGATAAAATGCAAGCTCCTTAGTGTGGCATGGAATGGCGTCACAATCATGCTTCTCTTGTATTTCCTGTTTCATCTTTTGCCAACCACCCCACATTCCCGCCATTGAATACAGTCTGGGATTCCCCATATCCTTAGTATCTTCCTGCCTTTCCCCCAATATTTCATTCGTAATATTTTCAAGCTTAAAAGTTTGAAGAATTTTACAGTGAGCAGCCATATGCTCACTATCTAGACTTTATTATGAATGTTTTATTGTACTTTTTTAAAATATATCTACTCATCTCTTTACCCCTTTATCCATCAAAGTAAATTATAGGCACCTGTAGTCTTCACCCTAAACACTGCATGCATTGTCATTAACCAGAGATCAGTACTTGTTTATGACCTCTTCTTTTCCCACTGAAGTAAGATTTACATGAAGTAAAATGCATGAATCTTAAGTGTGCCGTTTACTGAATTTTGACTGATGTTGTGTAATCTAAATCCCTATTGAGATATCACACTATATCAACATTCCAGGAACTTCCTTCAGGCCTTAGTTCCCAGTTAATTCCAGCCCCAGCCTTCTACTGCTTAAATTTTTTCCACCAGAGATGAGATTTGTCCTTACTGTCAGAGAATTTCCTACAAATGGAATTACGCAGAATATACTCTTCTCTCATCCAGTGTATTGTTTTTGAGCGTATACAAATATATCAGCAGTTGATTCCTTTTTTATTGCTGAGTAGTATTCCTTAGTATGGATGTATCACAGTTTGATTATCCATTCTTTTATTGACAGACATCTGGGCTGTTTTCTGGTTTTGTCTATTACAAATAAAGCTACTCTGAATGTTCTTGTATAAGTCTTTCTTTAAAAATATGTTTTCATTTCATTTGTGTAAAAATTAGTGGAATTACTGGGTCGTATTGTAATTATACATTTAACTTTATAAGTAATAGTCAAATCTTTTCCAAAGTAGTTGTTCTATGTTACGCTTCTCTGCCAGTGTATGAGAGCTGTGATTGCTCCACACACCCATCAACATTTGGTGTTGTCAGTCTTTTTAATTTTAGCCATTCTGGTGGGTGTGTAGTGGCATCTCATTGTGGTTTAATTTGCATTTCCCTAGAGAATGAGGATATTGAGCCCTTTTTCATGTGCTTATTGTAGACTTGGGTACTTCCTTTTGTGATGCATCTGTTCAAATCTTTGTCTTTTTATTACTAAGTTGTAGGAGTTGTTCATATAGGCTGCTTACCAGTCTTTTGTCAGATATAAATTTTAAAAATGTTTCTCTAGGCTGTGGCTTACCTATTTATTTTCTTCATGGTGTTTTTAAATAATTAGAAGTTTTTGATTTCATGAAATCTTGTTCATCAAGTTTCTCCTTCATGGCTATTGCTTTCCATATCCTAAGAAGCATTTGCCTCTTCCCTATTTTGTTTTTTCCTTGAAAGCATTTATGGTTTTAGCTTTCATGTTTAGATCCATAATCTAACTTGATTTATTTTTTTGTATACAGTGTGAGATAGACATTGAAATTCATTTTTTCCATATTGATATATAGTTATTTAAGAACCATTTGTCAAAAAGAGTTTCTTTTTCCCATAAGAGTGCTTTGGTATTTTGTCAAAAATCAAATGGACATCTAAGTAAGGATTTATTTGGAGGCTCTCAATTCTGTTCTATTGATCTTTGCTGATATTTATGCTAGTACCATAATTTATTTATTATTGTAACTTTACAGTAAGGCTTGAAATCATACATTATTATATAAATGCTTCAATTTGTTTCCATATGTCTTGCATTGTAGGCCCTTTGTGTTTCCATATATCTTTTGGAATTAGCTCTTTGAGTTCTACAGAATATCCTTCTGGGATTATAATTTGGATGACATTGAGCTATAGATCAATTTTGTGTCTTGTCCTTTAAGGTTTTTTTTCCATTCTTTATCGTAAGTTAACCCCCCTGCCTGAAATATACTTTTTATGTCTTCACTAAAAGGTGACTCATATTCATTTTTCAGGACTCAGTTCAAATTGTACTTCTGTTAAGTCTTCCTAGTCAGCCCTCTGTGGAGATAGCATTAATTGCTTATTCTGCCTTTTGCACTCCACAGCTAGTTTTGCATACTTCAGTATAACTTATTATATTGTATTATGATTGCTTTTGGTTGCATATCATTATTCCCTTCCTAGACTGAACGGTCATGAGCAGGGAGCAATATTTTATTCAGAGTTATTCCCCCTCATTGGAGAAGACAATGGCACCCCACTCCAGCACTCTTGCCTGGAAAATCCCGTGGACAGAGGAGCCTGGTAGGCTGCAGTCCATGGGGTTGCTAAGAGTCGGACACAACTGAGCGACTTCACTTTCACTTTTCACTTTCATGCATTGGAGAAGGAAATGGCAACTCACTCCAGTGTTCTTGCCTGGAGAATCCCAGGGACAGGGGAGCCTGGTGGGCTGCCGTCTACGGGGTCGCACAGAGTCGGACATGACTGAAGTGACGCAGCAGCAGCAGCATTCCCCCTCACCTCATGTAGTAACTGGCACATAATAAACTATCCTTAAATTTTTATCCATGAAACTCTTTACTGTGTGTTAGCTCTTCACCAGAGGAGACATCTTGGTGGAGGAATACAGAAAAGAAACATGCAAGCAGATAAATGAATAAAATAATTACAGATAATGCTAAGTGACATAAAAACAATAAAACCAAGGGAAGGGACAGGGGACAGAAGAATACAATGCAACTACTTTTCATCAGGTGGTCAGAGAAGGACTCACAGGATGTGACATTTGAACTGAGAAATAAGAGATAAAATGGAACATCCATAAGGACTTCTAGGGGGAAGAGCCTTTCAGGCAGAAGGAACAGGAAATGCAAAAGCCCTGAGGTAAAATCAAGTTGAGACCAAAGAAGGGACAATTATTGGGCAATTAAGCAAATCTAGCAGAGAAGGGTGCCTGGGAAAGTTTCACAGGGCTGAGGTTGAGAAATGCGTAGGTGTTATCCTGTCAGAGAAGTCAGAGGGAAAATATTCTAGACAGAGGGGTACGGCAGGAAGAAACATATAAAGGGGAGAGTGGTAGGAGACGAGGTTACAGAGGGCGGCAGAAGTCAAGCAGTGTAGGTCTATGGACCTTAGGAGAGTGAATGATTTTATTTTATTTGGAAAAGAAAGTTATGAAGATGAGAAGTCTACACAGAGTACACGTTGTGGAGATCTTGAGTGGCAGGGAGACGCAGTTGGGTGACTGAGACAACAGGGAGACTGCTGCAGGGACTCAGTGAGACATCAAGGAAATGTTGACTGGAGTTCCTCAGTGGAATGAAAGGAGAAGCGCCATCTCTGGGTTCTATTGGAGATGTCACAAACAGGTCTTGTGCATGATCGACTCTGAGACATCAGGAGAACTGGAGTGAGGGTGAGTACCACTTGTTCTGGCCTGAGTGTGTCATGGGGCCATTGAGATGGGGAGAAAGAGCACATCTGGACAGAGTGAGAAGGAGCAGGGAGGCGCCAGGAATCAGGAATTACAGGGCTTCCCAGGTGGTGCTAGTGGTAACGAATCCACCTGCCAGTGCAGGAGATGCAAGAGAAGTGGGTTTGATCCCTGGCTTGGTTAGACCCATTGCAGGAGGAAATGGCACCAACTCCAGTATTCTTACCTGGGAAATCCCATGAGCAGAGGAGCTTGGTGGGCTACAGTCCATGGAGCCACGAAGAGTAGGACACGACTGAGCATTCCCATTCTCCTGTCGCGGAAGTTTGAGATGCTATCCAGGAAGAGATGTCATGTAGATGATTGGATGTGTGAGTCTGGAACTGAAAGGAAAGGTCAGAACTGGATGCACTTGGGAGTCATAAGCATATGGCATGTATCCAAGGCCATGGGCCTGGGTGGGGAGAGGACTGAGGAGCAATAAAGATTGGGAATGAGAAAATACTGTGATAGGATAGAATCAGAGGTTTGTGATGTCAAGGAAGCCCAGAGAAGGAAATGTTCCAACAATGAATATAAGTAAGAGATCCAACTAAATGACGAGTGGAAAGCTGGCATGTAAGAACTTTACAAAATAAAATTATTTGACCATAAAATCCATGTCAGTTGAGTCATATTCACATAGTCTGATCATAGTGGGTTGAGGAGTGATTTCAAGAGAAGAAAGGAGGAGACAGGTAATATGGACAACTTCAAAATTTTTGTCCTGAAGGTGATCAAAGAAATGTATAACAGCTAAGGAGGAAGTAAAAGGTTTGTTTTAATCATTTATTTTCTAACACAGATGATATTAAGACATGTTTGCATGCAGATGGAAATAACCCAACCACAAGGGAGAAAATGAAAGAAAAAGAATTTAGAAACAAGATCCTGGTTAAGTTCTAACCAAAAATTGCAAAACTTTTCTTAAAAAGATGAATATGTATTTCTTGGAAACTTTCCAGGAATTTATAATAATTTCAAACTTTAAAAAGTTAGAGGGGACTTCCCTGATGGTCCTATGGTTAAGATATCACCTTCGAATGCAGGGGACGCAGGTTTGATGTCTGGTCAGAGAACTTAAATGTCACATGCTGCAAGGCAGCTAAGCCCTTATGCCGCAGTTACTGAGGCCCTGCACTCCTGAGGCTGCGTGCCACAAGAGAAGCCCACACATGGCAACGAAGAGCCCACGTGCTGCAACAAAGACCCAGTGCAGCCATAAATTTTTTTAAAAAGTTAAAAAATATGAATGGTAATAATGTCTGGCTCATGGGGTTTCAGGAAGATTAAATAATGTGATATACATATATGCAAAGTTAGAATAGTGCCTGAGCATTATTAGAATAGAATAGTGCCTGAGCATTCAGCATTATTTAGATGATAGGCAACATTTAAAGGTGATTTTCATTTTTTTTTGCTCTGATTTGTTTTTATAGTTTAATTCCCTGAGGGCAATCATATTTCTTTTAATAAATCTTGAGGGAACTATGCATAATATGAATATTATATATATGTGCTACATTAATAATTGAGTATAGTGCTGTCACCCAGGAGGCTTTTTACAAATGTTCATTTAACATTCTCCTAGTGATAACATCTTTTGTAACTATGCTACATTCCTCCAAACTATTAACTCAACTACAGATAATCTGATTTTGCCAACTATTTTTTTTTTTTTTCCATTAGTCCTTGCTCTATTCCAGGACCTAATCCAGGATAAACATGACATTAGATAGCCTATCTTCTTAGTCTCCTTCTAGCTCAACAGTGCCCTGGTCTTTCCCCATTTTTCACGATCTTGAAATTTTTGAAGAGTTATGGTCAGGCATTTCATAAGTTAGTCTGACTATTCTCATGATTAGACTAAGATTATGGATTTGGGAGGGCTTCCAGGCAGCACTAGTGGTAAAGAACCCACTTGCCAATGCAGGAGACATAAGAGATGGTTCAGTCTCTGAGTTGGGAAGATCCCCTGGAGGAGGACATGACAACCCACTCCAGTTTTCTTGCCTGGAGGAGCTCATGGACAGAGGAGCCAGGCAGGCTGCAGTCATTTGGAGTTGGCAATGACTGAAGTGATTTAGCACGCATACAGGCATGGATTTGCGAAATAATTCCACAGAGGTGAATTGACACTGCCCTTGCATCATGACATCCACATGACTTATTACTGACAATATTAACCTCGATCACTTTGTTAAGGTGCTGGGTGCCAGGTTTCTTGACTACAAAATTGTCTTGTTTTGTTTTGTTTCTTTCCACACTTTACAACAAGTCACTGTGTCCAGCCCATACCCAAGAAGCAGGGAATTAAGTTCTACTTCCAGGAGCAGAAGTGTCTAAATGTATTCTTTGCAATTTCTTGTAAGAAAATTTGTCCCTTAACCCCAATTTCTTTATTCATCCAATCATTTATTTAAAACAGTGTGAACTTATGGATATTTTATTTCTTGAAAGTATGTGTTAGTGTTAGTGCTCAGTCATGTCTGACTCTTTGCAACCCCATGGACATTAAATAGCCCGCCAGGCTCATCTGTCCATGGAATTCTCCAGGCAAGAATACTAGAGTGGGTTGTCATTCCCTTCTATAATTTTTTCTTGAATTATAAGCCAATACTCTATTTTGTCTGTGGGTTCTTTGGGGTTAACTCCTGTGTCTTTTTTACATACTCTCATTCTTTTTTTATTTGTAACTATTCTTTGAAAGCATAGTAAATGACAGTGTACACAAAAAAAGTGCCATATACAATTTAAACACATTGTCATCCTCTAGAAACTTAATCTTTGTTGGCAGTTACCTTTAATTAGGCATTGTGCAATAAATATTTCCTGATATCAACTGTTTTCATTTAAGATTTTGTTTTTAAAAAGTGAGGTTCCTTGAAATTTTTCACATATTGTTCCACAACCAAAAAAAGAGCCTGAAAAACAACTGATGGAACATTGAGTGTTCCTATGCTTCTCACTCTCCTGGAAAGTGAGAAACCTGTTAAAAGAATGCTTTAATGATTCTGTTTTCCTATTAAAAATAATAACATGGTAAATATATCAGCTTGGTTGAGAGGTGCGACTTAAAGTGAAGGAAGGGCCTCATGATCTTGGTATCTTGTTGCTTTAGAAATACTAGAATAGCACTGCAAAGTGCTCTCATAATGCCTTTCTAAATATTTATTTGAGAGGTTCTTGCAGAGGCTTTTCTGAGCCATCAGGCATTCATGAGCATGACTAAACTGGCAGCCAGGCAATTTTCTGGAGAGAAATGCAAATGTGATGAAGATCTTTGTATCTATCATCTACAAGTTAGCTCAGAAAGAAGCCAGGAAGCTGAGTTGGAAGAATAACAAAAGCATTAATTTAGAAACTTACAGAGTTTAGTAGATTTGTAATTTAGTATACTTAAAAAAAAACCCTAACAGTGTAAAGTACCTACTTTGTACTAAGCATTAGAACAGACATGTTCACCACCTTTTTTTTAATTTGTTTTTAATTGGAGGATAATTGCTTTACAATATTGTGTTAGTTTCTGCCATATATCAACATGAATCAGCCATAAGTATGCATATGTCCCCTCCCTTGTGGCCCTCCCTCCCACCTTCCACCCCATCCCAACCCTCTAGGTTGTCACAGAGCACCGATTTGAGCTCCCAAAGTCATATATCAAATTCCCGCTGTCACCTTTCTCATAACGGTAGAGGTTAAATCTTAACCCAAGATCATTGTATTAGTTTTGCTTCAAGTTACAGAAAATCCAAAACTGCAGTGGCAGATAAAGAAGTTTATTTCCCTCTTGTGCTAGAGTCTTTGAGCTGATAAGATGTTTCAAATTATGCATGGACTTGACCTTACAGTCCAAGATGGCTGCGTATGTGTTCTAAGCAGGAGGAAGGAAAAAGAGGTCAAAAAGTACATCCATGCTGCTCTTTAGAAAGATTTCCAGAAATTTCCCCTTGACCTTTCTGTTTATACCCTCTTGGTCAGAACTTAGGCATGTAGCCATATCTTGCTGCAAGTTATGCTGGAAATGTAGCTCTTTTTCTAAGTGGCTTTGTGCCCAGTCAAGTTTTCTGCATCTACAGAGGGGAAGACAGATATTAAGGACAACCAGAAGCCTCTGCGATAGTCATAAAGGGACAGGCGGGATTTGAACTCAGATGTGTCCTACCCTCATAGTCTTTCTAAAACAAATTTGTTCATGGAGAAAGGTGTAGAAAAGACATTGAATTGGCCCCACTTTTAGCATTAGCAAGTTGAGTGAAAGAAAGGAACACCAGTGAAACAAGGTATGCAAAGAAGCTAAAGAAGTGTGAAGTGGGCTTTGAAAATTCACTTACATTGTCAAAGAGGTATCTTCATAAGTCTTCAGATCCTCCTGGAAAGGAAGAACAACACTGGGACTTCCCTAGTGGTTCAGTGGTTAAGAATCTGTCTGCTAGTGCAGGGGGCGTGGGTTCAATCCTTGGTCCAGTAAGATTCCACATAATGCGGGGCAGCTAAGTCCAAGCACCAGAACTACTGAGCCCATACCCTAGAGACTGGGAGCTGCAAGAGAAGAAACCACTGCAATGAGAAATCTGTACACTGCAACCAGAGAGTAGCCACCACTCACCATAACTAGAGAAAGCCCGTGTGCAGCAACAAAGACCCAGTGCGATCATAAATAAATAAATAAAACTTTATTAAAAAAAGAAATAACAATGATTTGAGGACCACTGTCCACAATTCTAAACTAGACCTGTGTTGTCAAATATGACAGCAGCCACCAGCAATATGTGGCTATTGAGCATTTGGTGACTAGTTAAGATGTACTATAAGTTTACAACATGCCTTGTGTTTCAGACTTAGTACAAAAAAAAAAATTTAAGTGCATCGGAGTAATTTTTTTCTACTGACTATATTTTGAGAGTATAACATTTTTGCTATACGAGATTAAATAGAGTATATTGTTAAATTAATTTCACATATTTCCTTTTACTTTTTTAATGTAGCTACTATATTTAAAATTGCATATGGGACTCACATTTGTGGATGTGTTATATTTCTATTTTAGTTTGTCCTACAGCTGTCCTATCGTCAAAACAGTTTTTTAAAATGTTCGTAGGATCTGTGAGAAAGTCATCTCTGAGGGTTCCAGAAGGAAGGATGTGGTAAACTGGCTCAAATAAACGACCTAAGGTTCTCTCTGGGATTTCTTGCTCAGCTTCTATGAATGTCAATGACGCTGGCTGATCTCCGGATAACTTGTATGGATTGACTCCAGCCCTGGGGTTGTACTGGGCCTCTCCAAGCCACACTTCAGAAGCATATGGCCTTTGTTATTACTAGACAGATAAGATGATTTATTAAGATTACTTTTTGAAAGCACCTCTGTTTGGTTTATTCACATCCACAAGGAGAATACTTTTAGGTTCAACTCAGTAATAACAGCTGGTCAGCACAGTCTTGAAGAAAGAACCTCATGATTTCTTGAAGGTGGCTGAAATCGAGTCCTCAAGCACAAGCAGTGGTATAGTAACTTAATAAGTCTTTGGCTGGCTCAGAAGTATTAAATTCATTAAAGTAATGAGGTGCTTTCTCGTTAACCTCTTATCTATAGCTTCAGGTTCTCTTTAGCAGTGATTGATCTATACTTTCCAGATGAAAGTTCAGTGTTCTTTACTTAGAAAAAGAAGGAGGATTTGAGGAGTTCTGCATTTTTTTTGTTCATTAGTATTTTATCATATATTGTTAGCAGTGAGTATATCTCTCCCTTATTCTCCAATTCTGAATACACTTTTGTGTATATATGCACATATACATGCATTATATTAGTAGTAGTAATAATATAGCTCTTGGGTTGGCCAGAAAGTTCAGGATGGGGGAACACGTGTACACTCGTGGCTAATTCATGTCAATGTATGCAAAACCACCACAAAATTGTAATTAGCTTCCAATTAAATAAATAAACTAATTTCTATAACATCTTATTTAAAAACCCATAAAGACTTTCTGGCCATACAAACATAATCAATAATAACACAATTATATGATTAATTAATAATATTACATAATATTATATTTACATTATAATATATAACTTGATCATATATTATATAATAGTATATAATATACTGCATAATATTATACATTATTATATAACTTTATTTTATTGTATATTATGTATGTACATATGTATATAATATCTTATTTTTCTGAATAGTGCATATATGTAGGTAGACAAATAGAGAATCAATTTTCATGCCCTTAGCATTTCCATCAAATGTTGTCTCATTTCAGATTTCATATATTCTATTTGTCCATTCTGCCACTGTAATGATCTTTTATTAGCTTCACATTATTCAGCACCCTCATTGTTCATTTGAACAGTTTGCAAATACACGGTACCAAATTAAAATAGTGCATCATCTATAACACTTAAAGCAAAGCACATCTTTGATAAAGAACTTTAGAAAGTTTTCTTCTTTAACAAATATTACCCTTTATGGCCAAAAATTTTTTAAAACATATAGATGAAGGCAAGAGAAAGGAAATGTTGGCAGTGAGGAGAGGCAGTTGTCTATTCAAAGTGTACTAGTTTTTAAAAAGTTATCTTAGATTACTTAAGATACTTAAGTTGTCCCCGATTCTTCTCTTCTGGGACAAGCACCACTTAAGAAGTTTGCCTGGAGCTTCAGCACGGTGGTTCTTGTAGTAACGGTCAACTGTAGTACCCAAACCAATAACCACAAAAATGATGATGTGATGCAACTTGAACTAGTAATAATTTTTCCCCAAGCTCCAGGAGATGGTGAAGGACAGGGAAACCTGGAGTGCTGCAGTCCACGGTGTTTCAAAGAGTTGGACATGACTGAGCAACAACCACCACGGCAGAATTTAGAAAAGAGAGCTGTTCTTCACTGAAGAAAGTGAAGGAGAAAGAGTGTGCCTGACCATGTGAGAGAGCATATCACTGTCCATGGCTTGAGAGCATGTCACTGATATGCAAAGAGGAACAGATTCATGGGATGGACAGAGTTCTCATGTGTTTCTGTCACTTGAGAGCCAAAAGTGCCCTGGCTAATACACTATCCTTTTGGTAGTCAGCCTACAAGACCACTGCCAAAGATCATCAACTCTGGCAGTCACACCTTTGTATAATATCCTCATAGACTGAATAAGAAAGTGATCAATAAAGTACAATGAATGTGATGGTCTGTGACTTTGTAGCTTCACAGACAGTATTAAGGCTTCTATCTTCCTCTCACCCATTGACTGCAGAGGAGGGGGCAAGCTGCCATGTAAGGATGCTCAAGCAGTCTCAAGAGGAGACATACACTGAGAAGAACTAAAGCCACTTGCCAACAGCCAGGACCAATTTGTCACCATATAAGTAAGCCACCTTTGGAACCAGATTCTCCAGCCCCAGAAAAGCCTCTCAATGACTGCATGAGACACCTGACTGAAGGCCACCTGCCAACCCCCCTTAAATTCTAGCCTTTAGAAACTATAAGAGATAATGAATGTTTATCATTTCAAGTCTCTGGTTGGGGATAATTTGTTAGCCAAGCAAATATATTATCTATATCAAAACAGATAACTCATACAGCTTTGAAGGAATATTGGAGAGAAGTGAGAAGCTTCCTACAATAATATAGTTCTTTCCCAGAGAGATAGTCAGAGACTAAGTTGGCTGATACCCAGTATTCCTATCCTGTCTGCTTTGCACACTTAACTTGCATTAGCATCAATTATAATAGAATCTACTACCTCAACATAGAAGAAAAGTAGTAAATCAACTCATTTGAATTTCATGACAAAGAATAATCTGTTAGTTTAAACAAGATTCTAGATTGACTCTTACTTAAACATATCAAATCTCACTTGCTGTTGCTCATAGAAGAGTAAATATTAACTTCTTGGAGACATTTAAACACATTTTTCCCACTGGTCAATATAATAAAGCTAAGACTTTCAGACAAATGAGTAATTGAGAACTACTGTTAATATAATCTAAGGAGGACTCTACCATTGGATTTTCTAATTGACTTCTCTATGAGAATATTAGATTTTAGTTTGATGTAGTTTAATACACAAAGTTTTAATTTTTGATGTGGTGTTTTTAAGTTTGTTAAATAGCATTAAATATTTACTTTTTTTCCTGCCTTCATTTTCCATGTTTCTAGTTTTGGTAATTATTATGTGCCTTTTTTGTTTGGAATTCAGTTCAGCTTCACCCTCAAATAATAACTCAGCAAATGGATGTAGGTGTTCGTTCTGTTGGTCTCAACATGAGGCAGAAGCTTGAATGCCAAAAACACCATGGTTTTTTTTGTGTGTGTGTGGTCCCAGCATTATTTATGGTGTGAGTTCACATACATTCTCTGTACTTACTTCTCTCATATTTCAAATAAGTGTCCTGAACATGTACAATTCTAAAATTCTATAAAATTGGGAAAGTCACTGAATATTGAATTTTCAATTATCCATCTTGAAAACTGGCATGCCAGAAAAATAACCCACACTGGTACATGTAAAGCAATAGATTTTAGTGTTCCTGATACCTAAGGTTGTGTTTTGTATAAGTGAAAGTGAAAGTGAAGTCGCTCAGTTGTGTCCGACTCTTGGAGGCCCCCTGAACTGTAGCTTACCAGGATCCTCCGTCCATGGGATTTTCCAGACAAGAGTACTGAAGTCGGTTGCCATTTCCTTCTCCAGGGGATCTTCCAGATCCAGAGATCGAACCTGGGCCTCCCACATTGTAGGCAGACACTTAATCTCACTATTGGAAATATTTTTGAAAAAGAAGCATTATTAATAAAGTAAAATTAATATTCTAGACTGCTCTTAAGAAAAAGTACCTAGAAGCCAGAAATGAGTCATAATTATAAAAATGATTATACCTTATCTTTGAAAAGCACAGTATTTTCAAGGAATTGTGATTTAAATTAAAATTGAATTACATATTAAATAACATGTGTGAATAACCCAATGAGGTAATGCCCCTTCTTTATGTTCTTCCTATTTCTTGTCTGTACAAAGGAAAATCTCTGAAAGGTTGAATTTTCACAGTAACAGTATAGTTTGGTATCTATAGTACAATATAGTACAATATAATATTTCTATAGCAAACACTGACTATAACTCAGTCAGCATTTTATCCGTGAAGCTGCTGAAAAATCTTTCTCTAAACCAGTAATAAAAAAATTAAGTCATGACCAGTAGAATTATACTATTCAGTATCTGACATGGAACTAACATTTATTTGGTTACAAGGACGCTGGTACATGGTATCTTATTAGATCGTCACATCAAACCTATGAAAGAGATACCATTCTCCCCATCTTCAAAACAAAGAAAGGCAAAAGAAGGTAATTAACTTATGCATTTTGACATAGCAAGAATGAGGAAGAACTGGGATTTGACACAGATCTCCTAGGATAGCTTTCAGACTTTGTTTTAAGCTGTAGAATCTTAAGGCAAAAGCTTCTGTGCATGTGAAAAATAGAAAACAGATAAATTCCTGGGTGTTTGGGATGGCAGGTGGTTTTGTTTGCTGCTTCACTTTTCCTGTCTCTGTCTTTCAATGTCCTGTAACATCCCCAGCTGAAAACTACTGGATTATGCATTATGCCTTTGTTTGTTTGTTTTTATTTTTAATTTTGGCTGTGCTGGGTCTTTGTTGCAGCAAGAAGTCTTCTCTAGTTGTGCTGTGTGGGCTTTCTACTTGTGTGGCACTCAAACTTAGTTACCCAGTAGCATGTGAGATCTTAGTTCCCCGACCAGGGATCAAATTCACGTCCCTGCATTGGGAGGCAGATTCTTAACCACTGGCCCACCATTATGCCTTCCTAGTCTAGCTTTTTTTTTTTTTTTTTTTAGGGTGCCAAAACCTTTTCTACTAATAAGAATGTTAGACAAGCCAGAGCAAATCATACTGGGCTTCCCTGGTGGCTCGGTTGGTAAAGAATCCGCCTGCAATACATGAGACCTGGGTTTGATCCCTGGGGTCAGCAAGATCCCCTGGAGAAGGAAATGGCAACTCACTCCAGTACTCTTGCCTGAGAATCCTGTGGACAGAGGAGCCTGGTGGGCTACAGTCTATGAGGTCGAAAAGAGTTTGATGCAATTGACCAAGTAAGCACACACACATTCTATATATTATTATACAAGGTAGATATAATAATGATGATAAATTTTACTTGGTATTTAAAGAGCATTTATTTATTTATTATTTATTTATTCTACTTGGTATATAAGCAGTTTCAAAGTTAATAACACATGCGCAGGCATTTTAAGGCACCTAGCTAGTTTTACTCTTCTCTCCTGAAAAGCATTCATGTAGCTCTTTGTGAGAAGTTCTGTTTAGCTGTGTTCAGTTCAGTGCAGTTCAGTTCAGTCACTCAGTCATGTCCAACTCTTCGCAGCCTCATGGACTGCAGCACGCCAGGCCTCCTTGTCCATCACCAACTCTCGGAATTTACCCAAGCTCATGTCCATTGAGTTGGTGATGCCATCCAACCATCTCATCCACTGTCGTCCTCTTTTCCTGCCGCCTTCAATCTTTTGACTCTTTTCAAATGAGTCAGCTCTTTGCATCAGGTGGCCAAAGTATTGGAGTTTCAGCTTCAACATCAGTCCTTCCAATGAACACTCAGGACTGATCTCTTTTAGGATGGACTGGTTGGATCTCCTTGCAGTCCAAGGGACCCTCAAGAGTCTTCTCCAACACCACAGTTCAAAAGCATCAATTCTTAGGCACTCAGCTTTCTTCACTGTGCAACTCTCACATTCATACATGACTACTGGAAAAACCATAGCCTTGACTAGATGGACCTTTGTTGACAAAGGAATGTCTCTGCTTTTTCATTTGCTGTCTAGGTTGGTCATAACTTTCCTTCCAAGGAGTAGTCGTCTTTCAATTTCATGGCTGCAATCACCATCTGCAGTGATTTTGGAGCCCAAAATAATAAAGTCTGCTACTATTTCCACTGTTTCCTCATCTATCTGCCATGAAATGATGGGACCAGATGCCATGATCTTAGTTTTCTGAATGTTGAGCTTTAAGCCAACTTTTTCACTCTCCTCTTTCACTTTCATCAAGAGGCTCTTTAGTTCTTCACTTTCTGCCATAGGTTGGTGTCATCTGCATACCTGAAGTTATTGATATTTTTCCCAGCAATTGTGATTCCAGCTTGTGCTTCTTCCAGCCCAGCGTTTCTCATGATGTACTCTGCATATAAGTTAAACAAGCAGGGTGACAATATACAGCCTTGACATACTCCTTTTCCTATTTGGATCCAGTCTGTTGTCTCATGTCCAGTTTTAACTGTTGCTCCTTGACCTGCATACAGATTTCTTAGCTGTGTTAGCCTTGTGTTTTTGCCATGTAACCTTGCCTATGAGACAGAGATCGTCAAAGCTTGGAGACTAGGTGGCCGGTGATGAAGCCTGGCATGAGAGGCATGCCCTTTCCTCTCTGGCAGAGTTTTAGTATGAAACATCCAGGGAGGGTCAGCCTTGGGTAAATGCAGAAGTGAGGAGAGGGGTGACAGGAAATAGAAGCCATGAGTAAGCAAAGCCTTGAGGCAGAAAGAAAGTGAGCAGCAGGGAGTCAATAGCAATAGCTGGAAAAATAAGCAGGTGGAGAGACACAGCCAGAGGAGCTGAGTCATGTGGATGGCAACAAGCCAAGAGTTCCTATGAGGTCACCAAAGGGGAGCTTTTATGGCTAGACTAGAGCTTTTACTCAGTTGTTGCAGAGTGGCTAGAACAAAAATCTAGTTTTCCACAAGCCTGAAATGAGAACTTTATCCACCTTTTCTACTTCCCCATGTTGTATCCTTTGAAATGATGGCGCTGGTTTAGTGGCTAAGTCATGTCAGACTCTTTGTGACCCCATGGACTGTGTCCCACCGGGTGCCTCTGTAAATGGGATTTCCCAGGCAAGAATACTGGAGTGGGTTGTCATTTCCTTCTCCAGGGGATCTTTCCAGCCCAGGGATCAAATCCACGTCTCCTTCATTGACAGGAGGATTCTTTACTGACTAAGCCACCAGAGACGCCATTCTTCTAAATAAATCTATTTAATTGAGCCAAGTGACCATTTCTCCTTTTTTGCCACCATAAAGAATCTAATTAACACAATACTGAAAACTTGCACAGTGCCTGGAATGTAACAGGAGCTTCATATAGCATGGCTATTATTATTTTAAAAGAGATTCTTCAAGCAAAAGCAAAAACTTCAGACTAATACTCAAATCCAAGTGTTGCAGTTGGTTTGGATTTGTAGCTTGGTAGCTGTCCATGGGGTTGCAGAGTCAGACACGACTGAGGCGACTTAGCATGCGTGCATGCATTGGAGAAAGAAATGGCAACCCACTCCAGTATTCTTGCCTGGAGAATCCCAGGGATGGAGGAGCCTGTGGGCTGCCATCTATGGGGTTGCAGAGAGTTGGACACAACTGAAGTGACTTAGCAGCAGCAGCAGCTTTTTTTTTCTCCCCTGTACTTTAAAGATTTTTTTAATTCTAGGAGAGTACCCAATTTGGAGAAGTTTAGGTGTGGAAATAAAACACATGTTCTAACAATTTGGGAGAGATGGATGAATCTCTTGAGATATGAAGTTTCACAAAATATTTCAAATTAATTTTCAAATATTATTGACTTGGCAAAAACAAAATGATTTTCTAAAAGAACTTCTCTTTTTAACACTCAAATGTCCTCAAGGGAAATGTAATATACATATTCCTAACTCATTTTATGTAACTCAGTATTATCTAATAGGACTTGATTGATGTTTAAAAATTCAATGAGTATTTTAACTAAGAGGTGTTTTTTGGATGTTTATAGTGCCTTTTCAGAAAAGAACTGAGTTAGATGATTTTTTTTAAAGGATCTTAGAACTTGGTCTTCAAACCTTACCAAATATTTTTCCTTCCTTTGTATAACAGGATAAAAGTAATATCTAAAAAATCTCCTTTCTTCCAGTGATGAACAAAAATACAGTAATTTGAATTCCAGAAAATTAAGGCAATAGGGGAGAAGCCAAACATATTCTTAACCTAGATGTTAAAAAAGAAAGAATAAAGGGAGGGATAAAGAAATGGTAAAAGATGAGGGAAGAAGAACAAAGAAGAAAAAAAAAAGAACCAGTGAGATGATAAAGAATTACAAATTTGTGAAGAGAATGACATGTAATCAATGATCTAAATTTCTCTGTAGAATTCATGCAGTCTCAGAACTCTCTGAAAAGCTCAGCGGGTATGAAATTATACTTTGGCTCTATTCCCTTGGTACACTATGCTGCTCCCATTATAATTATCATCAAACTTTATTGAAATCCCTTCATAGTGGATAGCCCTGACTCTGTACTGTGGACTGTGTGAGGGTAGGGTCCATGTTTGTCTTGTTCTATGTTAGCCCCAGAACCAGCATAATGCCCAGCAGAGCAGGTGCTCAAATTATTTGTTTAATAAAATGTTATAACTGTACCATCTGGGTGTTAAAAGCACAAGCTGTGGAATCAAATTCAATGTCATTTTTCACCTCTGTAGATTGGATAGAGTAACAGTGCCTGCCTCACTGATTCGTAGTGAGGATCTGATGAGAAAATACACATACAGCCCTGAGCAAGGTGCTTGGCATATTGGTAGTGTTCAAAAAATATTCTCTATAAAAATAATCCTTACTATTCCCCCAGAGCAATGAATCTCAGCATTTGTCTTCAAAAAATGAGAGAGAGAGAGGTTTTTACAAAAGCCACGTAAAGATAGATTAAAAAAAAACCAACAACACATCGTGATGTAATCATGTGCATTTTATCAGCACTTTCTGAAGCATCACTCATGATGCTCCCTTGCAAATGTCTCTTTTTTTTTTTTTTCCAATCAGCTGGTTGGCCATTCTCACCAGCAGTGAGTCATTTGATCTTACTCATTTCTGGCTGAATTCAGTTGGCTGTGGAAAAGGCATGCTGAAAAGTATGAAGGATTGTAACTCTAGATTCTTTCAGCCTAGTAAGTATGTCAGTTGTCTAAAAGAGTGGCCATGATTTAACGGTTGCATAGTCAAGAATTCCTAGAGTAAGACTTCTCTTTTTTCAACACTGACATGACTCTGAACTTGAACAGAGTGTGCTCAAGTCATTCTGGAAGTATCCCTTGGACAGATGACACAAAGATTGAAAGGCCATAAATGACTTGCCTGTAAGCCCAGAAATGACATTAGCATTTATTTTTTTAATTGTTAAAAATTTTATTACTTTTTTAATAGAGTATAATTCCTTTATAATGTTGTACTAGTTTCTGCTGTACAGCAATGTGAATCCTCAATATGTTATATATATATCCTTTTCTTCTGGGAAATAAGCCTTTACATGAACCCAAGAATGAGGCTGGAGGGCTATAATAAAAGCTGCTGCTGCTGCTGCTAAGTTGCTTCAGTCGTGTCCAACTCTGTGCAACCCCAAAGACGGTTGCCCACCAGGCTTCCCCGTCCCTAGGATTCTCCAGGCAAGAACACTGCAGTGGGTTGCCATTTCCTTCTCCAATGCATGATTGAAAAGGGAAAGTGAAGTCGTTCAGTCATGTCTGACTCTTTGCCTGGGATTTTCCAGGCAAGAGTACTGGAGTAGGTTGCCATTACCTCCTCCAATAACAAAAGCTAGAATTTATCAAACATCTATAAAGTGTGAGATGTTTTATAAATATTATTTTCAATTCTTATAGAAAATCTATGAAAGCCACTCTATATTTCCCATTTTGCAGATAAGGAAACTGAGACTCAAATAGACTGTCATTTGTCAAAAGTTCATGAGTTTAAAAATCACTGGACTGTACCATCTTCACATTTTTTAATATAAATTTTAAAATTCTGAAATGTGAAGTTTATTTTTAAAAGCAAATTAAAACATCTCTTTTGAAAATGGAAACCTTCAGAAGAAAACATTGATTTAAAAAGTAAATTTCTAAAACATAAACTTTGAAAAAAAATCACTAGGCCTGAAAATAAGCCCAGAACTGTCTTGACTTTAATGCAAAGAGCCTATGGTTTCCTGCTTTCCTAGTGCTTGCATATGGAATTTATAATAAGACAGAAACCATTATGTGGATGGGTGGGGTCTTTGGTTTGCTGTTGGGTCATACTCTTCTTAAGAATAGGAGAGTTGCCTATCTTATTCATTCTTTTCTCTTTGCCATTCACTCCAATGCCTGGCATAAAATAATACACATTAAATATGAATTGAATGAATGAATACGTGCCCCCTTTCCCTTGGTGTCCTCTTGGAATGCAATGAGTAGATACCACTAATTCATCAAACATATTGTCAGGCATTGTTTTCATTAAGGTCTTCAATCAGCAAACAGCGCAGGGACTTACTGCTTTAGTACGTCCCTTAGGATGGGAGGGAATCTTAGGATCTCTGAGGATGCACCCCCAGTCTCTCCACATACAGACACACACCTACCTGCTTTAAAATTCTCTCCACTTTCTAGCTATACTGTCTCATTCACACCACTTAAAAAATTGCTCCATTAAATGAATGAAAGCTCATTTAAGGAAAGTAATAAGGGGGAAAAGTCTTTTAGCCTTAGGAAGGGAAGAAGAACTCTATTAAAGGGGATGTGACAACTAAAAAGAGCCTGTTGGAGTCCGGGCAAGGAAAGCCAAGGAGCCTGTTTTGAGACAGTAGGTTAAAGATTGTGTACCATGGATGCCCTGAGACCACGGCAATAGTAACTGAGTTTTTCACTCAGGGGCTTCATAGGTAAAACAGCAGAACCTACTTCTGCCTGATTGCTAAGCCAGGCCTTGTTCTCCTCCACTGTGATTGGACAGTGGCAAATGGTTAGCATCGCTCTACTCTTACATTCCCCATTCCTTGAGAATGGGAGGCACGTCTGACCTGCTCACTGGAGTGCCTTGAGTAACGATACAGCACTGGTACTGAGTAGGTGCTCAGTACATATATATATCAGGCATGTTTTGTTTCAAGCATTTCATTTCCTAATCACTCTGGGAAAAAATGGATACAGGTAAGAAAACCTTCCAATTGGCAGTTGTAATGAGTGCATAGCATTTGCAAGAGCAATTCATAGTTCTTCTGCTTCTTTATTTCTCTTTTTAAAGGTTATGTATTATTTTATTATTTTACAGGTAACAAACTTAGTGGTAAAATTTTTAAATAGTTAAAAACTTAAATTTCACCACCCACTATTTTTTACCATGAGTAGTTTACTGGATAGCCTTCTGAATATATATGCAAATATTAATTTCTTATTACAAAAACAGGATCATGTAGTTTTATAATCTACTTCTTGATGAAAGTGAAAGAGAAGAGGGAAAAAGTTGGCTTAAAGCTCAACATTCAGAAAACTAAGATCATGGCATCTGGTCTCATCACTTCATGGCAAATAGATGGGGAAACAGTGGAAACAGTGGCTGACTTTATTTTTGAGGGCTACAAAAAATCACTGCAGATGGTGATTGCAGCCATAAAATTAAAAGACGATTACTCCTGGGAAGGAAAGTTAGACAGCAAATTAAAAAGCAGAGACATTACTTTGTCAGCAAAGGTCCATCTAGTCAAGGCTATGGTTTTTCCAGCAGTCATGTATGGATGGGAGAGTTGGACTATAAAGAAAGCTGAGCACAGAAGAATTGATGCTTTTGAACTGTGGTGTTGGAGAAGACTCTTGAGGGTCCCTTGGACTGCAAGGAGATCCAACCAGTCCATCCTAAAGGAGATCAGTCCTGGGTGTTCATTGGAAGGACTGATGTTGAAGCTGAAACTCCAATACTTTGGCCACCTGATGCGAAGAGCTGACTCATTTGAAAAGACCCTGATGCTGGGAAAGATTGAAGGTGGGAGGAGAAGGAGACGACAGAGGATAAGATGGTTGGATGGCATCACTGATTCAATGGACATGCATTTGGGTAAACTCTGGGAGTTGGTGATGGACATGGAGGCCTGGCGTGCTGCGGTTCATGGGGTTGCAAAGAGTTGGACACGATTGAGTGACTGAACTGAACTGAACTGATTTTCATTTAGTAATATTTTGGTAATAAATCATAATAAATAATTCTATACCACCATTCTTAGTGGCAATATAACATTCTCAAGTGGCTATACTGTATTCTATATTAACAATCTCCTAGCATCCATTTTTTTGCTAGTGCAAGTATGCTAAATATGAACCTTATTACATATTTAGAATACGTTTCAAACATTGAACAAAGTTTTACTGAAGGCTGCAGTTAACAGGAGAGAATACTACAGAAGACCTGAACTGGATAGTAGAGCTGGTAACTCTAGAGTCCATGGGGTCCCCCAATGGCCTATGGGCTATTTTCAACCTTAATCATAGTCTGTTGCCTCACTGTAGAGTTTTCTCACCCTCAGTCATCTTTTGATTTATCTTTAGAATACTCTCTGCCCCTTATTGTTAAAGAAAGCTTCATTATCCATGGTCTATCTTTACCTCTGTTCTCCCTTTACTTCCATTCCCAGCCAGAAAATGTTATCCTAGCAGGATAGGATTCAAAAACAAATTTGTATCTATTGGGGTGACCTCCCCAGTTTTAAACCGGCCATTGGTTTCTACTCAGTTCTTTAAGTCTTACCTCTGAGGTGGTGAAAGGGGGTTTCCTGGTACCTCTCAAATTCCTTTTTTATGTTTTTAGCCATCTTCATCTCTGCTCAGCTACGATCCCAAGCCCATCTTATACTGGCCTCAGGCTCTGTCACAGTGACATGGGCCACTCCTTTGGTTTTGCAAACCTGAGTCATCTCCACACATCTTTCTCTCTTTTCAGGTCCCACATCACCTTAGAATGGGCCCCATAGCAATGTACTCATGTTTTTCTAACTTAGAAATGCCACAAGCCATGGCTTCCTTGAACACAGAGAAACAATTGTTCAGTTCAACAAATATTTATTGAATACCAGACACTAAGCAAGGTTAAGTTGCAACATGGGCCTTGAATGAAGACATTGAGTGGATAAGAGACATAAGTGTGGAAAACACACAGGCAGGTATGTCTGAGAAAGGCAACACAACATATCCCTGAACTTCTTAGACTGTGAACTACACAAGGGCAGGGAGGTTTTTGTTGTTGTTTTCCAGTTTGTTTATTTTATACTGCTGTATCCTCAGTGCCTTAAATAATGACTGGTATGTAGTAGATATTTGATGAATATTTGTTGGATGTATGAATGAACAAGACATGACTCTTGACCTCAAGAAGCTTACACTCTAGTGAACAAGAAACAAAAACGGTACAATAAAAAGTGCTCCTATAAAGATGAACACAGTAGGAACAAAGGTACCAAACCCAGGCTGGAGGTGATTTAAGATGGCTGGGGAGTAACGAATTTGGTCTCCCCAGTCTTCCACAGTATGTAATAAGGCTGGAAGGGTTCTAAAGCAAACATTTCTGTCTCCTAGCCAAACAGTTCTGCTCAAGAGACAAAATGTATTGAATTGAGTCAAATTTTTTATTTTCAGCTTCCTAATAGGTGTAGCTATAATTTTAATTATTCTTCATAGTTGAGTGGGCTTCCTAGGTGGCTCTAGTGATAAAGGATCCAACTGCTAATGCAGGAGATATAAGAGATGCAGGTTTGATCTCTGGGTCAGGAAGATCCCCTGGAGGACAGCATGGCAATCCACTCTAGTATTCTTGCATGGAGAATCCCATGGACAGAGGTACTGAAGTGATTTAGCACTCATGCATGGTTGGGCATACCTTTAACATACCGATTTCCATTTTACTATCTATCATTAAGTCCAAATATAAATTTTTAAAATTATTTTAATAAAACATTCCTTTTTACTTCTGCTATAGGTGTTGTGCCTTCTGAGCAAGTACTAAAGTCAAGTTGAAAAGGAGAAGAGGAAAAATAGCTATACAGGCCCTTAGAATAGTAAAACCGGAGGGAGAAGGGTCTGTGAATTACTGAGATACTCTTGTTTAGTCGCCAGGTCATGTCTGATTCTTTGCCACCCCATGGACTGTAGCACACCAGGCTTCCCTGTCCTTCACCATCTCCCAGGGTTTGCCCATGTTCATGTCCATTGAAATGGTGATGTCATCTAACCATCTCATCCTCTGCTGCCCTCTTCTCCTTCTGCCTTCAGTCTTTCCCAGCATCAGGGTTTTTCCCAATGAGTTAGCTGTTCATAGCAGGTGGCCAAAGTATTGGAGCTTCAGCATCAGTCCTTCCAAAGAGTATTTAGGGTTGATTTCCTTTAAGATTGACTGGTTTGATCTCCTTGCAGTCCAAGGGACTTTCGAGAATCTTCTGCAGCACTGCAGTTCAAAAGCATCAATTCTTCGGTGCTCAATCTTCTTTATGGTCCAGCTCTCACATCTGTACTGAACTACTAGGAGGCCCTAATTTCTAAAAAGTGCTTTAGATACTTACAGGGAAATTTTCTCATCAAAGAATAAACTAGAGGGTCTTCTTTGGTAGTCCCGTGGTTAAAAATCCACCTGCCAATGTAAGAGACATGGGTTCAGTCCTCAGTCTGGAAAGATCCCACATGCCCAGGAGCAACTAAGCCCATAGGCCACAACTACTGAGCCTTCGAACCCCAGAGCCCATGCTCTGGAACTAGAGAAGCTACTGCAACGATGCCTGTACGCCAAAAGGAGGAGAAGCCCCAGCCCCCTGCAGCTAGAGAAGGCCCAGGTGCAGCAACAAAGACCCAGTGAAGCCAAAAATAAATAAATAAATATTCTTAAAAAAGAGAACAAACTAGAAATTAGAAGTAAAGTAGTCAGTGTCTTTCACTGCATCATTCTACTCTAAATATATGAGAAAGAAACTGGAAGCTCAGGCCCAATTGCTGTGTTTCTACTTTATGCTGTTATAAAATAATTTACATTCTATCTTGAAAGTCCCTTGGTTTTAGGCCTAAAAGAGAGAGAAAAAAAATTCTTTTTGGAAAGGAAATTATCTCCTGAATGAAACTAAATTATGTTGTTGAACATAACATTACGGGTCCTTGTTCCCAAGTAAACACAGAAAAGGATTCTCTAACAGAGATTTTCAACTATGAGAGTATCTCTGACTCTAAACATATTGTTAGCGCTCACAGATTCCTGCAGGAACAATGCACAGATGGTGTATTATATTGAGATTCTTGAAGGGCGCTCCGTGTGTTGATGATATCAGTTTATGTACGTGAGTGACATAGCTTCATTTGTAAATAACAGACAAGAATATTTAGTGATAAAATAGAGTGCCATTTGGACTATTAACGTTTTCATTATGGCCATTGCAGAGTGATGTGTAAAGTTTTGGGTAAATATGTTTGTCTCTACTAATGGTATGGATACTTTGCAAAAAAAGACTTGCTGAATATAAATTGAGGCTGATGGTGGTCATACATTATGTATAATATTAAGAGCTATGCCACAAAAGCCTGCATTTCCTGGGTAACAAAACATTTAATATGGAAACCGTATATAATTTCCCAAGTCAACTCAAGAGGTTAAAACTGATGGATCATATATTGAGATAAAATCATCTAAATAATTCATCCTGTTCTTTTTTTCCAGTAGAAAGGTGAAATATTCATTTGTTTAATTCATTAATGCTTTAGAATTATTCTCTAAGCAGGGTTGGTGCTGTTTCATACATTCATAATGTCTCTCTTACTATGTATGTAACATTTTCTCCTCTCATTCTTCCAGTTCAAGCAGCAATGTTTCTAAGGAAAAAATTTCCAAAATGCCTTACAAAATGATTTTTGTGCTTCTCTTTTCAAACGCTGAGAGAATTCAGGAAAAGCAAATACATTATTCTCTTTTGGGGTGAAAGCATTCATATTTGATAAGCAATTTGAAAGTCCAATGAGATGTTACCTAAACATTTTACGTTTTTTATGGACTTATTTTATCTGGTATTCTTTCCAGGAAAGCTCATTACAAAAAGAAATATACACATGAAAAATATTTATGACAAAGTACAGTTACAGATAGTTTGTGTTAGAGAAACAGAAATCTTGGGAAGTGAATGTGAAATAGAACCTAGTGATAAAAAGTTTCTAGGAGAGTAGTGTTAAAGACAAAAAAGTAAAACTGTTTTGTTTTATGTGAACATGGGACCACTACTAGAAATACAATCTAGAAGTTATAAAGAAGGGGAAACTACAAATTACTCACAGAGAAAAATATATACCACAGGAAATGTACCAGTAAATCTCTGTTTTTAGAATGTCACCTGTATCTTAATGTGGCCCCTCTGGATGGCTGCCAAATCAGAACTGGACTAGAAATGTAGTTTTGGGATCTAACATTTGTTTCACATTCTTTCTCCAGCCCTAAAATTTGTTTCTACTACATTTAAAACATCAACTGGCAATTAGTTCAGCATTTCATAATGTATAGGGAGGCCCCAGGCTCTCCTGAAATCTTATGAAACTTTATAACATACCACAGTGGAGAAAAAAGCAAACTGACAATCAACTTGCACTTCCACCTACACCTTTGACTTTGTATTCTCCTTCTGGCTAGAACCATATATAAAAGCAATGAAATTCTGTTTCAGTGTGATGGCTGCTGAGAACAGAAGTGATACATAGCCACCTTAGAGAATAACCAGGGCCAGGCTGGACTTCACAGCATTTTGTCTGGAGGTATAGGATTTACACTTGGAGTATAATCTTGGCACATATCAACGTATATTTATTGTGCATCCACTCTGTGCCAGGTACTAAAACTAGTCTCTATGGAGCATGCAAAAATGAATGGAACACAATTATGTCTTCAAGAGGGTTGCAATCCAACTAGGAGATATGAATCATTACAACCAGCTATAATAAAGGTATGTCTAGTGTGAAGCTTTGATTGTCTGATAGATTCATAGCCAATTTCAAAGAAAATCAGCTAAAAATTGTTACTTATTAAATACATGTTGCATCCCAATATGCTTTGAAGATTGGATCTGAAACCAATACCAAAATCCCAGGGGCTGTCTGGGGCACAAGCTCTGCTCAAGACAGGAGTCTGAAATTGATGAATACTTCACCAGACAGCCTGATGAAGTTCACCTTCCAAAAGTTAACATGACTGAAGTTGAAGTAGAGATAGATGCTTACTGTCACTGTGATGGCAGAAAAGAAGAATAAGGAGCAAGCAGTGATGTGCTACTTGAGTTTGAATGGGGACAGCTAGCAGAGCAGATGGCTAGAGTTTCTTTTGAGCCTGCAGAGTCCAGAGCACTGCTATGTCCTGGATTTGGACACCTCATTGATTTGACTGTAGAGACTGTGTTTCTTTCTTTTACTTCCTACAGAGCTTCATAATGTATTTCTATCAAATAGGGGATTGCTTGCAGCTTCTCCGGTGGTTCAGCTGGTTAAAAATCTGCCTGCAATGTGGAAGACCTGGGTTCTATCCCCCCGGTTGGGAAGATCCCCTGGAGACGAGAATGACTATCCATTCCAGTATTCTTGCCTGGAGAATCCCATGGACAGAGGAGCCTGGCAGGCTACAGTCGATGGGGTTGCCAAGAGTCAGACATGACTGAGAGACTCACTTTTCACTTTTCCACTGGGTGTGCTTATTCCTTGAATACTGAACAACTCTAACACACACAAAAAACACGAGGGTTCAGTGAAACGCATAGCAGCAGGATCATTTTCACCTTGTAGTTTCTAGCACAGGACACCTAGAAGGCTCCACAGATAATGAATAAAAGAAGTGGATGCAGTATGGGACTTCCCTGGTGGTCAAGCGGTTAAAATGCCACGCTTCCACTGCAAGGGGTGCAGGTTTGATTCTTGATCAGGGAAACAAGACTCTGAGTGGCAGGGCCAAAAAGTTAAAAAAGAAAAAAAAAAGTGGATATAGTAGTGAGAGCTGAGAAGAGTGGAAATTACTCTTTGCTAAGTGAATCAGAGACAAGCTTTTGTGAAGACGGTATCATCTGAGCAGAGACTTGAAGTCAGAAGGTGCCTAGTTGGGAATGAGAGAGGGATGGCCCCTCCAAACAGTCTCTAAAAGTGGGACTTTTAAATTGTTTTTAAGTTATTATGTTGTCATGAAAGTTGTTAAGGACAAGATGAAAATACACTGGAGAGGCTGTTGTTTAGTCGCTGTCATGTCTGACTCTTTGAGCCCACCAGTCTCTTCTGTCCATCGGATTTCCCACGCAAGACTACTGGAGTGGGTTGCCATTTCCTTTTCCAGGGGATCTTCCCAAACCAGGATCAAAGCTTCATGTCCTGTGTTGGCGGTGGATCCTTTGCCACTGAGCCACCAGGGAAGCCCACTTTGAAGAGGACAGTAGGAAAATAGCAGTTAAAGAGTTGCACTGTTTGAAGGTACACTGGTCCCTCAGCAACCCTGGGAGACTGGTTCCAAGACCCCTGAAGATAACAAAAGCTGAGGAAGCTCGAGTCCTTTGTATAGAAGGGCATAGTATTTGCTTATAACCTACACATATCTCCCCATATACTTTAAATCTCTAGATTACTGGTAATATCTAATACAATGTAAATGCTATGCAAATAGTTGCTAGATATGTGACAAATTCAAGTTTTGCTTTGGGGAACTTTCTGAAGTTTTCTTTCCTAAATATTTTCAATCTCAGCTTAATTAAATCTGCGGATGCAGAACTCATGCATATGGAGAGCCTACTGTATTCTCTTTCTCATAAAACGAAAACATAGGTGTCACACCTGTCTATTCTTCCTCCATTAGAACCTGCTTTGCTAATGTTTGATGATTAGGGAGGATTCAAACATGAAAACAAGAATTCAGGCAGCAAATTCTTAGAGGCAGGAAAAGTAGGGAAGTAATGATGTTTAGCGTCAAGTAAAGTACCTGAAGGAGGATACTAGTGGGAAATGAGACTGGAAAAGTAGATTCAGAGTTGAACCTTATTCTGCAGGTATCTGTGTTATAAGGTATATGATTTTTTTTTTTTATTAGCTGTGCCTCTCAGTTTAGTTCCCCAATCAGGGATCAAACCAGGGACCCCTGCCGGGGAAGCTTGGCATCCTAACTGCTAGACCACCAGGGAATTCCCTATGATTTCTAAACGAGGGAGAGATGTCAGCATTGTGCTTCACGAGGATTAATCTGATAACAGCATATGAAAGTGGATTTAAAGAGGGAAAAATAGTGGGAGGAGAGAGGGGCAAAAGCCCAGGTGAGAGGTAATGTGGATTATCTTCATCGTAAAACTATGTACTTTACAGTGTTATTATTTACTAATTGTGTGTCTTGCATTTACATGCATTCCTCATTATTTATTTATTACAGCCCTTTCTGGTAAGTCAGGACCAGAGCAATACTACACATCTTTCTTTAATTTATAGAAACAGGATTGCATACTAGATGCAAAATTCCACAACAGCTTGTTTCTTCAACAGCACATAAGGAAAAATAAAAACCACTCCACACACTGTTTACTATTTTGGGTAGAGATGTTACTAAACCTAACCAGCCCCCAATTCTTTTTACAAAGTAATGCTTTTTTCTCAGCTGCTCTACGAATCTTTAGATTTGAAAGAAAACTGAAAGCAATCTACCTTTGGATGTTGAGTTTTATGTTAATGTCTCAATGCATAACATTACACCTTTTAGGATTTTTGGATTTTATATACTTGTGTTTCACCCTACAAACATAACATGCATCCCAGCAGCCTGCCTCTGACCATCTGAAAGCAAGCTCCCAATGAATGGTTTTCAAGTGTTCTACTCGAGAAATATTTGAAAAAGTCGGCCCGACTCTATCTGGTAATGGCATCAAAACTTTTCTTCCTTCTTTTTCTTTATTTTGCAGGATTTCTCCTTTTTTCTTAGAAAAAGAACCAGACCAATGATTCTCAGTCTTTTTTCTCTGAGATGCAAACGATTGAAGATAATCACATTCATCATAGACTCCCATGGGAACTAGCTGCAACTCCTACTCAAGAAAGCACATGAGAATTCAAGTCAGCTTGAGAAGCATGTGCTCAAGATGACTCTGAACATGAATTAAATTTCTTAAAGCCAACTCAAGTATGAAATCTTTTAATATCAGTTACAAATGACTTATAGATATTCTCACAACTAAATCATCTCAACACCTTGCTTAGCTGACGGCTGCTAGCCTTGATAACGTCCTCACCAGCAAGCATTATTCAAAGCAGTAAAAGTACACACATAACACTCCCCCACCATCCGGATGCCTGCACCTTCCCAGTCTTTCTCTCATTTTCTCAATCTTCTCATTAAAAATTTTTTTTGGCTGTGCTGAATCTTGGTTGCAGTAATATGGGCTTCTCATGATATAGAGCACAGACTCTACAACACATGGGATCAATAGTTGCCCTGAAGTATGTGGGGGGTCTTAGCTCCCCCACCAGGGATCGACCCTGAATCTCCAGTATTGTAAGGCAGATTATCAACCACTGGACCACCAGGAAAGTCCCTTCCTAGTCTTAACTAGACATGAAAGTGAAAGTGTTAGTTGCTCAGTCATATCCAACTCTTTGCGACCCCATGAACTGTCACCCACCAGGCTCCGCTGTCCATGGAATTCTCCAGGCAAGAATACTGGTTTGGGTTTCCATTCCCTTCTCCAGGGAATCTTCCCAACCTGGGAATCAACCCAGGTCTCCTGCATTGCAGGCAGGCTCTTGACTGTCCAAACCACCAGGAAGGCTTAACCAGACATAGACTCTCACATTTTCTTCATTTCTACCTGTTTTCTGAACTTTCATTTTTCAAACTCTATCAACAATTACATACACTTGTGTAGAATTTGTTCTTTGATTTATATATATAAATATGATTTTATATAAATCACAACAAATTTTCACTTAGAAAATCAGGTTGGTTATTGGTTCATTTTGATTTATTTTCATATAAACTGAATTTAGGCCAATAGGCATGCTAAATCATAGAGAAAAAACAAGAAATACTCAATTATGTTCAAAGGTAGAGTACCTTCCCTCATCTAAAATCATGAGGAGAATTTGCATACCTCTCACAATTTTTATCTATTAAACAACTCATTTGGGTTTTTTACCTTTTATAAAATGATATAAGCTGTATAACATTGTTAAGCCAGAAATAATTCAGTCGAGTATCCATTAGTCCTTGTTTCTTGATGTAATAGCTGGTGTCAGGATGGTTTTTTGGAAATAAATATTTTATATTTTAGCATATTTTTGTGGTTTGTCACCTTCTTACCATTATGACACATGTCTAAGTTCTTCTTGTTTTTTTTACTCAACAGGTATTTCTTGAGTGTCTCCTGCATGTTCTAATGGTGGGAATTCAGCACTGAATAGAACAGACACAAATCCTAGCTCATGTATAGCTTGGTTTCTAGTTGAGGGAAGGCAGACAGATGGTGATAAGTTCTATGGAGAAAAGAAGAGTAGATAAAGAGAAGAGAGACAGTTCTGGAGTAGAAGTTGCAGTTTTAAAATAGGTGGTCAGGAACCTTGCTGAGGAAGTGGCATTTCAGCACAGACCTAAAGGAAACAAGGGACAGGGTCATTGGGTAATCAGAGGGGGGAGCCTCCCAGGTGGTAGAAACAGTAAGTGTAAAAACCCTGAGGTAAGCGCTTGCCTTGCATCGAAGGAATAAGAGGAGGCCAGTGAGATAACAAAAGAGGAGAAGGACACGCCTCTAGGAAGGTAAGGGGGTCTCTCATGGGGCGTGCTGAGGGTCTGCCTTTGAATGACTTGAGAGGCTACTGGAGGTTTAGAATAGAGGAGTGACAAGATTTTCTTGCAACTGACTTGAACATCAGTGGGTGGAATACAATATGAATTTGAAGTCACCTAACTGATGACTTTGGAAGGTCAAAGTATTTTATGGAGCTAGACTAAGATTTAATATGTGAGGAATTTCATAGTTTGGGTATCTTTTTCAAAAATTAAGAAAGGAAGGAAAGAAGGAAGGAAGAAGGAAAAAGGGAAGGAAGGAGGAGGGGGAAAGGGGAAATAAGGAAGGAAGAGAAGGAGAGAGAGAGAAAGAAAAAGAAAGAAAGGAAAAAAAGTATTGTTGAGACACTGAGAGTAGAAATTTTCGTTTTAACAACATTATCCATACTCCTGACAAACCTGGTAAATTAAAACAATCTGGAGGATATATAGTGTGTTTATAGTCACAATAAATTGATGATAAATTCTTTGTTTTTGCTCACAACTTTCCTTCAAGACAGGAAAAACCTGAAACTATCTTTGTCAGTTAAACTGTCTGCCAAATACACAAAAATTATATTTGGAAATAATTCCTTTGGTGTCCTGGGAAGTTTAATTAATTGTTGTTTATAAAGTGCCTCAAAATCCTGTGGAACACAAAACTGACCTAAAAACAAGAGTTTGCAATTATCTCAAAAAAAGTACATTATTTGGGGCTTCTGTTTCACCTTTGCGTATTGCCTAAGTGATAATTTCTCCTACACACCATTACCAACAGAAGCCTTCTTTTCTTTTCTTTTTTTGACTGTTGCCTGCCATGTGAGATGTTAGTTCCCCAACCAGGGATCAAATACCTGCCCCTTGCATTGGAAGCGCAGTCTTAATCACTGGACTGCCAGGGAAGTCCTTTGCCTTTTAAAAGGGATTCAGAGAGCCTATTCTGAGAAATAAAAGAATAACTTTAGAAAAGTTAACCATGGCTTTGGTCTCTATTAAATTTGATTCTGGTTTACCAGTAAAAATTTAGCAGTTCTTTCAAACAGTGATTCTCAGAGTATATGGTTCAGGTACCCCTGGAGATTTGAGGACATTTTTAGGTGTTCCTCAAGGTCAAATCTATATTCATAATAACACCAAGATGTTTTCTTTTTTCACTTCCATTTCTCTTATGAGTGTATAGTGGAGTTTTTTAGATGCTATGTGTGATGTCTAAACAGAGAATCTGTCTAAAGTAGCTATGAAAATCTAGCTTTTATAAAGCCAGGCCTTTAAGAGATTTGCAAACATGTTAAAACAGTGTTATTTTTCTCACTATTTTAAAAAACATGGTTATTTTCACTGGATATATGAAAAGACATATAATCTTCCACAGAGACTAGAAGAATTTAGCTCCCCCCAAAAAAGTGTCTTGCTTCTATCATCTGAGGATATATGGATACTAAATGAGACACCTGGTCCCAAAGGGTTAATGCCCCTAGACTAAAAAATGTTCAACTGATGTGCAAAGTAAAGCTCTGTTGAATGCACATTACCACAAATGGAAGGGAAGCAACTTACAACTTATCTAAAACTGCAATTAAGGAAGAGAGACAGAAACTAGGAAACCAAGCTTATAGTCAATAAGTCATCCAATGAGCACCTCTTTAAAAAAATACATTTAATTTCTGATTTTCTTACAAACAAAACAAGCTTTCAGTGAAGTCCTATTGCCTTAGGTAGACAGAGTCAAAAGCAAGAGACTTAAATTAACTTGCAAAGACTTTACTTACAGTGGATTATTAGTTCTTGTATTTTCTTTAGAGTACCCTAACAGAAAATCTTTATGATGTGACTACTATGTGCTAAGTTCTCTCTGGGCATTGAGGATTCAGTGGTCTTTGGCTCATGAAACTTATATTTCAGGGGAGGAAGAGACAAGCAAACAAATGGCGGAGATAATTTCAGATATGAGTGTTAAGCAAAGGAATAGAACAAGCCGAGGGTGTTAGACAGGGATTAGTTGAAGGGCAGAAGGAAGGGAGCAGGGTGGAGGGGGGCTGATTTGGGCAAGGTGGGGGGGAACCTCTCACTGAAGTGCTAGTGTTAAGCTGACACCAGGAAGGCAGCCTGAGGCTCTCAGGCAGGAAAATGCAGGTATGAGGCCTCAGGGAGAGATAAAGAAATGGCTAGTATAGTTGGAGCCTAGTGAGGGGAAGGGTCGTGAGTGATGTGACCTGAAAAAGGTAGAAACTACTTCAGGGCAGCAGAGATGAGATGGTTGGATGGCCTCACCAACTCAATGGACAAGAATTTGAGCAAGCTCTGGGCGTTAGTGAAGGACAGGGGGGTGCTGGCATGATGCAGCCCATGCGTTTGCAAAGAGTCGGACACGGCTTAGCGACTGAACAAAAACAACCCCATGAAATAGCTTGAAGGAGGCTGAAGTTTACTCTGAGTGCAATGAGAGCTTGAGCCGGCCACATGATTCAGTTTGCACTTTGAAAAGAATTAGTCTGGCTGCTCTGTTATGGCACTTGATTGCAGAGGAGCGACAATAGCAGCCAGGAGACCTGTTAGCAGTTGACTGTCCCCTGGGAAAGGGATGATGGTGGTGGCTTGGAGAACAGTGGTCACAGTGAGAACAGGAGAAGCAGACAGAGATGAGACAGGTGAGCTGTTTGTTTACAAGAGTGCAGAAAACTTGTCGGGCTCATCGGAGCTCCGCAAACAGTAACCCTTATGCCACCATCCCAGTCCTAAACACGAAGCTCCCAGAGATTCACCGATTTGTTCTAGTACAGAAGACTGGAAACTCAGCCAGTGGCGCTAATCGTAAAGAACCCGTCTGCCAATGCAGGAGACATAAGAGACTCAGGTTCCCCCCCTTAAGGAGGAAACGGCAACCTACTGCAGTATTCTTGCCTGGAGAATCCCACGGACAGAAAAGGCGGGCGGGCTGCGGTCCATGGGGTCACAAAGAGCCAGACATGAGTGAGGGCACTTAACACATATCATTCTCACCGTACTGTTACATGATCCCCAAAACACCTTACCTGAGGTCTTTCTTCCTTCCAATCTCTCCTGCATTTAGCTATCATTCTAATCTTTCTCAAACATTGCTTTCATCTTGTTTACCTTTCTGATAAGAGTGTTATATGTATTATGTGGGTATTGAGTAATTGCAGTGAACTAGGCTTGTTTGGGTGGGTGGGGTCACACACCTAAGATAGCTTCTCACCTCTGGGAAGACACACTCATATGACATAATAAACAGAGAGATCAAAAAGAGATGGCATAATTAAGGAAGCTTTCAAATAGGAGGAAGGACTTGTGCTAGATCTTGAAAGAGAATTTTAGCAAAGAGAGAGGCAAAAAGATGCCTGGTGACAAGAAAGGAGCAAAGACATAATATGCTAGCTTTGCGGCATAGAAGGGTTTTTTTGTTTTTTTGTTTTTTGAGGAAAATAAGGCATCTGTTTTGGGAAAAGGCAGGGAACAAAATCTCAGGGCAGGATGGTGCTGGACCTATCATAAGTTGGGAGCCAAAGATTTGTACTTGCTGCAACTGGATATAGAGTTAATAAGGATTTATAAGCAAGAGTCAGTCTTAGTGAAGGCTTAACTGGGGCCAGTGATCATTTCCCCTCTCTAATTTTCTAAGGTAATGATCAGTCTTTATGTACTCATTAGGAACTTAGCTTGTAACTCTTTGCACTTTTAAAATATATAATCTGTATGAGTGCAGCCTCTATGGAGTTGGTACAGAATATATGTTTGATGACGATGAAAGACATGTGTAAGGAAGATTCACTTGGCAACAGCATGTTGTCTGAACAAAAAAGAAAAAAGCCAGGAGGTAAGGAAGCTGTTCTAGAAACAGGTGTGAAGAAAGGAATGTAGATGAAGCAGAGATGAGAAAAGACTAGGAAGTATCACTAAAAGGAGCTTGCAAGCAGAGAGGGGTAAACATTAAAATTTCAAATCTCAGTGTTTTGAAGGATCATGACATTAATCAAGTGTGAGGGAAAAAATTGGGAGAGGGAAGTAGCTTGGGGAAATAAGATGGGCAATCTGGGTTTCGACAGGCATTCAAGTAGATGACTGGACATTCATTTAGAAATGATCTGAGAGGGACTTCCCTGGTAGTCCAGTGGTTAAGAATCCACCTTGCAGTGAGGGAAACTCGGATTTAATCCTTGATCAGGGAACTAAGCTCCCACACACCTCAGAGCAACTAAGTCCACGAGTTCCAACTAGTGAGACTGCATGCCACAACTAGAGAGTCCACGTACCACAAGCAAAGATCCTGCATGCAGCAACCAAGATTCCGCGTGCTGTAACTAAGACCGCGTGAAGCCAGATAAGTAAATATGTAAAAAAAGGAAATGGTCTGAGAAGTTAGTTAGAGGAGACGAAGTGACTGTGCAGAGACAAGGCAGAAGTTTTGTTATAACTTCATTCACTACACAGAGGCGTTACAATGTGACAGAGGATACAGAGTAAAATGGGGCAAGGACTTTGAGAAATTAACAACCTAGTGGAGAAAACAGACACACCAAAAAGGAACACAAAGTCTGATGAAATAAGTGTCCAGAGGAGACTATGTGCTGGGTAAGGGAAGTAAATAGCACCTATTCAGGACTTCCCGGTAATTTAGTAGATAGGAATCTGCCCGCCAGTGCAGGGGACATGGGTTTGATCCCTTGTCCAGGGAGCCTTCACATACCCTGGAGCAACTAAGCCCGTGTGGCACAACTACTGAGCTCACACTGTAGAGCCCACGAGCAGTAACTACCGAGCCTGCGTGCTGCAACTCCTGAAGCCCGTGCGCCCGGAGCCTGTGCTCCACAACAGGAGAAGCCACTGCAATGAGAAGTCTGTGCACTGCAACAAAGGGTAGTCCCCGCTCACCACAACTGAAGAAAGCCCGTGCAAAGCAAACATAGATCCAGAGCAGCCCAAAATAAATTAATTAATTTTAAAAACCTATCTAAATAGCACCTTTTCAGCAATACAAATTTCCCATCTGAGAAAACTGATGGAGGGTCCATGTAAACATCCATAGGTGGTTCCTCTTGCTTTAACTTTCCCTGCTCCATGTCCTGCTGCTTGGCCACCACCGTCTGGACCCAGGATTGGCACTCAAACAACGGCAGTGGTCTCTAAGCAGGCATAAAGAAGACCAAGTCACCAATCAGGTAGCCCATCAGGAAAACTAAGTCTCATAAAGGCCCATTCTAATGAATAATGAATGACAGATACATTCAGACCCTCTCTCTTGGGATGTTTTAAACACAAGTCACAGGGAGTAGTCACCAGAAGCAGAAATGGCAGTACAGGCTGAGACTCTCTATGAAAAAGCAGCAGGGGCATTCGGATTGAGAGAATGGCAAAATTACTGGAGTATAGGCAATAGATGCTTGTTAAAGAGGGGTTGAACAAGCAACCAGAGCCTATTTTGGATCAAAAGAGCTGCAGGTGATTCCTGGAACAAATGGGAGTTCTGGCTGATGATATGACACGATTTTCTAAAGTTTCCTAATTTTCTTTAAATAAAACCTCAGCATTTGCAATATTGTAGACACATCCTTGCATTTTATATCTCATAAGAGCCCAGCTAACACAAGGGTGTCCCTGTTGTTTTGGCTTTTGATTCTATCAGGGAGTACCCCATGAAGGAAAGGGTCAGTATGATCTTCATTGGGTGGTGGTATTTAGTCATTAAGTTCTGTCCAGCTCTTGTGACCTCAGGGTCTATAGCCCACCAGGCTCCTGTTTATAGGATTTCCCAGGCAAGAAAACTAGAGTGGGTTGCCATTTCCTTCTCCAGGGGATCTTCCCAACCCAGGGATCGAACCCATGTCTTCTGCATTGGCAGGAGGATTCTTTACCCCTGAGCCACCAGGGAAGCCCACGATCTTCATTAAGAGCAAAATGATGTGAGTGTATGCACATGTGTATGTGGCTGCCTGGCCAGGAGTGTATAACAGTAGAAGGCAGAAACTTCAGTTACCTCTTAGAGCAAGTCTGACAGCACAAAGTTTATATTAATACTTTTTGTCATTCCCTTTTTCTTTCCACATCATTATCAGTATGGGTCTGTGTGCTTGTCCTTGGGGAGGGAAAGAAAGGCAAAGTCAGGGAGACTATGCAACTCAGGCAAAGAAAGCAAGCAGAAAGTGCAACTGCCAAGGAGAGAGGAATCTGAGTATTTCTAGATCAGAGTTTCTCAGCTTTCAGAAATGAAGATTTCTGGTTCACCTTAGACCAACTGAATGGGCCATCTGGATCAAGGGCCTAGGAACTTGCATTTTTGTAAATTTGCCTGGTGATTCCTGAAATGCTTTCTTTTAAGATCCACTGCTCTGGGTCTGTGCTTCCCAGCTGGCATTAGTGGTAAAGAACCTACCCGCCAGTGCAGGAGACATAAAAGATGCAGGTTTGATCCCTGCATTGGGAAGATCCCCTGGAGGAGGGCATGGTAACCCACTCCAGTATTCTTGCCTGGAGAATCCCATGGACAGAGGAGCCTGGCAAGCTATAGTCTAGAGGGTCAAAAAGAGTCAGACACAATGGAAGGGATTTGATACGCACACTCTAAGTCCAGGGTCAAGGAAAGCATGTTGGAGAAGAGGTGGCTGCTTAGGACCAATGGTAGAAAGGCTAGTCGTGCATATACTTCCATTACAATAGGTGAAAAAAGTTAGGAGAGAGAAGATGTGTGAGGTGAGGCAGGGGTGTGGGGTGCACAGAACAGAGAGTGGGATGCAGGTCTGTCTTGGCAAGTCCCAGCCTAGATGATAACTGAGACACGCAACGGATTACATCTCTGCTCATGCCAGAATTTTCATAGTCAGCATAGAAGTGCTATATAAAGCTTTTCCTTCTTCTATATTATAGTCCTTTTAAGATTTACGGAGCACCAGCTACAGGAAGAACACTGTGTTAGCAGCTGTCAGAGAAAACAAGAGCTTATCATGTACTTGAAGTTGGACAAAATAAATCTGTGATTTACATTGAAGAGTGACTACAAAGCATCAGAGAAATAGGTGCAAATTCATTCAGTAACAAAAAAATCACTGTGTCCATCATGTGCAGACTTTCCTAGAATCCCCAGGGTGTGGTTTTTCAGAAGGTGATGTGGGTGAGTTTAAAAGCAGATTTTGTAAGACTACAGAGACTTTGAGGTATTCTGTCCAAAGAAGGATTTAGATTCACACAGTTTAGGGTAGGGTAAGTTTAGTCATTCAATATTCCATGCACTTACTGAGTGCCTATTGTGTTTGTAGTGGTAAGTAAAACAGACAAAAATCCCTACCCTTATGGAGCTTATATTCTGATAGGAGAGAAACAAGAAAACAAAATAAATTATATGTTGTGTTAGAACAAGTGCTTGATCCCTGGGTTGGAAAGATCCCTTGGAGAAGGGAATGGCTACCCACTCTAGTGTTCCTGCCTGGAGAATTCCACGGGCAGAGGAATGTCATGGGCTACAGTCCATGGGGTCCCAAAGAGTCAGACACGACCGGGTGACTAACACTTAACAGAGATGCAATACCAGGTGATCTTTAGGGAAATTCATTAGAAGACATTTGAACAAAGATTTATAAGTGTCAAAGAAGGCCTTTTGGATATATCGTATTGTGCTTAGTCGCCCAGTCGCTTCTGGCTCTTTGTTTCCCCATGGACTGTAGCTCTCCAGGCTCCTCTGTCCTACTGGAGTAGATTGCCATGCCCTCCTCCAAGGGATAGTCCCAACCCAGGGATCAAACCCAGGTTTCCTGCTTTGCAGGCTGATTCTTTACCATCTGAGCCACCACGTAGTGTTCCAGATAAGGAGGCAGCAAAAGTGCAAATTGCCTGAAGAAGCCTGCCTGCATTTTCAAAACACAGCCAGGAACCAGCATGTATCTTTGGAAGTGAACAAGACAGATTATATATTGGATAAGAGCTCAGAAAGGAAAGGGAGTAGGGGTGTCAGTAAGGCCACGGAGGACCTGGAGAAGATGTTTGTTCTATGTTAAGCAGGATGGCAGTCACTCTGAGCAGAACATGATCTGACATGAAGGATACTTCCTTTCAGCTGTATGAACTTGGACCCAATTTGTAACCTATCTAAATTTGTTTCCTCCTCCGTAAACTAGAGAAAAGCATCTGACTTCATGAGGTTGTTGTGATGATTAAGAAAGATGATACGTGCGTGCATTTCGTATCTACCTGAACTAGGGCAGGCGTATTCTTCTCCCTGCCCCGTTTCCTGTCTCCTCTCTTCTGCCTCTTCCACCTGGTACCAGGTGCCAGGAGACAAGAGGCAGGAAACAGCCTGGCAGAGGAAGAAAAGGGGGCATCTGGTGTAAGGCCTAGGTTAACAGACATACTAGTTGGGATTTAAAATAACTATTCGTGTTTTACGATGCAGATTAGAGGGACAGAGACTCAGATAGGTGGTCCTACTGGGTATAGGTGTGGGCCTGCCAGTCCTCAATTTTTGAATGAACTCCCCCAAACCTTTATAGATAGTTTATCAACGCAGACTCTGGGCATGCTAGAGTTATGTTTAATTGTTCCATTGTTTAACGTGCTAACTCCCCGAACGTTAACTGATTAATCTGTCTTCTAATTAATGTTTGAATGATTCTCCTCAGGTCTAGACTATTAAGGGCACTTCTATTTAAAAATAGTCTGTCGTCTGCTTGTGCTGTCAGGGGCCATAGGTATATCTGAGGTCGCCGTTCTGAGGGACCCGCGATGGCTTCGAAATATCTATAAAAATAACACAGAAAACAACAGATCTGCCGCCCCGCCGCACTGCCCCTTTCCCCCGCCCCGCTTAATTAGTGATGAAAGGTTTTGTCGCGTTTGTCTGGGCCTGGGGCTAGCTCTCAGCCCCCGATTGTGGAGACTGGGAATCTTCAAGGTGTGCTCAGAAAGCTCCGGGCCGGGGAACTGGCGGCCAGGTCTCTTCCAAGGTCCCCCAAGCCGCCTCCTACTTTGGGTGACTGCGTGTTTATTTACTTGCAATAAACGACTGCACAGGAACGTACCGCCGACCCCAGGGGTGGCGGGATTCCCGCAGCTCCGCCGTGCGCACCCGGCAGCGCCGGCCCCGGGGCGAGTCTGCGGCGCCCGGCCCGGCCCCGCGGCCGCAGCCTGGGGGCGGGCCCCGCGCGGACCCGC
>ML663562.1:13919458-14273075 GCA_007570785.1 Antilocapra americana | reverse complement strand
CCCGGCGCGCCGGCCTCGCGGCCCCACCCTGCGCCGCCCCAGCAGCCCGCCGCCCCGGCCGCGCCGGCCGCCGCTCCTCCCCCGCCGGCCTGGTCCGCCCCCTGCGCGGCCCGGGCCGGCCCCTTCCCTCTCCCCGGCGGCGCGGGCAGGCTCGCTCTTCCCTCTCCCCACACCGCCCTCAGCCGCTCCCACCCCGCGCTCCGGTCTGAGAGGAGTCGAGCGCCGAGCGCGTCGATAGCTCTGCCCTCTGCGGCCGCCCGGCCCCGAACTCATCGGTGCGCTCGGAGCTCGATTTCCCTAGGCGGCGGCCGCGGCGGCGGAGGCACAGCGGCGGTGGCGGCGGCGGCGGCGGCGGCGGCGGCTCGGGCAGTACTCCCGGCCCCCGCCATTTCGGACTGGGAGCGAGCGCGGCGCGGGCACTGAAGGCGGCGGCGGGGGCCCGAGGCTCGGCGGCTCCCAGGTGCGGGAGAGAGGTACCGAGCGGACCGCCCCTCGCGGCTCCTGCCGGGGTCCCGACCCTCCGCGCCGGCGCCGGGCGGGGCCGGCGGCGAGTGAATGAATTAGGGGTCCCCGGAGGGGCGGGGAGGGGGCGCGGGTGCGGGCGCCGGCGGACGGGGCCGGTGGGGGGGCGGGCTGCGGCGGGAGGCGCGGGGACGCGGCGGCGCGGGCAGTGAGGAATGGGCGGCGCGGGGCTGAGGAGGGTGAGGCTGGAGGCGGCCGCCGCTGGGGCTGCTTCCTGGACGGGGAACCCCTTCCTTCCTCCTCCCCGAGAGCCGCGGCCGGAGGCGGCCGGGCAGAAACTCGCGGGCCGGGCGGGCCGCCCCTCCGGGCGGTCGGGTGCGGTGGAGGTGGCTCCCGCGGCGCTCCGGCCTCCCCTCCCCCTCGCCGTCCTTCCCTCACCCTCCTCTCGGCTCCCGCACCTCTTCCTCCCTTCCTCGTACTGGGCTGCCTCGGTTGCTGCCTTCTCTGCTGCATCTCTCATCTCTGGGACGAAGGTATAAACTTCTCCCCCGAGCGCAGACTGGACGGCTTGTGGTCCTTTCTCAGTGTGCAGGGGGGACGGATGAGTAAGAGGCGAGGTCGCGTTTTGGAAGCGCAGGGGAAAGTGCTTAGAGACCACCGGTGGAGGTTATTGTGTTTGGAAAAAATGCATCTGCAGCCGAGTTCCTGACGGCTCCCCTCCCCCCCTGTATGGGCTGTGACATTGCTGTGGCCACAAAGGAGGTGGAGGTAGAGATGGTGGTGAAAGAACAGGTGGCCAACACCCTGCGACGTAAAGCCTGGACTTCGTGTAAAGGAAAAAGTTAATCCCAGAAGGTCTGTTTTGCTTTGTCAAGTTAAAACACACGCAGCTAACCTGTACAGCAGAAGCAGGGCTCTTTCCTTGCTAGTTGAGTGTAGACAGCAGCAGTTAAAATTGCACTTGAAGTTTAATTTGCCTGTTTTCCTTTCCCCCATGCCTTCTGTATTACCCTTATGCGTGCAAATTTGACCCCCATCCCAGGAGTTACTACAGTACTCCTAAACGGTTCTCAGGCCCCCCCCCCCCTTTTTTTTTTTCCAAAACCCCCCCCAACAGAAGTTAATTGTAGCAATCTGCCAGCCAAGTGCCTGAAATACTCTGAGGCATGTGCAGTGCTGCAGGTGAAGTCCTAAACTGGCCTTCTTATTTCCTGATATCCACCAAAACGAGGGGTTAAGAACAAAATAGCATTTTCTAGTTTTTACTTAATATACATGTTACATTTGTAATGGAAAAAAGATCGTTCAAAAAAGGGAAAAAATTCTGTTCATAGTCATCATCTCAGAATCAACCTTATGAGTGATGTCATTCTTAGGTGACTAAGGTCCAAAATGCTGACTCGAACATGTAGTGGACTAGAGACATCAAAAATGGTTGATAGCAGCACTATTTACCTTAGACCGTGTCTGTCCACAGGCATTCTTGGTTTTAAGAGACAGTAGATGAAGTGATAATTCATTTTCTTTTATGACCAAAAAAGTGAACATTTTTTCCCTGAATGAAATGCTCGGTTCTGGTCCCAGTTGCATCCCTTACTAGCTTATGTAGCTTTGGACAAAGGGGACTCCTTTGACCTGTGATCTTCCATGGGAACCCATTTCTCTCTAGTGGGTTTAAATAATACTTAATTTTTGAAATCCAAGTCAAAGATTTTTTTCAGAAATAACCACTGCATAAAAAACTAGACCAGAAAGTGTGTGGTGTTGAGAATTCACATGTGTATATACAAGCTAAGCGCTAATCCAGTATTTGTCCACAGTCTCCTCTAGACTAGCTCACTTACTGGTCATAAGGACTCTTCAAAATTACTGAAGATCTCAATGTGGAGTGTGTCAGTATTGCCACAACAGAAATTAAAATGGAGAATTAAAAAATAGTAATTCATCTAAAAAAAATAATTAACCCTTTGCTTGGTAACAGAAATGGAATATTTAATGAAAAGTAACTGTCATCCAAAGCAAATGCAACAATTAGCGAGAAGAGTGGCATTGTTTCACACTTTCGCAAATCTCTCTAATTGTATGGCTTAGTAGAAGACAGCTGGATCCTCATAGCTGCTTCTATAGTCAATGTATTGTGATCACAGGTCTGGAAAATTCTACCGTAAACGCTTGTGAAAGAATAAGAGTGGGAAGGGTAAATCACCTCATACCATTATCATCAAACCAACTTTTGCCTCTTGGGCCCTCTCCAAAAGTCTTAGGGAACCCTAGTGGGTTCCTATACCACATTTTCAAAACTACTGTTCTGGGCTCTCCAGGTTTTATTGGAGGGGTGGGGTGGGCAGGGAACTAGAGGATACATTTTGATGTGGTTATCCTTACCTATCATGTTTGCTATGGCCAATATTAGGAATGAAAAGAGGGAGCAAACAGGACATAATACATGTTGACGGTGGCCCTAGGCAAGGCTAGGTGGCACAGAGCAGGCCCACGAGAAACTGTGATACAGCAGTTGCTGGGCCTGGCTGCTCTTTGGGAATGGGTTCAGGAAATAAAGCCAGAGCAAGGATGTGGTGGGGTGGTGGAGTACCTACTGGGATAATTCTTGGTCTTCAGTAAATGGGATGCTGCATGTATAGCATGTATATAATGTCTGTATGGTATATCTGCACTTTTCGTTAATCTGGAACTACTTACCCTGTAGTAACGACATTAACTGCCAGTTCACGACTTAAATTTGTAGTAATACCATGTAGTTATTGAGGGAAAGGAGATTAAAGTAGATACATTCACTTCAAAGAGTTTGAAACTGCTAACTAAAAAAGTATTGTCTGTGTTGGCGCTGTTAAACCTTACGTGTTGTTGATATTTATTGCTACTGTTGGGAGTTGATATATGACAAGCAGAGAGTAAAATTCATGTGGGTTACTGAGATATAACTAACATCTTTTAAAAATTCTCTCATTAAAAGCATGCTTGTCTTTAATATTATTTAATTCTATTTTCTGTGCAAAGTGCCATTTTTCAGCACTAATAATAGCATATATTGTGATTGATGATCAGATCATCTATGCTGCATAGTTCACAATTCTCAAAGTTCTCTTATTTTTTACACCATTATTTTCCCCAGCAGATAATTTACAGATTAAAATGTCACCAGATATTGTCCTCATCTGCTTTGGCATCTCAGTTTTTATTTTCCCAGCATAGTGTCTAGCTTTGACATGCCTCCTGCCACCCCAATTTGATTCTTGCTAACTGTCCTGGAGAACCACCACGATGATGCTTTTAAGAAGTTTTCTGTAGCTGTCGGCTCCAACAGAGACACTCAGCATATCCACTTGTAACTCTTAGGGGCCACATCTGTTAGGAATACTGTGGCGGTAGCTGTCAACAAGTTCTGTGCGGGTGTGTCCGCAGGACATAGAGCAGCGCACTCCACACTTGTCCTGAGCGAAGTAATGGCTTGCTCCTTCGAGAGCCATTACCTGCTGCAGCACAGCAGACTACTGGCTCTTGAGATAGAACAACCTGAGTAGAAGGTAAAAGAACTGTGCACTCTGAATGCATTGTTCTCAAATGCTGATGAAGGAGTTTGTTAAAAAAAACTACAGTGCATTACAATACACATTTGTAGTCAACTGGTAGTCAACTGGTCATTGCATTTTGTGAAGTATTTTGAAAATAATTTTCCGTATAAAGATGAATTTGTGTATTGATAGAACATTTGGACTATAGTAACCTCCTGTGCGGCACGTTTTCTAATTTAGTCACATTTTCGTTGTTTTTATTATAAGGCCTGCTGAAAATGACTGAATATAAACTTGTGGTAGTTGGAGCTGGTGGCGTAGGCAAGAGTGCCTTGACGATACAGCTAATTCAGAATCACTTTGTGGATGAATATGACCCTACGATAGAGGTAAATCTTATTTTAATATTATGCATATTGACTTGTGCAGGCCCATCCTTTGGGTACAAGAAATGGTTTCTCTGATCATTTTCTCTGACTACTCATTATAAGGCAGTTATACTAATCATACTTTTATTAAGTTAGCTAAAATGTATTTGGGTTTCACAGCTTTACTCTGATGTTATAAGTAACCAGAGCCCAGCCCGTTAACTCTCAGGAGAGTATCGCCATCTGTGATGTTCACCCTGTGTTAGTATGTGTGTATTTTGATTGGAAGTGTATTGCAGAGTTTTCTCAGAGGATGAAAATGGGGATTTACCTCTCGTCTGTAAGATGAGACATATCTAATAGTCATTTTTAAAAAGGTGGCTTTTGTTTTTATGGGGTTTTGGGGTTTTTTTTCTTTTTTTTTTTTTTAGTATTTTGATGGCACATGTAGAGTTGACACTGGTGATGTATAATCACTTGATGATTGAATTAAAAGCATTTATATATTTAGTAGTTTTTCTATATTTTCTTTTCATGTTGAAGTAGTGGCGAACCTACAACTACCTGTTGCATTTTAGAAAGCTCATTCTTTGCTTCTGTGGATCAGCTGATATATAAGGGTACCACCACCAACCCTTACTTTTGCTTTTCAGCCCTTTTTCAATTTATTCAAGGCAGTGTTAGAATTGTTTTTTTAATTGCAAATTGATTAATTAATAATTTTCAGACTTCTTCAGTTTTATGAAAATGATCCAAAGGATGGCTAACAGCAAAATGATAGAATAAAGGCCTGGCAGAGAGCTTGAGAGGTCAGATAGTATTCCCCACTGCCTTCTGGCAGCACTGTACTCAGATGCTTGGAAGCAGATAGGGACTTATTTAATCCCAAAAACCTGCAGGAGGGGCTGTCACATAACTGTCCTTCAACTAATTTCCAGAATGTACGTATTAGCATATTTCTTACATAGTCTGAATCTTCCTGTTAAGTTTAACATAGTACTAGTTCATCTTTGACATAGATTTACATTGTTAAATTATTTTTTAGACTTCTGTATTCCAAGTTAAGCAATCCTAATCCTTTAACTTTTATTCTAGATCTGATATTACCAGATTTTTAATCAGCTCTGAAAAATTTCCCAGGACTTTCTCTGAGTCCCAAGCTGTAGAGTCTAGAACAGGTCAAAATGCCCTGTGAAGGTGCTATGTGTGTATTGTCTTTAAAAAAAAAAAACAAACAAACCACCTTGACTGCACTCAGCTAGCTTCTGAGGACATCATTGGACATGGTAAGAGGTCTGTGCAGTGTAGCATTTTGAGGATTGAGTAGATAACTGTTCATAAGGAAATGTCAAATATTTTTGGTACTGTAGGAAAGGGAATGAAGAAAAATACCCTTATTTGCAAAGATCTGAGTTAAACACATAATCAGGTTTTACTTGGCTTCCAGGTTTAATAATTTCACATTAGTAAAAAGTCTTAACTTAAGTGGCCCACCTATGTAAGAGGCACTCTGTATTTCCTCTTGGCAAGTCAGTTCAGTGCTGATGGGTTTGTTTATTTTTTACTTTGAGGAGGATTAAATAGTTCACCTGTTCCTAAAGCCAGCATACTCCACCATTTAAATCGGAAATAAAAGGGAGTTTTAATAGAATTTAAGTTAAGCAAAGCATGGTGGTTTTCCTGGGATTCTGGAATATGATTTTAGCAGAAGTGCCCATCTTCTCTGAAAATCTGAGGAATTCCATTATGCTCTGTTTCCTATCAGAGGTCAAGAATGATGTATTAAGAATATGATTAAAAAAAAAAGGTTAGGAAACCTTTTGGTCAAAATTGTTTAAGTGTAATATAAATTTTAAAGAAATAAAGCTAAAAGGCTATCCTTTATTTGGTGGGAAGAAAAAGCTTATAAATTCAAACCCATTAACTCTGATATGATTTCTGCCAAATCAGAAGACTTGACCCAGGGAAGCATTGATTACCTGTGAACTTTGAAACTGACGTCCCATCGCTAGAGTAGTCACCTGGGAAAAGGTTTCGGAGACTGTCTCTTATCTCCCAAGTGACAGTGAGTCTCTGAGGGAACTGATGTATTAAATTCTTGGTGTAGTTCAACTAGAAGAAAAGCAGGAGAATTCAGTAGTTTATTTTAATAAAAATACATGAAATTTTTATAAAAAGTTGAAGAATAGTGAGTATCACTACTGCTAAAGTTTTTGATTGGTGAATGGTGTAGGTCAGAGAAAATAAGAGAGGACATAGACTTGGCAGATTTGGAATTCTCATCAGTTTTTCTGCATTAGAACAAGGGGAAAGAAGTTTAGAGAAAAATTTCTGATTAAGTAATACCATATTTTCTAGTTGTTTAGAATTTTCAGAGATTTATACTATAAGTCAGGTAAGAAAGGTGGTCAGTTTCATTTTATTGATAAAAATGGTCTCTGAGAGGTTGTAACTTGCTTAAGGATACTTAGCTAGTAAGCAAAGGAATTTTAAGTTTTCTGAGATCAAATTAAGTGGAATTTCCACTGTACCCTTGTATAGCTTTTTTAAAATGAAAAAACTGGCCTTCAAGGTAAGAAAATATTAATATTGGAGGCTGATTTGGATTTCTCAGTATATCAAAATTTGAACTCAGCATGCTACCTGATGGCATCTTAATGGCAGAGATTGATACAGAATTGGGTATGGTGTGTGGATGGAGCATGTTTTTATTTGCACGATAATCACCTTTACTTCTATGCTGAGACGATTTTATCTTTATCTTTTATGAAGCTCATAAACGAAACATCTTTTTAGCAGTGTGGGATTATTAAAAACTCAGTCCCCAAATACAGTACTAGGCTAGAAATAATACGTACTTTTATAGTTTGGCGGTCATGGTTATTATAAAAATACGTTCTCTGAAATGTGTTTTCTAAGGGTAAAATTTGGTGAAGCAGGAAAATGGCAGTAGAGATTGGAAGGATCAGATGGTCAGTTAGCAAATCTATAGCAAGTATCTACTGGATATAATATAAAAATAGATATAAGAAGTATTTTCTCCCAGGCTCCAATTCATTGACATCTGCATGCTTCTGTTATTATGACATTTATAATTCAGTCTCCTTGATGAAACAGTTCTCTCCTCAATAAGGAAGAATAGATTTGTAATTGGATTGATTGGTTCCATCTTTAGTACTCTGAGCTGCTTATTCGCCAAGATATATCCGTTTCTCTTTGAGAAAAAAATTTCCATGTTAATTGTGGAATTTACTTGCTGATTAAGGTATTTAAACTTTAGAGAATTAAATCAGTACTAAAGAGGAATTTAAGAAAAGCACTGCTAAATGATATAAGCTGTTAATTTTCTTTTTTCTTTCATTCCTTTCTTTTTTTGTTAAAAAAAAATGTATCAATAGTTACTAAGGAGGAATGGGTGGTGACTTTGCCCCTCAGGGGACATTTGTCAATCATCTGGAGACAATTTTGGTTGTCACAGCTTGAGGGGGGCTGCTACTGGCATCTATAGTGGATGGAGGTCGAGGTTCTGTTAACCTCCCTGTAGTGCATGGGACAGCCCCCCCCCCACAAATGCCATGGTTCCAGATGTCAGTAGTGCCTAGGCTGAGACCCCACTATGCATTACATTCAGCTCTAAACATTGTGAAATTCAAGTCTTTGAGAGTGGTTTATGTTAGATTTTTTTTCTTTTAACATAGTATAGATGGAAACCTTTTATTTTCTGAACTAGCAGTATATTAGCTTACTCTGGAGTTTTGTAAAAACATTCTGTCATTTTTAAATGCCTTTATTTCTCTTCAGGCTGTGGCCTCTCTTTAATCCCCCTTTCAACTGAGTGCCCTCTACTGGTCAACTTACTTGCTTTTATAATAAAAATTGAAATCCTAAGTTTGGATACTTTTTCTGTTTAAACTGTGGGTATAAACAATTTATAACTATAAATTTTATTTATAAGTCTTATTTTGTATAATGTTTTAACAATCTAAAGTGTCAGTTTTTCTCTGCTGGTATTAAGATTACTGGGTGGACTAGTTAGGTGTAACTAAATATGTGGGTGAATATTTTTAACTAAGAGTGGAAATGCGGCAGTGTGAAGAAAACAGGGTGGTGCCCTTGTTAGCGCTGATTGAGGCTGCTTTGTCTGAGGGGACGAGAAGTGGCACTATAGGTCTCTGAGTTTCTTTTCATGCACACAGGAGGTACCTTACAGAGTTCAAAGCTTAGTGATGAATTTCGTGGGGCGTTAGAAATGGCCTAGTCAAAAGTGGCACGCTGAAAGATAACATTGTGTGCAATTTTATAGGACTGTAGAATAATTGAAAGCACCTTATTGTGTTAAATCTGTTTTTAGAATAAACTAATGTAAAATTCAGGTTCTGTATTTCGGTCAATTTAAGAATATTTATTTAATAATTATTTATTGAGACCTGAATGTTAAAAATTATTGGGCATGTTTTATTCTAACTTGGCGTTTTTATAAATACAAAGCTTTAAAAACATTCAAATGAAAGTTGGCAATGGAAATAAAAAGAAAACTTTTTATGGTTTGGCATCTGATAAGATTCTGGTTTACAATGTAATTAATTTCTTCATTCCATAAATGTTATTCAGTGCCTACTCAGTACCATGCAGCTTTCCTAGGGTCTACAAATACATTAAGAAACAAAAGGGACCACCAGATTGTTGCCATTGTGAAGCTTAATAGTCTTACATATATTTGGAAGAAGATCTACTACTTAATGACAGTAATCTTAACTATATGTCACTTAGAGGCTTTATGCTTCAGGAAGGCAATAGATTTCCTATATCTTAATTATATTATCTCACAGACCTAGGTTTATGGAACAGTTATATTATTGTGATCTTAATATAATAAAGTTAGAAATGGGTAGTAAAAATAAAATATTTGAGAGGATTAAATAGGGATATAGTGCTTACCTTAAGTAGTTTTTGAACTTCATATTTTGGAACATTTCAAACCCATATAAAAGTAGTAAAAAAAAAATTGTACAGTGAATACCTCTTACCTTTAAGCTACACATACTTGCTTTCATGTGTATACCTCTCTGTGAGCACCCACACATGCTGAGTGACTTCAGTTGTGTCTGACTGTTTGGGACTCCATGGACTGTAGCCCACCAGGCTCCTCTGTCCATGGGATTCTCCAGGCAAGAATACTGGAGTGGGTTGCCATGCCCCGCTCCAGGGGATCTTCCTGACCCAGGGACCGAACTCGCTCTCTTATGTCTCCTGCATTGGCAGGCAGGTTCTTTACCACTAACACTACCTGGGAAGCCCTATGTACACATACATACTTGAATACATATTATTTTATTTATTTATTTATTTTAATTTTCTTTACATTATCGTGTTGGTTTTGCCACACATTGACATGAATCTGCCATGAGTATACATGTGTTCCCCTTCCAGAACCCCCCCCTTCCACCTCCCTCCCGATTCCCTCTCTCTGGGTCATCCCAGTGCATCAGCCCTGAGCATCAGACCTGGTGATTGATTTCATATATGATGATTAACATGTTTCAATGCTGTTCTCTCATATCATTCCACCCTTGCCCTCTCCCATAGAGTCCAAAAGACTGTTCTATACATCTGCGTTTCTTTTGCTGTCTCGCGTAGAGGGTTCTCGTTACCATCTTTCTAAATTCCGTATATACATATTATTTATGTTTGTTGAATTCTTTGAAAATAAGTTACATGTACACACACATACTTGAAAATGTATTATTTATGTTTGTTGAATTCTTTGGAAATAAGTTGCGTATGTTGGGACCCTTTTCCTCTGGATACAGGCGTCTGCAAACTATGACCTGCCTGTTGGCCCAGTACAGCTTGTGTCTGTTTTTGTCAAGTTTTATTTGGGCACAGCTGCTTGTAGTGCAGCTTTTGCACTTCAGTGGCAGAATTGAGTGGTTGCAAGAGACCAGTTCAGTTCAGTCGCTCAGTAGTGCCCGACTCTTTGCGACCCCATGAACCTCAGCATGCCAGGCCTCCCTCTCCATCACCAACTCCCGGAGTCCACCCAAACCCATGTCCATCGAGTCGGTGATGCCATCAACCATCTCATCCTCCATCGTCCCCTTCTTCTCCTGCCCTCAATCTTTCCCAGCATCAGGGTCTTTTCCAGTGAGTCAGCTCTTCACATCAGGTGGCCAAAGGATTGGAGTTGCAGCTTCAACATCATTCCTTCCAATGAACACCCAGGACTGATTTCCTTTAGGATGGACTGGTTGGATCTCCCCACAGTCCAAGGAATCTCAAGAGTCTTCTCTAATACCACACTTCAAAAGCATCAATTCTTCTGCGCTCAGCTTTTTTATAGTCCAAAGAGACCAATTACCATCTAGTAATTGGAACAAGCTTGCTGACTGTCTTTTAACAGCAAGGATGATTTCTTGTATAACTCCAACACAATGACAAAATTTAGGAAATTCAACACTGATAAAAAGTCTAATATCTACTCTGTAGTCAAATTTTATCACTTTCCAGTATGTGCTTTTAGCAGTTTTTTCCCCCCCCTGATCTCAGGATCACAAATCAATTGTCACATCTCACAGTCTAGAAGTTTCTCACCTTGTCTTAGTCATTCATGACAGTGGCATATTTTGAAGAATTCAGGCCAGTTGTTTTATGGAACATCTTCTCATTTTGTTTTGTCTGATGGTTTCCCTATGGTGAGGTTCAGATTAAACATTTTTGGTAGAAATAATCTGAAAGTGACGTCATACCCTCCTTGGGTATCACATCAGGAGGCACAAGATGCTGGCTTGTTGCATTATTAATGGTATTATGTTAACACTGGTTACTGGCTAATGCCATAGCTATCTCATATCTATCAGTTTTATCTCTGTGAAGGTATCTTTAATTGTTTATAATAGGTACTCTGTGGTGAGGTGCTTTGAGACTGTAAATATCTTGTTCTCCAACATACTTGCACCCAGTGGGTTGTAGCATCCACTGATAATTCTCACTGTGTTAAACTACCACCATCTTGACGGCAAAGTGGTGGGTAATCTGACTCTGTCATTACTTCTACATTTATTAGTTGACAGCTGTCATAAGTAAGGGTTCTCTCTTTTCTCTCCCCTCTCTTTATTTGGTTTGTCTAATTTGTATCAGTAGTGACTCACAGGTTTTTTTCATTTGATGTTTTAAAGTCTATTCCTGTAACTACTGATTTCAATGCTCACATTTAATTTTGATATGACCAGTGAAATTGCTTTTATGCTGGCCTCTGTGTCTTATTGACATGTCTCCATCAGTTTTTGAACTCTTCCTTTCTGCCGCAGCGTCATCTAGGTTCATCTTGTTCTTTACCTGTCCCTATCCTGGACTCAAGCCATCCGTCCAAAGAGCCCTAATTTATTTTACTAGGGAATGCTGTTTAGACCTCAAGACCTGGATATTGGGTGTGCTTGTTGCTACTGGGGTGTCACTGCTTCTAGACCTATTTCAGTGGACAGACCTAAGAGGTAGATTTTATTTGAAAATCATGAGTTCATTCTTCCTCTGTGTCTCTCTCTCCTATATATAAATTTAAAAAATTAATTAACATTAATTAATATTCAACATTAGACAGCTGTGGAAATAAAAATGATGTCAGTTAACACAGACTGAATGATTTAACGTTAGGTTAGCTTTTCTATTTGTGGACTTGGGATTAAATATTTTTCTCCACTGAGAAAAGTAGGGATCCTTTTCACTTTTTCAAAGTGTTCTTAAACCATTTAGGAAAAAATTGAGCTGTTTGGCTACATGGATATTAAGACATCTTTAACAAAAATACAAGACAGATGAAAACCTGGGAAAACTATTCGCATCATTTATCAAGTTAGGACTTTCTTCGGTATCTGAATTAGAAAAAAGCAAAGATCCAAAAAGAGAAAAAGGGGGCAGAGGCAGTGGGGGCTTCACACTCACACAAAAAGTGATGTAGAACCATAGTAAAGGATACTTCATTAATACAGCAGTGCAGGTTCAAACAGTGAATAACTTTTTTTTTTTTTTTGCCACACTCTGCAGCTTAGGGTATTTCCCCAATCAGGGATTGAACCTGTGCTCTTGGCAGTGGAGTCTTAACCACTAAACCGCCAGGGAATTCCCTAAAAAACATTTTTAATTTTCACAATGGCTAAGATTAGAATGATAGCACACCTGGAAAAGTATGGAAAAATGTGTACTCTTTATGCTATAGTAGGAACATACATTATTATAAACTTTTCTGGAGGTCATCAGTTTAGCAATACATATCAAAATGAAAACCACATGTCAATTGATCCCACTTACAGAAGTTTACCTGAAAGATTCAATTGGATAAATGTTTAAATGTATATCCAGGAGTGTTTATTGCACTGTTTATAATTTTTAAAAGGGAAAATAATCTACACACCTACTAGTAAGGAATGGGTGAAGTAAGTTATGGTTATGTTTATATAAATGATACTACACAGTTGTAGGAAGGGATTAAGTAGATCTGTATGTACTGACATTGAAAAATGGTTCATTATGTAAGAGAAGCTGTATCATAGCCCTTTGTATGAGAATATGTACATAAAATATGGTAGGACATATGCTGCCCTCTCCATAGTATTTTTGTTTTTTTAAAACATGAGTATATACTGTTTGAGAGGGAAAAATACATCCTCATTTTTGAGGGAGAAGAGTCACTAGAGTATTAGGTACTATTAGATTACTTCATATTTATTTTCTTCCCCCTTTTAAAACTTTGAGGAATTGAATTATACAGATGTATTAGAGATAAAAATGTACAAAAAAATTGGTATTAGGCCAATTAAAGAATAGCTGAGAGGTACATAATTCAATACATGAAAATTATATTAGCATCTGTAATTATTAAGATTAGATCCATGATGGATCCAGTCTGACGTTGGCATCAAGTGATAATTTGTGGGAGAATGCCACATGACTTCAACAGGTTATAGATATAGGCTTATAGTATCCTTATTTTCAAATTTGTCATTCAAATTTTCCTTGAGTTTATTCAGATTTTTGAACTAGTTTTATCTCTTGGGCATAGTACCCATTTGAAAGAAGTCTTTGTTTTCTTTATTCCTACTTTTAATGAATGTTTTAATCAGAATTCTGCTGTGAGAACAAGCTCTTTTAATAAACACCCTTGCTCCCTAATCAATATAGAAATCCTTCATAAACCTCAATAATTTTAGCTCTTTTTCCCTGGATCTTATCTAGCTCCATTATATTTATTTTGAAATACAGTGAGTGGTTTTGGGAAAAGTAATCCAGATGTAGATGTCCAGTTAGCTTTTTATAGGACTTCTCATTTTATAAAGGAATTTTTGTGGTCTTTAATTCTAACTTGTATACAAAATCCTGTGTATTATTATTTATCCACTTTTATAGCTAAAGCAACTATAGCTTAGTACAATAGAGATAAGTAGTTTGCACATACTCATACAAGAAGTATGAAGGCCACAAGTGGCCTTCCATTATGGCTCAGTGGGTAAAGATTTCCTTCAGTGCAAGAGACCCAGGAGATGTGGGTTTGATCCCTGGGTTGGGAAAATAACCCTGGAGAAGGAAATGGCAACCTACTCCAGTCTTCTTGCCTGGGAAATCCCATGGACAGAGGAGCCTCATGGGCTATAGTTCAAAGGGTCACACAGAGTGGGACACGACTAAGCGAATGCACGCATGCATACCAAAGTAAGTGGAATTCTGCAGCTGCCACATACGCAAGGTTCAGGGTATACCTCTAGTTTGGATGACTTCGGCCCTGAGCATCAGACCTGTGTATCAAAGCTGCCTGCAGGTCATAGCACCAGAGCAACCTGCAAACATATGAAATTCAACACATCTCAAATTGAACCCATCTTTTCCTTTCCCCTTCCTCTTAAGTTCTCATCTCTAAACAGTTAGCTGTGCCATTTAAAACATTGGAAATATAATTCACATAACATAAAATTCACCCTCTTAAGATGTAGAGTTCGGTGGTTTTTTAGTATATTCACAAAGTTAGGCAACCATTACCATCACCCTTAAGTCTATACCAATTAGCAGTTAAGACCCAAACCCTTCTCCAGTCAGCCCCTGGCAACTGTTAATCCATTTTCTGTCTCTGTGGAGTTGCCTATTCTGAATATTTCATTTAACTGAAATCATGCAATATGTGGCCTTTTGTGTCTGGCTTCCTTCATGTAGGATAATTTTTCAAGGTTCATCTATGTCGTCACGTTTCAATACTTCATTCCTCTTTATGGCTGAAGAATATTCTCTTGTATGAATATTTGTTTATGTATTTATCAGTTGATGGGTATTTGGATAGTTTCCTCTTTTTGGCTATTTTGAATGACAGTGCTGTAAACATTGCTATAAGGGATACATGAAGGTTTTTCTGTCCGTTTCATCTGTTAAGTATTTACTAAAACTGTTTAACCTCCATCTTACTACTGTTGCTGCCTTACTTCAGGTTCCTGTAAAAACTTCTGAAACTCATCTTCCAGCCTCTAGTCTGGGCTCTTTCTATAATTTGTCATAATAATGCTGTGAACCATAACAACAGTGAATCATGTCAATTTGATCCTCCCCCTACTTAACCTTTTCATAACTTAGTATACAATGAAGTTCAAAACTTCTTAATATGGCTTATTAGACCCTCCATAACCTGGCCTCTGCTTGATGGTGCAGTTTCACTTCTAACTGCCTATAGTCCCTTAGAGGGACTTCTTGGTTCCATGTACTCAACATGCTGTTTCATGCTTTTGTGCACTCTCTTTGCTCCTTTCTGCCTGGAGTGGTCCTCCTGTCTTTCTTAATTCATACAAGCAAAGTTGATCTCTTCTTCTATTTGCCGTCTTGTTCTACATAAGGCGTTTTGCGTTTATTTCACTGAGTTGTAATCATGTGTTTACATTCGTAGCTCTTTCACCAGACCTAGTTCTTTGAGATTAGAAACTTTATTAATGCCTGGCACAGTATATGATACCTAGTAGATTTTTAGTAAGTGTTCCTATGATGCAAGGGAGAAAGGAGTAGGTACGTGGGAATGAACTAATAAATAAGTCTGTGTGTGTATGTCCCAAATTCTTTGTTACTGTATTGTAATTCTAACACACCAGGCTATTGTATGTTTTTAGCTGTCTTTGAGAACTAGCTGTGTACAACCACATTTGATGATTTATAACCAGTGCATGGAATACGCTTCCCTGATAGCTCAGTTGGTAAAGAATCCGCCTGCAATGCAGGAGACCTGGCTTTGATTCCTGGGTCAGGAAGATCCACTGGAGAAGAGATAGGCTACCCACTTCAGTATTTTGGGGCTTCCCTTGTGGCTCAGCTGGTAAAGAATCCACCTGGAGTCCTGGAGACCTGGGTTCTGGGTTCATGTATGTTCTTCCACATATATCATTCTGTGATGGAATGTTTTAGAACGGTAACAAAATACTTGAGCATTGAGAGAGTAAAAGATTCTCAGTTTTTTCTGTTGGTGTTATATAGCAGTACATGAAAAATACTTAACGATAGCACAATAAGAAGATCTTACAAACATTTCAGAAGTAAATCCTCAAAGAATACTTTAGCTGACATTTCCAGCAGCCCTGTTCATATTTACAAGAGCATCTGATGGAATCAGCAGCATGAAGATGGAGATTAAATGGGATAAGGCTTGTAATACGCTTATCACTGTGATATCCTATGCATAAATAAGGGTTCAGTAAGCCTTGGCTGTCATAATTACTATTAATAGTAATATGATTACTCTTAGTAAAAGATAATAATTTCTTTAGATTTTTTGTTTACTGTAATATGTCTTCTCACGACAGGGTTAACTGCCTTAGTGGAAAACTCAGCTGAATATGTTAGAAGATGAACATACTGAATAACTTGATTACTGTTAATTATAATAGAAAAATGACAAAATAATGTCCTGATAAGTGAGTTTATCTCATTCTTGAAAGATTTATTCTTAACTTTTAAATCCCTCCATTGGTTCTACAGATCAGTTTCTACACAAAATAACACTTGGAAGGCACTTTGATAAGTTGGAAGACACTTTAAAAAACTTCATTTGGTTCAGTTCAGTCACTCAGTCGTGCACGCCAGGCCTCCCTGTCCAACATCAACTCCCGGAGTTCACCCAGACTTATGTCGATTGAGTTGGTGATGCCATCCAACCATCTGATCCTCTGTCCTTTCTCCTCCTGCCCTCAATCTTTCCCAGCATCAGGGTCTTTTCCAATGAGTCAGCTCTTCACATCAGGTGGCCAAAGTATTGGAGTTTCAGCTTCAACCTCAGTCCTTCCAATGAACACTCAGGACTGATCTCCTTTAGGATGGACTGGTTGGATCTCCTTGCAGTCCAAGGGACTCTCAAGAGTCTTCTCCAATACCACAGTTCAAAGGCATCAATTCTTCGGTGCTCAGCTTTCTTTATAGTCCAACTCTCATATCCATACGTGAGTACTGGAAAAACAATAGCCATGACTAGATGGACCTTTGTTGACAAAGTAATGTCTGCTTTTTAATATGCTGTCTAGGTTGGTCGTAACTTTCCTTCCAAGGAGTGAGTAAAGTCGCTCAGTCATGTCCGACTCTTTGCGACTGCATGAACTGTAGCCTACCATGCTCCTTTGTCCATGGGATTTTCCAGGCAAGAGTACTGGAGTAGGTTGCCATTTCCTTCTCCAGAATCTTCCCAACCCAGGATAGAACCTGGGTCTCCCGCATTGTAAGCAGACGCTTTACCATCTGAGCCACCAGGGGAAGTCCAAGGAGTAAGCGTCTTTTAATTTAATGGGTGTAGTCAACATCTGCAGTGATTTTAGAGCCCCCTAAAATAAAGTCAGCCACTGTTTCCACTGTTTCCCCATCTATTTGCCATGAAGTGATGGGACTGGATGCCATGATCTTAGTTTTCTGAATGTTGAGCTTTAAGCCAACTTTTTCACTCTCCTCTTTCACTTTCATCAAGAGGCTCTTTAGTTCTTCACTTTCTCCCGTAAGGTTGGTGTCGTCTGCCTATCTGAGGGTATTGATATTTCTCCTGGCAATCTTGATTCCAGCTTGTGCTTCCTCCAGCCCAGCGTTTCTCATGATGTACTCTGCATATAAGTTAAATAAGCAGGTGACAATATACAGCCTTGATGTACTCCTTTTCCTATTTGGAACCAGTCTGGTGTTCCATGTCCAGTTCTAACTGTTGCTTCCTGACCTGTATACAGGCTTCTCAAGAGGCAGGTCAGGTAGTCTGGTATTCCCATCTCTTTAAGAATTTTCTACAGTTTACTGTGATCTACACAGTCAGTAAAGCAGAAATCTATGTTTTTCTGGAACTCTTGCTTTTTTGAAGGTCCAGTGGATGTTGGCAATTTGATCTCTGATTCCTCTGTCTTTTCTAAAACCAGCTTGAACATCTGGAAGTTCACGGTTCATATATTGCTGAAGCCTGGCTTGGAGAACTTTGAGCATTACTTTACTAGCATGTGAGATGAGTGCAGTTGTGCGGTAGTTTGAGCATTCTTTGGCAGTACCTTTCTTTGGGCCAGTACAAAAAAGACAAAAATCCCAAAAGGGCAAAGGGCACAAGTTATCGGAATAAATATGAAAAAGAAAAACTATGTACTATTACTAGTCTTCAAAGAAAGAGATATTAAAACAATAGGGTTTTTTGTCTAACAAACTGAGAAAAATAAAAATGTAAGACCTATTGTTGAGTGAGTGTGATGAGCACACCCTGTTTATTATTATTTTTTAATTAGTGGAAAATTACTTTACATTATTGTGTTGCTTTCTGCCATACAACAACGTGAGGCAGTCATAATTATATATTAATATATATTCCCTCTCTTGAGCCTCCTTCCCTTACCCCCACCCTTCTCCTGTAGGTCATCACAAAGCACTAGGCTGAGCTCCGTGTGTTAAATCGCAACTTCCCAGTCTATTTTATGCATGATAGTGTATGTATGTCAGTGCTACATTCTCAGTTTGTCCTACTTTCACCTTTCCTGACTGTGTCCATGTATCCACAAGTCTGTTCTCTATTAGAGTCATCAGTACTACTTTTCTAGATTCCGTATTTATATATATGTGTTAATATATTTGTTTTTCTCTTTCTGATTTATTTTACTCTGTATAAGAGGTTCTAGGTTCATTTACCTCACTACAACTGACTCAAATTTGTTCCTTTTTATGGCTGAGTAATATTCCATTGTATATATGTATCACATCTTCATGCATTCATCTGTTGATGGATAGCTAGGTTGTTTCCAAGTCCTGGCTATTGTAAATATTGCTGCAATGAACATTGGGATACATATGTCTTTTAGAATTATGGTTTTCTCAGGGTATATGTCCAGTAGTGAGATTACTGGGTCATATGGTAGATTTATTCCTAGTTTTTTAAGTAATTTCCATACTATCCTCCGTAGTGACTATATCAGTTTACATTTCTAACAACTATGCAGGAGGATTTCCTTATCTCCACATCCTCTCCAGCATTTATTGTTTGTAGATTTTTTGATTATGGCCATTCTGACTGGTTTGAGGTTTGTAGCTTTGATATGCATTTCTCTGATAATGAGCTTTTGAACTGTGGTATTGGAGAAGACTGTTGAGAGTCCCTTGGACAGCAAGGAGATCAAACCAGTCAATTCTGAAGGAAATCAGTCCTGAATATTCATTGGAAGGACTGATGCTGAAGCTCCAATACTTTGGCCACCTGATGCGAAGGACTGACTCAATTGGAAAAGACCTTGATGGGAAAGATTGAAGGCAGGAGGAGAAAGGGACGACAGAAGACGAGATGGTTGGATGGCATCATAGACTCAACGGACATGAGTTTGTGCAAGCTCCAGGGGTTGATGATAGACATGGAAGCCTGGCATGCTGCAGTCCATGGGATTGCAAAGAGTTGGACATGGCTGAGCCACTGAACTGAATAATGAGCAGTGTTGAGCATCTTTTCTTGTGTTTATTGGCCCTCTGTATGTCTTCTTTGGAGAAATGTCTGTTTAGGTCTTCTGCTCAGTTTTTGATTGGGTTCATTTTTTTGACATTAGGCTGTATGAGCTGCTTATATATTTTGGAATCTTCTGTTGGTTATTCTGTTTGCATAGTAAACATATGTTTACTATGTTTACAACCTCCCATTTTGAGGGTTGTTTTCATCTTGTTTATAGTTCCTTTGCTGTGCAGAAACTTTAAGTTTTATTGGGTCCTATTTATTTTCTTTATTTCCGTTAATCTAGGATGTGTGTTAAAAGAATCTTCCTGTGATTTATGTCAGAGTATACTGCCTATGTTTTTCTCTAAGAGCCTTATAGTTTTTGGCCTTACATTTAAGTATTTAATCTGTTTTGAGTTGATTTTTGTAAATGGTGTTAGGGAGTGTTCTTAATTTCATTCTTTTACATGTAGCTGTCCAGTTTTTCCAGGACAGCTTATTGCACCACTTATGAAGACACTGTCTTTTCTCCGTTGTATATTCTTGCCTCCTTTGTCAAAGATAAGGTGCCCATATATGCGTGGGTTTATCTTTGGACTTTCTATCTTGTTCCATTGGTCTGTATTTATTTTTTTGTGTTAGTACCATGCTGTTTTGATGACTGTAGCTTGGTAGTATAGTTTGAAGTCAGGAAAGTTGATTCTTCCAGCTGTTTTTATTTTTATAAGACTGTTTTGTAGTGCCTGCATATGTTTACAGTGGAACGGCTTATTCATTTCTTCAACTACTGAATACCTACTGTGTTCAAGACTGATACACAGGGTACACAGTAGTAAATAAAACAGATGCAAGCTGAACCATCCTGGAGTTTAAAGCCAAGTAGGGGATATAGACTTGAATAATTACACATAAGTACATAGTTGCAAATTATAATATGATCACCAGCTGCTGTTAGAGAATATATTGTAGGACTAGCAACAACGGCTAGAAAGCAATTGTAGGAGATTGCATGAGACACAAACACATTGGGCTAGGGTGATGGTAGTGAGTGCTTGGATTTGGAGTATATTTTGAAAATAAATAAATGGCATAAGATTGTGGGTATTAAAAGTCTGTAATTTTGTGCTTTTTGGTAAAATCTTTTGAGATATACATGTTAAGTATATCTCTTAGCTATAGTTGTTTTAAAGTAAACCATATTTTCTTAGCATCCTATACCATAAGTAGCATTATTGTGTCAAAGGCTATAAACATTTGTGTGGCTCTTGATAAGTACTATACTTGCTTTCCCAAAGGGCTGTACCTGTTAACTCTATCACCAGAAATGTTTGACTTCTGTCTGTGCTTAGCATTTGCCAGCATAGTATATTTCATTTAGAAAAGTGTTTCTTTTTTAAATTTAAAAATGCTCGGGGCTGGCGCAGCGAGATTTCCTGGTGGGGAGGGAGGAGGGAGGGGGGTTCCGGAGGGGAAGCATATGTAAACCCATGGTGATATCATGACAATGTATGGCAAAAACAATAAAAAAAAATAGTACTTTAGCTGGGAATAAGGGGAATTATGGAATAACTTTCCCTCATTTATCATTTTATTGTGTTGAGTTAGTTTTTAAGTGATTTTCTTTTATCCTAGTTTCCAGACGATGTTAGTAACATATATACCTGATCTAAAAGTTTATTCTATATTATTAGTATTATTCTGGAAATAACACTAATTAAAAATGTAATCAATCCTTTTCCTGCTTTGTCTTTAACTAGTTTCATTGTGGAATTTATGTGTTTTTAAACTGGTTAGGCTTTATAACCTGTATTTTCTCAGTGATGATCTGTTTTTTAAAAAATAAAAGGAGTAATATATATTAAGAGTACTTTAGATTTGTGATAAGGCATTTATTAGCTTATAGCGGGTTTGGCAAACTTCTGTTAAGCATCATTTGGCTCTTTGTCACATTATCCTTTTTTTTTAAAACAACCATTTAGAAACCTAAAAACTATTCTTGGCTCATTGGCCACACAAAACCAAGTGAGCAGGATTTGGCCTGTGGGCAGTAGTTTGCTTATTAGGCTTTCATCTTGGGAAGGAGTCTGTTGATGCATACATTTTTCCTACCTCCATATACTTTTTTTCTTCTGGCTGCCCTGAAGCTGGAACAAACCCTCTAGTATTTACATATCATTTTTGTTTTGCTTGCTGTCTGCTTTGTCTTATAACCTGTCAGTTCTTTTCAGATCACATATCACCATGGAACACTTTTGTTCTTAAGTTTTTACAAAGTTGTATTGCCTTTTGCTCAGTGACTAGTTATGCTTCTAGGAATGACTCTAGTTAAAATTAACTTGGGAAATACTGGTTTACGTTTTTAACCTAAACCTATTCTTTGTAATCAGCAGATTCCAACTCATTGTTTATAGGCAGGTTGTAGATTATTTTTTTTCAATAGCAGAATGTGAGTCAGAACTTTGCTGTCAGTGTCTTTAGGGATTAGAAGGGAAAAGATAATAGGAATGAATGGAGACTGCTTTCCCAGTTTCCCAGTCTCTTTAATGGAGTGTTCATCCTGGGAACATGCTATGAAATACATGCAGAAACTGCTACTATTCCACATGACATACTTCTAAAACACAGAGTGTTTGAAAATTTTGTAAATGGGAATTTACTGAGGTGTTTGTTTTAGAGGCAGTATCTGTGGTCACATGTGAGTGATCCTCCAGCTATGCCTTAGTTATAGATCTGTATGGCTCCAGAAACTATAGTCTTTAATTCATTGTTGATAGGAAATTTCAAAGACTAAAGAAACTATTAACCATAAGGTTAACTTGCACTAGTATTGGCAAGTGAAGACTATAAGGAAAAGCCTTTGGTCTGTTTTACATGCTCGGTAGTCACATTTGGGTAATGAATGGATTGACTTGAATACACTGTACTTTGCTCTCAATTCCTGCTCTTTCAGTATACCTTGAAAGCACGGGTTTTTATTAAATAACTTATATAGGAGTTCTTTCAAATAGTTAATTAAGGGAATTTGTTGTTTTTTTGTTGTTTAGTCGCTAAGTTGTGTCCAACTCTTTTAGGCTAAAATAAAATGTCAACTAAATGTTCAACCCTTTGGCCAGGAGTTTCTTTGGAAAAATAAATATTCATCCTTTTTTTCTGACTAGTGAGATAAACGGCTTTTTATTATAGACATTTGGGAAAAAAATTAAATTTAAAAAAATACAGTTTATTTTAAAAGATAAGCACAAGATCATAGTCTAATGTGGTAATCTTTCACAGTTTTTAAAATTAAGAGGCAAAGAAAGAAATACATTTAAAATAATATCTGTTACCAAAGAAAGATAAGTAATCAATTATTTCTTAGATTCTTTCCATCAGAGACATACCCTTTATTAACATTAATATACATACCCACCATGAGTTTTTTTAATGTATATATAGATACATTTATACAGATGTGTAGAGATACTGGGAGCATGCCACATGTGTATCTTAGAATACTCTGTATGCTGTGAACATAAACATTTTACCAAAAACATAATTTTTAATGACCACTTTAATAGATTGGTTTGTAAAGTAATTCATGAACTAAAGGTGGAACAAGAAGAAACAGTGTCCTTAGGCTTATACATTATACCCATTATTAGCCCTGCCTCTGTTTCCATGACCTCACTTTACACCAGCTCATTCCCTTATTTTTTGAAGCGTATATCCTTAAGGCATGAGGATTAATCAAAAGGTTCCCAGGTTGCTCAGTGGTAAAGAACCCACTTACCAATGCAGGATATGCAGGTTTGATCCCTGGGTTGGGAAGATCCCCTGGAGAAGAGTCTGGTAACCCACTCCAGTTTTCTTGCCTGGGAAACCCCATGGATAGGGGAGTCTTGTCAGGCTCCAGTCCATGGAGTCACAAAGAGTTGGACACGACTGAGTAGCTACACAAACACTAATCAAGTCAGAGGAAAGGCAAATTTCATTTCAAGATTCTGTTGTGTTACTCACCCTTTTCTTTACTCCCTCTTTGAGTTTCAGCGTCTCTAAGATATCCAACTCTTTCTCTTTTCTTCTCAACTCCCTCTCTTGTTTACTAGGGATCTCAGAGAATTTGCAGACAGAACAATCATTCTCTTTAGCATTTTCTTAGTATCTATCTGACTGTTAAATATTGTTCCCAGGACTATAGAAATGGACTATGGAGGGTATGAAAATTCTCAGTATTGACCATTCTCTTATGAATTCCCTTGACTATAGGTAAAATAAATGCATGACAATTATTTGTAAGTTGCTTGGTTTTTCTTGCCACCTAAATCACCCAGAATAGTAAGAGTTGATAGAGCTATCCCATTTTGTAATAAGTATTTTTCTTTACAGAGAATTTTGGGTCTTTCTGTTATCAATCTGTGCACTTGCATTATTACATCTTCTTGTAACACCTTTTTTAAAAAAAAAAACTTTTAAAAAACTGTGGTAAGATACACATAAAATTTATCATTGCCATAATTTTAAGTGTACAGTTTGAGTGACATTAAGTAAATTCACAACATTGGACAACCATTAGCTCTGTTTCCACAACTTTTTCCTCATCCCAAACTGAAACTCTGTGTGCATTAAATAATAACTCTCCAATTCCCCTCTCCTCAGCCCCAGGTAACCTCTTTCCTACTTTTTGTCTCTGTGACTTGACCTTTTCTAGGTATCTCAATATAAATGTAATCATAGAATGTTTGTCTTTTTGTGTCTGACGTCATTTAGCATAATGTTTTCAAGGTTCATCCATGTTGTATAGCATGGAGTTTCATTCCTTTTTATGGCTGAATAATATTCCACTCAGTGTGTGTGTGTGTGTGTGTGTGTGTACACACAGTCATGCCTCCACGGCAGTTTCTAGATTTTAGCTATCGTAAGTAATGCTTCTATGACCATTGGCATACAAGTATTTGAGTTTGTGCTTTCAGTTCTTTTGTTAACATACCTAGGAATGGAATTGATGAATAGAGTTTCTCTGCATCCTTACTAGCACTTATTATATTACCTTTTTTTTTTTTAATAGCCACCCTAATGGGAGTGAAGTGGTAGCTCATTGTTGTTTTGATTTGCATTTCCTGAATGAGGTTGAACATCTTTTCATGTATTTATTGGCCATTTGTGTATTTTCTTTAGAATCCTGTCTATTCAGTTTGCCCAGTTTTGAACTGGATTGGTTTTTGTTCGTGAGTTGTGTCTAACACCTTTTTAGAAGTAAAGGTGCACCATGATAACCCAGACTGTGTTTCTCCCTTCTCAGGATTCCTACAGGAAACAAGTAGTAATTGATGGAGAAACCTGTCTCTTGGATATTCTCGACACAGCAGGTCAAGAGGAGTACAGTGCAATGAGGGACCAGTACATGAGGACTGGGGAGGGCTTTCTTTGTGTATTTGCCATAAATAATACTAAATCATTTGAAGATATTCACCATTATAGGTGGGTTTAAGTTGAATAAAATAAATTGAATTGAGGAGTAATTGTATCTCCGTTTATTGAGTCTTTGCTAACTGCCATATGCACAAATTATCTAATTTAAACTAAAATAATTTTTGTGAGGTAGGTAATATCCCTGTTTGCAAATGGAATCTTAGGGATTGGAGCAGTTGAGCAGCTTGTTCCAGATCACACAGTGGCGATGCTGGAATTGAAAAGCAGGCCTATTTGACTCCAAAACCTGTGCTCTTAACCACTCTGTACTGGAGAAACAAAGCTTTATGCTAGAGCCATCATAAAAATGAAAGCCATGAACAAAAATGTGAAAAGATAATTGAGATGGCGCCACTTGAATAACCTTAAAAAATAAGTCCATTTAGTGTGGTATTTTTTGGAATCAAATAAAATGTTGGCTTTAGATAATTAAGGAAAAAACACAACTCTGAAGTTAAAAAGACTGAAGTGTTAATACAATTTTTAAAGAATTTGCATAAATTGATTACTTGGTGAATTTGCATAAATTGATTACTTTTATTAAAATAATGGTTCACATAGAAATCAAAATCTTTCCACTTGGTGCTCTTTTTTAAGAGTGGAAAGTTAAAAATATGTTAATCTTGTAATTCATGTTTTTATAAAAACATTAATTCTATATATACGTTTAGCAACATGTACAGTATGTGTTTTAAGATTATAATTTAAAAAATTAGGCATAGCACTTTTTTGGCCTAGAATTTTTCATTATTTCTGTTGTGACCTACTTGCATATGAACCTATTAGACTATAGTACTACTATATTTCTGGATATTTGATCTTTTAAAGGACATAGAAGTTCTCTCTGTTTAGAATAGAGAAAAATAAGTAGAAGGAGGAGAAAAGAAAATTTGGTGTGATGGGAACTAGAAATTACATTAACAAACTTTTAACCATATTTTATGAGACAAAATTGTGAATAGTTTCTGAAAGATTTTTGTTACTAATTCCTGTGCTATAACTTTTTTTTTCCTCCCCAGAGAACAAATAAAAAGAGTTAAAGACTCTGAAGATGTACCTATGGTTCTAGTAGGAAATAAATGTGATTTGCCTTCTAGAACAGTAGACACAAAACAGGCTCAGGACTTAGCAAGAAGTTATGGAATTCCTTTTATTGAAACATCAGCAAAGACAAGACAGGTAAGTAAAATTGTAATAAATACAAATCTGTCCTCTCAAACTATATCAAGTGATTTTAATCATTAATCACAATTTACTAATATATATATTCCAATAATGTCATTTTGGGAGCAGGAAGGCATGAACATTAATAAAAGTACATACCTGAAAGCATACCTTGATTTTTTTCCATTATACTAAAATAGGAAGTAAAACAATATTTACTTGGTAAATGTTCTCTAAAGGATATGAGAGGGCAGTCCTCATTCCAGTGTCCATGCGTTATTTTTGGCTTTGGTTTCTTTCCACATTGAACAGTCAGGCACATCTTATAGTTGGGATTCAAGAAGTGTGGGATTTTTTTTTTTTTACTGTTTTATTTTTAGAATTAAAGAACAGGGAGACAAATTTTGAGTTTCCTATTTTTGAAGTGCTTTTAAGAATATTATGTCATATGTTTCTAGATTAAACGTTGTGTGTTTGGAGAATTTTACTTTGCTAGAATATCCTTTTAAAGGATATATTTGTTTTTCAGGGACGTTTTCATTAAGGCTGAAGAATATTTAGAAAGCAAATAGGAATTCTCAATTATTCATTTACTGTGGTGTTCTGGAAAAAAAACACCACCACCAGATTGATCCTGAATTTTGTTTCAAAAATTATCTTTATTTTAAAAATAACTTTTTCCCTAGGTAAAATTAATTGATATGATTTAACCTCTTTGTGTGAAATAAGAGTTTAACATATAGAATAAATAAATTCTTAGGAATATATGATGTTATGATGGAATACTAGTCTGTTCCACACAAGGCTAACATTTGTTTGGGGCCTTCTCTGGTTATGGCCCAGAAAACCAGTCTCATGGAATTTAACTTTATCATGCTAGAAGTTAAGAAAATTGATGAACACTCATTACATGGTTAAACTTATAAAAACATCTTCTAGATCTTTCACTGAATTTTATAAAGGGATAAAAATTTTAAAAGTACACAATCACTCAGCTAGTATATATATGTCTGCATATGTCTGCTTCCTTGTGGAAGATTATATGTACCACTTTCTAGTTGTACAAATTTGATATACAACTAAAAAAAAAAATTAAGTCTTCATTTGGAATCAAAAGCTGAATTACTGTAGTTTTTAACCATAATACAGATTATCGCATTCTAAAACCTGATTTATAAGTTACAGAAATACTTGGTATATACATTACTTCATTTTACTTTGGAAGAATTAAGATTTTATTCATAGCATTCCCAAGTCCTAAAGACTAGGAAGAGGTTTGATTTTTATCATCTTCGTACTGGTCTTCTCTGACTAGAATCCTGGATTTCCCTTAGGAAGTACTCAGAAAACATGATTATAACATTGTAACTTTTTCTCCCACTTTCATATGAAAATTTTTCAGATAAAATCGAAGGATTTTTATTGAAAGCATTTGCAAACCTGCTACCTTGATTATACCATTAACATTTAACTTTAAAAATAAATATTTTAGATTGGGAGACATATTAATTTACATTGTACAAAGGAAAGAAAAAGCCTGATGTTGTAAAGGGCTGTAAATAAAGCTGTACTTCTCATACTTTAATATGCATAAGAATCAACTGGGCTTCTTATTCAAATCCAGATTCTAATTCTGAATTAGAATTAGGGTCTAGGTTGGAACTTGTGATTCTGCATTTTTAAATAAGCTCTCAAGTGATGCTGACTTTGGTACATGGACCACATCTGGAGTGGAAAGGTAATAAAGGACAGAAAAGGAAGTCTTGTTACTTCTGCAGTGTTACTCTCCACTCTCATTTGATATAAGAGCCTAAAATAGTTGTGTCTTCTTTCCTTGCTGTATGGTTACTACCTCAAGTACTATTGAGTCTTAGTGTTTGACATTAATACTTTAATACACCACAGCATTCATAACTAATTGGAAAAACTACCTGGTTTCCTTCTAAAATAGATTTTTAGGTTTTATACTGGTTTTTGTGGAGGGAGGGGTAGGGAAGGTAATGTAGGTATGTGATACCTAGTGGATTAACCTGAATTTGTTTTGTAGACATTTTTATGGATCATCGAATTACAATATACAGTGATATATTACAAAGAAATACTTGTACTTTTTTCCTGAACCTTCTAGCCCTCAGCTTTTCTTATATTTATATCCTGTTTGATCTGGTTATGTAATTTATGGTGCTAAACTACAACTTCAATATTTTGTTTCTGATCTTTGATTTCTCTATTATATGGACTTGTTGATTTGTCTCTCAGAAGTTTATTCATTTCTCTCTGTTGAAATTAATTTGATATTTGCATGGTCTTAGAAAACTTGAAATAACAATTCCAAGTAACTGAGAAAATGAAATATGTAAATTTTTATAAATTTTAATTTACATCTCCAGTTTTTGTGAAAATTTGAAGTCTGTTTTCTGCAGATGAATTTGATATTCACCTCCTATTATTTATTTGTTATCTGAGCAAAATGAATATGCATATCCTCATTGTAGTTTATCAGCAGCTACTTGTTCCATGCCCTGTTTTGGTCTTGAGCATGAACTTAAAACACAAAACAAGAGAAAGTTATATTCAAGTTAGTAGAAACAGGACATGCATTTAGAACTTTCATAGATAAAAGTCAGGGGCTGGCAAGCTTTTTCTGCAAAGGGTCAGATAATAAATATTTTAGGCTTTGGGGCCACAAGTGATAATCTATTGCTTTTTTTTTTTTCTCTTATAGCTCTTTAAAAATGCAAAAAATCTCTCAGCTTGTGGGCAGTACAAAAATATAGGCTGTGGTTGCACTGGGCTTGTGGGTTGTACTGTGCTAATTGTTGATTCTCTAGGGAACTGTATTCTTTGGCCAGACACGAGAAGTTAGGTCAGACTTTCAACTTAAAGTTTATAGGCTAACATTAGTAATTTTAAAGTAAAATTTATGTATTCTGTGAAAGAGAAGTAGGAGTTTTACTCTAGTGTTTTTAAGGTAAGCGTTGCAGACTATATATTTTACCAACTTAATTAGTTTCTTTTTTTTAAAAGCCCATTTTTATGGCTGAAATATAATTTTTATATTTTTATAAAATTATATATAATATATATATTATATATATTATATATATATAATTTTTATAAAATTATAGAACTATCATTTTAGTCCACATCTTAAAGGCCAAAGTAGTTTTTGTTTCTGCAGGTAGGCTGTATCAGGTCCCTGTGTTCCAAGTATATAATAAAGTCTGCTGTCTAGATGACATTTTTCTGGCCTCTTTGGGCAGTGCATGGCAGGCAGTGTTCGCAAAGGCTGTGGAAACCAAATTGTTGACACCGTGGTAATCAGCAGTGTGTTTTCCGGTCTGCTAAAATCAAAAGTGGGGAGCATTCAGGAAAGTGGATGACAAAAGCAGAATTCCCTGAGTATCTGTTACTCCTGATTCAGCTTTTTTGCTTTCTGGAGGTCTCAATTTGACCATAATGTGAAAATTTGTTTTATGAACTTAAAAATGTTTTAAGTTTAAAAAAAAATAAATTAAAAAAAATTAATTTTCTGTTTTGTTGTTGTTAATTTCTAGATACATAAATTTAGTTGTTGGAAGACCTCCGTTAAAGAAAGCTTATGATCAAACTGTTTTAACAAAGCAAACCAAACAAAAAATGTTCCTATGTGCCACATTTCTCTGTTTAGCAGTAGCTGGGGTTGTGTACAAAAGATTGGTATTTTGAACTTTGCTTTTTATGAGTTAAAACTAGACAAAACAGTTAACTGAGCACCTGCTGTGCACCAATGCATAGCAGAGCCTCCGAAGCAATTCAGTAGTTCCTGAGGTAGGTTATCATTCATTGGGCAAGCTTTCTTTCCAAATCAGCGATGCAGAGTTGCTTTTTAGAATACATCTTGTTCCTTCCATTGCTCTCCCCCAAGAAGGCTAGAAGAGGGGTGGCAGAGGATGAGATGGTTGGATGGCATCACTGACTCAATGGACATGAATTTGAGCTAACTCCAGGAGATAGTGAAGGACAGGGGAGCCTGGTGTGCTGCAGTCCAGGGGGTTACAAAGAATTGGACACAACTTAATGACTGAACAACAACACAGGGAGGCTAGTATTCTCGCATCTGTCTACGGTTCAGATATTTGAAGTGTTATTTCGTTGAAAGAGTTTTGGCAGTTAGTAAACTGTTCAACTGGAACAAGTACTTGTTTAAAATTGAATTGGTTAGTGAAAACATGACAGGCAGCGGGATACAGAATGATGTGTTTAACAGTTCTTTCTCTTGTACTGAAGTGCTGTATTTCCATAGTCTCCACAGTATGTTTTCAGATAATGACTGAGCTGAAAGTACTGTCAAATCTCTTGATTTAAGAAAATGTACAAATATATCTTTAAAAACTTATTTAAAAATTTACATGCACAGACACATGCACTTTTGCTCCTACAGTACGCACTTGTATCTCAGTTTAATCAGTGAGATCTGAAGATGCGTATACTGTGGCAACAAGCCATAGTCTCAAGAATAAATCATTGTGTGTCAGTTAAGACCTTAGCAACTAGCCACAGTAGGTATGAAACATCTGTTTTGGCTGTGCTTAATTTTTTAAAATTACCTACAAATTCTGGAATATGAAACCAGTGTTTTGTTCCAGTGGTTTAAGGTGCATTCAAGGATCAGTAATGTTCTCTTCATGTCAGTATGATTTTAAAGCATATTATCAAGAAATAAGTAAGTCTGAGAAAATATGGTAAATAACTGATTCTTTGAAATCTAATTTAAATTTTCTATTAGTAAAGATGAGAAATGAAAAAGTCATTCTGGAACAACTGTTTCTTGGTGTTGTTAATTATCTTAGCCTCTGAGGTCCTGATACTGAATTCTTGGTGGTGGGTAATATAGTTCTTTTTAATTATTTGCTTCTAATTCTCTCTCTGCATTGCTGGAAACAAAAATCACATATTCTGATATTGGTGATGGGATGTGCATAGTTAAAAAGTAGACACATTCAAACTAGTTTTAGAAATAAATTACAATCAAAATTTGCTTCTGCTAAATTAGTAGAGCAGCAAAGCCCTGTTTTTTCCCTCTGTCATAGACTATTTCAGTACTTCTGCATTGACCTTACACCTTCTTTTTTAAACAGGAATGAGAGTTTTTATTCTTAAAAATAAGAGCTTTACCTGGTTTGTTTTGTGTATGCATATATTTGAAATTTCTTGGATTAATTTTCAAATTGAAAAGAGAATCATTTGTGAAGATATCTTAAATGTTAGCACATGCTTTATATTTTATATGCACTACTAAAGCTCTTTTAATACCTTAATTATCTAATAATGAGAATAGTAATTCCTTAAAAACAAACCCTCTCCTCTTAGACAGTAGTGATAAATACAAAATACTAAAAATTGTATATATGGGTACATGTGGCTGTCTGATTTAAAGTACCAGCATATTTAATGATTTCAGGAAATAGTTGGAATTTTTATTTTGTAGTTGGCTTAGTTATCTAGTTGATTAAATTGATTTCATTAAAAGTATACAGATTTTTATATCACAAGTTGATACAATAACTTCAGAGGTACATTTTAATATATAATTAACATTATTTAAATCCCTACTTAACTGAAACTTAACTTTATGAATTTTAAATTAAAGTTTTACTTTAAAGATAAATTACTGATTTCCACTGAAGCAGTTCTTAATATATTCTAAATATTTGTAAAAATTAATATTGCTACAAAAATTGAGATGCCCCTTTTCTTTTCCTTAACTATTGTAAGCAATGGATATGTGATGATGTATGCATGCTAAGATTAAGCTTTAGCTGTTGGTTTACTTAAATTAATTCTTAAATGGCTGATTCTCTGTGCTTGATTGAATTTAAAACTGCAAATCATATTTTTGGTATAAATTAGCTTTTTAGGTACTGGGTCCATTTTGTCACATTTGGTTTACAGAAAGACTGGTGTTACTAATCGCAGAGGCTTAAATATGCCACTTCCCATAGTGAGTTATTCTATCTTAAAATTGAAAGAACAGATTAAGCTTAAAATTAAACGTACAGTAAAATAAACCACTAACGTTTTTAAAACACTTCTTTCTTTTAGAAGAATGGAACACACGTCTTTTAAGTTAATTTGTACCACATGTAGATTAATGCGTGCTTAAGTCGCATGAGTCATATCTGACTCTTTGCAACCCCATGGACTGCAGCCCGCCAGGGTCCTCTGTCCACAGGATTCTCCAGGCCAGAATACTGGAGTGGGTTGCCATTTCCTCCTCCCGGGGATCTTCCCAGTGCAGGGATTGAACCCATGTCTCTTACATCTCTTGCATTGGCAGACGGGTTCTTTACCATTACCATAGTGCCACCTGGGAAGAAGCCCTATGTAGATTAATATTTGTGTTAGTATTTCTTGTTGGAAATACTAGAGAATTCTTAATATTTTTAAATATTAATACTTTTAAGTATTATTAATGCTTTTAAGAAATTAATATTTCTTTTTTCAGATGTAAGCTTCTACTTTGGTGGTTACATTCTTCTGGACAAACTAGCAGTACAGTTAATCTAAACATTTTGTCCTCTTGGCTACTATCTAATTTTCTAGACTAGAAAAGACATAAAACATCTCCATATGGGCATATATGATTGTATTTGTTGTCGTGGCTTTCTCACCACAGCCTTAAGCGGGAGAAGCCCCCTTGGCTCTTTCGGAGTGTGTAAATTAGAAGATATGAAGCCAGTACATTGGATATTGTTCTAAAAATTATTTTTAAGACTTGTAATACAGATAGAAAATTGTATTGCTACTATTTTGTATTTTTAAATGATTAAAAATATTTCATTTTATGGTAAACAGCCCTCATTTAACATTTTTATTTAAATAGTGTAGTTCTCTATCCACAACAGTCCCAGGCTTGGTTCCATTTGTGGGCTCTAGAAATTGACTGGACAGTTGCAACTGAAGATAGAACTCATGATTCCAGTCTCTTGACCCAGCTGTATTTTGAGGTGTTGTGTGCATGCGTGTGTGTGTGTTTAAACAAAGGTCTGACTATCCCTTTTGTACTGTTTTTCTCCTCACTCCCCACACAGAGCAGGGGTGGGGATCAGTGGTACAAAAATAACCTGTTTTCCCTAAGTCAAAGAAATAATTTGAATCTAACTTCAGTTTAGACTTTGATTAATTCTGTGACTAACAAACTAAAATGATTGCATTAATAGATATATAGGTACTAATAAAACATGTACTTCCTAATTTAAATTAAAAAAAATTCTTATCCCATTACAAAACAAAACTTGACTTCAAAGAACAAATCAGGATTTATGCCCTCTTCTAATACTGAATCCCCAGTGCTATTCAAACAGTCTGATGTCTGTTTGAAAAAAGAAAATGCTCAAGTAAAGCTCAAAATTTCAAAATTCTTGCACATGGCTGTCCCAATAAATTACTACTACCAATGAAACAGACTTTAAAGAAGTTGTGTTTTACAATGCAGAGAGTGGAGGATGCTTTTTATACATTGGTGAGAGAGATCCGACAATACAGATTGAAAAAAATCAGCAAAGAAGAAAAGACTCCTGGCTGTGTGAAAATTAAAAAATGCATTGTAATGTAATCTGGTAAGTTCAGCATATTAATTTTGGCAGAAAGCATATGTTTTTCACAGCTAACAAAGTAGCAACCACTCGAGATCTACTTTGGTGTGGGATTCTAATTAGAAGTATTAAAAAAATAAGAAATGTGTAGTTTGCTTCCACAGTCAATACATTTATTTTTAATCTAATAATTATAATTGAGGCAATTTTTTGATGGCTATAGACTACTGTACATTTGTCAGGGTCTTGAGAGACAAAATATGCTGGATCATATAGAGGAGTTGAATGGCCCAGAAGGTGGGAAAGGATCACTCTTACAGAGTATGTTTTCTTTTGGACATTCCACAGGCAGGTACTTATTCTGTCTCTGCTGTCTTAATTTAGTGACATCAGCATTACTTCTTTACCCAAGTGAGAAACCTGGGAGTCTTGGATAACTCCCAATTTTCACATCCATTTGGAGGCAACCAAAATTCCTATTATGATGTTACACTCTAACTTTTTTTTTTTGGCTGTCCTGGGCCTTCATTGCTGCACATAGGCCTTTCTCTGTTTGCGGTGAGCGGGGGCTGCAGTCCAGTCACAGTGCGCAGGCTTCTCCTTGTTGTCGCTTCTCTTGTTGCAGAGCATGGACTCTAGGGCACAAGGGTTTCAGTACTTCATGCACATGGGCTCAGTAGTTGCCACTGTTGGGCTCAGAGCACGGGCTTGATAGCTGTGGCACACAGGCTTAGTTGCCTCATGACATGTTGAATCTTCCTGGATCAAGGATCAAACCTCCATCTCCTGCACTGGCAGGCAGATTCCTTACCACTGAGTCACTAGGGAAGCCCACATTCTAACTTTCATCACATCGTTAGTTCAGACCTCTATCATTTCTTGCTGGGATTGTTGAAACCTCTTACATGATTTACCTTTTGCTGCCTTCATTCACAGTGCAACCAGAGAGATCATAGCCTACATATGGCTCCTTAACACCTTCCTTCCCCTCTCACCTTTGGTTTTATCTCTAAAACACTCCTTGACTGAACTTTTTGTATCCTCATGTAAATCAGCACTATGTTATTCCTTCCCTTCCCTTAAGTCTTGCCTGTTGCTCTTGTTTGGAATGCTAGTGTTCTTATCCCCTAGTTTTACTAGTTAACACACTTTCATGCTTGTCTAATCTCCTGTTCTCTAGGAATCTTCTTTAAACCACCATTAGACTGGGCATAATGCCCTTCTTGGGTATTCCCAGTTTATTGCTCTTAACTGTTACACGCTTACCATGTTAAAGTGAAATAACCTATGTTTGATTCCTAGACAGTAAGAATTTTAGAGAGCTAGAATCATATATTTCTAATCTTTGTATGTCTGTGGCCTAATGAGGTTCCTGGCGCCTCATTAGGAGGAGCTGCCCAGTTGGATTTGAGTGGAATTTTTCAATTTCCCTTCTAAACCAGCCCATATTAAATTTGGTTTTCCATAGAAAATATTTCCCACAATAGATGCTGTAAAGTTCATGCCAAAGCTTAAGGTTTTGATACATATTGTTTGCAATATATAATGTTCTGTGAGAACATGAAATAAAACTGGAGGATATCATTTATTGTGCTGATTAAACTAAAGGTTGGTGTTCTTTATATGAGTTGAAAGTCTGAAATAATGTATCTCCAAAAATATACTTTTGAATAGTAGACTAAATTCCAAAGATACTATGTGGTATGTTATGAACTAAACTCAGACAAAGACAGCAAAATTAATGATTGAGATTTATGAAAATATTTTTTGAGCATCATTGTACAAATTAATATTTAATTTAGAAGTGATAAAACCTAACATTGGGATGCAATCTGAAACGTAAAACTTCTGAAATAACAGCATTTATGACCAGAGTTAAGTGCTAGTCTTTTTTCTTCCTACTCTGTTATTATTAGATGCTTTTTAAAGTAGAACTATTTAGAATGAAACGTTTTATACTTCAGTTTTTATTTGAAACATATGAAAGTGTATACTTTTCTAAAATCTCAAATTTGTGCAAACTATTTCAGTGACTGTAGTCTAAATGTCAAATTGTTGGGCATGATGGAATTAAATCTTTTTCAGTGATCATGAATAGCATTTTATATAAGAAAAAAATTGTACTTGGTAATACCTAAATTTTTTAAATATATTTTTACAAAATTAATTTGACAGTAATAAATATATGCAAACTAGTTTTTCTTAGTTCTAAAATGATGGGTTTGAACAAAATAACCCCAGTGGTATCCTGTTTTGTCTTCTTTACATGTATATGAGAATGATTAGTTCCTGCATGAAAAAAAGGCATCCACTGCCCTGTTTTGATCAATTTTAATATTTTACTAATCATTAAAATTGTTAATAAGATTATATAGAAAGAGTTGTGTTCAATATAAACTAAAGTATTTGTCAGAATCCTAGAAGAAGGTAATGTAATCAAATTCTGCCTTCATTGTCTCCTAAATACTTATATATTGTTTTTACCTTAGGGTGTGTCTTCTCTATATCTGTCTCATGGTTTTTCATTTTGTGTACTTCAGCATTTTTGTATCATTGATGTTTTTCTTCATTATAAAAACTGTTGGAATGAAGTAGACTACATAAGGATGTGTGATCAAAGGGAATTTGTGAAGGGTAGGGAGTTGGAATAGATCCTCTCTTAAGATTCCATCCCGTTCTACTAATGTATAAATTAGTCAGGGTTGGTATTGTTTATAAGAAAATAATTATTCTTTATTGTGTCATTGGAAGTTTTTTGCTCTTTATGTGTTAAGGAGGTTAACATGAAGGTTTATATATATGAAGCCTTGATTGTATTGCTGATGAACTGTCTACCCACTTTTCCTCTCTCCTGTGGGTGAAGCGGAAGTGTATGTGGTATCAGTAAGTGGGGAACATCAAGTGAAGTTTGGGGGCTTCACTGGGAACTTAAATACTCACTAGTGTTCAAATCAATAATGACAGTTTTTATACCACTACTATTGTTTAAATGTGAGCAAGCCTCTCATTCCCACTGTTTAATTCTTTTAAAACATTGGTAATGCTTTTATAAATTTTAGATATTGTTGTGAAAATCAGTTAAATGTAACTTGCATGAAAATGCCCAGAATTAATTTAGTTATTAAAATATTAACTGTAGAAGATCTAAGTAATGCATAAAAGAGAAATATCTGTTAAATTTTAAGTTATTTTCAAGATAAAATGTGTTTGTGTTCATATTTGACAGAAGTGGTTAAAATGAGTAAAAAGCCAGTTTTTGTTCTTAAAGTAGCTTGATTTATACAACTTTGTTGTGTATCTGTTCCTGAGACTCCCTCTAGTGTCTAGGTTTGAAAACATCATTAGGTTAATAGGCATTTGATGCCAGTTACTGGGGCTTCCCTGGTAGCTCAGCTGGTAAAGAATCCACCTGCAATGCAGGAGATCCCGGTTTGATTCTTGGGTCAGGAAGATCCCCTGGAGAAGGGATAGGCTACCCTGGTTGCTCAGACAGTAAAGAATCCACCCGCAATGCAGCAGACCTGGGTTCAGTCCCTAGGTCAGGAAGATCCCCTGAAGGAGGAGGGCATGGCAACCCACTGCAGTATTCTTGCCTGGAGAATCCCCATGACAGAGGAGGAGCCTGGCGGGCTACAGTTCATGGGGTTGCAGAGTCAAGACCTGACTGAGTGACTAAGCACAGCACAGTACTCTTCAGTTGAACAGATTTTAAAATACATATTTTAAATACAAGATCATATTTTTTCTTTAATTTTTATTTCGCTTATATGTTTAAGTTGCTTTTAATAGGGGTAGGGATAAGAATTGACTTAGGTGTAGATCTCATATCATTCAGGATTGCCGGGTTAAAATCAACTGTCCTACTACCAGTTTGAGTGTCATTTTTCATGTCTGTATGAATGATTAGGATGAAAATTATTTTGACTCAAAATCACTTTCAGCCATTAGTGATTTGGGTACCTTGCTTTGGTCAAAACAAGATGACCGAAATGACCAAATGGCAATTTCTTTGAAGATGACAGCATTTGACTTTATATGACAAATTTCTGAATACTTCATATACTAAACAGATATTAAAAGCATAATGAATTTAAAAACATCTCCAAGTCAGTGGACTTCACTACCATTTAAATGATCTAATTCATTTCTCCAGTAGAAGCATTACATTTTTCAGAGTAGTGTGTCTTTTGGTCATTTTAAATTTTCTTCTCACAAGTATGTGAATTGAAACTAATACCTTAATAAAACTGAAAGTAATATATTCTGATACTGTATACTTCATGATAATTATTTAAATCTAAATGGATTTAAATAAGTATTGAACCAGAGCTCAAATATAGTGAATAATTATAAAAGTACTGGCATGGCTTATATCAAATGTCTAGAAACTCAGATAATTAAGTATAAATACATATTCACACATATACACAAATACATTTGGATTTTGGTAACAGAGGTATGCCAGTATGGAAAAACTGGTAGCAAATTAAGTTCTCAGGAAAAGTCATGTGTTAATACCTAAGTGTATGTAGGATTCTTTGCCATTGATTTCATTGCATTTTGTAAAAATCAGTGTTCCTATAATGTTACCAAAATATCCTTGAAGATATTTAAGAATCCTAAAAATTCTGATATATATATATATCTAAAGAGAAATGTTAAGTATCCTTATTCTTTCTCAATATTTCCACTAGTAATACATCCTTTTTGTTTTCTGTATACCTCAAACCATCATATATATTCACGTTTTAATACTTGTTATGTGTTTCAGGGTGTTGACGATGCCTTCTATACATTAGTTCGAGAAATTCGAAAACATAAAGAAAAGATGAGCAAAGATGGTAAAAAGAAGAAAAAGAAGTCAAAGACAAAGTGTATAATTATGTAAATACAATTTGTACTTTTTTCTTAAGGCATACTTAAGTAAAAGTGGTAATTTTTGTATATTACACTAAATTATTAGCATTTGTTTTAGCATTATCTAATTTTCTTTCTGTTCCATCCATACTGTTAGCTTTTATCTTGAATGCTTATTTTAAAATGACAGTGGAAACTTTTTTCCTCTAAGTGCCAGTATTCCCTGCGTTTTGGTTTTTGAACTAGCAATGCCTGTGAAAAAGAAACTGAACAACCCAAGATCTCTGTCTTGGGGTTTTTGGTGCATGCAGTTGATTACTTCCTATTTTTCTTATCAATTGTGAACTTTAGTGTGAAACAAATTAATGAGGCTTTCAAATCATCCCTATTGTATTATCTAGTCACATACATGGGTTAATTACTAATTATAACTTCAGTTGAGATTTCATGATTGGTTTTACTGAAACATTGAGGGAAAATGAATTTATGGGCTTCCTGTAGATTCACCTTGTAGGTATCATTGTCCTATAGTTTCAGTTACCCTTAATGAATGTAAAGTTACACTGTTCACAAAGGTTTTCTTCTTTCCACTGCTATTTGTCAATGGTCACGTTCCCCAAAGTACTATATTTTTTCTATAAAAAGGTAAAAAAAAATGGAAAAAAATACAAGGCAATGGAAAATATTAAAAGGCCACTTACTTTCCACATTAGGTAAATTCCTATAATGCTCTGAATAGCTTTTTATGTTAAGGCAGACCCAGTAGGTAATGAGGATTAGAATAAGCATTTTGGGACTATATTTACATGCTTTAAATTTTTGTAATAATTGAAAAAATTTTAACATGTATTAAGAATTCTCATAGGAATTAAATATAGTCTCCCTGTGTCAGATTGCTCTTTCTTAGCATAAATCTTTTTCTTGAACTTCAATCTTTGAAAGTAGTTTTAATTCTACTGGTAGTGATGCAAAAGATTATTTGGGCCAGTTAGCTTGGTAGGTGTTACAGAGACCAGGGTGGCAAAGCTGGGCCTTGTGTGAACCTTTAAGCTACATGGAGAGTTTCACAGTGTGGACTGCATCCCTATGGTCTTCCATTGTTGTCATGCCTTGGTTGGTCAAAAACAGGGACTTGCAGAGAGACTGAATAGCTCAGCAAGGTACATTCTCATTATGTCGTAGTCCTTCTCAGGAACATCACTTTTTTTAAAACAAAAAACCCAAAAAAAACAGAACTTAAAAAAAAAAAAAACATTATTTTAAATGAGATTTTAGGTGGGGTGGCAAGATTTTAATTTTTTTTAAACAATGAAATGAAAACATTTCAAAATCTTGAGTATTGGCTAGTTCTCTTAACGCTCGCTAAAGCAACATTTCGTAAACACTTCAGTACAGTCTGGTCCATTATTAGGAATATCTAATGCTTATACAATAGATAAAGTAATGCTAACAAAATGATTCTTTGAATGCATTTAAAATGTTAACTTATTTTAAAATATTTGAACTGAGATAGTGTGTTGAGGTGAAAGTATCACTTGACAGGGAGGAAGGTGACTTAGATTCTAAGTTGTGTGTCTTTGATTTTGGACAAATCACTTACTAGCCATTTCTTCGTTTTTAAAGATGTCATCTCAAAGGCTGTATCTAGCTTTGTAACTATGTGATTTACATTCGGTTTACATAAGGATATACTTATTTGTCAGTCTCAGCACCATCTGTAACTTTTTACCCGTGTTATCATCGTCAGTGCCAGTCTTAGGCAAAATTGTGCAAGAGGTGAAGTTTATTTTTAAATGTCATTCTCTGCTTCCAGGACTTCTCCCGTATTAGTGTCGTCTTGCCTGCCTACCTTACCCTTCTCTATGTCCCATGACTTGGTGTTTTTTCTTTTAATATTTCTCATTTCCCTGATCTCAAGATTTATTGCTGCTTTTGATATCTCCATGATGGCCTCCCATCAAATCATATCAAAATGTCCTATATCATAAAATTCCTCAGGTTCAACATAATCTGACAGATACTATAATGGGATTTGACCTAATAGCTAATATTCAGGTTGTGGTTGTAGCAATTTAAGTTTGATCTTCTGAACATCATCTCTTTGCTGCCTGGTCCATCAGTGACAAAGTAGGAGTTTTCATACCTGCTATGAATAGTTAGAACCCTATCCTATGGAAGGAGAATTTAATAAAAGTAGTGCTGAGAGAATTCCTTATGTAATTTTCTAGGACTAGCCCTGCTAATAGTGATACATTCCGTTGTTTTAAAAACTAAAATCTTACCATGAGAGATACTTAAAAATTTAATTTATGTCTTACTCTTTAGCAGAAGTCATTTATTCAGCAAATATTTGAGTGCCTACTAGATGCCAGGCACTACCCAAGGCACTGGGGATATTAGAGTACCCAAACATGGGACATAAGGCCTGTTCTTAAGTAGTGTCTATATTCTAGAGGGTCTATATCTCAGTGAGGCATCTGACCACATGACCCAGATACAACAATGCATATTGTAATTCTGCAAAAAAAATGATTCTGTCTCTAAGCTTAGTTTTCTCCAGTTCTAAAATAATTGTTTTGCTCTTATTCCAGTGTAGCTGTTTATTCAAGCTCTTTTTTAATTAAATCAGTTTACTTCAGTGTTTTAAAGGAGTAAATTTGATTATTTTTTTTTAATTTGGCATAATTATGTGATTCTGTTGAGACAATTATAGTACCAATTAAGTTGTATGTCAGATAATGTTAAAATCCCCCTGCATGTAGTATGGTCTCTTTGTATCAGTAATTATAATAGATGTTAAAAATTAAATATTGAATTCTAAAACAGTTGTTTCTTCTGGGTAAAAATAAACAGATGCCTGAGCTAATTCACAGAAAAGGAAACTTCTATGTAAAAATCAATATGGTTTCTGAGATGCTTTATTAAACTACACAGGCTTTTGGAACGTTAGGTGGGGAGTTAAGACTTGTTTTAGTACCTCCTCTTGTTTCTAAACAAGAGAAAGAAATGGCCATACTTCAGGAATTGCAGTGTGTAACTGAGGTGATTTTTAGGACTCTTGAATTTTTGATGTAGCTGGGCAACTTTTTTATGGCAGTGGTAATTATCCTTTATTATGTGAATTTTGAATGGTTTAATAAAAGGTTTGTTTTTGTAGAGATTTTAAAAGGGGAGAGATAATCCTAGAAATAACATAAATGTTATCTAATTACAGCCTTAAAGATAAAAATCCTTGTTGAAGTTGAAAAAAATTGCTAAATTACATAGTTTTAGACATTAACGTTTGTGGAAGAATGTAGCAGAAGTATGTAGTAAAATTTGAGTGAGTATCTCCACTTAGGAATTCTAGGCTCTATTTTAACTGAGTCACACTGCATAGGAATTAGAACCTAACTTTTATAGGTTATCAAAATCTTGGCCACCATTGCACAATTTTGTCCTAAAATATATGGAAACTTCGTGAGGCATGTTAAGTTGCAGTTTGCACAAGTTCATCTCATTTGTATTCCAGTGATTCTTTTTCTAACCATTTTTCCTAAACATATATACACATTTAGGTTTCTTTGTAGGCAGTAAAAACTACCTGCCCTTTCCATCTATCAAAAAAGTAATAATTTATTGATTATTTTGTATTAATGATTTTTAACAACCCATTAGTAACTTTAAAGCTGAATTTATATTTAATAACTTTGTTGTTGATATTGGGTAGCATGAAATCTGCATTGAGAAATTGAACAGCATATAACTGGTAGCTATAAATTCCTTCAGAAAATGAAATTTCTTTCTAAAGATATATTCACATCAGTTCCTAAAGGCAAGTCATAACTAGTAATACTTGTTTTAATAGTTTTAAGTGCCTGTTTGGGATGATAATAGGCAATTTTAGATGAATTTATGAAAAAAAAAGTTATTACCTACAGAAATGTCAATTATAGACGGTCCCCTTTCCTATAGAGCTAAATGGGTTATGTAATGTTTTATTTTTAAAAGTTTCCAATTCCACTGTCTTGTGTTTTCATGTTGAAAATACTTTTGCAGTTTTCCTTTGAGTGCCAATTTCTTACTAGTACTATTTCTTAATGTAACATGTTTACCTGGAATGTATTTTAACTATTTTTGTATAGTGTAAACTGAAACATGCACATTTTGTACATTGTGCTTTCTTTTTGTGGGACATATGCAGTGTGATCCAGTTGTTTTCCATCGTTTGGTTGCGCTGACCTAGGAATGTTGGTCATATCAAACATTAAATTTAAAAATGACCACTCTTTTAATTCAAATTAACTTTTAAATGTTTATAGGAGTATGTGCTGTGACGTGATCTGAAATTTGTAATATTTTTGTCATGAACTGTACTGCTCCTAATTACTGTAACGTAATAAAAATAGTTATGGTGACTATTACAGTGTGTACTTTTTTCTTACTGTGCTGCACAACTTGTGGGATCTTAGTTCCCTGACCCCGACCTGGGCCCACAGCAGTGAAAGTGCCAACTCCTAACCACTGGATTGCCAAGGAAATTTGAAACATTAGCCCCACAAATGACACAGGATAGTTAAAAAGCAACAGATTCTATAGTATATTAGTAAATCTTTTCTTCAGCTTATAAACTAGATGTTTTTTATTTGTGAAAGGTGCTGTGAACATTGTGTAAAGGTTTAAGTGTTTGCTTAAAACCATGTTAGGTTTAGGTCCTATGCCATATTGACTCATTTAGAAGTGGATGCAAACCAAATCTGCCTTTATGACAAAAGAATAGAATAACATAAATCATTACTTTTATTGAAGAAGGTAATTGATATACAACAGGTGATTTAAGGCCCAAAGGCATCCAGTTGCAAAATTAATACTGGAAATAATTAAATAGGTATATTATGTAATGCCAGTCACTGGTAGGCTGTTTCAAGTTCTTAACTGTATACATATTATTTCTAACTGCACTTAAATCATTACCAGATGCTACTTCTTTTGCAGTCAACATTGGATATGTGCTGTTAACATTTCAACTGGGGTCAAAAATGAGCTCCTTTAAAAGTTAAGGGAAATAAACTTAAAAGAAATTATTCTGCTTAAGTGTACATTAAACAGCATTCTCTTTTCAGTAAAATGCAGAAATGGGCTAAGAATAATTGGCAAATTTTTCATTAAAACTTAAGTACATTATATTTTCATTCAAATTGGGTGCTCATCAATTTTTAATAAGTAGTTGGCAACATTATATAGCTAAATTACTATAAAATTGATATTTAACATGAATTGTTATATAAAAATTGAGCATAAAGGTTGCTGATAAAGCAACAGAAGTTGAAACCTATTTTAGTTCAGTAAGGCGGCTCAGGTGTTTTTAACACAATGTACGTCTTGACACTTTTAAAGTTATTTTTGTCATAGCTGGTACATAAACAGCTGGCCTGATCTTCAGTCAAATTATAGTACTACTGATCATTTAGTATTGTTGGTATCTGAGTAATAGCGTTGTTTCATAGCTCTGTATTTCCTAAGGAAGTATAATGCTTCTAGTTCTTTCATTACAAATTTTCCTCGTTCAATAAGTTCTTTGATCTTCTCTGGGTCCTTCACATCTTTGTTTTTAAGGAAAACATTCTTCAGACGCCTTTTGAAATAGTCTGCTCCTTTTGGATACTCTCGTCCAAGATATAGCAGCTTAAAAAAGAAAGATTACATATTTCTAAACAATCTATGTCACATAACATTTACAAAACTGGCAATGTACTTACTTACATTCTTATAAAGATTCAATACTTCTCCTCTTAAAGAATTCGCCATTTTCATTTATCAGGGAAAATATCCACTTTTATATGTTTATATACCTAAAGAAAAAGAAAAATTTTTACAAATAACTGCATTGTAGTCTTGAAAAAGGTTTTACACTCTGGTAAACTGGTACCCCCCCTTTTTTTTCCATTCAATAAAAGTTGATTGTGCACTTTTATGTTCCAGGCAGTGAGATGCAGCTGTGAATGTGTCAGGTAAGCTAGCTGCTATCACAGAATTAGCATCTCCTGAGGGACATAAAAGATGATTATGAATTGTGGTAAGTTCTATGAAGGAAACAGAACAATTAAGAGAAAGTAGATCGTCAGAGAAATAAGCAGGTGGACCTCATCTTATAGAGTGGAATGAATTAGAACTAGACTTGGAATCCCAGCTACATAGTGTTGTACAGGTTACTTAATCTTTCTGAGCCTCTCTTCTTGTCAGAGGAGAACTGTCTACCCTGCTCTCAAGGCAAGGCTTGAACTGTTTGCAGGACACTGGGAAGAGGCCTGATCAAATCAAAGGTGCCCTCCTAAGAAAGGCTAAAGAGTAAGACAAACGGCTGTGAGAGTCAAGCAGGTTCACCGCTAACAGCAAATGGGCAATAAGATCAGTGATGAAGCGGCCAAGTGAACAGCTCACAAAGGGGTACAATGAGGAGCAGGCAACATCCAGTGGGATAGTTAAGCTGAATCTTCATGTGTACTTGGTGCTGCTAGTGAGAGGCAGCTCCTAAACACAGAAAATGGTTGTGGGGGTTACTCCTAAAATTCCTACATTATAAACATTTAGTTTGATAGGCCCCAAATGGATGTCAATCCCATTTATAACCTTAGAATTTCATAATGCTCATTTGCCCATTAATCTAAAATAACATACCTTTTTATATCCCTCATTAACATAATTTTTATTTTAAAATAATTTCATTCAGTCTCTCAGAAAAGCTGCAACTCAGTACTAAAAACTTCTTTTTTCCCTGAACTATTTGAGGATAAGTTCCACATCAGCCTGAATACTTTGCAGTGCCATCCAAAAGAAATACACTGCAAGCCACCCATGTAATTTTACTTTTTTTTTGATAGTCCCTATTAAAAAAATAAAACAGCTGAAATTATTTTAATAATGGATTGTTTTTATCCAAAATATTTCAAGAAGTGTCATGCCAGACATGTTTGTAAGTACCAGTGGCTTAGTTGCTACCATACTGGACAACAGTTTGAGGCACTTTCTATGAACAAGGACATTTTCTTACAGCACAAAACCACCATCAGAATCAGGAAATTAATAAGCACTGCTATATATATACTACCATTGAATCCACAACCCTGAGTTTTGCCCTTTATAGCAAAAGAATCCAATCTACACTGATTACACACTGCATTTAATTTCCATGTCTCTAGCCTTCAATCTGAAAAAAATTGTTTTGAATTTCCTTGATTTTCATAAACTTGACCTCTGTGAGGATCACAGGCTGTTAATTTTGTAGAAATGTGTCTTGTTTTGATGTTAATTTATGGCTAAATTCAGCTTATGTAGTTTGGGCAGAACCATTAGACATGCTTTATTTCATTGCATTCTGTTACGTGGACACAATTGCAGTCTGTTCCATTATGGCTGAGGTTAGTTTTGATCACTTGGTTAAGGTGGTGTTCGTCAGGACTCTCCACAGTTGTTACCTTTTTTCCTTTGAAGTTAGCATTTTGTGGGAGGTACTGTGAGACATAAGTATATGTCATCCAGAAAAACTTTTCATCTTGCAAAAACATTAAAAAGAGCTTGAGGGGGGCGGGGAGAGGTTTGAGGCATACACCACTCAAATCCTCTGCAGTTGGAAACAGAATACCAATGAAAACAAAAATAAATTGGTACCTGGAGAGCTGATCTGAGCCACTCAGATTGCTCTCAGCATTGTTGGAGGATACCAGAGAGAGATGAAGTTTATGAATAGGAGTAGAGGGCTGGAGACCAGGAAGGGATCACAGGAGACAGGAGGAAATCCCTGGGGATGATGGTTGTGAGGTTTCCTAGGTGTAAGCATGAGTCAAATTTATCAAATTGTATTTATACTTAATAAGTGTAGCATTTGTATGTCAATTATACGTCAGTTTGCTAAGAGTAGGGCTGAAGAGTAGGGCTGAAGAGTAGGGCTAAGAGTAGGGCTGAAGTGCACATGGAAGTAGACCTCTAAACCACAAGGCTGGTCAGTAGGGGATTCAACCTGTAACCAGGTCAACAGTTGCAAAAACGGGTATACCTCTCTGGGGAGGAAGCCCTGGGGGTAAGCACTTTTTTTTTTTTTTTTTAACAAATATACCTGAAAGGCTTCTGCTGCCAGTACAGCAACTAAGTGAAGACCTTTTCTTGCTGAAGTTTATAGATCTGCTTCTCTGGCTCTTCTTTCTTACAGAAAAAATTAGATAGAAGCCAACACTGCTGACATGTTAATAATTGTCTGCATCCCCTATTTACTGATTTATGAGTTCACAGTGACAAGCATACAATGTATCAGAACATCTGAGTTCATTAATATTAGCTTTCTTGTTTTCCTCCAAAGTGCTATTTTTCTGCTTTTGTCTGTTATCATTTGAGCTTTCCTGCATAAATAGTAGTCCTTATCCAAAACAAAACAAACCTTTCAGAAGATCTGCTTAGACTTTGCAGCTTAGAGACTTTGGGGCTTCACTGAAGGTGATCTACTTGGGCCCTTTATTGGGGAACCTCTGATGTTGGTATCTTAGTCTGTTCTTCCTGGGCTGGTCAGATTCTCCAGATAAGAGTCTTCCAATCTTCTGAGGATTTACTAAATTAAGAAGTGGAAAACGATTCAGGGCCTTGCATTCAGCATCATGTATACTCAAATGCACCTAACCTACTCCCAGTGTGATTCTCATGTACTTTGTATGCATGAGGACACCCCCATACCATAGATTATTCTGTCCAGAAATAAACCTCTAGTCTTCTATGAGAGTGAGGTGTGCAGAGACTTAGAGGTGTTTCTCAAATAGCTTTCACTTCATCCTGTCTGATTTATTTAATTCTTCATTTCCAACTCCAGTGGCCCTGTTCCAGGGCCTTTTTGAGAATTACGCAGTATAAATTGGGCTTTTCAAGTGTGCTAGGTGACAGTCATCTGTCTTGCAGCTTCCAAAGTTTTACTGTTGTCATCTCCTCTATTAGTCTAATTTATTTTTAAAATGGTTTGCTGAAGATTTAGTGCTTTCAGGAGTGAAATCAGATGGGTCTATTTAACCAGGTACAGCAACACCTAATTCCATTTTTAAAACTTTTTTTCTGAGAGCCATTTTTTTGTGTGTTTTAATCTTACTGAAAATGACACTTAAGGGAAGAACCTTGTGCTTTTAAAATAATTGTTAATTAAATCTACATTATATGTAATTTCAAATCGGAAATTACAGCCTGTTTAATTTCTGGCAAAGAGCATAGCTCTATTTAATTAACAGTCTGTAAAAGCTTTTAGAAATGTGGCTTAAATCGTCTTTAGCTGTTTTTTTTTAAACAAATTATGAATAAAAAAGGACCTGCCCAACAAAAAAGTAGCTGCTGTGACCAAGATAAATTTGTCCCATTCCTTGATGTATTAACTTTTATGAGTTAAGGAAATGTTTTATTACTCCATACTGACCTTCAGGCATTTAAGTTCACTTTAGCCTTCAGTAGAAACAGGTTTTTTTGGGTGAACTGGTGAACAATTTAAATGCAGCAGGGACTTGGGGCTGCTCCTTAACCCTGCACAAAATCATGGAAGTTACTGTTTTTATAAAGAGCCAAATGAGAGTTAGGGACTGAAAGAAGTTCCCTATCATTCTAAGAAACCTGGATGGGGGTGGGCATACAATCCACATTGATAGCTCCTTCCCATTGACTTGTGGGCCAAGACTTAACCAACTCCAGTATTGGGTTAAGTGAGAAGGCAATGGTAACCTACTCCAGTATTCTCTTCTGGGAAATCCCAGGGACAAAGGAGCCGGGGGGGCTACATTCCATGGGGTTGCAAAAGAGTAATACATAACTTAGTGACTGAACAACAACATCATGGTGCCCAAAGCTGTTAGTGATCACTCTTTCCCATGAAGTTCAGATTTGCCTCAAACAGATGGAGCATATTTCCCCAAAGTAGGTAAGCCTGAAAAGCTTCACACTAAAATTTACCCCAATCACACTTGCCAGCACCAAAGGATATGTAATCCGAGAGATTTTGCCCCCAAAGCTGGTATTCTGCTTGATCGAGGCCTACCTAGAAGCCAGATTATAAAAGTGAGTTGAAAGAAGATGGTCATGTATGTTCAGCGGGGCTAGGAACTGCACCTGTCTGGAGGTAAAAGTGAACAGAGGAAATGGGCCGCCTTATTCTTGCAGGTTCTAAGACTAGTAAAGGAGAACTAAATAAGCCCACTGGTATAATCCCATAGCAGAGGAGTCCCCTAGAACACAGTCCAGCGTGTTCTAACACAACCATAGCAAATCCTCCTCCCTGGGGGGAATTTGGTGGAAGGAGAACTTGAGCAAGTCTCTCCCTTGAAATCCCACTACATCAAAATTATTTGTGATTACCATTCACACTTCCTTACTTCCATCAGAGCTGACTTAAGTTCTGTAATCATAAACATTAGTAGTTTGATTGAAAAACTTAAAAGCTTAGTTCCATACCAGCTTCGGAACTCTATATTAAAAGTCAACATTAAGGCGTTTTTAATCTTGCTACCAGGGATGTGAAGGTGAAATGTCATAGCTATGACACAATCTGGATTTCTGTGGGGAGAATAACACTTTAACCCACAAAGACTAGCTCGGTCAGAAATACTTACTTAATAATACCTTTAGTCAACGAAATCGCAAGAGAGAGAGCATTATAAAATTACAATCAGAGATGACAAATGGTGGCAAGAATTTTAAAGCATTTCATGTCAGGCTAAAATGGGGTTTAGATCTAAATTCATATGGAATTCAGATACGCTTTGAAAGGTTAATTTCTCAGTCTCTTTATTTCTTCTAGTTTTCCTGTTGGTCTAAGCTGCCAGAGTTTCTTCATGTTGGCAGGCCAACATTCGACATTCGAAGGGTTGTGCTACCGGTTAGTACACTCTGACCTTGACTCTGGGCATAGAATTTAGCGCGTCTTGCTGGGTCTTAGAGACCTCCACCAGTAAGGAATACGTTACCCAGGAACTGCTTCAAATTATTTCCACTTCTTGTTTAGAGCTCCTCTTGAAGAAAAAAACAAAACCAGCATATACCTTGATGGCTTAGGAAATAAACAACCAGGTGGAGGGAGAAGAATCTGAAGGTCATTTTAAAATAAACAACTCTCTGGGAGCCAATTTATTTACCTCCTTTTCTAAACGGCCAATCGCGCCCGGCCCCCCGCTGGTTGAAGCGGTGGCGGCCCAGGAAGCCGACCTGGTGTCAGTCACCTGACCCAGTCGCGTAGCCGGCGGCCCCCTTCTTTCTCGAAATCCGCATAGACAGATTCGCCCCAGCAAATCTAGGGAAACAAGGAGAGGGATTGTCAACGTCGGAAGACGCACACGAGCCCTTTCCCTACACCTGCCGGTCCTAGCCCAGAGCATACCGCCTCCAGACTCAAGTATCCGGAAAACAAAATAAGACGCCCCGGCGCGGCACTCACGCACTTTCCGGCACGCCGCAGCCGTAAACGCAACCCTCAGCTCAGACGCCGGAGGCTGTCGACCTAGGAGGGCGGCAGGCGGCAGTGGGGCGGAGCAACCCGTCAGGGAAGTGGGTAGGGCGCCGTCCAGAAGAGTCCCAGCGCGACTGCGCGAGCCCAGACGCGGGTCCCCGCGGCGCCAGTGGGCGGGGCTTGTCGTCATGACAACCCGGAGCGTTTGTCCCCACGACCCAGAGATCGCACCTGGCCGATTACCGAGGTCGTGTGTTCCTCAGCATGGTGAGCGGGGGACGTCGGGGAGCAGGGTCAAGGGGGCGATCACTGATGCTCCCGCGCCGTGTTAAAGACGTGGCAAGGGCCTGTCATACTCTGTTAGAGGAGAGCAAATCGGTTTAGGAAAGACCCCATATCCTTAGCGGGGATGGACCTCTCCTGAAGTATGGCCTTCCAATCGGGGTCTGACCGGGCATGGCCAGTTTGTGTTGTTTTAATCACATCAGATGGTGTTTTAATATCCAGCTGCTGCTAAGTTCAAATATTCGTCTCAATTTAGTTGCTCCTAGTAGTGATAGACTTCCTGTGAAATTGCTTTTTTTTTTTTTAATTGCAGCTTGGTGGAAATGCATATATATATATATATTTTTTTTTTTTTGCCTCCTCAGCAATTAATTGAAAGCTGCTGCAGTTTACTCTGCTTTGAAAGTTATTGTATGTGGTCTTTTGTGGAAATTTGAATTGTTTTGTGATTCAGAGTATGCAGCCTGCCTGGTGTTTAAGTATGATAAAGCTTCTTGTTTTGTTTTTCTGCACTCTTCAGCTAGTCATGTCTTCTCCAGGAACACAGACCAACGGATAGCTATAACATGTTCTCCTTTCTCATTTTCTTAAACGTGATTTCCATCTTCTTCAGTGATTAAAACCAGATGGAAGTGGAAAGCGTAATTAGTTAATTATTTAATTCATTAATTAAGGGAAAATATGGAGCATATTCTTTGTGCTTGGCACTAGACTGAAATGAAGTACACAAAGGTGATAATTACAGTCTCTCCCTGGTATGGAAGACAGACTTAGCAAACTAATTACAATACAGTTGTATAACTATAATCATTGAAGTGACTTAAGATGGAGTAACACCAAGATGGGAATGTTAAACTTAGGGCGGGAGAGGAAAGGGGGAGGGGAAGAGGAGAGCAATGCTTTTCAAGCTGTATTTTACAGTATGATTATGAATTTACCAGAAGTGATGAGAAGAAATAGGGTGTGGAGAGCATTTACATAAGGGAGAACAGAAAGTAAATGGATTTTAAAACTGACTTAAAGCTGCTGATAACTTAAGGAAACGATAGGCACCTATTTATTATTTTCCAACCCAGTACACAAGTTTCTTGTTTTTAGATCCCTCTGGCAGTCTTTCTCAAAATGTGGTTTCTGGAAAACTGGCCTCTAATAAGCCTGAAATGGACTTGCCAGGTGGCTCTAGTGATAAAGAACTTGTGTGCCAATGCAGGAGACGTAAGACCCAAAGGTTCCATTCCTGGGTGGGGAAGATCCCCTGGAGGAGGGCATGGCAACCCACTCCAGTATTCCTGCCTGGAGAATCCCATGGACAGAGAGGTCTGGCGGGTTACAGTTCACAGGGTTACAAGAGCTGAACACTACTGAAGCGACTTGGCATGCATGCAAGCCTTGTATACCAGTTTAAATGCAGATTCCAGGAACAGATTGGACTCCAGATCTAAGTATTAGTTTCCTAGGACTGCCAAGTAGCAACATGCCACAAACTAAATGGCTTCACCAATAGAGATCTATTGTTTCATAGTTTCAGAGTCTAGAAGTCTCAGATTAAGGTGTTGTCAAGGCGATTCTCACCCTGCAGGTGCTAGCATCTGCTGCTTTTTGTCTTATGGCAGCATTATCCCATTCTTTGGTGTCCTGAGAGTGTATGTGTGTGTATGTGTCTGTGTCCACATTTCCCCCTTTTACAAGGTTTCCAGTGTTATTGAATCAGAGGTCCACCCTATTCCAGTATGACCTCATCTTAATTTAATTACATCAGCAAGGACCCTCTTTCCAAACAAGGAAACACTTGGAGACACTGGGAGATAGGACTTTAATGTATGAGTTTGAGGGGACACAATTCAACCCATACCATAAACTGAATTACAATAAGGAGATAGAAGTGAGCATGTACACTTTTAGCCCAGGAATATGCATTTTTAACAGGCATCCCAAGTGATGCTTATGCTTTCTGAGAACTACTCTATTACTTGATGCTCTCTTAATTTTCAGGAAGAATGAGTATATGTGGCTTTCCTGATAGCTCAGTTGGTAAAGAAGCTGCCTGCAATGCAGGAGACCCCGGTTTGATTCCTGGGTTGGGAAAATCCACTGGAGAAGGGATAGGCTACGCTCTCCAGTATTCTTGGGATTCCCTTGTGGCTGAGTCTTCCTGCAATGCGGGAGACCTGGGTTCGATCCCTGGGTTGGGAAGATCCCCTGAAGCAGGGAAAGGTTACCCTCTCCAGTATCCTGGTCTGGAGAATTCTGTGGACTGTGTAGTCCATGGGGTTTCAAAGAGTCGGACATGACTGAGCAACTTTCATATTCACTTGAGTATATGTACTTATCCCAAACCTGCCTCACATTAAAAGCACTAATGAGAGATGACAATTTGCCCACCTTTAAAATGTGGCTGCTTGGGAACAGGGCCATTGCTGTTTACATATTCTGCTGTATAGAATTTATTTCAAGATGGAAGTATGTTAGCTATTAATGATAGCAAATATGGTAAAAATAAAACACCTTTGTGAGAGTCAAGTCACCATCATTCTTATTTATGTCATCTCTAGTATCTCAGAGAACTTTGTGTGTAAATCATTAATAAATACTTGAATGAATTAGTGAGCTATGTGCGCTTTACAAGAACATATAATCTACTGCTTGATGTCGGTTTTAACGTTTATATTTTATATAGTGGTAACCTTATGGCTTGATCCAATAACTTCTCTTGTACTTGTCTTCAAATGTGGAAAGTGTATCATCTTACAGTCACATGATCCCCTACAAATTCCTTACCAGTAATCTAGTGAACACAAGGGCCAAATCAGGAAATTACAAGTAGTGTTACTAAAAAGTACTTATAAATATTTATTGAAATGCTGTACTTTATAAGTTCTAGAAAAGCATACCTCTGCTTTAGGACACATTGCTGAATAGAATCACTTTGCCATAGCTTTGCCAGCTTTAAATGACTGATTCTTTTTCTATAAAATCAGTAATCTAACTTGATAGAAAGACTATTTCTCTGTGATGTGAAATCATTCCCACACTTTTAGGCTTGACATTAATACCAATACTTAGTCAATGATTTCTTGTTCTTTAGAACCCTTTAAATCAATGCCTTCTTGATTGGTATTCTGTTTCATAATCTTTAGAACCCTTTAAATCAATCCCTTCTTGATTGGTATTCTGTTTCATAATCAGATATTTCTTTAAACATGGATCATTGATTGTCATAAGAAAGGTCAAAATTTACTTACAAAAGATGCTTCAGTGGGTGAACTGGGTGAGCTATCATAGTGTTTTCTAGACTTGTTGTAGTTCTGTCTCAATTCTTTTCTAAAAAACCTTTTGAGATAATTTTAGTTTTAAAGAGAATCTGCAAAGAGAGTACAGAAAGTTCCCTTGTCTTTTTTACCTAGCTTCTCTTAATTATAACATGTTAAGTAATCATGATATTTTTGTTTAAAATGTATGAATTATTTTTTAAATTTATCAATTCTTTTGTTTTTCCAACTTTTAGGGTCCCAAAGCAAAAAAGGTAGGTAGAAATTATTTCTCAAAATAGTTTTAAAGGGCTGACATTGTACAAATCGAATTTTTAAAACATTTTCTGGTAGTTGTATTATAGTTTAATAGAGTTTACTAAGCTTAGTTTTTAGACATTAATGATATTTAAATCACTGAATAATCCTTTACAATAACAGGACATATTTCAATTTTGATGTAAAAAATGGTTCTAATTTCACAAAGACATTTTTAAGATAGCCTTTAATTTTTACTTGTGTCTAGATTTGAAGTATTTTATTGTTTGTGCTCTAGAAAATTTTGGATTAAGAAGCTTTTTCTTCATTTCAGATAAACCCATAAAAATTTAGGTCCAAAACCTTCTGTGACTTAAAAGTGAACCCTAAGATAATATGTTTCTAAATGGGTTGCATGATAACATGTACTGAATTTTTCTGTGCTTTGTAAAAATTTCAGTTCCTTAAAAGGATGTCTCAAGTAACTTTTTCTCTCTTCACTGGGTAGATTTACACTTTAAAGCAGAGATTATAGTCTCTTACTGGCAAACATAGACATAGTTCATTTAACCTAAAAGTTCTGTTTTTAATCAGTTGCTGAAGTATTATCATGCAAAACTGTGATTTCTAGTCTTAAAAAATTGGCAACCTAATAACACTGGGCCTGCAGCCCCATAAGGGAACAGTTGGCTAGACAAGTGGCAGCTACCCCTTTTTGGAAATGCTTCTCCCTTTTGTTGTAGTCCAGACTATGACCAAATCTCTTTCATTATTTACCTCTCTGGTCCCAGTGGGATTTCGATTTGGAATGCCAGATTTAAGTCATATTTGAAGAGTCACCACTCTGTTAATTTCCTATCATTTTCTCTTGTGAAATCAATTGTGCTATGTTCTGATAGCACATGAATGCGTACATGCCTCAATTATAATACCTGTTATTTTATTGTAATAATTTTTCATTGTGAGCTGCTCAAGGTCGAGAACATGTTTTATTTATTTTTGGATCCATAGTGTTTAGTCTGGCACATAGTAGAAATTCACTGAATATTTGTTGAATAAATATATAATACCCCATTTATCCTACCATTACTTAAAAACACTTGGGCCCATGATTATTTAAGAAGAAATGCTTATGCAAATTTGCCTCTGGTATTTATACAGTTAAACATTTTTTCAAAAAATACTGTTGAGTGCCATCAGAGTTTGCTTTTCTCAGTCACTTGAACTCAATACCAACCTGAGAGTGTGTTAGGACTGTGGATATAACTGAGCAACATTTATAGAGCACATTCTTATGTGGAGTATTCTGGAGGACTACAATCATTTATATGTGGGTCTACAGTAGTTTATTAGTTTGTGTGGACATTTCATTTTTGGCTTTAGATAGTGAAATCTTAGAGGTGTTGTTTTAAATCTGAAAAGTTTTTTCTTAATGATATCATATTTTATTAATTCTAGGATACTCATCTTTTTACATTTTACATTTTAGCATGACTGAAATTGAGATATATCTTATGGTTGCTAATAGCTTCTGATCATTGTAGTCCTGAATTGACATCGTTTTCCTCCAGAGATGTTTGCTTCTGTCAGTCACGTGGGCTTACTACCAACCCAGTACTACTTTAAATTATTTTCTTGAGAGTTTTTGGACCACGCTAATGGTATGAGTCAGACTCATGAACTGGCTTGTGGTTTAAATTTTGAGGGATTTTTTTTTTTTCATTCTTTCTATTCATTTTCAGGATTGATAGATGCAAGTTTCCTTGCTATGTCTTTCGGTTTCATGGGTTCATTTGTGTTTACCTAATATCCAGCTGTATACTGGCGTCTTCTTTTACATTTTTATCTTGGGAATGTAATCTATTTCCTTTTTTTGGTATAATAATTTATACCAGTTTATAATAATTTATAATTTATAATATTTAAAGGTACATCTTCCATTCTATGGCATCATAGATTCTATGGAGTAAATATATCTTGGGGACCTATTTTTGTTTCAGCACATTGAGATTGCATCACTGCTTTTCACAGCTGTGTCACATTTCACTGAAGTATGTCTATGATTTTTATATTCCTATTTTTTCTACCACATACAAGGTAGAAATGAAGACTCTTGTATATAAGACCTTGCAAGCATATGAGAAAATAGTTGTTTTGTTGATTTTGCAGTGTTCTAGGCAATTAAGAGTACAGCAGCAAGACAAGGGTCCCTGTCCTCTTGAAACTTACATTCTTCTTTCCAAGCTTTACTAAGATATAATTGACATATGACATCATGTAAGTTTTAAAGTAAACAGTGTAATAATTTGACTTATGTATATGTAAATATTATGAAATGATTTACCAATATAAGATTGCTTAATGCATCCATCACCTCACATAATTACCACTTTGTATGAATACACATATGTTGAGAACACACACACACACATATCACACATCAGATTTTCTTTATCCCTTCGTCTGTAGATTGACACCACTGAGGTTGTTTTCAGTCTTGGCTTGTGAATGACATCTCACTGCACATGAAGGTGCAGGTATCTCTGAAGAGAGTGATTTCATTTCATGAAGCTTGCATTGTGTCTGGGGAGGGGAGGTGAAGAAAAAAGTATAATTTTAGATTGCTTTGAATGTACAGAAAACCAAGAAAGGAGTCAATGAGAAATGTAGGGTAGGGTGTAATGGTGATGCTATTTCATATAGGGTGAGTAAAGAACTAAAGTTTGAGAAGAAACCTGGATGAAATGACATTCTAGGCGGAAGAAACGGTAAATGCAAAGACCCCTAGTTGGGACTGACCTTGGTGGTTAGAATATAAGTGAGCAAAATAGAAGTGAAAGATAAAGCATGAAGTGTGGGATGGTGAGGGTGGAGGGGTGGGCAGAAGGATTGGGGGAAAGAAGTAGGAGCCAATTCACAGTCACTTAGGCCATGGTGAAATGCCTGGCTTTTATTCTGAGTGTGGGAGAGTTGTACGCAGAAGAGTGACGTGATCTGATTTACATCTCTAAATGGTCACTGGAAAATTCACTGTAGGGAAGCAAGAGTAGCAGTAGGAGGGCCAGTTAGGCAGCTGCTGCATTAGTGTAGGTCTGAAGTCTTTACACCAAGGTGAACCCAAGGAAAACACTCTTTACTGAAAAAACAAAAATCTACTTTCTTTCAGTCCTGTCCATCTCCCATTGCATCTCTCCTTCTGCTTTATAAAACAAAGGAATGTGTCTCATCCACTCTAAGTCTTACATGCTTCATTGCCCTAGATCCTCGACTATGAAACCATAGGACTGTTCAAAATACTGATGTTGGCAAAACATTCTTTAATCAAAGCACCAAAGACTTCTTGTTTTTATCTGTCTTAGAAGTAAGTGGTGAAATGTGGCCTTTGAAAGACTGAGATATTCTGAATGTCCTATATATTGTAGTGTGGAGTGGTGGAACTGGTATTAATTTTTCTTTAGTGGCATTGAATGATGATGCAAAAAATCCTCTCACAGTGTAATTTATTGATAAAATATTCAGACTTGAAAAGTGATAACATTAGTTTTTTTAATGAAGAAAGATTAAAAGTATCAGTAAAAATGTAAATTAGCTTAATATTTTTACATAGACCTTAAAGTTGCCTTTGAAACTTCATATAATTTAAATTAGTGTTATTCGTTGCAAAAACTAGGAAATTGTATAAGACTGTCATAAAGGTTATAACTCCTAGTGCACTGTTAAAAGACCCATCACTGCTTTTACATCAATATGGTTTCTTCAGAAACTATTGTATTTCATGAAATAGCAAGACATTGATTAGATTATAAGGAAAAACTCCCTTATAGATTAATGAAAGCACAGATTAACTTCAAATACTTTAATTTGAATTGATTTTACGTGAGTACTTTGAGACTGATACCAAGTACCTTTTGGCATGGAAGTATAAAGAATGAGCTAAAGGGGGACCCTATTGCTCATTTCTCTATGTATATCCTATTTTAATTTAGGAGCACCATATTCACAAAGAGGCCTTGGTTGCCTAAAATTTGAGTCCTAGCTTCTATCAAACATTTCAATGGTGACCCTAAAATATAAATGGAGTTAAGTTCAAGACATTAAATAATTGCATCTTTTCAAACAAAGTGTGAGGAAATGGAATTGACTCATACCTGGCTTATAATAAAAAAAAGAGCTTATCATGATAATGCATATTAACACATTTATTTGTAGAGAAACATGAAGTCAAACTGTCTCTGATATAAAGTAAGTTATGATATGGCTAGTTGGTTTAACTCTGAAGGCTGGGTTTTGCTAATTAGAGAAATAGACCTGTTTTAATACTTTGAAAGAGCAAAATCTACAGTTTTAAAGTTTTGATCAATTTAAAATCAAAACAAGTGGTAAGATAAATTTTTTTCAAAAATATTATTTTGACTTTCCTATTTCCAGTCATACTGGCCTTAAGGCATTTTATATCAACCTTTCTACTGCAAACAATAAATAATGCTGACTAAAATATATATGTATACATCAAAACTATCATCTTAAAAACACCTAAGAGCTGATAAGATAGTAAGAAATTATCAGGCAAAAATCTAAATTAACGTAGGAACCAAAAGAGCATTAAAACTCTTTTTCATGAGAGCATTTGCAGTTCAGTTCAGTCGCTCAGTCATGTCTAACTCTTTGCAACCCCATGGACTGTAGCATGCCAGGCCTCCCTGTCCATCACTAACCCCCGGAGTTTACTCAAGCTTACGTCCATTGAGTCGTCGATGCCGTCCAACCATCTCATCCTCTGTCATACCCTTCTCCTTCTGCCTTCAATCTTTCCCAGCATCAGGGTCTTTTCAAATGAGTCAGTTCTTCATATGAGGTGGCTAAATTGTTGGGAGTTTCAGCTTCAACAGCAGTCCTTCCAATGAACACCCAGGACTTATCTCCTTTAGGATGGACTCGTTGGATCTCCTTACAGTCCAAGGGACTCTCAAGAGTCTTCTCCAACACTGCAGTTGAAAAGCATCAATTCTTTGGCGCACAGCTTTCTTCACCATCCAAATCTCACATCCATACATGACTACTGGAAAAACCATAGCCTTGACTAGATGGACCTTTGTTGGCAAAATAATGTCTCTGCTTTTTAATATGCTATCTAGATTGTTCACAACTTTTCCTCCAAGGAGTAAGTGTCTTTTAATTTCATGGCTGCAGTCACCATCTACAGTGATTTTGGAGGCCAAAAAAATAGTCTCTCACTGTTTCCCCATCTATTTGCCATAAAGTGATGGGACCAGATGCCATGATCTTTTCTGAATGTTGAGTTTTAAGCCACCTTTTTTTTTTTTTTTTGTGGAAGTGGTTAAATCTTGAATTTCTGGTCTTAACAGCCACAATGGAAGCCCAAAAAAGTGGAGTGATGTTTTCAGTGTGCTGAAAGTAAGTAACTGACAATTTAGAATTCTGTATCAGCTCAAAAATTTTCAAAACAAAGGTGAAATAAAAATGTTTTCTCAGGGAATTCCTAGATAGTCCAGTAGTTAGGATGCTCTGCTTTCACCATCATGGGCCTGGGTTCGATCCCTGGTTGGGGAAGAACTAAGATCCTAAAAGTCACACAGCAGTGAGGCCAAAATAAAAAGCATTTTCTCAAGCAAAAATTGTGTTTTCCATCTGCAAACCAGATTATATATATAAGGTATAAAACAGTAATCTTAATAATGATATGTGGATTTAAAAAATAAACTGAAATACATGACAGCAAATGACCGTTAATAGTCATCAGTTGATAAATAAGCAAAATGTGTATATCCATCTTGTAATACCATGGAATATTTTTCAGCCAGAAAATGAAAGTTTTATGATACATGCTGATACATGTTGTAGCATGGAAGAAGCTTGAAAATGTTGTTCTGAATGAATAAAACTGATTACAGAAGACCATATATTGTATGATTCCAGTTACATGAAATATAGAGAAAGTAACTGGTGGTATCATAGATCTAGGGGGTTGTGAGGAAATGTAGGGAGGGGAGCTGTGAAGGTGTATGGGGTTTCTTTGGGGGAAGTGATGAATATGTTGTAAAATTGATTATGGTGGTGATTGCACAACTCTGAATGTGCTAAAAAACCCTTAAACTGTATACTTCAAATGGATGAAATATTTGGCATATAAGTTTTATCTCAGTAAAACTGCTATTAAAACATATATGACAACAGTAATGTAGCATTTTTGTTGGGGAAGGATTATTTAAGATGTTCTAAAGTCCTTGTACTGTTTGGTAGTATGATAAATATAGGTGTATATATATATTAGATTTATAGGATAAGTTGACTTTCTGAGATAGGCACTACAATGATATAGAGTACATATATAACTTCCAAACTAGTAGAAGGAGAGTAGTACACTAACAAATAATCAGCTGAAGATACCAAGAAAGAATACAAAAGGATAAAAACTAAAACCCCACAGTAACCTTTTTATAAACACTACCTTAAGAATAAAAATACAGAAAGGTTGGAAGTAAGGTGATGGGAAAAGACATGCTATGCAAATACTAGAAAAACAAAAGCCAGATATTAATATTAGACATGATAGACTTTAAGACTAAAAACACTTCTAGAATTAAAGAGGGTCATTTTATAATGGTAAAAATTTGGTTAGCCAAGAAAATAAAATTTTAAATTTGTATATAACTAATTGTGAAGCTTTGAAATATACAGTGCACAAATTCAGAGAGCTATCAGAAGAAATAGACAAGCTCAAAATCATAATGCAAGATTACTTCTTTCATTAACTAATAGAACAAGCATAAAATAAAAGTAAGGATTTAGAAGACTAGAGCAACATGATGAATAAATCTAGTGAATGAGACATAACATTGCAGCCAATAACTAGAGAATTTTAGGTACACATTTTTTTTTTAACCAAAACTGACAGGGTTCTGTGGCATAAAACTGTTCTCAAAATTCAAAGAATTGAAACAATTCAGAGCATGTGTTATAACCTCAATGAAATTAAGCTTAAAAATCAAAGAAATAAGTTACGAACATGAAGATACAATATGCTAGGAATTTTAAAAAATTATGACATAGGTCAAGAAAATATAGTGGAAGTAGAAAATAATTTTAACTCAATAATAAGAAAATTACTTCCAAATTTGTGAATGTATCTAAAGAGGTACTTAGAGGGAAATATGACACCCTATATACTTACCTTAGAAAATGAAAAATTAATGAAACTAAGTATTCTTTCAAGAAGCAAGTAAAAGACTAAAACTCAAAGAGAAGGAAGGAAATAAGATAAATATAAAAATTAATAAAACAAAACATACAATAGAGAGGATTTATAATCTTGTATCCTTCAAGTCTTCATTCAAATGTTATCTTCTGCATGAGGCCCACCCTAAACACTCCATTTAAAATTGTGGTTTGTCTTTTTTGAGGGACACCTACAGTCTAGAGTCACTTTGCTTTCCTCCATACCACTTTTCATTCTCTAAGATATTTTACAAATTATTTTATAATTTTGTTTATTGTACCACAGTGATACATTGTACAATACAGGGAATATAGCCAGTATTTTATAATAACGATCAATGGTGTATAAGCTTTAAAAATTGTGAATCACTATGTTGTACACATGAAATGTGTCAATATTGTACATCAACTATAATTCAAATTTTTAAATTATTTAAACATTTTTGGTTATTGTTTTTGTCTTTCTCTTCCCATTTGAATATAAGCTCATAAGACAAGGAATTTTGTCTGTTTATAGGTATATTTCAAATGCCTACCACATGCTAGATTCTCAGTATTTCTTACAATAATTGAATCAATAAACAGGCTACAATTTATTTCTTTGAAAATACTGATAAAATTAATAATTCTCTGGTAAATTTTATCAAGAAGAACAAATGGAATATATAATCAATACAGGCATTTCTTATTTTATCATGCTTTATTGCACTTCACAGATCTGCATTTTTTATAAATTGAAGGTTTGTGGCAGCCTGTGTCAAGCAAGTGTATTGGTGCCATTTTTTTCCAACAGCATTTGCTCACTTGCTGTCTCTGTGTCACATTTTGGTAATTCTTGCAATATTTCAAATCCTCCACCAGCAGAAAGATTATGACTTGCTAAAGGCTGCATTTTGTCACCCTGCTTATTTAACTTATATGCAGAGTACATCATGAGAAATATTGGGCTGGACAAAGCACAAGGTGGAATCAAGATTGCTGGGAGAAACATCAATAACCTCAGATATGCAGATGACACCACCCTGATGGCAGAAAGTGAAGAAGAACTAAAGGGCCTCTTGGTGAAAATGAAAGAGGAGAGCGAAAAAGTTGGCTTAAAGCTCAACATTCAGAAAACTAAAATCATGGCATCCAGTCCCATCACTTCATGGGAAATAGATGGGGAGACAGTGGCTGACTTTATTTTTCTGGGCTCCAAAATCACTGCGGATGGTGATTGCAGCCATGAAATTAAAAGACCCTTACTTCTTGGAAGGAAAGTTATGACCAATCTAGATAGCATATTGAAAAGCAGAGACATTACTTTGTCAACAAAGGTCCGTCTAGTGAAGCCTATGGTTTTTCCAGCAGTCATATATGGATGTGAGAGTTGGACTATAAAGAAAGCTGAGCACAGAAGAATTGATGCTTTTGACCTGTGGTGTTGGAGAAGGCTCTTGAGAGTCCCTTGGACTGCAAGGAGATCCAAACAGTCCATCCTAAAGGAGATCAGTCCTGGGTGTTCATTGGAAGGACTGATGTTGAAGCTGAAACTCCAATACTTTGGCCACCTGATGCAAAGAGCTGACTCATTTAAGAAGACCCAGATGCTGGGAAAGATTAAGGGCAGGAGGAGAAGGGTATGACAGAGGATGAGATGGTTGGATGGCATCACTGACTTATAGAAAATAGAGTAATCAAGCTCATAAATACAGAAAGTAGGATGGTGATTGATAGGGGCTGGGTTGTAGGCAGAGCAGGGAGTTAATGTTTTAAGGATATAGAGTTTAGTTTGTTATGATGAAAAAATTCTGGAGGTGAATGATGGTGAGCGTTGTACAACGTGAATGTATTTAATGCCACTGACCTGCACACTAAACATGGTTAAAATGATAATTTTTTGTTATGTATACTTAATGACAGTAAGTTAATAAATTACAGTTATATACATAAAATAGAATTTGATTTATGTAAAATTCAAAAGTAAGAAAACTATATTGTTTAGGAATATATAAATATGTAGTAATATTTTTAAGAAAAACAAGAACATCACAAAAATTAGTGATTAGTGTAGAAGTAATTTTTTTGGCAAGTCAATATAATTTTTGGCATCTGTTGTGGAAAGAATTTAGCAAACTGCATGATATAGCTGTAATCTATTTCATTTGCTTTTTAATATAAATTAGATTTCTCATTTTCTGTATCTGTAAAAGTTAAAATAGAATCTGTCTGAATCCTTATTTTCTTCATCAATAGCTAACATTTATCCTTGGATTGTGAACTAATCAGGGAAAAGAAAAAACCCAATCATCTTATCAAAAAATGCATATCTAGTAAAATTTTATTGTCTATGTTTTAATATTTACTTACCAAAATTTGTAATATAAAAGCTTGCTTTATTCAATTCTATACAAAAATAATTAAAAAATTAACTCAATCCAGAGCAAAAATTATATTGCTTAGAAACTTAGTGTCAAGGAAATTGAAATTTTCATAGATATTTTTATAATATTTCCATATCCTATTTATGATAGGAAAATCAGCAAAAGTTTTTCAAGCGTATTACATGAGGGTAAGATTCTATGGGGTGAATGGAATGGAAATATGAAATCAAAGAAAAAAGGATTAGAAAACTTTTATTTTGAAAAAAGCTTGTTCATATTTTTAATTGAAATTGGCTATTAAATCACTATATTATATAGATCCATTGGCTATATTTTAAATAATGATGGATATAATATTTAAAAGAGTGATGTTACAGTTTTCTTTTACATATTTGAACTTGTGTTTAAAAGTTTTCAGTGTCAGCTTAAAAATGTGTGAAGGGGTACATAGCTTTTCAAAATTCTTTTAGGGATATGAACAAATAATTTTAAGTTACTGATCAACTACATCTGAGGAGGAGAAGCCAGATAAGAAGTCTAATGAAGAAGACTTCTTCATTAGAAGAAGAGAAGATGGCCTAATGAAAATATTTCAAGATGGAGAAAGAAAACTTTGTCAAATGATGATGACAATTAAAATGAGGGCTGAAAATTGGCCCTTGTCATTGGAAACATGATCATGTTAAGCTTCCATGACAAGAGAGCCTTAAATGGTACAATAGAAATGAAAGCCTGATTGGAACTGAGCATGCAGAAAATGGGGACGTAGAAGCAGTGGGCAACTCCCTTTAGGCAGTCTGATATAAAAGGTAACAGCACTGGAGCAAAAGAGAGAGGGGGAAGTAAAAGGGAGGGAGAAATCTGTGAATAACTAGAGGTGTTAATTGGGGCTTCTTCCCTGGTGGTTCAGCTGGTAAAGAATCCGTCTGCAGTGTGGGAAACCTGGGTTTGATCCCTGTGTTGGGAAGATGCCCTGGAGAAAGGAAAGGCTACCCACTCCAATATTCTGGCCTGGAGAATTCCATGGACTGTATAGTCCATGGGGTTGCAAAGAGGCGGACAAGATTGAGAGGTGTTAATTACAGGAGCCAAATCTTAAATAGATAGTAAGGGATTGGATCCAGTGTAAAAGTGGGAGATTCAGCCTTCAGTAGCAAAAGGTACATAAGTCCATCAACGGATAACAGGAAGGAAGGCAAAGATAGAGGTAGGTTCAAAGATTTGTGTATTCTTAAAGTTGGGCTTCCCAGGTGGCTCAGATGGTAAACAATCTGCCTGCAATGCGGGAAACCCAGATTCAGTCTCTGGGTTGGGAATATCCCCTGGAGAAGGGCACTCCAGTATTCTTGCCCAGAGAATTCCATGAACAGAAGAGCCTGTCCATGGGATAGGAAAGAGTCGGACACGACTGAGCAGCTAACACTCTTACACTCTTAAAGTTTCTAGCGATGTTAACAGGTAAGGTCAACACTTGAGAGTAGGAAAGAGAAGAGGATTTTGGAAGTTTGAAGAGTGAGGAGAATGAAATAGTAGTAGGTATACTGGATGGTGCTTAGAGCCTGTTTAAAATTTGTGCTCACAAATTTGAACTCGTGTATGTTTCTCTGGTAAGGTTCAGCTGCCCCTATGGCTAGCACAGAATAAATGAAGAGTTGAGTTTAACTAGAACTAGGAATTTGCCAGCTGAATTTCTCAAAGGGAGAGGAATGTAGGGGTGGTGGAGATATATGTTAGTGATAATGGTAATGAGAACTGTGAAATCTAACTGAGGTAAGAAGTGACAGTATGGGAAGAGGGGATTAATCAATGATGGAAAAGTGACAGGGCTAGTGAACTGGAGATTCCGGTGGTGCATTCTGCAGTAGGTGAGCCAAAAAGAGGAGATGGTCATCCAAGAGTCTATATATCCCAAGGATTAGCCACACAATTGATTTCTAAATTTAGATGGTGCTCTTCTCTTTCTATACTCTCCTGTAGGGAAAATGGAGGGGAGGGGGTCATCACCAAGGTAGTTCTCAAATCTGTATTCTGTAATCCTAATCTCTTTGCTGCACCTCAGTTCTTCGTTTCAATGCCTGCAAGCCTTGCCTGGATGCTCCACCAGCATTTTATACTAATTGTATATAAATTTCTCTAAGCAGTTCCTCTTTCTAATTTGCACCTTCTGGATTACTGTTCTTCCTTTCTGACTCTTCTCTAACTCCTTTCCTCTTCTTGCCTCCAGCTTTAATCATTATCAAATAAGTTAGTTTATACAATATTATTGGATCCATCCTCCATCTGCATTTCCAGTATCATGACTTTATAAATTGTTAATAGTCACCAAAATGATGGTATCTTTACAATTATTCCCCCCACCCCATACCAGGTTAGTTTTCAAGATAATAGCCACAGATCTCAAAAACTTTTTGGCGGTTTCCAATTCTTTTAGAATAATGTCCAATGTCCATGGCGTAGGCTCTGGCCTTCTTTTCCATTTTTGAATCCATTGTTTCCTCTCCTTGGGGTCTTCCCAGGGCCATTACAGGCCTCTCCCAACTCTGTAGTTTGTGCCTGCATTTCCCTTCCTGGGGGTATTTTCCCTTCATATCTAAGTATTAAAATCCTTGGGGCACAGACTTACAAGCTAGCTGTTCTATACAAATTTCACTTGACTCCAGCTTTCCAGCTTTCCAGCTTTTGGAAATAATTTCTCTTTACTCCAGACTTGCAAAATAACTCTTTATATCTGTTAGTCATAAAAAAAATTAATTTTTATAGACATGTGGAAGTGTTAAATATATTTTTACATATATTTTATTTTAATCCTTACAAAAATGAAGTGAGATTTTATTTAGCACCACTTAAAAAGATGTGAAACCTGGGAGTGATAGAATTAAATGGTATATACTTGTCAATGTCAGTTTTGCCTTTGAATAATTTATTTGCTAATTTTCCTACTGCTTCTGTATTTTGTCCTTAAGGCCCTGAGTCAAGGCTTTGCACCTAATAGGCAGTCTTATTTGAATAAATAGAGGACTAGATTCATGGAAGTAAAAGTGCTTTTAAGTAGTTTGTGTACATGTTAATAACCTTTTTTAAAGTTGTGACCTTTATTAAGTCTGGCAGTAAGAAAAAGAAAATCACCAAAGCTGACCGGTTGAGGCAGATACAAGAGGAAGAAGAGAAACGACAAAAAGAGGAAGGTATAAAACACACAGTGATAACTATTTTCATATGCAGGGAATGCTAACAATAGGTTGGCATTTCTGTCATCCAGTCAATACTTTTTAAGACAATTTTCAAAATTTTTAATTTTTTGAATTTAATGTTTTATAATGGGCTTCCCTGGTAGCTCAGTGGTAAAGTATCCTCCTACAATGCAGAAGACACAGGTTCGATTCCTGGGTAGGAAAGATCCCCTGGAGAAGGAAATGGCAACCCACTCTAGTATTCTTGCATGGGAAATCCCGTGGACCAGAGAAGCCTGATGGACTACAGTCCATGGAGTCACAAAAGAGCTGGAGACAACTTAGCAACTAAACAACAGTGTTTTATAGTAGCTGTTTGTTTTTTAAAGCATACCCACCAATCACTTTCAGATATATCTTGAAGGAGAGTTGCCAGATAAAATACAGGATGCCCAGTTAAATTTGAATTTCAGATAAACAATGGATAATTTGGGATAATTTACCCACGCAATATTTAGGATATACTTGAACCAAAAAAAAAATAGTCCATTATTTATCTGAAATTCAAATTCATCTGAGCATCCTATATTTTTATTTGTTAAATATGGCAATCTTAAAGTGTTTGTGTCATTACTTACTGATTAAATTGAGAGCTTTGGTGCTGATTGTGCAGGAAGAATTCTTAAATATGGGAAGTATATACTAGCAAGAAACACATAGAACAGCCTAAGTTCTTACAGTGTAATAATATCTATTTGTCAAGTTTAAAGAGGATTTTCATTTGTTAAAGAATGTCAGGTGGAAATTAATAAAAATTTGGTTATTTAAAATACCGAAAAGTGACTTTAAAAATATGAATGGTTCAGATAGTTGTAAGCTTTTAACATGAAGAACATCTGATTCACACTTGGGTTTTAAATGTCTATCCTTAGCTTCCCAGGTGGCTCAGTGGTAAGGAATCTGCCTACCAGTGCAGGAGAAGCAGGTTTGAGATCCCCTGGAGGAAGAAATGGCAACCCACTCCAATATTTTTGCCTGGAAAATCCCATGGACAGTGGAGCCTGGTGGGGTTACAGTCCGTGAGATCGCAAACAGTCAGACACGACTTAGTAACTGAGCACCACCAGCACATTAGTTTCCAAGTTGATTTTTTATTAATAATCATATAAATCCCTTAGGTGACTTATGATAAGAATACAGTATCAGGACCTACTGCTTGGGGAATGTTTTATTATTTTGGGTTAAACTGTTATTCTTTAACATATATTTCATGTTTTATTTTTTAAGAGTGAAAGCAAGAGAAAATTTAGGTAGTTATTTCTAATGATGTAGATGTCACGAGATTATAGAAATCTGAAGATTTTACCTCTTCTTAATTCTGCATGATAGATCTGTCACTTTTCATTTATTAAAATCATTATTAGGTTGCTATAAACTTTTTGGAGAAGAGAAATATCATTGTTGGCCAGAAATTTTGAGTCATGTTGTTTTTTGAAAGAAATCTGGCAGTTTTATTTCTACCACATGATAAAGATTGTGACTTATATCTAGTGTTCCATCGCCACTATATCTTAAATATTCGAAGTCGCTTTAAGTGCTTAAAAACAGACTAAAAAATTTTCTTGCTGTTGTTCTTTAGAGGAAGCACGTGTGAAATATGAAAAAGAAGAAATGGAAAGACTTGAAATACAACGAATTGAGAAAGAAAAATTGCGAAAACTTGAAGCAAAAGTAAGTAAACATTAATGATATTATTACTGAAGACAAACTGTGTGGCTCTCAGATCTATTTTGGAGAAGGAAATGCAACCCACTCTGGTATTCTTGCCTGGGAGATCCCATGGACAGAGTAGCCTGGTGGCCTACAGTCCGTTGGGTCACAAAAAGTCAGACATGACTTAGAAACTAAAACAACAGTAATCAGATCTATTTATCCATTTAATATCATTCTCTTTCATCAGTTCAGTCCAGTTGCTCAGTCGTATCTGACTCTTTGCGACCCCACAGACCACAGCACGCCAGGCCTCCCTGTCCATCACCAGCTCCCGGAGCCCACCCAAACCCATGTCCATTGAGTCAGTGATGCCACCCAACCATCTCATCCTCTGTCATCCCCTTCTCCTGCCCTCAATCTTTCCCAGCATCAGGGTCTTTTCAAATGAGTCAGCTCTTTGCATCAGGTGGCCAAAGTATTGGAGTTTCAGCTTCAACATCAGTCCTACCAATGAACACCCAGGACGGATCTCCTTTAGGATGGACTGGTTGGATCTCCTTGCAGTCCAAGGAACTCTCAAGAGTCTTCTCCAACACCACAGTTCAAAATATTTAGGCCTGTATGAACTGGTTTTCGGAGAAGGCAATGGCAACCCACTCCAGTACTCTTGCCTGGAAACTCCCATGGACAGAGGAGCCTGGTAGGCTACAGTCCATGGGGTCGTGAATAGTTGGACACGACTGAGCAGCTTCACATTCATTTTTCACCCTCATGCGTGGGAGAAGGAAATGGCAACCCATTCCATTGTTCTTGCCTGGAGACTCCCAGGGACAGAGGAGCCTGGTAGTCTGCAGTCCATGGGGTCACACAGAGTCGGACATGACTGAAGCAACTTAACAGCAGCAACTTAACTCATTTGATCCGACCATAAAGTTATGGTGGGTAAATTATTACCCACATTTCACAGATGAGGAAATTGGAGAATATGGAGAGGTTAAGCAGCTAATAAATTTCCTAGCCAAGACTTAGACAGAAGTAGTCTTCCTTCAGAGCTCATGCTTATAACCATTAAGTTATTATCCTCAATCTATCTTATAGATAATTAAATAGGGACCAAAAAATGTTCAAATTCTACCTCTCCTTTTAAAATTTCACTTCTCTTTTTCACCAGATTTCTTCATTATTGGATCAGTAGTTCTGAGACCTTTCAATCTCAGGACAAAGCCTCATTACTATTAAAAAGTAAAGATACCCAAGAAGTTTTTGTTTAGATGGTTTATATATATCAATATTTATCATATTAGAAATTAAAAAAGAAATTTCAAAATATTTATTGTATTAATAGAGATTCAGTTCAGTTCAGTCATGTCTGACTCTTTGCGACCCCATGAACTGCAGCACGCCAGGCCTCCCTGTCCATCACCAACTCCCGTAGTCCACCCAAACCCATGTCCATCAAGTCAGTGATGCCATCCAGCCATCTCATCCTTTGTCGTCCACTTCTCCTCCTGCCCCCAAAACTTCCCAATTAGACATTGTTAAATATAGACATGAATTAAAAAGTAAACACATTCAACATACTTAAAGAAACAAGCAATTGCAGTATTTATTGAGGTATAAAATTATATTAGTTTCAGATGTCTGACATAATGATTCAATAGTTGTATGTATTGTGAAATGGTCCCACAATAAGTCTACTTAGCATCTGTTACCACATAAATGTATATTTAAATTAGGGAAATGAGTGGCATTGTTTATATCTCTTAAAGCTCTTTAATGTCTGACTTAACAAAAGACAACTGGATCTCATATGTATGCTAAGTCACTTCAGTCATGTCCAACTCTGCGACCCTATGGACTGCAGCCTGCCAGACTCCTCTGTCCATGAGATTTCTCTAGGCAAGAATACTGGAGTGGGTTGCCATGCCTTCCTCCAAGAGATCTTCCTGACTCAGGGATCTAACCTGAATCCCTTACGTCTAACCTGCATTGGCAGGCATGTTCTTTACCACTAGTGCCAACTGGGAAGCCCTCCTGGATCTCCTCCCTACTTCATTATTCCATCTGTTACAGTGTGTGCTGTTTCAATTGAAGTGAATATAAAGAAAGAAAATTTGGCCTCATACAGATAGTTGGAAAAAGGAGAAATATTGTAACCGCCTTTCAGATAGTTGTGGATTCTTGCCTTGATACTATACTGGAACTCAAGAGGTGGTAGCATCTTAATGTGGAATCTGAAACCATATTAATGAACTTTATGTACTCTGCAACACTAAAATGTTGATCTGTTTTTATAATCTGAATAGATCTTGTATTGACACATGATTTTGCAACATCATGATTTGATAGCTTGGGAAAAAATGGTTCACTGACTTATTTGCTTCCAAATGTTGATGTATTCTTATAATTCATTATCAAAAAGATCTCATGCACTAGTGTCAACTCCAGTCAAACAGGAAAAGGTTTTAAGGATCGGGAAACTGTCAGGCTCCCTCGTAGTGGATACAAGTTTTCTAAAATTCAAATTTTTATTTGAAAGCTTGAATTTTATCAAGGGCAGCAGTGTTTCCTGAAAGTGACACGGTCATTTCATTCATTTCTGACAGAAGGTCTGCTAAAGTACTCAAACACTTGCACAGATGTTTATTTCTCAAGATAGCATTGTTTGATACACAGCAAAAGTGCTCTATGCATTCTTCCCATCTTATCACACAGAATATCAAAAGGCATATACTTAAGTTTTTACATTTAATGCAATTAATAATTTTTACTTCTTCATCAGGTCATTTTTTTTGTGAACCTGGCCACTTATCACCCCTTTCCCCTGAAGAATATGACCATTAATAAAGCTTGTGCCTTGATTTGTACAAAGGTGCCAGCAATTGTACACCATCTTGTAAATGTGTACCCTGCAAAAAGAGAAAATAAAGTTGTAGTATTGTCACTAAAATAGATTTGACCTCACTGATCCTGAAAGAGTTTGGAGGATCTACCTGGAGGCTGCTTATCACACTGGGTACACCACTGTTTCAGACGAAACCTTTTAGAGTCAGTTACATCTAAACTAATTGTAGGATTCATCTTGAAATTAAAAATTTGTCCAGTAAATTTTAGATGCTACTTACAAAACACAAAGCTGAAATTTAAAAAAAATCAATGTGTCTATCCCCATGAAACAGGATCTAGAAAGGAGAAATGAAGAGCTTGAAGAACTTTATTTATTAGAAGCATGTTTTCCTGAAGCAGAGAAATTGAAACGAGATGATAGATTCCTTTCTCAGGTAAGGCTAATTTTATTTTTTTAGCTAACGCTTTTATACCATAAGAGGGACTTATAGTCCAATATCCATCTTAATAATAGGAAACTTTTAAATGTGTCTATAAAAATTTTAATCTGACAAATCACTCTCATTTGCTTGTAACAAATTAAATTCATATAGCTTTTTAGAAATCTATTCGTCAATAATAAAATCCTTTACATTTTTATATCCTTTGACTCTGATTTAATTTGGGGGAATTTATATTGAGGAAATTAGCCTAAATTAAAATATAAAAAGTTTGACCCTAAGGCAGTCAAGTGTTGTTCAAAACAGTGTAGCTTTGGAAACAATATCAATGGTTAAAAAGGAAAAACTGTAATAATATGGCAAAGATTATAGTATTACTTGAAGCAAAAAAATTGTAATCACAACATGATTGGGCTTCTCTGGTGGTTCAGATGGTAAAGAATCTGCCTGCAATGTGGGAGACCCAGGTTCGATCCCTGGGTCAGAAAGATCCCTTGGAAAAGCAAATGACAACCCACTCCAGTATTTTTGCCTGGAGAATTCTACAGACAGAGGAGCCTGGTGAGCTTCAGTCCATGGGGTCGCAAAGAGTTGTAAACAACTGATCAAGTCACACACACACACACACACACAAACAATACAATTACAAATGTAGAGTTTGCATAGACTACACAATGAATGTAATGACATACTAACATGACATGGCGATTAATAATTAGTAATAATTTGAGAAATATAAATTAACCCAAATGTTAACTTGTGTAAAGACAGGAGCTATATGATTAGTGAGGAAAACAAAACAAAATCATTTCATAAATACTATTTTAAAAGTAAAATGTGACGATAGATATAATTTCTATATGTTTGAATTATTGAAGCTTGTAAGTTATATTGATGAAGAGATATTTGGGTATTTTAGAGACATCTTCAAGTAACTAAAATCGTAATATGTTTTTTGCCTGAATTGGAAAACTAGGTTATAAGATGTCATACATTGAAAAAGAAGTAATTTAATCTTTGGTTGAATTTTCATCAATAAGAACTTGCAAGCATTCTTGTTCCACAGTGGAAACACTACATTCAGTGTGATGGGAGTCCTGATCCTTCAATATCCCAAGAAATTAATACTTTCATTACCTTGTGGAGAGAGGAAACCAATGAGACTTTAGAGGAAGTGATTGAGAAGAGTAAACTAGTGCTAAATGTAAGTATTTAAGCATTATTCTGTGATTTTAAATAATGTAAATTATAAATAGTCTGATATTGATTCCAAAAATAAAAATAGATTATTGTATTTGCCAGTTAGTAACACTACTTCTTTCTTGATTAGGAAGAAAAATATTTGCTCATCTTTTTATTTTATTTTTTATTTTTACCACTTCTAAAAACCTCTCACCACCTTAGGTAAGATCAGCCTAACAAATCTGAAACATTAACTGTGGAAAGTGAAAGTGAAAGTGACGTCGCTCAGTTGTGTCCGACTCTTTGCGACCCCATGGACTGTAGCCTACCAGGCTCCTCCATCCATGGGATTTTTCCAGGGAAGAGTACTGGAGTGGGTTGCCATTTTCTTCTCCAGGGGATCTTCCCAACCCAGGGATTGAACCCAGGTCTCCCACATTGTAGGAAGAGGCTTTACTTGAGCTACCAGGGAAGTCCAAAACTGTAACATTAACTGTAAGTGTATCCAATTCCAGAAAAAAGTCAAGTTGCATCCCTTTATGTAGATAACAAGTGTAAAAGTGTATGATTTTTTCTTCAGCCAGAATTAGCCACTTTTCAGTCATTCATTACACTTAGTTTTTTTAATGTTAACTATAAGCCAAGCACCTCTTTTGAACACTAAAAGTACAAAGATGAATAAGAATATCCTACTTTCTATTTCTGCAAATAGGATGGATAGGCTAACCTGAGGCACTACCACTTTACCATGCACTTAAAAAAGCCAGGAAAAAAAGGTGTGACACTTAAATCCATTGCCTAGCTCAAAGGAAAGTGAAGGAAAATCTTGGAGTCCATAAGACAATTCAGAAAAGCGGACAAGTGTCAAAATCAGTGGCTTCCCAGAAAGTGTCTATTTGGTAATCTTTCGTGGCTTAGCATTGGTTTAAAGGAGCATCAGGAGGCAAAGCCTAAGATATAAGCAAGGTAGCAAGTAGCATCAGAGACCTTTTTATGTCTGGGAGCCTCAGAAAGGTAATGTGGATAATAGATGAAAACCTACACTGCAAAGGTGATGATACGCACTTGATTGGCTCATATTTAGCTTAATGAAGGCAAAGCAATAATGTCTTTACCAAGAATTCTTAATAATGGGTGAGTCAGTAGTTAGGTTGGAAGAATTTATCAGAATACAGCACAGAGATAAAGAGATGTAAATTTATCAAGGAGTAGTTAACAGACATGTATGATGGAGCAAAAAGGATTAAAGGTATTGTTGAGGTCCTTTAATGGACCAGAACCTGGTGGTACGGAGTCCGCAGTAAGAAAGTAAAGGAAAGAAAGACTGGTAGTCCCTGGTTTACGCAGAAAGCCAATAAAACCTTGAGACAAAGGGTTTGCTCTGTTTACGTAGGCACAAGGCGCCCTCTCGAGGAGTTCTTGAAAGCCGGGGCAAGTAAATAAACACAGCAGGCCCCTGAGGTCCAGAGAATTAACCTGAAGAAGAGAGAAAGAGAGAGAGAAAAAGAAAGACACGGGGACCCAACCTCTGATGGAACAAGGGTGTTTGATTCAACATAGTATATATACTGTCTTACAAGGTAGCAAAGATAAGGATCAAAAATCTTACAAATTATCCAGGAAACATAAGGCTAGAATCCATCTCAAAGAGAGAGAGGGTTTAATAGTTACTTTTCACCATATGGAAAAGCTAACAAAGGAAATGCATGCATTCCTCAGTCCCTGGGAGCAGCTTGCCAGCTCTCTTAATCCTTAAATATTCAAGGAACATAGAAACCATGACAGATCAAAAAACAGCACACAGGAAGCCTCCTATTAAATGCTCCCTAACAAGGTATATTGACAAGGAGTACCAGAAGGAGATGTAGAATAAGGAAGAAACAATATTCATTAGGTTGGCAATTTCCCAGAATCCTCAGAAACCCAACAAATCCCAAGTTAGGATAAACAGGAAAGGAATCCACGCTTAGATACACCAATGTAACAATGGAAACTTTGGCTACCTGATGCAAAGAGCTGAACTCATTGGAAAAGACCATGATGCTGGGAAAGATTAAAGTCAAAAGGAGAAGAGGATGGCAGAGGATGAGATGGTTAGGTAGTGTCACTGACTCAATGGACATGAATTTGAGCAAACTCTGGGAGATGGTGAAGGACTGAGGAGCCTGGCGTGCTGCAATCCATGGAGTCGCAAAGAGTTGAACATGACTTAGCAACTGAACAACACCAAAAGAAAGAATTCACTCCTTGTGGTCCTTTTATTCTCTAATGCTTTTTGTTTCATTTCCTTATCATGTTACAGTTCTTGTCACTGTGGTTTACTTCTCCATGTGCCTATAAAGTGGGATAACTCTAGACTGTTAAGGTCATAATATGTTTGCCTAATTTAATCTGGAAAACAAGCTTATGAGATTCATTTTACACATGAAGAAACATACAGTGACTTGCTTATGGTCCCCTTCGAGACCTTAGATGAGCCTTACTCTGACTTTCCAAAGATTCCAAAGAGCCTCCCATGAGGGGTTTGGATGCTAACAGAGTCCTCACAAAATGTTCTTTCATATCCTCTCTCCCAGCGAGGCTGCCATGACGTAATGCTGGTCCAGGAATCTGCTGCTCTTTAAATAGCAGAGAGGCAGCAGGAAGTAGTACTAGAGTTCACCAGTGATGAACTGGGCATGACATCTTCCTGTTAGGAATGTGGGGTATAGAAGCAGAAATAATAAATAGTAGGGAAGATGAGAAAAGGATAAGTAAAACAAAACAGGAGACAGACAAGGAGAGGAATTAATAACAACAGGAATCTAAAGCAAGAAGTCACAAGATGAACAGAAAGAATTGGATAGCAGTAATCCCATGGTAGGGCTTCCCAAGTGACTCAGTGGTAAAGAATCCACCTGCCAATGCAGGAGACTCAAGAGACTTGAGTTTGATCCCTGGGACACAAAGATCCCCTGGAGTAGGAAGTGGCAACCCACTCCAGTATTCTTGCCTGGAGAATTCCATGGACAGAGGAGCCTGGTGGGCTACTGTCCATGGGGTTGCAAAAAGTAGGATGCAACTGAGCACTATCCCACAGTAAACATCAAGTTCCAAATTATCAGATTTATTTGTATGGCAAATTCTTATGTAACCCTTACTATGGCAGACGTTCTCAGCCTGGTTCAGGTTACTCATGTTGCTGCTGTGAAGTAACAACAACCCTGTGAGGTAGGAACCATCATCCCCATTTTTCAAATGAAGAAAGCGAGACTCAGATGTTAAGTAACTTGAGATCATGCCACTGGTAAGAGGGTGAGGATGAAGCCCAGGTTTCTGGCTTGAGCCTACGCTACCCAGCACGACTACGCTCTCTCACTTTAGAAATTTTCTATATATAATCTATGTCAGTGTTCAAAATTAAATTCTACTCTTTTATTCTTTATGTGCTGTACTGCTTTTCAGCTGAGTTTACTCAGTCATTGCTTCCATGCTTCACAGCAAATCAGAAGCTCATTCTGATTAGAGTAAAAAATCCTATTCGATTACATGTGATTATTTCCTAAAATAAAGCTGGTGCTATCTTCTGCAGGAAAAAATATTAAATTCTGCTACTTATTTGTTGCTCGTTGATCATACTGTAGTCTTTCCCATTCTATTGTTTTCCTTTATTTCTTTGCATTGATCTCTGAGGAAGCCTTTCTTATCTCTCCTTGCTATTCTTTGGAACTCTGCATTCAAATGCAAATATCTTTCCTTTTCTCCTTTGCTTTTTGCTTCTCTTCTTTTCACAGCTATTTGTAAGGCCTCCTCAGACAGCCATTTTGCTTTTTTGCATTTCTTTTTCTTGTGGATGGTCTTAATCCCCGTCTCCTGTACAGTGTCACAAACTTCCATCCATAGTTCATCAGGCACTCTATCAGATCTAGTCCCTTAAATCTGTTTCTCACTTCCACTGTATAATCATAAGGGATTTGATTTAGGTCATACCTGAATGGTCTAGTGGTTTTCCCTACTTTCTTCAATTCAAGTCTGAATTTGGCAATAAGGAGTTCATGATCTGAGCCACAGTCAGCTCGCGGTCTTGTTTTTGCTGACTGTATAGAGCTTCTCCATCTTTGGCTGCAAAGAATACAGTCAATCTGATTTCAATGTCGAACATCTAGTGATGTCCATGTGTAGAGTCTTCTCTTGTGTTGTTGGAAGAGGGTGTTTGCTATGACCAGTGCATTCTCTTGGCAAAACTCTATTAGCCTTTGCCCTGCTTCATTCTGTACTCCAAGGCCAAATTTTCCTGTTACTCCAGGTGTTTCCTGACTGCCCATTTTCACATTCCAGTCCCCTATAATGAAAAGAACATCTTTTTTGGGGTGTTAGTTCTAAAAGATCTTGTAGGTCTTCATAGAACGGTTCAACTTCAGCTTCTTCAGCATTACTGGTTGGGGCATAGGCTTGGATTACCATGATAGTGAATGGTTTGCCTTGGAAACGAACAGAGATCATTCTGTCATTTTTGAGATTGCACCCAAGTACTGCATTTCGGACTCTTTTGTTGACTATGATGGCTACTCCATTTCTTCTAAGGGATTCCTGCCCACAGTAGTAGATATAATGGTCATCTGGGTTAAATTCACCCATTCCAGTACATCTCAGTTCGCTGATTCCTAGAATGTCGATGTTCACTCTTGCCATCTCCTGTTTGACCACTTCCAATTTGCCTTGATTCATGGACCTAACATTCCAGGTTCCTATGCAATATTGCTCTTTACAGCATTGGACCTTGCTTCTATCACCAGTCACATCCACAACTTGGCATCATTTTTGCTTTGGCTCCATCCCTTCATTCTTTCTGGAGTTATTTCTGCACTGATCTCCAGTAGCATATTGGGCACCTACCAACCTGGGGAGTTCATCTTTTAGTGTCCTATCTTTTTGCCTTTTCATACCATTCATGGAGTTTTCAAGGCAAGAATACTAAATTGGTTTGCCATTCCCTTCTCCAGTGGACCACATTCTGTCAAACCTTTCCACCATGACCCTTCCATCTTGGGTGGCCCCACAAGGCATGGCTTAGTTTCACTGAGTTAGACAAGGCAGTAGTCAATGTGATCAGATTGTCTAGTTTTCTGTGAGTATGGTTTCAGTTTGTCTGCCTTCTGATGCCCTTTTGCAACACCTACCGTCTTGCTTGGGTTTCTCTTACCTTAGATGAGGAGTCTCTCCTCATGGCTCCCCCTCCTGACCTTGAACGTGGAGCAGCTCCTCTCGGCCACTGCCCCTGCCCTCGGGTGCGTTTGCACGCGAACCAGCACAGCTGCAGCACTTGGAGATACCAAGGGAACATCTCATGCAAAGATGGGCTGGATAAAGAAGCAGAAGATATTAAGAAGAGGTGGCAAGAATACACAGAAAAACTGTACAAAAAAGATCTTCACTACTCAGACAATCACAATGGTGTGCTCACTCACGCACACCAGACACCCTGGAATGTGAAGTCAAGTGGGCCTTAGAAAGCATCACTACGAACAAAGCTAGTGGAGGTGATGGAATTCCAGTTGAGCTATTTCAAATCCTGAAAGATGATGCTGTTAAGTGCTGCACTCAATATGCCAGCAAATTTGGAAAACTCAGCAGTGGCCACCGGACTGGAAAAGGTCAGTTTTCATTCTTATCCCAAAGAAAGGCAATGCCAAAGAATGCTCAAACTATCGCACAATTGCCCTCATCTCACACGCTAGTAAAGTAAGGCTCAAAATTCTCCAAGCCAGGCTTCAGCAATACATGAACCATGAACTTCCAGATGCTCAAGCTGCTTTTAGAAAAGGCAGAGGAACCAGAGATCATATTGCCAACATCCACTGTATTATCGAAAAAGCAAGAGAGTTCCAGAAAAACATCAATTTCTGCTTTATTGACTGTGCTAAAGCCTTTGACTATGTGGATCACAATAAACTGTGGAAAATTCTGAAAGAGATGGGAATACCAGTCTCTTGAGAAACCTGTATGCAGGTCAGGAAGCAACAGTTAGAACTGGACATGGAACAACAGACTGGTTCCAAATAGGAAAAGGAGTACGTCAAGGCTGTATATTGTCACCCTACTTATTTAACTTGTATGCAAATTACATCATGAGAAACGATGGGCTGCAGAAGCACAAGCTGGAATCAAGATTGCAGGGAGAAATATCAATAACCTCAGATATGCAGATGACACCACCTGTATGGCAGAAAGTGAAGTGGAACTAAAAAGCCTCTGGATGAGAGTGAAAGAGGAGAATGAAAAAGTTGGCTTAAAGCTCAACATTCAGAAAACTAAGATCATGGCATCTTGTCCCATCAGTTCATGGGAAATAGATGAGGAAACAGTGGAAACAGTGTCAGACTTTATTTTTCTGGGCTCCAAAATCACTGCAGATGTTGATTGCAGCCATGAAATTAAAAGACACTTACTCCTTGGAAGGAAAGTTATGACCAATCTAGACAGCGTATTGAAAAGCAGAGAGACTACTTTGCCAACAAAGGTCCATCTAGTCAAGGCTATGGTTTTTCCAGTGGTCATGTATGGATGTGAGAGTTGGACGGTGAAGAAAGCTGAACACCGAAGAATTGATGCTTTTGAACTGTGGTGTTGGAGAAGACTCCTGAGAGTCCCTTGGACTGCAAGGAGATCCAACCAGTGTATCCTAAAGGAGATCAGTCCTGGGTGTTCATTGGAAGGACTGATGTTAAAGTTGAAACTCCAATACTCTGGCCACCTCATGTGAAGAGTTGACTCATTGGAAGAGACCCTAATGCTGGGGAGGATTGGGGGCAGAAGGAGAAGGGGATGTCAGAAGATGAGATGGCTGGATCACATCACAGACTTGATGAACATGGGTTTGGGTGGACTCCTGGAGTTGGTGATGGACAGGGAAGCCTGGCATACTGCAATCCATGGGGTTGCAAAGAGTCGGACACGACTGTGCAACTGAACTGAACTCAACTGATCATACTGTGACTTAATTTTTCCCGACACTGAATATCTCTCCACTTGCTTGTATGATTTCTGAGAAGTTGGATATAAGTCTTAACTTTTTCTAAAAGTAAGGTGTTTTTTCCCTTTGAGCTGCTGTCAGGAATTTTTCTTTATTTTTGATTTTCCATCCTTTGAAAATGATATGCATAAATAGGTTTCTGGGGCATTTATCTTGCTTGTTATCCTCTGAGATTCTCAATGTGTGGTTTGGTGTCTGACATTAGTTTGAGGGAAATTCTCAGCCATTTTTATTTCAAATATTTATTCTGTTTCTTTCCTTCTTTTCCTTCTGGTATTTCCATTGTGTCTGCCACACTTTTTTTTGAGTTGTTCCAAAGTCCTTGGTTATTCTGTTCTGGCTTTTTTCAGTCTTTGTTCTCTTTGCTTTTTGGTTTTCAGGGATTCTGTTGATAAATCCACTCAGATATACCTTCCTCAGCTGTGTCCAGTTGAGGAATAAGCCCATCAAAGATATTCTTTGTTTCTGTTGAAATGACCTCTAGCATTTCTTTTTGGTTATTTCTTGGGATTTCTATCTTTCAGTTTTACATCACCCATCTAATTCTTGCATGCTGTCTACTTTACCCATTAGGACCCGTAGCACACTAATCATAGGTGTTTTAAATTCCTGTTCTGATCATCATATCCTACCATGTTTCTGTCCGGTTCTACCATGTCTGGTTCTGATGCTTGCTTTGCCTTTTCAAATTGCAGTTTTTGCCTTTTGGTATACATTGTAAATTTTTTTTTTTTTGATAGCCAGATAGTATGTACTGTGTAAAAAGAACTGTTGTAAATAAGCCTTGTATAATGTGGTGAAATGGGCAGGAAGAGTTCTGTAGTCTTGTGATTAGGTCTCAGTCTTTAAGTAATCCTAGGTCTCTGGACAATGAACCCACAAGTGTTTTTAACTTTTCCTGTCCTCTCTTAGGTGAGAGGGAATGACTAAAGCAAATTGGGGTTGGATTTTTCCTTTCTCCTGGGTGAGTTGGGCTCTGAAAAATTAGAGCAGAAATAAAGAAAAAAAGGGAGAAGAATCAAATCAATAAAATTAGAACTCAAATTGAGGAAATGACAACACAGAAATACAAAAGATCTTAAGAGATTACTATGAGCAATTATATGCCAATAAAATGGACAACTTGGAAGAAAAGGACAAATTCTTAGAATAGCATAACCTTCCAAAACTGAACCAGGAAGAAATAGAAAATCTTAACAGACCCATCACAAATAAGGAAATTGAAGCTATAATAAAAAATCTTCCAATAAACAAAAACCCAGGACAGATGGCTTCACAGGTGAATTCTACCAAAAATTCAGAGAAGAGCTAACACCTATCCTACTCAAACTCTTTCAGAAAATTGCAGAGGAAGGCAAACTCCCAAACTCATTCTATGAGGCCACCATCACCCTAATACCAAAACAAGGCAAAGAGGCCACAAAAAAGGTAAACTACAGACCAATATCACTGATGAACATAGATGCAAAAATCCTCAACAAAATTCTAGGAAACAGAATCTAACAACATACTAAAAAGATCATACATCATGACCAAGTGGGCTTTATCCCAGTGATACAAGGAGTCTTCCGTATTCACAAATCAATTGATGTGATACACCACATTAACAAATTGAAAGATAAAAACCATATGATTATCTTAATAGATGCAGAGAAAGCCTTTGACAAAATTCAACACCCATTTATGATCAAAACTCTCCAAAAAGCAGACATGGAAGGAACATACCTCAACATAATAAAAGTCATATATGACACACCCACAACAAACATTATTCTCAATTGAAATTGAAAGCATTTCCTCTAAAATCAGGAACAAGACAAGGGTGCCCACTCTCATCACTACTATTCATCATAGTTTTGGAAGTCCTAGCCACAGCAATCAGAGAAGAAAAAGAAATAAAAGGAATCCAGATTGGAAAAGAAGTAAAACTCTGTTTGCAAATGACATGATCTTCTATATAAAAAACCCTAAAGGTACCACCAGAAAATTACTAAAGCTAATCAAGGAATATGGTAAAGTTGCAGGATATGAAATTAATACAGAATCCCTTGCATTCCTATACACTAACAATGAGAAAACAGAAAGAGAAATTAAGGAAACAATCCCATTCACCATTGCAACAAAAAGAATAAAATACTTAGAAATAAATTTACCTAAAGAAACAAAAGACCTATATATAGAAAACTGTAAAACACTGATGAGTGAAATCAAAAATGACACAAATAGATGGAGAAATATACCATGTTTATGGGTTGAAAGAATCAATATAGTGAAAATGAGTATACTACCCAAAGCAATCTATAGATTCAGAGCAATCCCTATCAAGCTACCAATGATATTTTTCATAGAACTAAAACAAGTAGTTTCAGAATTCATATGGAAACACAAAAAACCTCAAACAACCAAAGCAATCTTGAGAAAGAAGAATGGAACTGGAGGAATCCACTTGCCTGACTTCAGACTATAATACAAAGCTACAGTCATCAAGATAGTATGATACTGACACAAAGACAGAAATACAGATCAGTGGGACAAAACAGAAAGCCCAGAGATAAATCTACGCCCCTTTGGACACCTTATCTTTGACAAAGGGGGCAAAAATACACGATGGAGAAAAAGCAATTTCAAATAACAAGTGGTGTTGGGAAAACTGGTCAACCACCTGTAAAAGAATGAAACTAGAACACTTTCTAAGACCATACACAAAAGTAAACTCAAAATGGATTAAAGGTCTAACTGTAAGACCAGAAACCATAGAACTCTTAGAGGAAAACGTAGGCAGAACGCTCTTTGACATAAATCACAGCAAGATCCTCCATGATCTGCCTCCCAGAGGAATGGAAATAAAAACCAAAATAAACAAATGGGACCTAATTAAACTTAAAAGCTTTTGAACAATGAAGGAAACTATAAGCAAGGTAAAGAGGCAGCCTTCAGAATGGGAGAAAATAATAGCAAATGAAGCAACTGACAAAGAATGAATCTTCAAAATATACAAGCAACTCATGCAGCTCAATACTAGAAGAATAAACAACCCAATCAAAAAATGCGCCAAAGAACTAAACAGACATTTCTCCAAAGAAGACATACGGGTGGCTAACAAACACTTGAATAGATGCTCAACATCACTCATTATCAGAGAAATGCAAATCAAAACCACAATGAGGTACCATCTCACTCCGGTCAGAATGGCTACCATCAAAAAATCTACAAACAATAAATGCTGGAGAGGGTGTGGAGAAAAGGGAACCCTCTTACACTGTTGGTGGGAATGCAAACTAGTACAGCCACTATGGAGAACAGTGTGGAGATTCCTTAAAAAACTGGATATAGAACTGCCATATGACCCAGCAATCCCACTGCTGAAATATACACCAAGGAAACCAGAATTGAAAAAGACACATGTACCCCAGTGTTCATTGCAGCACTGTTTGCAATAGCTAGGACAGGGAAGCAACTTAGATATCCATTAGCAGATGAATGGATAAGGAAGTTGTGGTACATATACACAATGAAATATTACTCAGCTATAAAAAGGAACACATCTGAGTCAGTTCTAATGAGGTGAATGAAACTGGAGCCTATTATACAGAGTGAAGTAAGCCAGAAAGAGAAACACCAATACAGTATATTAATGCATATATGTGGAATTTAGAAAGATGGTCACAATGACACTATATGCAAGACAGCAAAAGAGACACAGAAATAAAGAACAGATTCTTGAACTATGTGGGAGAGGCAAGATTGGGACAATATGAGAGAATAGCATTGAAACATGTATATTACCAAATGTAAAATAGATGACCAATGTAAATTCAGTACATGAAGCAGGGCACCCAGAGTTAGTGCTCTGGGACAACCCAGAGGGATGGAGTGGGGAGGGAGGTGAGAGGGGGTTTCAGGATGGTGGGACACATGTACACCCATGGCTGATTCATGTCAATGTATGGCAAAACCCACCACAATATTGTAATTAGCCTCCAATTAAAATAAATTAATTGAAAAATAAATTCCAGCAGGTCAGGTTTGTTCTTAATTTCCCCTGAGATCAAGCCTTGTTAAGAAGAACAGAGTGCTCTTGTGTATTTCAAAATCCTTCCTTTCCCCGTCCTCCTGCTTCTGATCCATAAAGAAGTTGTTGGTATTTTAAAGTCTGTTCAGCCTTTGACTTGATAGGATGGAGTGGCGTCTTCTAAGCTCCTCACTGGTGGACTAGGTTGCTTCATTTTCCTCATCTACAAAATAGGCACAATAAACAGTATCTCTCCATAGACTTATGGTGATAATTAAATGGATTAAAGCATATAAAGCATTGGGAGCACAGGTCTTGGCACACAGGAAGTATTCAGTAGATTTAGCGATTCTCCTCTTCCATTTCTGCTCACTCTTCTCGATGTTACCGTATTGTTATCATTTCTATTGTTCCACTGTTTTGGATAATGAGCCTCCTCTCTCAGCTTGCTAAGGACAGCTTGTTACACATAGTTGAGGATTCTTATAGTGGAATTTTGGGAGGAAATATTTTATTTTTCCATGACCTTTTCTAATAGAATAAATACAGGAAACTATTTTATGTTTTTACTGGTGATATGTTCCTCAATTCAAGAATGGTAAAACATCCCATATTCCACTTTTCCTTGTTTATCAGAAGATTACTTTTCTGGTAAATTTTTCCTTTATGTTTTTACTTTCACTTTATAGCTAATTGAGAAATTGAAGTTAATTTTATTGGAAACTCCACCATATGATTTAAAAGGGAAAAATATGATCCAGTACCAAGGATCAATTCTAGAACTGCAGGAGCTCCTTCATCTTAAGTTTAACAGAGCCACAGAAATACTTCTCACTGTAAGTGTGATGTTTTGCTTTATATGTTATTAATATCTTTTGTAAGTGTTAAGATTTTATATAATTTTTAAAATCCAATATCATTTTTTAAAGATTTAAAAGGTTAAGGAAAAGTAAGAATAATTTAAGGCACAATGTATTTATCTTTGTTTTAAATTAATTTATTTTTTTCTTTACATTATCATGTTGGTTTTGCCATACATTGACATGAATCCGCCATGGGCATACATGTGTTCCCCTTCCAGAACCTCCCTCCCACCTCCCTCCCGAACTGTGAATATTTTATTTTTAAAGGAATAAAACATCAGTATAGCTAAATTCTAGATATTTTCTCTTATACTTGCTAAAGTTTAGTAGGACCATTATGAAAATAAACTCACAAAATCTTGTATGTTAGATATTCACTCTGGATGAATCAGTTGACACAAGATTACAATTATTGATAGTCACTCTATTTTTCACAGCTATCTTAGCACTAATGGTAATGTTCAACTAATCATAGAGCCATTATTATTATTTCTATGAAAGTTAATAATAATTTCATAATTTTAATAGCCAGTCCATATTTAAAATTTCCCCTAATATTCCATGAATATCTCCTATAGTGTTTTGTTTTGCTTTTTTTTTTTAAATCAGAAAACAGTATAAGATCATACCCTGCTTTTGGCTATTTTGTGTCTTAGTTTCTTTTTTCTTCTGGTCTAGAACACAGTAACCTTTATAGACTTGGTAGAATGTTTTCTAATTACAAAAAGAACTGCAAAGATGGCTTATTGTTTTTGTTAAGCTATTCTTAGCAGTAATACTCATTTTAAAATTTTGCAACTATCTTATTTATATTGCAAGAAAAAGCCAGTAAGGAAATGTGTTATAATTATTAGTGATCAAGATTTTTATTTTAAGAGAAAAAAAGGTATGTTATATAGAAGAGAAGATTAGAAAAAACACTGTAATGTTAAATTTATAATGGAAATATCAGTATGAACCAGATTTCTCTTTATTCCATGAAAAGGAATAAGTTCTAATTGGGGTAAATAGCTGATTCAAGCTTAGGGCAGGGAATTTGAAAGATGAGATTGTTATTGCAAGATGAGTTTTTGCATTATCTTGTGCTAGAAAGCAAGTAAATACGCAAAGACTAATGGAGTCATAGGTAAAGGGACAAGACTAGCTTAAAAAAGCTCCCAGTGGTCAAGTTGGAGATAATTTGAATATCAAAAAGAACAATGACTATAATTTATTAAAGCACATTGATTAAAATAAAAATTCATAAGTCTACAGTGATACCCCAAAAAGGAAGAAGGAAAGTGGGGTAGGAGTAGAGAGAACAATTCTTTATAGAATACCATCTGATGAATGTGGAAGGAAGGGACAGTAAGATAATCACCATTTTTCAATCCCCAGTGTAATAATGGATAAAGATATTTAACTGCTTCCTCAGTATTTAGGTGAAAAGTTTAGGAAAATGTCATTCTCATAACGCCACAGTATTTGAGCACAGATCACTTACTGACTAAGATAAATGTGCTTTGCAATGGAAAGGCATGGGTAGTCACCACCTGAACCCAGTGATCAGGTCCACACTGTTAGCAGCAGGACATCGTATGCCTCCTGATAGGATGCAACGTGAAGAACACAACTTCCCATAAGGTGCCTTCTTGCAGAAAATCATTCATCTAATCTGATTCAACCTACCCTGACCTAACTTCCAGTATACAAAAAATAAAGGAGACAGAGGAGCAAGTTAAACTGTGAGGGAACAGCTGGATAAATTCAAACAATGTGAACAGTTCTACAACAGTTTTGTTATTTAGGCCACACTGAGTGACTTGTGGGGTCTTAGTTCTCCCACCAGGGATTGAACCTGTGCCCCTCTGCAGTGAAGTCCTAACCACTGCCAGGGAAATCACAGAACAATTACTTTTAAAACAAATAGCAATAAATTCAACTCCCAGTACTTTTAAGTTTTTACATTATAGGAGCTGAACACATGTTGGCTTATTTAAGTCCTTTTAATGAACTAATGTCTTAAGCAAGAGGCATGAAGCTATTTTAGTCTTCATTAAAGAATTCTAAAGAATATCCTTAAATGGTATGTTGATTATCGAGTATTAGACTAGTAAAACACAGAACTCATAGGGATATTTTGTTTTGTAAACTTGGTGTGTTCAGGAATAGGCTGACTTTTGCAGTAGCATAAGATAAGGATAAAGTTAAGATTAGGATATATAGTTTAAATGAGAAGTCATGATAATGTTAAAATTGAAAAGGGTAATCTAAAAGCAATCTACAAGAGCTACCTGGGAATATAGGAGCAACTACCATCCTTAGACACTTAAGAGAAACTGAGTAGGAAAAGGGGAACACATTTAAGTGAGTAAATACATTTGTATCATTTAGAGAATTATTTAAAACAATTCTTTGTTATTTTTATTGAACCTTATTTTTACCCAAATTACTTTTTTAAGTATTGAAGGGAATCCAACACCTAACTGATGAAATAACTTATCTAAATTGAGTAATTTATGAGGCCTCTAATCTTAATAATGTTTTCTTTTTTTCTTACAGCAAGCTAGTACTTTAGCAGATCTGGACAGTGGAAATATGGAAAAAGTCATTCGAGATGAAAATGTTACTCTCTATATATGGGCAAACCTCAAGAAGAATCCAAGGTATTGCCATGGGTGATGCTGTAGATCTGAAGACATTAGAGTCACATGACCAAGCAGATGCCTGTTGCATTACAGCATGGCATACTTATAAAAACCCATCTTAGGAAGTCAGCCAGTTAGGGTTTAATTCTGAGACCTGTTGTTTATCTTAGGCAAGTTACTTAGCCTTGTAAGGTCTCAGTATATCAATAGTGAAATTATTTTTATCACTTAATAGGATTGGGCTGAAGATTAAATGTTAATACATGTAAAGGTCATACATAACAAGATGTCTAATATAAATATACACTGACTAGATATCGGAGTCTCCCTCTTTTTTTCACTCACTCAGCCTCCCTCCCCACCAAACAGTAGAAGTGATAGGTGCTTCCTATGGGACCGTCTGAAGCTTTTAAAAATTTATTTTGTGTGAACTATGAAAGTAGCATCAACATATATACACTATCAGGTGTAAGATGGATAGCTGGTGAGAAGTTGCTGTGTAGCAGCAGGGAGCCCAGTCTGGTGCTCTGGGATGACCTAGAGGGATAGGGTAGGGTAAGGGGAGGGAGGTGAGGGAAGGAGAGGGAAAGTGGAAGTCGCTCAGTTGTGTCTGACTCTTTGTGACCCCGTGGAGTATATAGTGCATGAAATTGTCCAGGCCAGAATACTGGAGTGGGTAGCCTTTCCCTTCTCCAGGGGAATCTTCCTAACCCAGGGATCAAACCCAGGTCTCCCACATTGCAGGCAGATTCTTTACCAGCTGAGCCACCAGGGAAGCCGGTATGTATGTGTAATTATGGCTGATTTGTGTTATTATATGGCAGAAGCCAGTACAACATTATAAAAATATATATTTAAATTTAAGAAATAACACTTTCAAAAATAATTTCATATTTATTATTTTTAGATTATTTAAATGATGTTTTCAACAAAGTAATATCATTCTGAGGAATAATAGAGATAAAGACAAATTCATAATCACTTGGCTGCTGTTTTACTCAAACGTTTCAAAATAATTGAGTTACTATGGCACAATGAGTTTTAGAGAAAAATTATCAGAATAAAAGTTAGGAGGTCTAGGTTTCTAGTGCCAGCTCTAAAAAGACTAGTCATAACAACAGTGGGAAAAATTGAACTTTATTTTTGATATTTAGTAAAAGGAAGGAACAAAATATTTTCCAAGTTCAAATTGCTACAAACTACTCTGTGGTTAAATTTTCATTAAATTTTTTATTCATTTATTTTTGGTCACACTGTGCGGCTTGCAGAATCCTATTTCCCCAACCAGGGACTGAACCCACACCCATGGCAGTGAAAGTGTGGTGTCCTAACCAGGGGACTGCCCTCTGGTGGAAAATAATCTGTATAATTTTAAAAGAATAAAAGTAAAATGAGCAGCTCTGTATTAACTACCCAGGTTTAAAAAGAGAATTAGATAGTATTCTTTTACTAAGATAAGGACAACTTAGTGGTGGCAGAACAACTTTTGTTTTACTTTGATGGTGATGAAGAGGGGCAGAGGGTGGTTGGGATGGTGAGTTCAGTGTGGGACTTGTTGAATTTGAAGTTACCTATGAGACTGTTAGGCATCGAAGTGTAACTGTCTGAAGGAATTGAGAGAAATGTGAGTTGGAAACATATTTGGAGGCATTATTAGCATTGTTGTCGTTCAGTCACTAAGTTGTGTCCAACTCTTTTGTGACCCCATGGACTATAGCCTGCCAGGCTCCTCTGTCCATGTGATTTCCCAGGCAAGATTACTGGAATGAGTTGCCATTTCCTTCTCCAGGGGATCTTCCTGATTCAGAGATCAAACCTGCATTTCCTGCATTGGCAGGCAGATTCTTCACCAGTGATACACCAGGGAAGCCCAAGTTTTGGAGACATGTTTGGGGAAGTCATTAACATACAGATCAATAGTTCTTAACTTTTTAGAAATCAACTCTTATGAACTTTATTACATATGTGCACACATATGTAAGGGAGTTTTTTAACCTTTTATAGTTCATTCAGGGATGCTTCTTCCCCTTGGAAACATAGAGCTCATTGAAGTCATAGAAATAATAATATCCAGGGAGAACATGTAGAAGGAGGTGAAAGGAAGACTCAGGCTGAGTGACATCAGCATTTAAGGGATGGTTAGGAAGTGCAGTTCAGTTCAGTCGCTCAGTTGTGGTTAGGAAGGAGGCTGTACAAAAAGGAACCAGAGAAGGAGCTCTGGAGTATGGAGCCATGGATCCCAAGAGACAGTTTTGAGATGGTAACATCAGCAACCTAGTCTAAATGCTGCAAAGAGAGCAAGTTAAGGGTATTCACAAGTACTCAAAACTCTGGTGAAATTAAAGAGGAAATAATGGTTAGGTATAAATTCACAGTGGACAGAGAACTTCCTAGAGCCTCATCTTTTTTGTTAAATTAATTAACAGGTACAGAAGTATCAGATTCTCTGAGACACAAACTGGATTTGAAATCCCAAGGATATTAGCAACATCTGACATCGCTCTACGACTCCTGCACACTCACTACGATCATGTCACACCCCTGAGCCCCGTTCTGACACCATCACAAGAACACGTTTCCACAGTAACTGACTCTGTCAAAGAAGAAGTTAAGAATGTGCAAACAGCAGTCAGCAAAGATCTCCAAGAAGAGAACAAACAACAAGAAAATGAGTCTAACTCAGTTCATGAGGAAGAAATAAAAGCTGAGGAACAAGGTGATGTCGAAGAGCAAATGGTAGGACACTTTAAATGTACATTTTTTTCTTCATGTAACGGGTGTTATTAGATTCTCTTGATGCATTCTCAAGATTTTTTCCTAAACAGATAGAAACTGAAAGCCACTTTCTAACCAGTGGCTCAGTTTTGAATGTTTTTTTCCTTTGCCTTCTGTATTCATAGTCACTATTTATAGTTGAGCTCGTTGCTTCCACATCCTAAAGTTGAGCACAGAAATTGCTCATTTTTATTTTAGTTTCATTCCCAAAAAGCTTTGAAGCAATTTAATTTGTGGGCATTTATTATATTTCAAATTCATTTAAGGGAACTTATGATAAATACTTTCTCAAAATGAAGGATTAGTTACTTCTTCAGGTTTTGGTTTTGTAAGAAGGAATTTAATGAGGTAAAAACTAATTTTTTAAAACTGTTGTACTTCTCTTTTAAAAATTGACATCTTTAGATATAATAATATGTTAGGTGCTATGTGCTCAGTCACTCATTCATGACTGACTCTTTGTGGCCCCATGGACTGTAGCTGGCAAGTCTTCTCTGCCATTGATTTCCCAGGCAAGAATACTGGAGTGGGTAGCCATCTCCTACTCCAGAGGAACTTCCTGACCCACGGATAGAACTCGAGTCTCCTCTGTCTCCTGCATTGGCTGGTGGATTCCTTACCACTAATGCCACCTGGAAAGCCCAATAATACACTATAATAATCATATTTTAGTAGTTGGTTTCTGCTCTCTTCATTCTGTTTCCAGGACTTTCAAGCCACTTACCTATTATGGTAAAGTAAATTGTTTCTTTAGCATTTAATAGAACTTTCTCAGAACTGAACAGCTTTTTGTTTGGCCATGGACAGTTTGATTTTAGGAAGGACCAGGTTTTCCTATAAGTGCTTAAATTAATATTGCATTGGCTTATTGGTTTGTTTTCTTTAAACACAGATAGGGTTTAGAATTAAGTTGAATACGAATTAGAAATCAGAATAAATATTATTAGGTATTCTAAGAACACATTTAATGGAAAAGTGTCATTTGGTTACACCAGAATCAAAAATTGTAGTGATTCTACATTAATGTAAAAGATGGATATAAGGCACAATGGTCAGTACAAAGAATAGTATTCAGAGTGTGATTATGATAATGAAAAAATCAAAAAGGCATAAAAGGAGGAGAAACCTATATATAACTAATACTTCAGAGAGGTTAGAAATAAGTGATTTGTTCTTTAAAAGTTGTCACTCGTACAGAAATGTTTTTTGAGCAATCTGGTAGGTTTTAAAATTAAAGAAAAATATCATTTTTCCTCTCAAGTAGCATGGTAGCTTTACTAGAGTTCAATAACATTTCCAGTTTTCTTCCTTTTCCTGAACATGTAGGAAGATTATACTCCTCTCCCTCTTAAAATTAGGGGTGACCATGTGACTTGCTTTAGTTAAGAAGACATGAATTGATGTAACGCACTGATTTCTAAGGGAGAAAAGATAAAGAATGAGTAAATGGGCCCTGGATGTCACATTATTTAAACATGCTGTAAGAAACAAAATGAAGACCTGTACACTTAAAATAAGATTTTGCAAGATTTGTGATTGAAAATTCATGAAAACAACAAATAAAAAGGTATCAAAATTGTTTATATGAAAAGGTGTTATCTAAAAAAGTTTGGTCTTGATCTGATAAAAATATTGAATAACTTCTGCTCCTCAAATTCCTTGATCATATTTTATGAAAAACTCACCAACAGTTTACCTCCAAATTTCATATTATTAATTTAAAGTTGTGAAATAATTTAGAAAAGATATAATTTGAAATATTACTTAAATTTAGATGGCTTTAGCAGTTCTTCCTATGTATGTATGTCTCAGTTGAAGCACCTCATGTAAATGATGACTTATTGTAGTTCTATGTCTAAAACTACTTAAAATAGTTTCACATTAAATATATCAGCACATGAATTCACTGTAATACCACATAGTGCAGTTTTCTATTTTTCTCAAAGTCTGTCATCTATTAGAGTAAGAAGTCATTTCCTTTACTCTCAGTCGCTGAGCTCCAAGTTACCAAACCAAGTTTTCCTCCATTAACAGGCCCTTTCCAATGTGTTTAAGTACATCTGTTTTTTCCTGTTATTCTTCAATGTTTTATTGAACCTCTTCAATCTATAATGATGACTAAAGGTATAAATATAATGATGACTAAAGGTATATACAGTCAGCAAAAACAAGACTGGGAGCTGACTGTGGCTTGGATCATGAACTCCTTATTGCCAAATTCAGACTCAAATGGAAGAAAGTAAGGAAGACCACTAGACCATTCAGATATGACCTAAATCAAATCCCTTATGATTATACAGTGGAAGTGAGAAACAGATTTAAGGGACTAGATCTGATAGACAGAGTGCCTGATGAACTATGGACGGAGGTTCATGACATTGTACAGGAGACAGGGATTAAGACCATCCCCAAGAAAAAGAAATGCAAAAAAGCAAAATGGCTGTCTGAGGAGGCCTTACAAATAGCTGTGAAAAGAAGAGAAGCAAAAAGCAAAGGAGAAAAGGAAAGATATTCCCATCTGAATGCAGAATTCCAAAGAATAGCAAGGAGAGATAAGAAAGCCTTCCTTAGCAATCAGTGCAAAGAAACAGGAAAACAACAGAATGGGAAAGACTAGAGATCTCTTCAAGAAAATTAGAGATATTAAAGGAACATTTCATGCAAAGATGGGCTTGATAAAGGACAGAAATGGTATGGACCTTACAGAAGCAGAAGATATTAAGAAGAAGTGGCAAGAATACACAGAAGAACTGTACAAAAAAGATCTTCACAACTCAGATAATTACGATGGTATAATCACTCACCTAGAGCCAGACATCCTGGAAAGTGAAGTCAAGTGGGCCTTAGAAAGCATCACTACAAGCAAAGCTAGTGGAGGTAATGGAATTCCAGTTGAGTTATTCCAAATCCTAAACGATGATGCTGTGAAAGTACTGCACTCAATATGCCAGCAAGTTTGGAAAGCTCAGCAGTGGTCACAGGACTGGCCCAAAGAAAGGCAATGCCAAAGAATGCTCAAACTACCGTACAATTGCACTCATCTCACATGCTAGTAAAATAATGCTCAAAATTCTCCAAGCTAGGCTTCAGCAATACATGAACTGTGAAATTCCAGATGTTCAAGCTGGTTTTAGAAAAAGCAGAGGAACCAGAGACCAAATTGCCAACATCGGCTGGATTATCGAAAAAGCAAGAGAGTTCCAGAAAAACATCTATTTCTGCTTTATTGACTGTGCCAAAGCCTTTGACTATGTGGATCACAATAAACTGTGGAAAATTCTTCAAGATATGAGAATACCAGACCATCTGACCTGTCTCTTGAGAAATCTGTATGCAGGTCAGGAAGCAACAGTTAGAACTGGACATGGAACAACAGACTGGTTCCAAATAGGAAAAGGAGTATGTCAAGGCTGTATATTGTCACCCTGCTTATTTAACTTGTATGCAGAGTACATCATGAGAAACGATGGGCTGAAAGAAGCACAAGCTGGAATCAAGATTGCAGGGAGAAATATAAATAACCTCAGATATGCAGATGACACCACCCTTATGGCAGAAAGTGAAGAGGAACTAAAAAGCCTTTTGATGAAAGTGAAAGAGGAGAGTAAAAAAAATTGGCTTAAAGCTCAACATTCAGAAAAGTAAGATCATGGCATCTGGTCCCATCACTTCATGGCAAATAGATGGAGAAACAATGGAAACAGTGTCAGACTTTATTTTTGGGGCTCCAAATCACTGCAGATGGTGATTGCAGCTATGAAATGAAAAGATACTCCTTGGAAGGAAAGTTATGACCAATCTAGATAGCATATTGAAAAGCAGAGACATTACTTTGTCAACAAAGGTCCATCTAGTCAAGGCTATGATTTTTCCAGTGGTCATGTATGGATGTGAAAGTTGGACAGTGAAGAAAGCTGAGCACTGAAGAGTTGATGCTTTTGAACTGTGGTGTTGGAGAAGACTCTTGAGAGTCCCTTGGACTGCAAGGAGATCCAACCAGTCCATCCTAAAGGAGATCAGTCCTGGGTGTTCATTGGAAGGACTGATGTTGAAGCTGAAGCTCCAGTACTTTGGCCACCTCAGGCAAAGACTTGACTCATTGGAAAAAAGCCTAATGCTGGGAAGGGTTGGGGGCAGGAGAAGAAGAGGACAACAGAGCATGAGGTGGCTGAATGGCATCACCGACTCGATGAACATGGGTCTGTGTAGACTCTGGGAGTTGGTGATGACAGGGAGGCCTGGCATGCTGCAATTCCTGGAGTCGCAAATAGTTGAACATGACTGAGCAACTGAACTGAACTGAGGCTGCAGTCCATGGGGTCACTAAGAGTCGGACACGACTGAGCAACTTCACTTTTTCTTTTCACTTTCATGCATTGGAGGAGGTTGCAATGGTAACCCACTCCAGTGTTCTTGCCTGGAGAATCCCAGGGATGGCAGAGCCTGATTGGCTGCTGTCTATGGGGTCGCACAGAGTTGGACACGACTGAAGCGACTTAGCAGCAGCAACAGTGACAAAGAGACATCATCTAGAAAAGCTTTCTTGCTTGTATTTATCACTTTCTAACTTCCCCAACTAAACACATGGAAAAATCAAGTCCTTACAAATGGAGTTTTTACATTATAGGATCCGCGTGCTTACAGTTTTTCCTTAAAATTTTTCATGGTGACCATTATGTTTCTTCTCTATATGACCTAGAAATTCTGCCCCTACCCTGAGCATCCCAAACAAATAATCTAACCGCAATACTCATAGGACTAATCCTTATTTCACCACTAGCAGTAAATTTAGCCTACAAGTGGACTCAAAAGGGGTTAGAGTAGACCAAATATGATAATTAGTTTAAATTAAAGCAAGTTTTTATTTTTCACCCATTACATTATGATTAAATTCATAATTATCAAGTTCCTGTAGTCCACATAAATATTACTATAGTATTTACAGTTTCTCCTGGGAGCTTCCCTGATGGCTCAGACGGTAAAAAATCTGCCTGCCAAGCGGGAGACATGGATTTCTGATCCTGGGTCAGGAAGATACCCTAGAGAAGGGAATGGCAACCCACTCCAGTATTCTTGCCTGGGAAATGCTATGGACAGAGGAGCCTGGTGGGCTATAGGCGGGTCGCAAAGAGTAGGACACGACTGAAGCAACTAACATTAGGGGGTCTTAGTATACCAATTCTGCATAATATCTTCCCTACTATTTCTGGAGGGAATAATATTATTATTTATTATGGCAACCCTAGTAATTCTGAACACCCATTTAACTAGCTAGCATAATACCCGTCATCTTACCAGTTTTTACAGCCTGCGAAGCTGCAGTAGGATTATCCCTGCTAGTGATGGTATCAAACACATATTTCATTGATTACATACAAAATCTCAACCTCCAATTTAAAAATTCATTATTCCACATATTAATACCACTAACATGAAAAGTAATATAATTTGAATTAATACTACCACTTTCAGTTTACTAGTTTTATTACCTTAGTCCTTCTTAACCAATTTAATGACAGCAGCCTTAACTTTTCATTAATCTTCTCTGACTCTCTAGCAGCACTTTTACTAACTCTAACAACGTCGCTCTTACCGCTCATACCCATAGCCAGGCAATTCCACCTATCCAGAGAATCACTAGCTCAGAGCACTACCCCTATATATCACTACATTATTTGTGTTACAGATATTTCTAATTATCACTTTCACTGGTATGTTGCTTCTTTTCTATTCTATTTTATTTTATTTTCTATTGATTGTATTCTATTCTTATTCAAAACAACACTAGTTCCAACATTAATTACTATTTCTATCCTGGTGGTTCAGATGGCAAAAAAACCTCCTGCAATGAGGAGATCTGGGTTCAATCCCTGGGTTGGGAAGATCCCCTAAAGGAGGGCATGGCAACCCACTCCAGTATTCTTGTCTGGAGAGTCCCCATGGGCAGAGGAGCCTGGCGGGCTGCAGTCCATGGGGTCACAGAGTCAGACATGACTGAGCTACTAAGCACACTAAGGAAACCAAATAAAACAACTCAGTGCAGGAATTTACTTTTTTAAACACCCTCGTAGGATCTCTTCCACTTCTAGTGTATATCCAAAATATTATAGGTTCACCAAACTTTTTAATAATGCAATACTGAGCCCAAACAATATCTAACTCTTGATCCAATATTTTCATCTAATCAGCATGCATAATAGCTTTTACAGTAAAAATGCCCCTCTACAGGTTACACCTTGTGACTGCCAAAGGGGCTTGTAGAATTCTCATCGATGATTTGTAGTTCTTATAGCTGTACTGCTCAAACTGGCTTGCAAGGGTATACTACGAAGCACAACAATCCTAAACACCTTAAGCTATATACAGTGGATCCATTCCTTATATTATCCTTATGAGAAATAAATATAACCAGCTCAATCTGTTTGCACCAAACAGACGTTAAAAAATCACTCATCAGATACTCCTCCATCAGCTCTATGGTGCTTGTCATCGTAGCGCTCCGCTTTCAAACACCTTAACGATTTGTAGGGGCTTCCCTGGTGGCTCAGACGGTAAAGAATCTGCTTGCAGTGCAGGAGACCTGGGTTTGATTGCTGGGTCAGAAAGATCCCCTGGAGAAGGCAATGGCAACCCACTCCAGTATTCTTGCCTGGGAAATCCCATGGACAGAGGAGCCTGGCGGGCTACAGTCTGCGATTCTAGGAGTCAAAGGCAGGTTAGCGACTAAAGCACACGATCACCACCACCCTAAAAACTGCCCATGGCCCCACATCATTTATACTATTTTTCCTAGCAGAATATTTGACATCCTTTCATGTGCTTGTGGACCATTTGTATATCTCATCTGGAGAAGGGTCTATGCAGGCCCTTTGTCCATTTAAAAAATTAGTTTCTTTGTCTTTTTGTTGATGAGTTGTAAAAGTTCTTGATGTATTCTAAATAACAGACTCTTATCAAATGCATAAGGTGTAAATGTTTTCTTCCATTCTGTGGGCTGTCTTTCTACTTTCTGGATAATGTCTTTTGAGGCATGAAAGTTTTTAATTTTAAGAAAATCTAATTTATCTATTTTTTCTTTCATTGTTTGTGCCCTGATGTCAAACCATAGAAACCATTGTTAAATCCAAGGTCATGAAGATTTATCACCATTTTTTCTCCTTGAATTTATGCAGTCATTCCATTGAGGAATGGTTCCAGGACTGCTATGTGGATACCAAAATTTGCAGATGGTCAAGTTCCTTATATAAATTAGCTTAATATTTGCATATATCTTACACACATAATCCCTTATACTTTAAATCATCTCTTGATTACTTGTAATACCTAATACAATATAAATGCTATGTAAATAGTTATCAGCAAGGCAAATTCAAGTTTTTCGTTTTGGAGTCTTCTAGAATTATTTTTTTGGAATATTTTTGATCCACAGTGGGTTGAATTTGTGGATGCAGAACCCACAGATATGGAGAGCTGACTAAGCTTTTTGTCTATTTTGACCTAATTTTTATATGTGATATGTGAATTCAGTTTCATCCCTGTGTGCATAGATAGTGGCTTAGTTTTATCTGTTGATAAAATCATTCTTTCCCCAATTGAATATTTTCCACCCTTATCAAAAACCAGTGACTATATATGGACGTGTCAACTGGACAACAAAAAAAATTTTTTTTAGCTCTCCATTCAATTCCATTGATCTATATCTCTATGCCAGTTTTATTTACTGTCGTTTTGTACTAAGATGTGGAATTGGCAAGAGTGAGCCTCCAACTTTGACTTCCAAGATTGTTTTTGCTCTTTGGAGTCCCTTGAAATTTCATATGAATGTTAGGATAAACGTGTTTTTCTCCCCAAAAGCCTTTGGGAATTTTAATAGGAATCACATTGAATCTGTAGATTGCATTATGTAACATTACCATCTTAACAATGTTAAGTCTTTCCATCACTATGATTTCTTCACATCATTTAGGTTTTTTTTCATTTCTTACAGACGTGATTTGTGATTTTCAGTGTAGAAGTCTTGTACCTTGATTGATTAAATCTTTTCCCAAGTATTTTACTGGTATTGACATTATTTAAAGTGGAATTGTCTTAAATTCCTTTTGAGAATATTTATTGCTAGTATATACAAATAGCTTTTTGTGTATTGATATTTTGTCCTATAACTGCTGAATTAGTTGACTAGCTCAAGGAATTTTTTGTTGACTCTTTGGGAAGTTATATATATAAAATACTGTCACTGTGAATAGATATGGCTTTACCTTCTATCATATGTGGATGCCTTTTATGTCTTTCTTCATTGCCCTGGGTAGAACTTTCAGTACAATACTGTAGCAATGGTGAGAGTCAGCATCTTAATCTTTTACTGATTTCAGAGGTAATCCTTTCAGTCCTCAGCATTGAGCATGATGTTTGCTATGTGTTTTTTCTAATGTTTTGCATCATAGTGAATGAATCTCCTTTTCCTCCTACTTTTGTTAGTGCTTATATGGTGAAATAACACTAGTATTTGTTTAAAGCTTTTTCTGCATCAAGTTATATGATCATACAGTAATTGTCTTGTATAACATTGCTTGGATTTCATTTAATAATTTATTACATTGCTTGGTTTAGTATACTAACAACTTGGAATTTCTGGTATTGAGACACTTGCTTATGATGCACAATCTTTTCACTATGCTGTTGGTTTCATATTGCTATTATTTTGTGAAGGATTCTTACATCTTTGTTTAGAAGGAATGTTGATACATAGTTTTCTTTCTGTGATGTCTTTGTATGATTTGATTAGATTGGGGTTGGTGCTTTAAAGGACTAAGATTAGGGCTGAGAAGTGGTATGGGAGCTGACCTGGGGCTAGGTTAAGGTTGGAGTTTATGATTATGGTACATGGTTTATTATTTTTGGTTTGTATTTTAGTTGTGGTTATAGTTAATTGTTATGGTTGAAAGCTTATGGGTATGGTTTCTGGTTACAATATATTGTTTCTGGATATAAACTGTGGTTTATGGCTCTGATTTCAGCTTCTTGTTACAATGTATGTACTATGGTTTTGGTTTCAATTTCTAGCTATGATTAGGTTTATATTTATGGTTTATAACATAGATATATGATTATATGATATATGATTTTATGGCTTTTTGGTTAAGGTTAAGTAAGGTTTTATTGTACAGGTAAGGGTACAGGTATGAGCTAGGGTTTAGGGGATAAGGTTAGGAGTGAGGTTTAGGGTTTTTCTTTGTAAATCTACCTAAAGCTTTGTCAATTTTGTTTATCTTTGCCAAAAAAAGGACCTTAGTTTTATTGATCTTTTCATTGTCCTTTTAGTCTCTTTTATTTATTTCTGTTCCTGTCTTTGTTATTTCTTTCTATTAATTTAGAGCTTCATTTTTTCCCCCCTAATTTCTTGAGGTTTAACGTTAGTTGTTAATCTGAGATCTTTTTTATTTCTTCATGTAGGCATTTAGTGTTGTGAAATTCCATCTTACAACTGCTTTCACCTTATCCCATAAGTTTTGGTATATTGTATTTCCATTTTCATTTGTCTCAAGATATTTTTTTAAATTTCTTATTTGACTCATTAGTTGTTCAGTAGCATGTTATTTAATCTACACATATTTGTGAATTTTCTAGTTTTTTTCTTGTAATTGATTTCTGGTTTCCTACCATTGTCATCAGAGATGCTTGATATGAGTTCAGTCTTCTTAAATTTATTAAGATTTATTCTGTGAGGTAACAAATGATCTATCCTGGAAAATGTTCCTTGTATACTTAAGAACATGTATTCTGATGCTTTTGGGTGGGATATTCTGTTTCTGTGTGTTAAGTCTGTCTTGTCTAATGTGTTGTTTAAGGCCAATGTTTCCTTATTGGTTTCTGTCTGGATGATCTCTCCATTGATACAATTAGGATATTAAAGTCTCTTACTATTAATATTATTGTATTGCTTTCTATTTCTCCCTTTATGTCTAATTTGTTATATATATATATATGTATTAGGTTCTCATATGTTGGGGTGTGTAAATATTTACAAATGCTATATTTTATTAGATTGACTCCTTTATCATTATGTAGTGACCTTCTTTGTCTTTTGTTACACTCTTTGTCTTAAAACCTATTTTTTGCTGATAAAAGTATAGCTGCCCAGCTCTTTTGGTTTCTATTAACATAGAATATCTCTTTTCATCCTTTCACTTTCAATCAATGTATGTCTTTATATGTAAAGTGAGTTTCTTATAGGCAGCACGTTGCTGGGTCTTGTGTTTTTATCCATTCAGCCATTCTACATCTTGTGATGACTGGAAAATTTATCCTATGTACGTTTAAGATAATTTTTAATAAGTATATACTTATTGCCACCATGGTAATTATTTTCTGGTTATTTTGTAATTCTTCTGTTCCTTTCTTCTTTTCTTCCTCTCTTTCTTTGCAATTTGATGGTTTTTTAAACTGGTATGCTTAGATTCTTTTATCTTTATCTTTTATGTATTTACAATAGATTTTTGCTTTATGGTTACCATGAAACTTACATAAAGCAATTTTTATTTATAGCAATGTATTTTAAATTGGTAGCAACTGAAATTTGAATGCATTCTGGAGTTCTACATTTTTACTCCCCACTGCTACATTTTATGTTTTTGATGTCATAATTTATATTTTTATCTTGTGTGTCTCTAAATTATTATGGTTATGTTTATTTTACTACTTTGTCTTTTAATATTCATACTAGCTTTATAAATGATTAACCCACCATTTTTGTATTATTCTGAATTTTACTATATATTTTTCTTTACCAATGAGATTTATATTTCCATGTTTTCCTGTTGCTAACTAATGCCCTATATTTCAGCTTAAAGAAATACCTTTAACATTTCTTGTAAGGCTGGTCTAGTGGCAATGAACTTTTTTAGTTTTTGCTTGTCTGGAAGACTCTTCATCTGTTCTTCACTTCTGAATGAAAATGTTGCTGAGTAGAGTATTCTTACTTTTTTTTTCTTTTGTTAATAGCTCAAGGAATATGCTATTCCACTCTCTTCTGGCCTACAGATTTTCTGCTGAAAAATATGCTTATAGTCTTATGGAAGCTCCTTTGTAAGAGTTGGACATGATTGAGCGACTTCACTTTCAGTTTTTCACTTTTTGTATGTAATAAGTTGTTTTATCCTGCTGCTTTTAAGATTCTTCCCTGTCTTTAACTTTTGGTGCTTTAATTATAATATATCTTGGTGTGAGCTTCTTTGAATTTATCTTTTCTTGGAACTCTCTGGGCTTCCCAGTTCTGGATGTCTGTTTCGTCCCCCAGGTTGGGAAGTTTTCATCTATTACTTCTTCAAATAAATTTTCTGGCCCTTCTCTCTCTCCTGTCCATCTGGGACCCCTATAATGCAAATGTTGCTCTTCTTGATGTTGTTCCATAAGTCTCTCAAGCTATCTTTACTTTTTCTCGTTCTTTTTTCTTTTTGCTTGGGTGAGTTCTACTGCCTTGTCTGTGGCTTCTCTGATCCTTTTCTCCTGCTTTATCTAGTATGCTGTTGAATCTCTCTTTTGTATTTTTTCAGTTCAGTTACTGTATTTTTTAGCTCCATGGCTTCTATTTGGTACTTTCTTATAGTTTATCTTTGTTAAAATTCTCAGTATGTTCCTTTATTCTTCTCCTAGGCTCAGTGAGCATCTCTATGACCTTTCATCTGAGTCTTTAATCAGGTAAATCATTAAAGTCTTTTTCTGAGGTTTTATATTTTTCTTTTGCTTGGAATATATTCCTCTGTTTCTTCACTTTCCTTGACTCTCTGTATTGGTTAGATAAAACAGCCATCTCTCCCAGTGTTGAAGAAGAAGCCTTGTGTAGGAGATGAAATTTATCCTTCAACACTGCTGTGGTTTTCTCTCAATCTTTGTGCTTGTACAAGCACCTACTTTATTTTTAGTGACTCCCAGTAGTTGAGGATGTGCCAAGAGCTGTCAGTGTCCCAAAAGGAAGGCGCTCAGTCAGCACCTAGGTCCAGGCTGAAGCCAGACCTTCAATCAACAACCTCTTTTTCTTTGTGTTTGGCTGAGCTTCATGGCTTGCAGCATCTCAGTTCCCTGGCTGGGGATTGAATCCGTGCCCTCAGTAGTGAAAGTACAGATTCCTAGCTACTGGATCACCAGGGAATTTCCAGGCAACACCTTTAAAAATATGCATATGTTTGTCCTCCCTCAGGGGTAGACTGAGAGATGGTCTTTTGGACTTTTCTACTCCCTCTGAGCTGAGCCTTGAGGTGATAGTTAAAAGCTACTTCTTTCCTTGCTACCATCTTGTTGAACTAATGAATACAAGCTCTACTGGCCACCAGAACCAAGCACCCAACAGCCACTCCCTGGGTAGCAGCCATAAAAACCAGGCTGCTGGTGGTGGTGTTATTTAGTCTCTAGGTCATGTCCGATTCTTTGTGACCCCATGTGTAGCCCACTAGGCTCCTCTGTCCATGGAGTTTTCCAGGCAAGACTACTGAAGTAGGTTACCATTTTCTTCCCGAGGGGATCTTCCTGACCCAGGAATTGAACATGTATCTCTTGTTTGGCAGGTTGATTCTTTACCACTGAGTCACCTGCATACCAGATATAAAAACCAGGGCACCAGATACATGAACAAGCTTCCCCTGAGAAATACTTGTGCTCAAAACCGATTGTGCCTGCCTTCCAAAGTCTCTAGGGAGGATGATGGTGGGCTGTCAGATGTGTGTTCAGTTGGAAGCCTGCCCCTTAAGCCATAAACCATCATAGCTGATAAACCATTAGGACTGTTTCACACTGAGCTGCTGGGCCTGTCCTCTCTGCTGTGCCCTAGCGATTGTAGTCTACCAGTTAAAAGCTCGCTCTTTGTTTGTTTCAATCTAGTGGGACCTGTGCATGTGAGCCACACCATCCACCAGAGCCAGGTGATCTAGGGTTAGCCCCTGGGTGATACAAGCTCCTTTGGGGGAGATACTGGCAATCTTTGAGCACAATAAAAGGAAAGCACAAAGATATGGCGCCCACGGGCCTCTGTTTGGGAGTGTAATTCATAAGTTCCCTAGGTGTGTGTTATAGTACGTGCCTGCCCCTCAGGCCTACACTTTAGAATAGTCAAATAAGCCTCTTCAGGTTGCTTTTCAGCTGGCCCCCTCTGCTCTGGGCCCTGGGGCAGGTGAGTCTGTGCAGGGGGCTCTTCAATAACTGCTTCTCAGTTCGTGTGGCCTTATGGTCCTGGTGGAAGTAAGTCCTATTGGCTTTGTTAAAAGCTGAGGCCTGATGTGGTATTCAAACTCTCTGTTCCCCCTCTTGCTTGTGAGCTCCCTCCTGATTGTGGATTGCTGCACAGGGGTGGGTTTATGGTGAGATTGTGTCCCAGCCTCAGCTACCCACTTCACTATGGATGTTTTCCCACTTGCACGGTGTGTAGGAGTTACTCAGATAGCTTTTGGGTGTTTTTTTTTTTTTAAGAGAAAATGTTTCCATGTGCAGCTGTGGATTCAGTGTGTCTGTGGGAGGAGATGGCTTCCGGATCCTCCTACGTTGCCATCTTGGACTAGAACCTATAACTTTTATATGGAAAAATACCTAAGATGATTTGTTAAGATTTTTTTAAGAATGAAACTATATTTGCCATGTCCTGTGCTGTGCTTAGTTGCTCAGTCGTGTCCAGCACTTTGTAACTGCATGGACTATAGCCCACCAGGCTCTTCTGTCCACAGAGATTCTCCAGGTAGGAATACTGGAGGGGGTTGCCGTGCCCTCCTCCAGGGGATCTTCCTAACCCAGGGATTGAACCCAAGTCTCCCGCAACTGCAGGATTCTTTACCATCTGAGCCAGGGAAAAAATGCTTATTTGTGAAATCATAGAACAAAATCTGACAGCTTGCTTAACTAAACAGTGGCTATCTTGGGGTCAAGAGGAGAGGGAGTATGAGAAAGTTGGGATGGTATGTGTGTGCTCAGTCACTCAGTTACATCTGCCTCAAGGCTCCATGTACTGTAGACTGCCATGCTCCTCTATCTGAGGAATTTTCCAGGCAAGAATACTGAAATGGATTGCCATTTCCTCCTCCAGTGGATCTTCCTGACCCAGGGATTGAAACCATGTCTCTTGCATCTCCTGCATTGGCAGGCAGATTCTTTACCACTGCATCACCTGAGAAGCCCCAGAATGGTATTACTATCAGTTATTTTTTATTCTCTTTATACTTACGTATTATTTGACTTTTCAACAAATAAGTACTAAACACACTTTCCTTTCCTGATAGAAAATGAAACAATATATTGGGTTGGCCAAAAAGTTCATTTGGATTTTTCAGTAACATCATATGGAAAAACCCAAACAAACTTTTTTGGCCAACTGATATATCCTTTTCCATTTTTGGTTTTAGAAATGGAAAGTTCATGATAAGCCTCTGTTCATGACACTACACTTGCTATTCTGTCCTTGTGAAATTCCCTTCCTCCCATCAACCTCATCCACTTTACCTAACATCTACTTGTCTTTTAAGGTTTACATTTGTTGATAAAAATTCAGTTAATGATTGAGTTAAGAAAAAAAAAAAGAATTTTATTTGAGCTGATTTGATCATTATAACCTGGGAGGCAGACTCTCAGAAGCTCTGAGAACTGTTCCACTTATTAGAAGTCAAGGCATAGTCACCTACATTTTTGAGGCAAATGATTATACATCAAAGTGATACACTGACATTTTACGTAAAGTTCGCCAAAGATACATAATCTGGCTAAGAATGTACAAAGTGAGAAGTAAATCACCATGACCCCTTACATAGTTGGGAAAGAATGCTAACCTTCAAGAATTTACCTTGCCAACCTCAGAAGAAAGGGTAAAAACACTGATTTTTGTGGTAAGCGTTCCCACGTTTGAGGAGGTCTGGCTAGTGCATAATGCCATTGTACAGTAGGGAGGGCCAATGCAGGCAGGGAGTATGTTATGCTCACAGTTTCTTGTCCAGCTTTAAAATATAAATTTCATTCCATCACCTTCAATCTTATCTCCACAAAGTTCTGCCCTTATTGTAGGCTAAATTAGATGTCTTTCTACTATGCTCCTATCCTTCTGTTTAATAATTAGAATTGTTAACTTAAACACTAAGTTATGATCTTAAGGATAAGAATATCTTGATAGACTTCACATTTACAGTAAGCACAGGTCCTAGTACGTGATAGGAATCAATAATGTATTTTTTTTTTAAAGATTTTCTTCAGTTCAGTTCAGTTCAGTTCAGTTGCTCAATCATGTCCAACTCTTTGTGACCCCATGGACGCAGCACACCAGGCCTCCCTGTCCATCACAAACTCTGGAGGTTTACCCAAACTCGTGTCCATTGAGTTAGTGATGCCATCCAACCATCTCATCCTGTCGTCCCCTTCTCCTTTCGCCTTCAATCATTCCCAGCATCAGGGCCTTTTCCAGTGAGTCAGTTCTTCGCATCAGGTGGCCAAAGTATTGGCGTTTCAGCTTCAACATCAGTCCTTCCAATGAACACCCAGGACTGATCTCCTTTAGGATGGACTGGTTGGATCTCCTTGCAGTCCAAGAGACTCTCAAGAGTCTTCTCCAACACCACAGTTCAAAAGCATCAATTCTTTTATGCTCAGCTTTCTTTATAGTCCAGCTCACATCCATACATGACTACTGGAAAAACCATAGCCTCGACTAGACGGACCTTTGTTGGCAAAGTAATGTCTCTGCTTTTTAATATGCTGTCTAGGTTGGTTATAACTTTCCTTCCAAGGAGTAAGCGTCTTTTCATTTCATGGCTGCAGTCACCATCTGCAGTGATTTGGGAGCCCCCCAAAATCAAGTCTGTCACTGTTTCCATTGTTTCCCCATCTATTTGCCATGAAGTGATGGGACTGGATGCCATGATCTTAGTTTTCTGAATGTTGAGCCTTAAGCCAACTTTTTCACTCTTTTCTTTCACTTTCATCAAGAGGCTCTTTAGTTCTTCTTCACTTTCTGCTGTAAGGGTGGTGTTGTCTGCTTATCTGAGGTTATTGATATTTCTCCCTGCAATCTTGATTCCAGCTTGTGCTTCTTCCAGCACAGCATTTCTCAAGATGTACTCTGCATATAAGTTAAATAAGCAGGGTGACAATATACAGGAACCAGTCTGTTGTTCCATGTCCAGTTCTAACTGTTGCTTCCTGACCTGCATACAGATTTCTCAAGAGGCAGGTCAGGTGGTCTTGTATTCCTATCTCTTTCAGAATTTTCCACAGTTTATTATGATCCACACAGTCAAAGGCTTTGGCATAGTCAATAAAGCAGAAATAGATGTTTTTCTGGAACTCTTTGCTTTTTCGGTGATCCAGCGGATGTTGGCAGTTTGATCCCTGGTTCCTCTGCCTTTCCTAAAACCAGCTTGAACATCTGGATTTCATGGTTCCCATATTGCTGAAGCTTGGCTTGGAAAAAATTTTAAGCATTACTTTACTAGCGTGTGAGATGAGTGTAATTGTAATGTGGACCATTTTTAAAGTCTTTATTGCATGTGTTACAATACTGCTTCTATTTTGTATGTTTTGCTTTTTGGCCTCAAATCATGTGGGGTCTTAGCTGTCCGATCAGGGGTCAAACCTGCACCCCCTGCATTGTGAGGCGAAGTCTCAACCACTGGACTGCCAGTTGTTGTTCAGTCACTCCGTTGTGTCTGGCTCTTTGCAACCCTGTGGACTGCAGCATGCCAGATTTCCCTGTCCTTCACTACTTCCCGGAGTTTGCTCAAATTCATAAGCTATGCTGTGCAGGGCCACCCAAGATAGGTCATGGTAGAGAGTTCTGACAAAATGCGGTCCACTGGAGAAGGGAATGGCAAACCACTTCAGTGTTCTTGCCTTGAGAAGCCCATGAACAATATGAGAAGGACCACCAGGGAAGTTCCTAACTGTTTGTTGAATGGATGAAGGAATGGGCGAATGAATGATGGTTAAGTGATTAAAAGTAGGCCCTAACTTGATTTGTTGTGAACAACTTGTGTAAGAACACTTGCCATATGAAAGAAGTCAGCCGGAACCCACCTTAAGATCAGCCTGTGTTTTGGAGGCACTTAATTAAGACCCCATTACAGTTGGCTGTGCTGGAACCATTTGTGCCACTTTAGGGAATCTACAAGCTTGTCACCAGCAATTCCTGGGACCCTCTCCTCTGCATTTGTGACCCCTGGAGTAATCTGGTATATATGTACATGTAATGACAGGAAATTTTCATTTCCAACCTCACAGCAGCCTTATAAGAAATGTGCTTCTTGCAGTTCAGCTAGAACTCAGAATGTGAAGCAATATTTATGGATGGTGGTGAAGTTCGTATTCCTTTATACTCACAGCAACATGGAAACTATCCTAACCCTAAATTCACTCATAACACTGTTTCCTTGGTGTGGCAAAATACATTATAAATTTTAAAAGCTGGCATGTAAATTCATGATGTGTACATGTGTTTGTGTGAATGTATGTAAATTAAGGACTACCTGTAAGATCAGTAGACAGACTTACTGTGTTTGCCTTTAGAGGAAGAGATTTCTCTATTTTTAAAACTTTTTCTTTAGGATAGGTTGCTTATTTTTATCATTTTAGGTTGGCGTATTTTAGTGTACTACTACATTTCTTTTTAATAAATGCTAATAAGTAAATACTATATCTTTTTAACAAATTTGGAGGCAGATTGCAAGACAAATTTTAGTATAGTAATGTAGGAATTTATGGCCCAAAATATCTGAATTTTGCTTGATACATGATATGATTATAAATACCAGGTATTTAGTACTTTGTTAGTTTAAAAATTAAATGTCTTAGATTTAGAAGATGGTCCAAAGTATCTCTTCCTTTTTCGTGGGTCTATAAAGAATTATGCCACTAGAGGGCTCTGAATACCACATTTTAGTTCATTTACGTATGTAGTAATACTAATACAATAATATTGTCAGTATTGGCTAGTGCTGTCTTCCCAATGAACATTATCTTAGAAAAATTTTAGAATAGCGCAATTTAAGTGTAGCACAATTGCTTTTTGAATAAAAATAATAATCTTCAGAAATATTTTGCTGATCTGTCCCCTTAGAATGGTAATATGTGAACCTTTGAAATTTTTAAAGTTCAAGTTAAGAATAGCCTTTGGACTTACTTCCCTAGTGGTCCAGTGGTTAAGAATCTGCTTACCAATGCAGGGAACATGGGTTTGATCCCTGGTCTAGGAAGATTCCACATACCGCAGGGTAGCTAAGCCCCAACACTGCCACTAGAAAGTAGCCCCTCTCATGCAACAGTGAAGACCGAGTGCAACCAAACAATAAATGGATAAAATAAAATTATTTTTAAAAGAATAGCCTTTGTCTTTAAGATACTCTAAACAGATTTAACAGAAATGTTAGTATATATTTATTGTATATATCTAACATGGACTTCCCAGGTGGCACTAGTGGTAGAGAATCGCCTGCTAGTGCAGGAGACGCAAGAGACCCAGGTTCCATCTCTGGGTTGGGAAGATCCTCTGGAGAAGAAATGGCAACCCACTCCAGTTTTCTTGCCTGGAAAATTCCATGGACAGAGGAGTCTGGCAGTCTACAGTCCATGGGACTGCAAAAAGTTGGACATGACCAAGTGACTGAGCACACACACATATATTTAATATAAATATGAGTATGTATAATATGTAAAACATATATATGAAACATAAAGTTTACTGATTATCTTCTATATGAAATTTGATTGAGGAGGAGAAGTGTGACAGTTCCCATACATTCTGATATATGTAATGAAAGAGATTAGGCATAGGCATTAAGACAGAGAAATGAATCCAAAACAGAAAAGAACATAATTGAACAGATTGGAAGTCTTCTGTGATGAGACGGCATTTGAGCTAAATCTCTTGATAGGTATGGAGGAGTTTAGATGGACAGGAAATTATTTTGCTCAGAGGAAAAAGTGTGGAGAAACAGCCTTAGAGATTTGAGGATTTGTTGACATCATCATGGATAGATTTAAGAGTTTACGAGGACAGCCCACATGAAAAAACCTGCCTTTAACATTCAACAACCTTCAGCTTCCCACAAATTTGCTTGGACCACCCATTTACCTGGTCATACCTTAGACCTTGTTCTTATTTCTTTACTCACTCAGCAAATATTTTTTTGAATGCCAACTTATATATGTTGGCACTATGTGGCCCTCAGGGGACAGCAGTGAAGGACAAATTAGATTCCTACTCTCATGATTTATAATACTTGCAAGTCAGGAGAAACCAACAAATCAGAAAAAAACTGAAGATAGCTGATATTAATAAATGCCATACACAGAATTAAACAAGATAGTATGATAGGAGTGACTGGTAGTAGCTAGATTGGATAGTTACAGATGGCTTGTGTGATTAGTTCTTATTTAAGCTGAGACCCAAATGACCAGAGGGAATCAGCTATATAATGACAAATGTCTTTAGACAGAACTGAGGACCAGGAGGAAGGCCAGTAGACTGGAGTAGAGTAGACACGGAAGAAAGTGGTATGTGATGATGTCAGAGAGGAAAGCAGAAGCCAGGTGAAGCAGGGCTTTGCAGGCCAGAGGGAGAAGTTAAGATTTCATTGTAGATTCAATAAGATGCCATTAGAGGGCTATTTAAGTAGGAGAGTGGCATGGTTCATGACTTAGAAATGTTACTCTGACCACTGTGCAGAGAACAAATTATGAGGGCCTAAAGTGGAAGCATGGTGCATGTGTGTACAGTCTCAGTCCTGTCTGACTCTGCGACCCCAAGGACTGTAGGGTCTCCTGCCTAGCAGGCAGATTCTTTACCATCTGAGTCACCAAGGAAGGCTGGCAGTTGGTAAAGAACCCGCCAATGCAGGAGACTCAAGAGATACAGGTTCAATCCCTGAGTTGGGAAGATCCCCTGGAGAAGGAAATGGCAACCCACTCCAGTATTCTTGCCTGGAAAATTCCATGGACAGTGGAGCCTGGCAGTCTTGGTGGGCTATAGTCCATGCGGTCACAAAGAGTTGGACACGACAGAGTGACAAAAACTCACTTGCCAACTGCACCACCTGGAAAGCCCTAGAAACATGGTATCAAGTTCACTAGTACAAGAAGCATGAGAGGTTGTGGTGGCTTGGACAAAGGTGGTAGTAAGAGACGTGGAAAGGTGGATATGTTTGGGGAAAATGTTGGAGGTAAGATAAACAATCCTGCTGAATTTTAATTTGGGGAAACTAAACAGTTTACCGAGATGGACAGGAATGGGCTGAGTTGGTTGAGAGTGACAGTGAAACCAAAGGATTTTTGGAGGGGCATGGTAAGTTTAGGACACACAAGTGGAAATATCAAGTAGGCAAATGTGAACCTGGGGTTCTAAGGAAAAAGTTGAATCTGCCCACGATATGTGTGTGTAGACTTCCAGGGCTGAGCAACTAAGTGTATGAGGCCTGAAGAGCATCACTAGCCTGGGTTTGGGAACCACCAGCTTATAGGTGGTATTAAAGCCACAGGAGTGAATGAGACTTCAGCACACTCAGGATAACCATTCTTCTATACAAAATGAACCATATGATATTGTATCATATTTTCAAAATTCATCTTCATTTCTTTATCAAGAGTCAGTTCCAACATTATTCTGAAACTGTAAATTATGTTTTGATGATGAAAAAATTGAATTTCTTTTGTATAGATTTTCTTCTGATGGGACAGAAAATTCAAGACATTCTATCAAACATATACATTATCCAGTACTGACATTTTGCAGATGTCCAGTATCACAAGCTTTTGAATTGTGGTATTGGAGAAGAATCCTGAGAGTCCCTTGGGCAGTAAGGAGATGAAAACAGTTGATCCTAAAGGAAATCAACCCTGAATATTCATTGAAAGGACTGATGTTGAAGCTGAAGCTCCAGTACTTTGGCCACATGATATGAAGAGCCAACTCATAAAAAAAGACCCTGATGCTGGGAAAGATTGAAGGCAGGAGAAGGGGACAACAGAGGATGAGATGGCTGGATGGCATTACCACTCAATGGACAACAGCAACAATATCAAGATTTCCTTCTCTGATAATTGTTGATATCAAATCTCCTTTGTTCTCTTCATATATTTTCATATTTTTGTGGCTTTTGATTGGTTTAGTTATGTTTTCACATTTATATCTTTTATCTATCTGGAATTTAGTGTAAAGTAGTTCAGTTCAGTTCAGTCACTCAGTCGTGTCCGACTCTTTGCGACCCCACGGGTGGTAGCACGCCAGGTTTCCCTGTCCATTACCAACTCCCAGAGCTTGCTCAAACTCATGTCCATAGAGCTGGTGATGCCATCCAACCATCTTATCCTTTGTCCCCTTTTCCTCCTGCCTTCAATCTTTCCCAGCATCAGGGTCTTTTCCAATGAGTCAGTTCTTTGCATCAGGTGGCCAAAGTATTGGAGTTTCAGCTTCAGCATCAGTCCTTCCAATGAATATTCAGGGTTGATTTCCTTTAGGATTGACTGGTTTGATCTTCTTGCAGTCCAAGAGACTCTCAAGAGTCTTCTCCAACACCACAGTTCAAAAGCATCAACTCTTCAGTGCTCAGCTTTCTTTATATTCCAACTCTCACATCCATACATGACTACTGGAAAAATCAAAGCCTTGACTAGATGGACCTTTGTTGGCAAAGTAATGTCTCTGTTTTTTAATATGCTGTCTAGATTGGTCATAGCTTTTCTTCCAAGGAGTAAGCGTCTTTTCATTTCATGGCTGCAGTCACCATCTGCAGTGATTTTGGAGCCCCCCCAAAATAAAGTCTCTCACTGTTTCCGTTGTTTCCCTATCTATTTGCCATGGAGTGATGAGACCAGATGCCATAATCTTAGTTTTTTTTTGAAAGTTGAGTTTTAAGCCAGCTTTTTCTCTCTCCTCTTTCACTTTCATCAAGAGGCTCTCCAGTTCCCCTTCACTTTCTGCGATAATGGTGGTGTCATCTGCGTATCTGAGGTTATTGATATTTCTCCTGGCAATCTTGATTCCAGCTTGTGCTTCTTCCAGCCCAGCATTTCTCATGATGTACTCTGCATAGAAGTTAAATAAGCAGTGTGACAATATATAGTCTTGAGGTACTCCTTTCCCAGCTTGGAACCAGTCTGTTGTTCCATGTCTAGTTCCAACTGTTGCTTCTTGACCTGCATACAGATTTCTCAGCCGGCAGGTAAGGTAGTCTGGTGTTCCCATCTCTTTACGAATTTTCCACAGTTTGTTGTAAAAAACAAATTCTCACAACAAACAAAACGTTTGTTGTAAAAAACACAGTCAGGCTTTGGCGTAATCAGTAAAGCAGCAGTAGATGTTTTTCTGGAATTCTTTTGCTTTTTCTATGATCCAACAGATGTTGGCAATTTGATCTCAGGTTCCACTGCCTTTTCTAAATGTGTACAATAGGGGAGAATCTGAATTTATTTTATTTCAAATTTTAGTGAGCTCTCTCAAAACACTTACCATATAAACCTAGGTTTTTCCTATTGATCTGAAATGCCATATGCTACATTCCCAAGTGGCTCCTGAGATCTGTTTCTGGAATTTCTAGTCACCTTTTATGATCTTATTCATGATCCAAATTATGTTTATATCAAGTCAAGTTACATACATATTAAAATAATTTCCACATTACAGTAACTGCACGCAATGAAAAATACTTTGCTAGTGTTCTGTGAAGGTCTTCCATGTTAGAAGCCAATTCATAAACCAGTTGAACCAAGATGTCATTGAAAAGTTATGCTTTAACTACCTTCTCTGCTTCATATTCTGTCCACATTTCCACACAAACAGTTTTTAAAATGTTATTTTTAAAATAGATTTATTATACATTTAGTGTAATTCAAAGAAAAACTCCACTTTGGTTATTGTTGAGACTTGACAAAATACTATGTATTAAAATTTAGCTATAAGAAAAAAGTACGTGGAAAATTTTCTGAAACAGTTATGTTGAAAGAGTACTTTCTTTTAGCAGATATAAACATGATGATAATATGAAGAAAGAAGCATTTTTTCCAGCTTCATTGCCAAGAAACAGAGGGAACTTTAGAATGTGTAAAATGCTGAAGGATTATAGGATCAATAAATGTGGTTTGGAGTTTACTTTTTGTGCAGGAGTATGTTCTAGCTGTGATGACAGGAAAACATTCTAGAATAGTTATCAAGATTCAAGAGCTTGCACCAGAGTGTAAATTGACCCATTGTTTCCATTCTCTAGAAGTCTAGCTTCAAGAGTCAATTAACCTAAAGAATAACATAAAATTATAAAAACGGTAAATTATAGGGTAATATTTTGAGCTAAATACAAGATTATTCTGTTACGTGATGATAGAGATGTGGATAAATTCCTGTTGTTGCATACTGAAGTACTGTGGTTATCAAGGTTCTGTTGAGAAGGTCTAAATTCTTTGATCTCCCTGCAAGATAGAAAACCAGTCTGATCTACATGCTGTAGAATTCTCAAATGTTTGAAACTGTGAATTGGAAAGCCTGACTCCCTTGTTGGTTTGATATCTTTTGATACTGTTGTCAGAGAAAATCCTTCCTATAAGAAAGAAGCGCAAGAACTTCCATATGACCCAGCAATCCCACTGCTGGGCATACACACCGAGGAAACCAGAATTGAAAGAGACACGTGTACCCCAGTGTTCATCGCTGCATTGTTTACAATAGCCAGGACATGGAAGCAACCTAGATGTCCATCAACAAACGAATGAATAAGAAAGCTGTGGTACATATACACAATGGAATATTACTCAGCCATTAAAAAGAATACATTTGAATCAGTTCTACTGAGGTGGACGAAACTGGAGCCTATTATGCAGAGTGAAGTAAGCCAGAAGGAAAAACAACAATACAGTATACTAACGCATATATATGGAATTTAGAAAGATGGTAGCAATAATCCTGTATGCGAGACAGCAAAAGAGATGCAGATGTATAGAACAGTCTTTTGGACTCTATGGGAGAGGGCAAGGGGCAAGAGTGGGATGATATGGGAGAACAGCATTGAAACATGTTAATTATCATATGTGAAATCAATCACCAGCCCAAGTTTGATGCTCAGGGCTGGTGCACCGGGATGACCCAGAGAGAGAGAATCGGGAGGGAGGTGGGAGGGGGGTTCTGGAAGGGGAACTCATGTATACCCAGGGCGGATTCATGTCAATGTATGGCAGAACCAACATGATAATGTAAAGAAAATAAATAAATTAACTTAAAAAAATAAAATTAAAAAAAAAAGAAAGAAATGCAGCTGGCTTCTTATTGGTAGAGAATATCAAAGGCCACCTAGATGTCCCAAGGACATCTCAAATTCAACATATCCACAATCAGATTTACTACTTTTTTCTCCCCAAACCAATTCGTCCTTTTCTTGATCACTGTTACCACCATCTATCTTACTACCTAAGCCAAGCATTTGGAGGTCAGTCTTCTATATCCATTCTCCATCCAAGCTGTGTTGATCTACTTCCTCATCATCTTTCATCTAAGCTCCTTCTAGTGACCCTGATTGCATCTATCTTGATTTCTGCCCCGATCTTCTTACCTTGGACTTCCTAGTCTGAATATTTATTTATTTGTTTTATTTCGTTTATTTATTTAGCTGTATCAGGTCTTAGTTGCGTCATGTGGGATCTTTTGTTGTGGTGCTCAGACCCTCTAGCTGTGGCACAGGCTCCAGAGCACACGGTCTCAGTAGCCACAGCACATAGGTTTAGTTTCTCTGCATCATATGAGATCCTAGTTCCCTGACTTGGGATCAAACCTGTGTTCCCTGCAATGCGAGACAGACTCTGAACCACTGGACCAACAAGAAAGTCCCTGGATTCCCTACTCTTTACAAAGGAATGCATCATCATCTGGCCACCAAAAAACCCTTTCCAAATGCATTTCTTCATGTTACTTTCCTAGTAAGTCTTTTGGGGGCTCTCTTCTACCCATAGAAGAAAATCTAGTCTTTAGAGTGGCATCCAATGCTCTCCACAAGTTGGACCCTGCCTCTCTCCAGCTTCAAATCTTTACCCTCCTAGCCTGTCTCATCCCAACCATACCTGACCACTTGGGGGTGTTTGGAACCCTCTGTTTTGCTTCATACCTTTCCGTCTTCACTCACACTTGGAATTCTCTCCCACCATTTTTGAGGAGACCTAATTATCTTTCAAGATTTAGTCCAAACTTGACCACCTTCCTGTAGTGTTTTCTATGTTTACCACCCACAGACTGTTTTCCCACAGAATTAACCACTCTTGAATAACCAACAAATCGCAGAAGAAATTAAAAATGAAATTCAGTTATGCATGGAAACGAATGAAAATGAAAACACAACAGCTCAAAACCTATGGGACACTGTGAAAGCAATGCTAAGGGGAAAGTTCATAGCAATACAAGCTCACCTCAGGAAACAAGAGAAAAATCAAATAAATGACCTTACTATACACCTAAAGCAACTAGAAAGGGAAGAGATGCAGAAGCCCAGGTCTAGTAGAAGGAAAGAAATCTTAAAGATCAGGGCAGAAATTAATGCAAAGGAATCAAAAGTGACCATAGCAAAAATCAACCAAGCCAAAAGCTGGTTCTTTGAGAAGATAAATAAAATTGACAAACCGTTAGCCAGACTCATCAAGAAACAAAGGGAGAAGAACCAAATCAACAGAATTAGAAATGAAAACGGAGAGATCACAACAGAAAACACAGAAATACAAAGGATCATAAGAGACTATTATCAGCAACTATATGCAAATAAACTGGACAATTTGGATGAAATGGACAAATTCCTAGAAAAGTACAACTTTCCAAGACTAAACCAGGAAGAGATAGATAATATTAATAGACCCATCACAAGCATGGAAATTGAAACCGTAATCAGAAATCTTCCAAAAAACAAAAGCCCAGGACCAGATGGCTTCACAGCTGAATTCTACCAAAAATTTAGAGAAGAGCTAACACCTATTCTACTCAAACTCTTCCAGAAAATTGCAGACGAAGGTAAACTTCCAAACTCATTCTATGAGGCCTCCATCACCCTAATTCCAAAACCTGGCAAAGATGCCACAAAAAAAGAAAACTACAGGCCAATATCACTGATGAACTTAGACGCAAAAATCCTCAACAAAATTCTAGCAAATAGAATCCAACAACACATCAAAAAGATCATACATCATGATCAAGTAGGCTTTATCCCAGGGATGCAAGGATTCTTCAATATTCGTAAATCGATCAATGTAATACACCACATTAACAAATTGAAAGATAAAAATCACATGATTATCTCAATAGATGCAGAGAAAGCCTTTGACAAAATTCAACATCCATTTATGATAAAAACCCTCCAAAAAGTAGGAATAGAAGGAACATACCTCAACATAATAAAAGCTATATATGACAAACCCACAGCAAACATTATCCTCAATGGTGAAAAACTGGAAGCATTCCCCCTGAAATCAGGGACAAGACAAGGGTGCCCACTCTCACCACTACTATTCAACATAGTTTTGGAAGTTTTGGCCACAGCAATCAGAGCAGATAAAGAAATCAAAGGAATACAGATTGGAAAAGAAGAAGTAAAACTCTCTCTGTTTGCTGATGACATGATCCTCTATATTGAAAACCCTAAAGACTCTACGAGAAAATTACTAGAGCTAATCAGTGAATATAGCAAAGTTTCAGGATACAAAATCAACACACAGAAATCCCTGGCATTCCTATACACTAACAGTGAGAAATCAGAAAGAGAAATTAAGGAAACAATCCCATTCACCATCGAAACAAAAAGAATAAAATACTTAGGAGTATTTCTACCTAAAGAATCAAAAGACTTGTATATAGAAAACTATAGAACACTGATGAAAGAAATCAAGGAGGACACAAACAGATGGAGAAATGTACCGTGCTCATGGATTGGAAGAATCAATATAGTGAAAATGAGTATACTACCTAAAGCAATCTATAGATTCAATGCAATTCCTATCAAGCTACCAGAGGTCTTCTTCAAAGAATTAGAACAAATAATTTCTCAATTTGTATGGAAATACAAAAAACCTCGTATAGCCAAAGCAATCTTGAGAAAGAAGAATGGAACTGGAGGAATCAACCTACCTGACTTTAGGCTATACTACAAATCCACAGTCATTAAGACAGTATGGTACTGGCACAAAGACAGAAATATAGATCAATGGAACAGAATAGAAAGCCCAGAGATAAATCCACGCATCTATGGACACCTTATCTTTGACAAAGGAGGCAAGAATATACAATGGAGAAAAGACAACCTCTTTAACAAGTGGTGCTGGGAAAACTGGACAGCCACTTGTAAAAGAATGAAACTAGATCACTTTCTAACACCATACACAAAGATAAACTCAAAATGGATCAAAGATCTAAGCATAAGACCAGAAACTATAAAACTCCTAGAGGATAACATAGGCAAAACACTCTCTGCTATAATCCAAAGCGGGATACTCCATGACCCACCTCCCAGAATATTGGAAATAAAAACACGAATAAACAAATGGGACCTAATTAAAATTAAAAGCTTTTGCACAACAAAGGAAACTATAAGCAAGGTGAAAAGACAGCCTTCAGAATGGGAGAAAATAATAGCCAATGAAGCAACAGACAAACAATTAATCTCAAAAATTTACAAACAACTCCTGCAGCTCCATTCTAGAAAAATAAACAACCCAATTAAAAAGTGGGCCAAAGAACTTAACAGACATTTCTCCAAGGAAGATATAAAAATGGCTAACAAACACATGAAAAGATGCTCAACATCACTCATTATCAGAGAAATGCAAATCAAAACCACAATGAGGTACCACTTTACACCAGTCAGAATGGCTGCCATCCAAAAGTCTACAAGCAATAAATGCTGGAGAGGATGTGGAGAAAAGGGGACCCTCTTACACTGTTGGTGGGAATGCAAACTAGTACAGCCACTATGGAAAACAGTGTGGAGGTTCCTTAAAAAGCTGCAAATAGACCTGCCATATGACCCGGCAATCCCACTGCTGGGCATATACACCGAGGAAACCAGAATTGAAAGAGCCACGTGCACCCCAATGTTCATCGCTGCATTGTTTACAATAGCCAGGACATGGAAGCAACCTAGATGCCCATCAACTGACGAATGGATAAGAAAGCTGTGGTATATATACACAATGGAATATTACTCAGCATTAAAAAAAAATTCATTTGAAGCAATTCTACTCAGATGGACGAAACTGGAGCCCATTATCCAGAGTGAAGTAAGCCAGAAGCAAAAACAACAATACAGTATATTAACACATATATATGGAATTTAGAAAGACAGTAATGAGAACCCAACATGGGAGACAACAAAAGGAACGCAGATGTATAGAATAGACTTGTGGACTTTGTGGATGAGGGTAAGGGTGGGATGAGATGGGAGAAGGGCATTGAAGCATGTTAATTGTCATGTGTCTAATCAATCGCCAGCCCAGGATTGATGCTCGGGACTGGTGCAGCGAGATTTCCCGGGGGGGAGGGAGGAGGGAGGGGGGACCCGGAGGGGAAGCATATGTAAACCCATGGTGATATCATAACAATGTATGGCTAAAACAATAATTAAAAAAAAAAATAAAAAAAAATAAAAAAGAATTAACCACTCTTCCTTTGCATTTCTCTTGTGGACCCCTTCCTGCACTATAGCACCCACTTTGCTTACCTGCTTCCCTAATAGACTGGCAGCTCCTTAAGCAAGGACCTTGGCTTTTTCTTTCTTTTTTATTCTTAGTATCTAGTGATGCCTGTACAATTCAGGCAGTCCGTAAAGCTTCATTGAATGAATGAGTCAATCAGTGAGAAGTGTCAGAGGCTTGATGAAAAGGTTGGCAGAGAATGCATAGTATTAAAACTGGTCAAGAGGAAGATACAGGGAAATATAGTGATGAGAGTAAGAGGCAAGATCATTTATTAAGAAGGACTTGGCTTTGTATGTTAGATGAGGATGAGCAGCATGGTGGGATTACTGATGTTAAGCTTCTGACTAGGATTCTGGTATAAGGTTCTTCTGTTGCTGTACAAAAGGACAGGTGATGGTTGAGAGCAAATGAATTTTTCTGGATATAGTAGTTCTTCCTATTTGCAAATATCAGCACACACATGCTAAAGTTTTATAGAAGCACTGCATTTATCTAGTAGTTTACAGTGTACAACATTCTTTGCTTTTATTATTTTATTGGACCCTTAGACCAATTATCTCCATAAGCTTCAGTTTCCTTTTTGTAAAATGAAGATAATAGCTTAGGATTGTTTACAAGAGGTATTATCTGTCTAGTGCACAGGTGCGTACGAAATCAGTTGTTAGATCAGGCCTTTGTGGCTCGTAATGGTTAAATGACTTGCTTAAGTTCCCAAAGGTAAGTTAATGGTGTGCATGGTGTGCTCAGTCACTCAGTCATGTCTGATTCTTTGCAGCCCCATGGACTGTAGCCTGCCATGGATCGTCTGTCCATGGAATTTTCCAGCAGGAATATTGGAGTGGGTTGCTACTTCTTACTCCAGGGGATCGTCTTGACACAGGGATCAAACCCACATCTCCTGCATTGGCTGGCAAATTCTTTACTGCTGTGCCACAAGGCATATTTAATTTTCTTGAGAGGCTTACCCAAAAACAGGCTTTGGAATTACTCAGAGAGTTTATTGCCAAAATCAAGCAAAACAAAAAATTTGGCTAAAACCAAAATGCCAATATAAATAATATTTGTATAGTCTGCATGGCTTCCTAGTCCTTCTGTTTTATGCTTGGGGGTTTTCTGCAGAGAATGTGAGCAACTAGCTCCTGGCCTTGTGAGGTTTTGTGGAGATATGCTCTCATTTAAGTTAATTTTTAAAGTATTATTTTTGAGTCCAGTTTTAGACCAGAGCAAATGTCCATTTGGGGGCCTGGAATTAAGGTGGCAGAAACCTAGTAGGAACTAGAGTAGGAAGAGAGTGAATCTGGGCTGTGGCAGATATTGACAATCACCCCCGTCTATCCTTGTGTTCTCTATAGTGTCCTGTCCAGGAAGAACCTGAAACCACAAAATATGAAATGGAGATGAAATTACTAAGTGAAACGGTTTCAGCAGGTATTCTTCTAAGTCACATTTTTAGAATTTAACCTGACTGTGATATTCTGCCTACAAAAGAAATGCAGGGATAATAGATAGTTGATTATAGAAAATCAACTCAGATGTTGCAGAAGTATATTTAAAGTGAAAATTCTTTCTCATTTCTCTTCTGAGATAACCAGTGTTAACAATTCCTTTGAATTTGTTGTACTCTGTCTCTGTCTCTCTCTTCTTGATTTTAAATAAAACCATTGGGTCATTTTATATGAATATTCTTATTGAAAGTTACTTTTTTTTCACCTAACAATATTTGTTATTGTACATACACACATAAAACACAATACATATTCTACTTAAATGAATAATATTCAGCATTATTCTAAGTCAGAACACGTTGGTAACCTTACTTTTTAAAGTATCTATGTAATGCCATGGGACATCATCATCTATTAATAAGGACTTATTGATAAGGTTGTTTCTAAAATTTTTTATTATTACAAGCAATGTTGCCCTGAACATTCATAAGCACACATACAAGTTAGAAATTTCTTCACACTTTTGTATTTAGTCTTAGCCTGGCAAGTAACAATTGGATACAGTTTTAAAATGTCAAGATGATAGTGATATCTAATTTGCAGAACTTCTAGTTTAAGATTTATGTAATCTTTTTCATTAACTTTATCATTTTGCTTCTTCCCCAGAAACTCCTTAGGAATGTATTTTTTATTCAGTTCTTAGCATAGTTTTTATAACAGACTTCTTGTCCACTTCACTTTTTTCAACGCACTTTTTTGTCAACAGTCAACTAGGTTTATATCATTGTAAGTTTTCTATAATCCTTATGAGATAATTTATCTATGAAAAATATAAATGGAGCCCTCCCCTGTACCCTAACATTATGCATGCCTAGTCCCACTTTCAAGTGAATGATTTTGAATTAACCACATTCTGAAAATTTGTAGTTGCTAAATAAAAATTTTCTTTACCAGTATTAGAATGCTTTCATTTCCCTACTAAGAAAATACAGAAATGTTGTGATCTATTTAGAAACTCAAATCAATCTGATTAATTTCAGCACAGGAATTGCTGTTAGAAAATGCTTATGAAAAGCCCTATTTCTTTGAAGAAAATGAGGTTGACTTATGCCAATTCACAACCCTGGGTGGAGTGTACCTCTTGGATATTTTGGAGCTTCCTCCACAGTGTAAACCAATGAAGGGCTGGATGATTGTGGAAGTAGGTTGATTCTTGAATCAAAATTTATGGATAAAATAATTTCTCATGCTTTAACTTTATCTGAAATGATTTAACATATATTTAACCCTAAAATGATTTAACCCTATTAAACAAGCACAATGGGGAAAATGTAATTTTAAGCTGTCTTGAAGTTATGAATCAAAATCAGATACTAAAGGAGAGGAATCTGAAATAATACAGATTTTAAAACTAGAATTCATACATGTTAACTTAATTGTAAACCTGTAACACTGTTTATATTATACCAATTTGGCCTTAATAATGACAGTCGTTTTCAGAAGTCATCAAATTTTTTTCTGTAAAGGGCCGGGTGGTAAATATTTTCAGCTTTGTGAGCCATACCAGCTCTGTTGCAGCTCCTCAACTCTGCCATTGTAACTTAAAGTAGCCATTGGTAAATGAATGGACATGGCTGTGTTCCAGTTAAACTTATTTTACAAAAGCTAGTGGGGGCTGGATTTTCCAGGGACCATAGTTTCTGGATTCTGGTCTAAATCAGTGGTTCCCAGCATGTGGTCCCTCAACCAGAAATATCAACATCATTTGGCATCATCTGAGAATTTGCTAGAAATGCAAATTCATTGCCCCCACCTCAATCAGAAAGTTTGGACATAAGACCCAGCAGTCTGTGTTTTAGCGAAACACTCCCCAAAGTTTGAGAACCACTGGTCTGTATCCTTGATATTCAAGTGTGGTCCATGAACCTGCAGCATCTGTATCACCTGAGAACTTGTTAGAAATACATCATTTGGGACTTTACCTCAGGTCCACCGAATCTGCATATTAACTGCACATGAAAGTTTGAAAAGCACTGATGTGGGCAATGCCAATGGTATTGACGCACAGATGGCACACACTGAGTAACAAGGATACTGATGGTAGCAGTTGTTCATCATTTTTCCAGGAGTTCTTGCTCTTGTTTCAGTAAGTAGTGCATTTGCACTAGTGTTGACTTAATTTAACTTTTAGTGGCCTACATCCCAGATGATACCCAGTTATGGTAAAGAATCTGCTTGCAGTGCAGGAGACCTGGGTTCAGTTCCTGGGTTGGGAAGATCCTCTGGAAAAAGGAATGGCTACCCACTCCAGTATTCTTGCCTGGAGAACTCCATGGATAGAGGAGCCTAGTAGAAGCCACACTTTCTTTATGCATAGGCATTCTTGAATTAGTGTTGTATTTATCTTTTTTTTTCATTATCACCCCTCCAAGGAGCCTTTGTACTTTTTTCCTAACTGTCCCCCATAAAATATTAATACCATATGTATACTGTGTATCTACATATGTGCTGTATGTATATTTGTGTTTTATACCTAAAAGAGTACAATTTTTTCATGACCTCTCTAAACTAATTTTTACCCTCTTAGAGATAATATTGCTGTTCCTTTCCCCTTCTCATAAATGAGAATGCAGTTATTAGGTTGACCTTGGAAAGATAATTTGGTTTGTAGCCCCTTTGAGGGGCTTCCCCAGGGGCTCAGCAATAAAGAATCTGCCATCAATGCAGGAGGCTTAGGAGACACGGGTTCGATCCCTGGGTCAGGAAGATTCCCTGGAGAAGGGCATGTCAACTCACTCCAGTATCTTTGCCTGGGATATCCCACGGACAGAGGAGCCTGGTGGGCAACAGTCCATAGGGTCACAAAGAGTCGGACATAACTGAAGCGGCGTAGCACGCAGCCACTTTGACAAATCTATTTGAATCAGCCTTCCCTACCTCAGAAATACCTGAAGGGCAGAGTGGAGTCCAGAAAGACACCCTTTGGTGGAGGTAGGCTTTCAAAACTCTTTATCCATAGGAAGGTCTAAGCCTGAACTGAGAATTTCAAGGATGCATACAAAGATCTGATGTTCCTGAGTTTTGTCCTGGTATCCTGATATTGGGGCTTCCCTCATAGTTCAGTCAGTAAAGAATCTGCCTGCAATGCGGGGAACCCAGGTTCAATTCCTGGGTCAGGAAGATCCCCTGGAGAAGGAAATGGCACCCCACTCCAGTATTCTTGCCTGGAGAATCCCATGGACAGAGGAGCCTGGCGGGCTACAGTCCATGGGGTCACAAGAGTTGGACACAACTTAGCGACTATACTACTACTGCTATCCTGATACTACTCTCGGCGCTCTGAGACCAGAGTATTCTCCATCACACTTATTTTTCTCTCCTGCAATGAAGAGACCTTCCTCATTTTCTAAGTCCCTTTTAAATAATCTCACACTTCCTCTAGAAATTTTCCCCATCCAATTTTTTTCCTCTGTTTTGTGACATTTGTAATCTTCTTACCTTTCCTAGATCCATCTCTGCTAAATTCTGATAATAGACAAATCTTTATCCTACGGACATCTGCTCTTGGCTTAATTTACTTTCTCCCCCTCACCACCCCCCTGCTTTTTTAAGATGTAATTGATATATAACACTGCATAAGTTTAAGGTATGCAATATGATGATTTTTAATTAATTTCATTCGTTTATTTCCACACTTCTCAAAAGGTTACTTATTCTTCTTTCTGTCTTCACCCACACACCCTAACCAAGTAACTGGAACATGGGATTTGGGGTCCTCTAGATCTACTGGGTCGGTCAAAAAAGTTTGTTCAGATCTTTGTATAAGATGTTAGGGAAAACCCAAATGAACTTTTTGGCCAATCCAATACTTTTGGCTTCAGGTGCCTTCTTGAAATCATTTTGTAATGTTTGGCACATTAATTGATTTTTCTAAGTCCCAGTTATCTTCTCTATTCAATATATACCTCGTAGAGTTATTGGAGAAATAAAGTGAATAGTTAAGTCCCAGGCAGCCTAGAATCTGTCCCATAGGAGGGTTCAGAATTACATCCAAATGTAGTGATTTTTTTTCCCCTCAATCATTATCTTTAATTTTGTTGTGACATTTTGTTAGTCAGTCTATAGTGAAATGTGACCAAACCGCAGTGCTTATTTAACATATATAGCTTACTCTGCAATATTTATATCATAAACTGTTACCAGTCAGCTTCTAACTTAGTATTATCTTGGTCATTTTTAAAAGATACTCAAAGAAGGATTACAGAAATATACATATCCTCCGGAAACTACAGAAGACCTTGAAACAGAAAATGTTTTCCCACCCATAGAGGTCATGCTTGAAGTTCACGAGAATGTAATCTTCTTTGAGAATCCTGTGGTTGCAAGGTGGGATGCTGAAGGTACAATGATGCCTTAACCCGCTTTGATAATTATGTAATGAAAAGAGGTATAATAATATAAATCCTTAAATCAAAATAGGAAATGGAGAATGTAAACCAAGTTTCTAATCATACATATTTCTGTGCCAATTCTAGGGTCTTTGTTTACTTTTGATGGAAATGAATAAAGATTTTTTAAAAAAGAAGGAAACGAATAAAAATATCAAATAGTATAGCAAATCAAAAACAAATGAGGGACTTCCCTGGTGGTCCAGTGGCTAAGACTCTGAGCTCCCAATGCAGGGGAGCCAGGTTTGATCCCTGGTCAGGGAACTAGACCCCACATGCCCCAACTAAGACCCAACGCAGCCAAATAAATAAACAAAAATAAAAAAAAAAAAAAATGAAAAGCCTACTCTCTCTTGAAATGGCCAAATAATTCAGATTGGAGTGATTAAAATTTGATTATTTTGGTGTTAATGATTTATAAATTGCAAAGCTTATTAGGTACTGAGGATGGGGGTCTTCCCAGTTAACTTCAGTGGTAAAGAACCCGCCTGCCAAGCAGGAGACACAGATTCAATCCCTAGGATGGGAAGATCCCCTGGAGAAGGAAATGGCAACCCACTGCAGTGTTCTTGCCTGGGAAATCCCATGGGCTGAGGAGCCTGGCAGGCTATAGTCCATGGGTTTGCAGAGTTGGACATGACTTAGCAACTAAACAACTACTGAGGATGGGGAATGGGCAAATGGGAAACCTGAGAAAGAGGAAAACAAACCACTATATGCCCCTATAACTTTTAACTATTGAACCATGGGAAATTATTGCTTATTCAAATTGTTAAATATCAATAAATCAGAAGTATTAACAAATACAAGTTCATGATTCACCTATTATTAACAAATACTTATTTGGGGTTGGCAGGCTAAACTTTGAAAGGTCTTGGTCTTGCGAATTAATGTATGCAGATCTGGGGACTCTTAGATGAAAGTTGAATAGCTTTGTTTTTAATGTAGGTGAATTATTCTATATCCATTTGTTTGTGAAGAGGTTTGCATACTAGATAATAGGTCTAGATAATAAGCTAACTAAAGCACAGAGCTATTACTTTAGTTATGGGAGCAGAGAATTTAGAGACTATTTTGTACTTTAAATTTTTTTATGGTTGCTACAACACACCACATTTTTATTTATATAGATATAACCTCAAGATATTTAGTGTAGAAATAATTTATTTTAAAAACAGTATATTTCTATCAATATATTAAACCATAAAATATATCAAAATGAATATTGGGTAATTTTTTCCTTTCATGTTGCTTTAGAGGTTTCACTTTTCCTTTCCTTTAATAGTAACATTCTTAAATATTTGCTTATCAAATTAAAGTTAGAATTAGACAAGATCAGTTATCCCACATGATTCAGGGAAATATAACAAGTAAAATTTGACTCTAACTGCATTAATCATATGGCAGTAACCCACAACTCCATGGTTTGCCCGGTGACTCACTGGTAAAGAATCCACCTGCCAATGCAGAAGACTGGGTTTCAATCCCTGGTACAGGAAGATGCCCTGGAGAAGGAAATGGCAACCCACTCCAGCATTCTTGCCAGGAGAACCCCATGGACAGAGGAGCTTGGCAGGCTACAATCCATGGGGTCACCAGGAGTTAGACATGACTTAGTGACTAAACAACAACAAAACAACAATTTTTATGGTTACAAATTAAAATAATTTTGTAAATGTACAAACAAAAAGAATTATATATAACTTAGTTTTCTAATTATTATATTGAATTCAAGAGTCAAAAATAGAACTAATATAACATTGTAAAGCAGCTATACACCAATTTAGAAAAAAAGTTTTTTTAAAAAAGTAGGTGTATGGGGATGAAAACTAGAGAGAGATGGGAATGACAGCTGAGGTTAGGAATTATTTTATTATTTATTACTTAATTAATTATCCAAGATAATTCTCATTAAGAGGTTGGCCTCAATAGGAGGAGAGTTTAAGTGCATAGGGACAATATTATATATTCCTGTCTACTATTGTTTATTGAATGCTTTAAAAGTAATGCCTTAAAGTGTTCTATTTCTTTTTTCCAGTAAATTTTCAAATAAATACATCCCAAAATTTAAAAAAAAAAAATGTAAGTCAAAAATAGCCAGTGGAACCTTTCATGTGAGAAGACAAGAAAGCCAAGTGGAAATGAAGAGGGTGTTCTAGGAAAAGAATGACTCATTCATTTCATAAAATGCTAAACAATAAGAAAGACAGATAGATGAGACATAATTCCTTCTTCTGGGAATTTTCAAAGTTGTAGGAGAGGCAGATAGGGAAAGATTTCATACACAAAGGGCTAGAGTAGTAAGGGGCTATATAATAGATGAAGTGCTACAGAGCAGAACAGTGACTGGGTCCCATCTGGAGAGTTAAGGACAGCTTCTCCTAGGATAGAATATTGAGCTGGTCCTTAAGAGACTAAGAGACCATTTATGTAGTATATTCTGTGTGGGCATAAGTCTTCATTCCTCTTGGGTATATTGGTAGGAGTGGAATTGCTGGGTTGAAGTGTAAATTGATGTTCAGCTGTTTAAAAACCGCCAAGTTGTTTTTCAAAGGAGCTATAACCGCAACACAAGTTTCCCCATTTCTCTATATTCTTGCCACCATTTGTTATTACCTATGTTTTTTATTAGAGCCACCCGAGTGGGTGTGAAATGTTTTTTCATAATTTGTATTTCCCTAGTGAGTGGTAATGTTGAGCATCTTTTTTTATGCATTTACTTTCATGTAGCTTCTTTGATGAAATGTTTATTCAAATCTTTTGCCCATTTTTAAGTTGTGTTGTATTTTATTACTGAGTTGTAAGAGACACAAAAGACTGCCTATTGTGTGATTGTGTTTAATAAAAGTTAAGAAAAGGCAAATATTTAAGTATATTAATAATTTCTCGGGGCCGGTGATACAAATGGGAATTAACTATAAATGGACAAAAGAGATCTTATAGGAAGGATAATAATATTCTAAAACTGAATGGTGGTGATGATTGCAAAACCGGGTAAATTTACTAAAAATAATTGTATACTCAAGATAGGAGCACTTTATAGTTCTTTAAAAAGAAAGATGAAGAGAGGTTCTCTAAAAGAGGAAGGAAATGTTCTCTAGGAAGAAAGAACTCCATGTGCAGAGGCTTACAGCTATATGATGTTGTTGGGGAAGAAAAGAAAAGTGTCACTGGAAAGAAGTCTGAGAAGTAGCAAAGAAGGAAGGCAGAAATGAGAGTCAGAGCTTCATTCTGAAAGTCTTGGGACCATGCTGAGGAATCTGGACTTGATCCTGTAGACAGGAAGAAACTCCAGTGAAGATGGTTTGTTGTTGTGATCCTATTCTCAGTGTGAAAAATCATTTTATACATATTGAAGTTAGTGGTTTCATTTTTGCAGAGGAAAAAAAGGAACTAATGTCTTATTAATCCTAATTATAAAGGTAAACACTGGAAAACTGATGGCATCAGCAACGTGTCTTACAAATCAGAAGAGAGACTTATAACATTCAACCTGGAAACTTTTTGTCCTGTTACCTTAATTCAAGATGCCCATATTAATATGCCATACCAATCATGGGAGCTAAGACCACTTGATGTGAATAAAGTACTTCTGACTGTGACTACAGTATATACTGAACTTCAAATACAAATTAAGGTAAACCGCTATTATAGCAAGTCATACCAAACAGTTAAATCTCTTTGATGACTATAAGAGTGTGTGTCAAAACAGTCAATCACTGATGATTTACATATTGAAATATGTCTTTTATAAATATATTGAAAATATACCTTGAGCTCCAGTTTCTAAATATTGAGTATATAGGAAATAACATGTAAAAGTAAAGTATAAGTTTGTGCCCTCAAGTTACTAGGAACAGAGCAATTGGTGAAACTCTAAGTATGGTTACAGTATGACTTGCAGAGTTTTTGGTCCACTCTAAAGAGGCTTCCTGATCTTATCACAGGAAGATAGCACCTAGCCATTTTAAATCCCTTTTGAGTAACTCCATTGCTACAGAGTCTGACTCTATGATTTCAATATCTGTAGTCCACGAAATCAGAGAAGGCAATGGCAACCCGCTCCAGTACTCTTGCCTGGAAAATCCCATGGATGGAGGAGCCTGGTGGGCTGCAGTCCATGAGGTTGCTAAGAGTTGGACATGACTGAGCGACTTCACTTTCACTTTTCACTTTCATGCACTGGAGAAGGAAATGGCAACCCACTCCAGTGTTCTTGCCTGGAGAATCCCAGGGACAGCGGAGCCTGTGGGCTGCTGTCTATGGGGTCGCACAGAGTTGGACATGACTGAAGTGATGCAGCAGCAGCAGCAGACCACGAAATTTTTGTATCTTATTTTATGTTCCTGGTTATGTTCCAGTGTTTCCTAGTTTGTAGTCTATGGGAACTTGAATAGAATTTGTATCCTACTATTGTATGAAAACTGTATAACTGTTAATTATGTTGACTTGGTTCATGGTGATTTTCGGGCCTACTATATCCTACTTTTCTGTCTGTTCTATTAATTTTTAAGAGTTTGATATTGAAACTCCAACTAAAAATCTTAATTTATCTACTTTAAAAAATAACTGTAATGTATAGTAGAACGATATGTAACTTTGGTCTGTATTTTCCAAATCTCCTCTAAATATGTTATTATACTTTCATAATTAAAAAAAAAGAAATTACAGAGTCTTAAATTTAAAGACACAATAAGTAGATTTAGTGGTTGCCTGAGGCTGAAGTGGGGAGTGGATATAAATAGGCATAAGGGATTTCACTGAGGGGATGAAAATGTTCTAAAACTGATTTATGGTGATAGTTGTACCAGTCAGTAAAGTTACCAAAAAAAAAAAAAAAAAATCACTGAATTGTGCACTTGAAATGGGTGAATTTTATGATATGTAAACTGTACCTCATGAAAGTTGTTTTAAAAAAGAGATTTTAAAAAAAAAGATATAACCTGAAATTCTTTATGAATGTGGCAAGAAAGCTAGAAGATCATCAGACTTGGTTTTTAAGGTCAGAGGAGAGATGTGACCTCTGTACACCTTCAGATTACCACTTTGCAAACTTTAGAACTGGATAATAATTTTGCCTTATTATGTTAAATTTTTATACATGTAAAAAATTATAATCTTTTAAAGTTACAACATGGTCGCTGTCAAATAGTTCTTCTACTTCATCAGGAGCACATGCAGTATTCTTAGGTCATAACTTATAAACTAGGCTACCAGAGAGATCCTTGGATTGCTCAGATGAGTCTGAGATGAGTTGATAAACTGGTTAAGGTAACGTGGACACTTTGAGGTGGATCTTTTGGATCAAGCCTAAAATATATCTGTCCTTCATCCTTTTTAATATAGGATAATACAGGATTTTCTAAAAAAAAAAATAGTTGCTGTTGTTCAGTCACTAAGTTGTGTCCAACTCTTTGCAACCCCAAGAACTGCAGTACACCCTGTCCTTCACTATCTCCCGGAGTTTGCTCAAACTCATATATATTGAGTCAGTGAGGCCATTCAACTATCTCATCCTCTATCTCCCCCTTTTCCTCCTGCCCTCAATCTTTTCCAGTGACTTGGCCCTTCACGTCAAGTGGCCAAAGTACTGGGGCTTCAGCTTCAGTCCTTCCAGTGAATATTCAGGGTTGATTTCCTTTAGGATTGACTGGTTTGATCTCCATGCTGTCCAAGGGACTCACAAGAATATACTCCAGCACCATAGTTGAAACGCATCAATTCTTCAGCGCTCAGCCTTCTTTATGGTCCAACTCTCACATCTATACATGACTACTAGAAAAACCACAGTTTGTATAAAGAACCCAACAGCTGGACCTGGAATGATAATGAGGTAATAATTTCTTTAACTTACTTATATAAAAGCTCCATTTTTCTTATTGAAACTAGGAAAACCTCTGCATGTTAGCTTCAATCAAAATAAATAACAAAAAGCATTCCTCTATTTTGGAAGAAAAGTGGATGAGTCCTGTTTCTTTCATTATTGCTTTGAAAAAGGCTGGATTGAATATCTTCCCTACTGGACACTCTCATCTTTACGTTGTTATAAACTATAAGGTAAGAATGAATCCTTTCAAAAGTTTAATGTGATGGACACTTAGAATGTTAGCAAGTATTACATTTTTTATAAATCTTAAGGTATACCAATGAGTTTTCTATATGCACTTAGATTATAGTTAGAAAGGAAGGAATAAATAGCAAGACTAGAAATCCAGTGATTTCTGGTGAAAAAGCTAGCTTAAAACCCAACATTCAAAAAATTAAGATCATGTCAACCAGTCCTATCACTTCATGGCAAATAGATGGGGAAACAATGGAAACAGTGAGAGACTTTATTTTCTTGGGCTTGAAAATCACTGCAGATGGTGACTGCAGCCATGAAATTAAAAGACGCTTGCTCCTTGGAAGAAGAGCTATGAGCAACCTAGACGGCATATTAAAAAGCAGAGACATTACTTGGCCAACAAAGGTCCATCTAGCCAAGGCTATGGTTTGTCCAGTAGTCATGTATGGATGTGAGAATTGGACAATAAAGAAAGTTGAGTGCTGAAGAATTGATGCTTTTGAACTGTGGTGTTGGAGAAGACCCTTGAGAGTACCTTGGACTGCAAGAAGATCAAACCAGTCAATCCTAAAGGAAATCAGTCCTGAATTTTTATTAGAAAGACTGATGCTGAAACTCCAATCCTTTGGCCATGTGATGTGAAAAACTGGCTCATTTGAAAAGACTCTGATGCTAGGGAAGATTGAAGGCAGGAGGAGAAGGGGACAACAGAGGGTGAGATGGTTGGATGGCATCAATGACTCGATGGACATGAGTTTGAGCAAGCTCCGGGAATTGGTGATGGACAAAGAAGCCTGTTGGGTCCATAGGGTCGCAAAGAGTTGGCCATGACTGAGCGACTGAACTAAACTGAGAAATCTAGGGTTCTCTCAAATTTAATATTCTGCAAAACGATCTTCATATTGACACGTGGAGCATAACCACAGCTGGTCAGTTTATTGCAAAGGTAGTCTGGGCAACATCCCATTTTGTGTACTTTCTTTCTTCTTCCAGAGTGCTTATATGGAAAATTTATGAAAAGAGTAAATGACTCAGCAGTTTCCCAAACATGATAAATCAGGTGAAATTAAATACATACAAGGACCACGGATTCTTAAAACCCACTTCCTTCTACTTCACAGAGCCTTCCTGACTGCATATTGCTTCATGTAACTCCCTATGGCAGGAAGTGAAGAACTGAAAAGCCTCTTGATGAAAGTGAAAGAAGAGAGTGAAAAAATTGGCTTAAAGCTCAACATTCAGAAAACTAAGATCATGGCATCTGGTCCCATCACTTCATGGGAAATAGATGGGGAAACAGTAGAAACAGTGTCAGACTTTACTTTTTTGGGCTCCAAAATCACTGCATAACTGTGGTGTTGGAGAAGACTCTTGAGAGTCCCTTGGACTGCAAGGAGATCCAACCAGTGCATCCTAAAGGAGATTGGTTCTGGGTGTTCATTGGAAGGACTGATGTTGAAGCTGAAACTCCAATACTTTAGCTACCTCATGCGAAGAGTTGACTCATTGGAAAAGACCTAATGCTGGGGAGGATTGAGGGCAGGAGGAGAAGGGGACAGAGGATGAGATGGTTGGATGGCATCACTGACTCGATGAACAGAGTTTTGGGTAGACTCCGGGAGCTGGTGATGGACAGGGAGGCCTGACGTGCTGTGATTCATGGGATCACAAAGAGTCAGACACGACTGAGCGACTAAACTGAACTGAACTCATAAGTTGAGTTAAATGAGATCCTTCCATGTTAAACTCTGAGCTCCTTGAGAGTGGGGACCATTCCTTAATCAACTTTGATTCTTCTGGCACCAACCCTATTCCCAGAATACAGTAGATATTTGTCAAACATTCATGATACATAAATGAAGACAGAGTGACTTCTAATCATGAAAGGTGTTTTGGGCAGAAGAATTCTAAACCCAAGAACAAGTTTATAATATACCAGAAAATGACAATATGGGTAGACACATACTGGAAATAATCACATTATAAGAGTGTATACATAAATGCATAGCGGAAAATATCCCACTTCAGTTTTAGTAACTCAGGTTGCCAGTTACTCTACAAATGCTGAACGTCATATGGTTGGATGGCATCATCAACTTAATGGACATGAGTTTGAGCAAACTGCAGGAGATAGCGAAGGACAGAGGAACCTGGCATACTGCAGTCAATGGAGTTGCAAAGAGTTGGACACAACTGAGAGACTGAACAACAACAATGGGGGCTCTAAGAGCACAGAGGCCCCATGGAGCACTGTTAGGACCCTGGGTTCTGCTCTGAAATGGGAAGACACTGCCCTGTTTTGAGAAAGAAGTCATGGATCTGACAAATTATTTTTTATATTTGAATTTTTTTTAAATTTTTTAAATTGGAGTGTAGTTGATCTACAATGTTGTATTAGTTTCTGTTGTACAGCAGTGTGAGTCATTAATACATATATATATATATACACATAAACCCACTTTTTTCAGATTCTTTTCCCATATAGGTCATTACAGAGTATTGAGTAGAGTTCCCTATGGTATATAGCAGGTCTTTATTAGTTTATATGTGAAATTTTAAATATGAAAATTTATATGTTTATTTTATAGGTGAAAGTGAAGTCGCTCAGTTGTGTCCAACTCTTTGCGACCCCATGGACTATAGCCCACCAGGCTTCTCCATCCATGGAATTTTCTAGGCAAGAGTACTGGAGTGGGTTGCCATTTCCTTCTCCAGGGGATCTTTCCAACCCAGAGATTGAACCTGGGTCTCCTACACTGTGGGCAGGTGCTTTACTATCTGTGCCACCAGGGAATCCCATGTGACTTCCCTTGTGGCTCAGCTGGTAAAGAATCTACCTGCAATGCAGGAGACCCAGGTTCGATCCCTGGGTTGGGAAGATCCCCTAGAGAAGGGAAAGGCTACCCACTCCAGTATTCTGGCCCAGAGAATTCCATGGACTATTTTATATGTAGTAGTGTATATATGTCAATCCCAACCTCCCCCTTCATCCCTCCCCTACCTCTCCTCCTTGGTAAACCATAAGTTTGTTTTCTACATCTGTGACTCTATTTCTGTTTTATAAATTAGTTCATTTGTACCATTCTTTTAGATTCCGTTGATAAGTGATAAATGATATTTATTTTTCTCTGATTTACCTCATATGACATTTTAAATGGGTCTGGGTTGAGAACAGACTAGACTGTAGGAGGTCAAGGATGGAAGGGAGACTTGAGAGGCTCTTTGATCAACTCAGTTTGTTTTTATACTGACAGCATCCTTCGGTAGAAGTGAAAGCTTATCGACAAATGGCCCTGTTAAGTTCTGCTTTTGCATTTTGTTGGAGTAAGTGGAATACAGCATGTGATTCTAAGAAAACTGTATTTCAGGTATAGTATGCAAAACCCCTTAAACTTTTGTCTTCCAAAGGAAGATAAAGTACAAGTATAGACCATGCTTTCTCTTTTTAAAAAGGTAAAAAAATTAAAATTCAAAATGGAGTTGGCAAACTTCATTTTCTTTCATTTTGCCAAAAATATAAAAGCAAACCATGTAAAGGTCATGCCTTTGTTGTCCATTATGGTATCAAATGCTCTTTATTTTTGGCTGGAGACTTCTTTACATCAACTGAAGAACAAATGTAAGCCTTTCATGTGAATATGTCTATGACTGATGAACTTTCTCCTCTGAGAGTAACCTTCTGGGCACATTTCCTACTGCCTGCTAAAGAAGTTATCAAATTCTACAAGCTGACTGAGGAGTATTTTAGCATAAATGAGCCACCATATTTATCTTGTTCACTGTGTGTTTCTTCCATTAGAATACAAGCTCCTTGAAGATAAGGTTTTATTGTTGTGATTGTTATTTATTAATATGTTTGGTTATTTTTTACTTTTTCTGTTGTTGTTATATCCCCGGGACCTGAAACAATACTTGTCACTTGAAGGCATTCAATAAATATTTTTTAAAGAATTAATATATTTTGATAAGCTCCATAAACACTAACATATAAACAATTTCATGCTTTTTTAAAAAATGGGACGTTAAGAATGTTTCTTTTTATCTTAGCAATTTGGGGAACTCAAGCTCTTCAAATATTAGGTTGGCCAAAAAAATTGTTCACAATTTTTGGGACCATCGTATGGAAAAACTTTGCTCACCTGATGCAAAGAGCTGACTCATTGGAAAAGACTGTGATGCTGGGAAAGATTGAGAGCAGAAGGAGAAGGGATGACAGAGGACGAGATGCTTGGATACCATTACTGACTCAATGGACATGAGTTTGAGCAAGCTCCAGGAGACAGTGAAGGACAGGGAAGCCTGGTGTGCTGGAGTTACTGGGTTATGAATAGTTGGACATGACTTAGCCACTGAACAACAACAACAAAATAACATACTCAGCTGTCAAAATATCTGATAAAAGAGGAACTATTAACAGATTTCTCTCTTTTTTTTTTTTTCTTTAGGTGAGGGAACACCTTCTTAAAGAAGAACCCATTCAAAATCCTAACTGGACCCTTTTAATGTTTAGTGGTGACAGAGCACAAAGTCTCAAGATCAGTGAATCCAGTGATGCATTTTCTGAAGTCCTTAAAGAAGAAACTGAATTTCATTCCACTTTATATCACATGGTTAAGGATTTTGCTTCTCAGGAAGCAATGAGGGAAGTTAGGCGTTCCAACTGCCAGTTTGTTGACTCTGTGTGCCACATGCTACTCTCAACTAGGTTACTCAGCTATTCTTAAATCCTCAGGGATAAATTTTATCCAGCACGAAGAATTAAGCAACTTGGAGAAACATCAGGTATTTCTTCAATAAAGTGTAATGAGTGAATATATTTCAAACAGGCTGTTCAAATGATCTAATCAGCATCATTTTATACTCAAATTTTATTTTTTAAGAATTAGGGTTTTTTTTTTTCCTCTTGTACTTGGCCTACTGAGATTTCCAATGTTCACTGTTCATTGATTTGAATGGTTCTTTATTTCAATAAATTTTAACAAACAATAATATCTCCTCCTCAGAAAGCTCATTAAAAAAACATATAAGCAGGCCTCCTCCCCACTGAATTTTAGTTAGGAAGGTAATCACAAAAAGAGGGAATATAAAATATCTTACAGTCCTTCTGAGAACCTCTGGTTCCATTCTACAATTTCCCAGCTAAACGTTACTAATGTGTAAAGTTCAGATACTGAAACTTTAAAAAAATCAAGATACACACATTAGGATGTGCTGAAGTCACACTGGCGGCGGCCCGTTGTGTTGGAGTCTGGTGAATGGCCACAAGATGTGTTCTAGAGACATCCAGGGGTCCCCGTCCTGTGTGGGGGCAGCGTCCACGGGCTTCTGGAAAAATCGGCCTGTGAAGAAGCTCATCAATGCTGCAAAGAGTACAATGAATGCCACAGAAAGCCAGAGGACCTTGTTGGCCTCTCTGATGGAAGTCTTGAGGTTTGTTGCCCAGGAAGCTAATGTGTCATAACTACAACAAAAACACAAAATCAGTATGCAGTAATCACAATCTTCTGTATACTAGAAACATTCCCTTTGCCAACAATAATCAAGTCGTGTATCTGCCCTACATAATTCCACCAGCGTCCACGTGTGCTCAGTCACTTCTGACTCTCTGCAACCCACAGACAATAGCCCACCAGGCTCCTTTGTCCATTGGATGCCCCAGGCAAGAATACTGGAGTGGGTTGCTAATTCCCACTCCAGGGGATCTTCCTGACGCAGTGATCGAATCCACATCTCCTGCATTGGCAAGTATATTCTTTGCCACTGACACCTCTTTGTAATAAGCTACACAATGTCATCTGTTGTCTTGGGCTTGGCCACAGTCTGCTCCCTGCTATCCCTTATAATTTTTTAGAATTGAAGAAATGAGGTGCTAAGATAAAAATCTGGAAATTATGTGATTTAGGCATTATTTAACTCCTAACAAGTACATTTGAGTACTAATTTCATTCCTTAAGTCAGGTAAGGCAATTTATATTCCTATGGTAGAAACAACAATGTTATTTATAGGTTTGAGCACGATTTATGTGTATGTACTTATAAGCATGTCACTTATTCCTCATCATACCCTGGACTTTTGGTGGACTGAAATGTAAACTCTTCCTTTTAGATACATCCACCAAAAAAGCTTAATACGGTGTCATATGTCTTTGAAAATAGTTAACTATGTGTTAGGTACTGTACTAAGCATTTTACATGTGCTAATTCATTCAATCATGATAGCAAAACAATGACATAAATACTATTATCATTCCTACTTATAGATGAAGAAGTTGATGGTCAAAAACGGATGAACTTGCCCAGGTCACACAGCTAGTTAGGGAGCTAATTCGGTCATCTGATCCCGAGGCCAGGTTCTTTACACTGTGAACTCCCCTGCCTCCTGTAGCTCATAGGTTCAGGAATAATTCTTATAGGCCAGATGGAGTTTGTTATTATTCATCTTAAATTTAACATTTTCAAAGATCTTTTAGTAATTTGATTAAGATTAATGCTGCTAGACTTCCCTGGTGGGAAAGTGGTAAAGAATCCACCTTCCAATGCAGGGGACACAGATTCGATCCCTGGTCCAGGAAGATCCCACATGCCATGGAGCAACTCAGCAGCACAACTACTGAGCCTCCGCTCTAGAGCCCACGAGCTGCAACTACTGAAGCCTGGGTACCTAGAGGCTGAGTTCCACAATAAGAGAAGCACTGCAGCGAGAAGCCTGTGCGGTGCAATGTAAAGTAGCCCCAACGGCCACAACTGGAGAAAGCCTGCACACAGCAATGAAGACCCAGTGCAACCAAAACTAAATTTTTAAAAGGCAAAAATAATAAAAAAGATTAATATTTCTAACCCTGCCATACCTTTCCCCATCCCACCAAAATGATATCATTTAGCAAGTAAATAACTTACATTGAAGAGACATTCCATTTTGATGGATTAGGTTTCTTTTCAGAAAGACTTGGCTTTCTTGTCTTTTCTACTGTTTCTTCTTCAGGTGGTTCTAAGTCATCTTTAGTTCTGTAAATAAGTGTTGTTTCTAAGTATTAAAGTATGGATAATGTTCTATAATTATTTACAAAATATTGCTAAGTTTTACTGTATTTTGTAAGGAAGCTTGCAGATATTCATTTTGCTTTGGAAAGATTTGATAAATACCTAATTCTAAAAGTCAAATCACCAACTTTATATTTTTAATCATTTATAGGAATTTAATTTTTTTAAGTAACTTTGTATTTAGAAAAATAGCAAATGTTTGTTGTAGAAAGTTGTGGTGCTAGCCAAAGAACAAATAAAAAGGGGAGATTTACAAAGAACATGTGTAAGTTAGTCAGTTCTCACCACTTGTAATTAACCAGTGTTATTACTGTGATTTTCCATCTTTGCATGTGCATTCATGTGTGTGTGTGTATGTGTATGTGTAAGTAACTATACCTTAAAAAGCAAATGTGGATGCCATTATTTCTTCTTCTGTGAATTTTTCATTCAACATACAGTAAAATTTTTCTCAGTAAGTATTCTTTTACCACATTTTTAAACATTTTGTATTAACAATTAAAATTAATCTTTGTTGGTTTTTTGAGCAACACTAAATTGGAATAGCATTAAAGTGTCATTTCTTCTTTCTTTAAAATATCCTTCATAAAAAGTGTTTATGAAGATAGGTTTGGTATAAAACTTCTTAAAATCAATAGTATTCAGTGAACTGGGAAGTTGCAATTGGGTTGACTATATTGAAATCATATTATTTAAAGAGGAATCCTCTGCCTGAAAAAAACTTAACTGTTTCATTTCATTGTTCATGTTCCAGTTTCATGACCATTCATGAGTGCCTGGTTAGATTTGAATTTTGAAATTCCAAGTTCATAATCCCACACAGTGGCCAAAATGAACTGCATGTCAAAATTTTTGTTTTTGTTTTTCAGTCAGACATTTATAGGGAATGCCTGTGATAGATTTTAGTTTGGTCTTTAAAGAACACAAGACCACCAACCCAGAATTCCTATAGGATTCTCAAGGTTTCAGTCTTTTGTTTGCAAAAACTTCTCAGTAGAAATCATGCCATACAAACAAAAATTTTAAAATAGATAATTTTTTTCAAGGAAATGCTTGATTTTTTAAAAACCCAGATCAGAAAACATCCATTATGTTAACTCTAAATCTTTAATAAAAGGGAATTCAGTCCATGCAGTTAGGCTTCCACGATTGTTTAAGGGAGAAAAAAGGCTTTGAGGGTAGGAACAATGTCTTTTTCATCTTCATATCCCTTAAGCTTGAGCATAGTGTGCCTAACATAATAGGCATGCAAGGAACATGTGTGTATACAATCAACATAAAATCACTTCACTAAGAGCTCTACAGATGAGGAAACTGAGACCAAATGTCACCAAGGATTTTAGAGGCAGCATTTCTTCATGTCCCTCTCTCTTACCTTCTACCTTTCATTATAGTAGTATGTTTTATTTGTTTCACTTACTAAATATAGAGATAGCAATATAGAGTTTTGTTTTTCCTACTCTTCATTTACCTAAAGAGAAGACAGATGTATATGTAACACATGTATATTATGTTTATGCCTATAGGATATATATAAACATATGCATATATGTCTATATGTAAACACAAGTGTTGTATATAATTCTTCTAAGTTGATGAACACTTTATTTCTATGGCTCTCTATGAACCTTTCCCCCTGATGACAATATACCTATACAGGAAAAAGATTATCTTCACAAATCTGGCAAATTTCAGGTTCTTTTCTAACTGAAGACCTCATACCTTGCAGTACTGAGTGAATGTACTCATAAGTAACATTTACATATTGCTTTGTTTTCATTAAAGTCTTATACAATGAATGGTCTTTTTGATGCTGCAGCAGTAAACTCCACAGAATAAAAGTGATTCCCACTATTTATTCCCCAGTCATGTCAGGTTAATAAACACATCAAGCTTCACCTACTTTATTTCACACTTTTCTTCTTCAGCATCTGCCCAGGAATAGGTGCTAATAAATCGATGTAATGAGGGACGATGTTCACTCTGCTTTGACCCCAAAATACGCCTAAATAAAGATGATTATAGACACTTATCAAATCAAATACTTGTATAGCCATTACCAATTTTTTCCTACTACCTAAATCAATACAGAAGCAATATGTTATTTTTTCTTTAGCATATTCATGTAATGCTTATCATAAAAAAAACAATCTCACAATCATATGCCAATTTTTATAACTATTGGGCATATACTCCATACAAAACAAATGTTACTACATTGCTTATTTCAAACATTTACTTTGGCCAGATTATCAAATAGTAACGTTCCCAAAGAGGCATCATACTTACCAACTGCTTGACCTCCTACTGAATCGGTCATTATTTTCCATCCCAGCCGACTTTAAAGTTCAGACATTAAGGAAATAATAAAATACAAATTTAGTGAAGTTTATATTTTTGTGATATGAAAATTAATAAGCTTCTGACTAAGAACACTTGGGAATTTGCTTACCATTCCTGCATTTCCAATATTTCTGGGCAAAGAGGCAATGGTCACTCTTCGAAGAGAAGATGGCTACCAAAGGGAGGAAATGTACATTTAGAAAATTCTCAATATTTTATCCTTATATGAAACACTGATGGATATTCTTATATGTACACATCCATGTACTTGACCATTGCTGAGTTAAACAGGAGACATATTTTCGACATTTTTGTTATGGCCAAAATGTTATCTGGGACTTACAGGGAGTGTCTTCAGAGAGACACTTATTCTTTTTTCTTGGAATATGGCTCAACATATTAAGTAATGACTAGGACTTGGTACTCTGAACTGACAAAGCTATCTTAGACCATGAGGTGGAAGCAAAGCTCTGAGGGTGATGACTCAGTAAGAGAGAAGGAGACTGGGCCCTAGAGATTTTGTAAAGCTACTCTGCCACTTTTAAACTGCTTATTCCCAATTCTGGTTTCACATAGAAGAGAAACTATTGTTACACTGACTTTGTTCTCCCTGCAGGCAAACTTAGTACGTGTGCATGCTCAGTCGTGTCCAACTCTTTGCGACCTTATGGACTGTAGCCCACCAGGCTCCTCTGTCCATGGAATTTTCTAGGCAAGAATACTGGAGTGGGTTGCCATTTTCCTACTCCAGGGGATCTTTCAGGGATGAAACTGGTGTCTCTTGAGTCTCTTGCACTGGCAGCTGGGTTCTCTACCAAGTGCACCACCTGGGAAGCCTTGTTACATACAAATTTTGCAAGAAGTATAAAAGCATATATATATATAAACATAAACACACACATGCATATAACATATTTGACTTAAAATCATTGTTGCTTTATGATTTACTTTTAAAGCCCTGTAATACTTCAAAAAATATTTTTAAGTCATCTCATCTGTAACATTTGATAGACATTTGTTAAGTGAATTGGTAATTACCTTAGAGTTTACAGAAGATGAACGTTTTTTAGTTTGGCAGTCATCTGAAAGGGAAAACACATTTGCATGTTTTTTGAATTAACATGCAATTTAACATAATAGTCTTAATCCTTTATAAAGAAAAGTAATAGTCGGAAACTATTTAAGACCCTAGCGACTACTGAACAATGCAAACATCTAGTTGTCATTTATTTGGTGGTTCAAAACAATATCTGAACAGGGATACAAAACCACTGTTGATAGAAGTGATTCATTTATACTATGGTTCTTTGTTTTATGTATGGAAAAAGAGCCAGTTCCTAAGTAGGACAACAGTGGGGTCAACTCAATGAGCTGGATTAAATATACTCTCTCATATCAACAATTTAATGAATTTTTTGTATCTACCATAAAATACCTGTCTCCTAATTTGTATGCTGACATCTTACTTTGGGCTATATAAGTAACAGGAATGAGTTACTTCTTATATTATTTTATATATTGTATCCTTTTTATATTCTAATACAACCTTAACATAAAGGGTGTTGTGCTAAAGACAGTGTATAATAAGAATTAGTAAGAGAGAATGAAAGAGGAGAATGTTAGAAAAATGTAACTGATACTATCATCTTAAACTTGTATTACCTTCATCTTCAAGAGGGTTAAAAGACCTTTCATTTTGCAAAAGAACCTGTTTCAGTTCTTCTAATTCAGCATGCTCTTTGGCATACATCCTCTTCAGATTTTCTACATGCTGAATCATCACTTCAACTGCTTTACTAACCCGGCTTTCCTAGCAGGAGAAAAAAAAAAAAAGAACAAATTTACATCAAAAATACTATCCTTAATGCCCAGTTAAAAGGCACATGCACTTGTCTTCCTTCCAGACAGACATAAATCCCACTAAAGTGATGATAAAAGTTTTTTTGGTGTTGTGTTTTAAAGGCATGAGTATAAAAGGGTAAGGGCTTCCCAGGTGTTGCTAGTGGTAAAGAACCTGCCGGCCAATGCAGGAGACATAAAGAGATGTGGGTTTGATCCCTGGGTCAGGAAGGTCCCCTTGAGGAGGGCACAAGAACCCACTCCAGTATTCTTGCCTGGAGAATCCCTTGGACAGAGGAACCTGGTGGGCCACAGTCCATAGGGTCGCAAAGAGTTGGACATGACTGAGCAACTTAGCAGGCAGGCATACAAAGGTAATCAGAATGGAAGAGGATAGAATAGCAACCAAATTCTGAACAATTGCCAAGTAGACAGACTAGTGGAAAATGACAAAGACCTGAAAAGCCAAACCCTAAAAAAAAAGAAAAGTCTGGAAGAAACCTGGGTTGAATCACAGAAATCCATAAATTCTCAAGAATTAGTGGTATGTCTGGAATTAAGCTTGGAGGTGAAACACACGAAGAGTTGAAAATCTGTATAAAAAGCAATTAGATCCACAGATTCCCTTCGTTACTCAGGTCAGCTGAGCCCCTCTACCATTTTGCGGAAAGACTAAAAATGGTGGATATCTGGAGAGATTTGAACAGAGGGTCTGTGGATTGAGCAGTAACAGTTGATGGTGAATGGATACTACAGAAAAAAACAGATTTAAGCAAAAGTCTGTTGTTGTTGGTCAGTCCCTAAGTCGTGTCTAACTCTGCGACTCCATGGACTACAGCATGCCAGGTTCCTCTGTCCCCTACTATCTCCCAGAGTTTGCTCAAATTCATGTCCACTGAGTTGATGATGCTGTCTAATCATTTCATCCTCTGTCGCTTCCTTCTCCTCCTGCCCTCAATCTTTGCCATCATCTGGGTCTTTTCCAATGAGCTAGCTTCACATCAGGTGACCAAAGTATTGGAGCTTCAGCATCAGTCCTTCCAATGAATATTCAGGGTTGATTTCCTTTAGGATTGACTGGTTTGATCTTCTTGCAGTCCAAGGAGTTGTGTCTTCTCCAACACCACAGTTCAAAAGCATCAACTCTTCGGTGCTCAGCTTTCTTTATATTCCAACTCTCACATCCATACATGACTACTGGTAAAACCATAGCCTTGACTAGATGGACCTTTGTTGGCAAAGTAATGTCTCTGCTTTTTAATATGCTGTCTAGGTTGCTCATAGCTTTTCTTCCAAGGAGCAATCGTCTTTTAATTTCATGGCTACAGTCACCATCTGCAGTGATTTTGGAGCCCCCCCAAAATAAAGTCTCTCACTGTTTCCACTGTTTCCCCATCTATTTGCCATGGAGTGATGGGACCAGATGTCATGATCTTGGTTTTTTTTTGAATGTTGAGTTTTAAGCCAGCTTTTTCACTCTCCTCTTTCACCCTCATCAAGAAGCTCTTTAGTTCCTCTTCACTTACTGCCATTAGAGTGGTATCATCTGCATATCTGAGATCGTTGATATTTCTCCTGGCAATCTTGATTCCAGTTTGTGACTCATCCAGCCCAGCAACTTTGCTTGATGTACTCTGCATATAAGTTAAATAAGCAGGGTGACAATAGCCTTGTCATACACCTTTCCTAATTTTGAACAAGTCATTTGCTCCATGTCCAGTTCTAACTGCCACTTCTTGACCTACATACAGGTTTCTCAGGAGACAGATAAGGTGATCTGGTACTCTCATGTCTTGAAGAATTTTCCAATTTGTTGTGGTCCACACAGTCAAAGGCTTTAGCATAGTCAATGAAGCAGAAGTAGATGCTTTTATGGAATTCCCTTACTTTCTCCATGATCCAATGAATGTCAGCAATTTGATCTCTGGTTCCTCTGCCTTTTCTAACCCAGCTTGTACAACTGGAAGTTCTCCTTCACATACTGCTGAAACTGAACTTGAAAGATTTTGAGCATAATCTTATTAGCATGTGAAAGGAGCACAATTGTACAATAGTTTGAACAATCTTTGGCATCGCCCTTCTTTGGGATTGGAACGAAAACTGACCTTTTCCACTCCTGTGGCTGTTGCTGATACATGTTGAATATTGAGGTACAAAGCCTTATTCTTCTTCTAACTACCAAACACTGGTAGCCAGGATTTTACTCTCAAGATAGGCAGTTGGAATTTTCTTTGAGGAATCTTAACACTGCAGGGTGAAAGTCTTAAAACTATAGGCATTAAGAGGATGCTGGTGAAACCTCCTAGCTTGTGTGAAACTCAGAACCAGGAAAACATTTCCCTGCCTTACACATTCTGAATTCCCAATCAGTTAATGGGACTAGTTAATGCATCATCACTAGTCAGAGGCAAGCCTCTAACCTGAGAAAAGAAAATAAAAACACAGGGGGGAAAAAAACAAGGTGAAAGAAAGAAACTATAGAAAAAGGAAAATTTCAAGGAAGCTATCAATACCTTCAGAGAAGAATAAGCATTACATTTGTGAAATAGGAACAAGATATTAAAAAGTTAGGATCTGAGAATTTTAAAAGTCTGGAAGTTAGAAATATAACAAAAATACATAACTCAATAGAAGAGTCTCGAGATAAAGTTAAAGAAACTTCTCTGAAACTAGAGCAAAAAGACTAAAAGGTAGAGAAGACAAGAGAAAGGACCAGTTCAGTAGATTCAACAGCCAAAAAACAGGAATGCAAGTATAGAAAATGTAGAAAAAGTCCACAAGGTGTAGAAAAGGAAATAGTTCAAGAAAATTTCTGAACTCAACGAATAACTTGTCAATTTATGTCCACTCAGGACCTAAAATAGTGGTTGAAAATAAACCCATGCCAGGGAAGGACAGTAGGGATAAGAGAAATATGTTATAAACAAAAGCTCAAGAGTTAGAATGGCATCAAAATTTGATACCAATACCAGAAGCTAAGAAGAAAATGAGGCAGTGCAAGAAAAATTCTAAAGGAAATGATTTCTAACCTAAAATCCTTTACCCAGCTGGTGTAAAGATACATAAGAATAAAGACTTGAATTTTCAGTTATATAACATCTCAAAAATACCTCCCAGGCATTCTTTTTCTTGGAAGGTTACTGGGTGAGATGTTCCATCAAAATAAAGAAAAATAAACTAGCAAAGAAGGAGGCATGGGGTTCAGTGAAAGAAGTCCTCATTTAAGAATTTGCTTCCCACATGGCATAGTGGCAAAGAATCTGCCTGCCAATGCAAGAGACGCAAGAGATGCAGGTTTTATCCCTGGATCAGGAAGATTCCCTGGAGTAGGAAATGGCAACCCACTCCAGTATTCTCACCAGGAAAATTCCATGGACAGAGAGAGGGAGCGTGGTGGGCTACAGTCCACAGGGTTGCAAAGAGTCAGACACACTGAGCACACACATGCGCACACACACACACACACGCACACACAACCACCAGTTGAGACTGACAGGTCAAAAATCTCTGGAAGCAACAACTCAAAGAAAAAATTGACAGAATACCTGATGAATGTGTATCTATGGTGAAATCTAGACTCTGTGGAGAGGTTGAGAATAAATTGGAAATAAGTAAATAGAAAACTAAGCATTAACAATCATGGCAAAGTAAAGTTATTAACTCCACAAGGAACATAAACGTGCAAAGAAGGAAAAGCCATCGTAAAAGGCTACTTATATCTGCTATGAATAGAACTTACATGGACATAATAATATTTACAGATAACATAGATCTAATATTATTTATCTACTTTTTAAAAATTGGCAGATTCATGTCAATGTATGGCAAAATCAACATGATAATGTAAATAAAAATAATAATAATAAATAAAATTGTTTATATTATGATTATTTCCACAGAGTCAAAAAGTACGCAATAAATCCACATATATCCATCAATCAGTTTTAAAACTGTCAACATTTTGGCATATAAGTTTCATCTCAAAGTTTGAATGCTATTTTTTAAGTACAGGTGACAGACATCATATTATTTAACTCTCAAAAATTTTAATAAATATCTAAAAAATGGGAGTATATTTCCTTAAATAATAATACCATGATCACATCTAACAACATAAACAGAAATACCTTAATATCATCTAATTCATATTCAAATTTCCCCAACTGCCTGAAAAACATCTATTTACAATTTTATTTGAACTGGAACCTGACAAAATATATATTTATTGTATTTTTTCTTTTTTTATACTAGTATATAATTCACAAAATAAAATTTACTATTTTTAAAGTGAACAATTTAGTGACATTTAGTACATTCACAATTCTAGCTAGTCCCAATACATTTTCATCATCCCAAAATAAAACCCCATACTTAAAAAGCAGTTACTTCCTACTCACCTCCTTCCCCTAGAAGCTACCAAACACCAGCCTTCTACCTTTCTCTAAAGATTTATCCACTCTAGATACTATATATAAACACAATCAGCAACATGTGACCTTTGTGTCTAGAGTTGCATAAAATTTTCCAGATTCAGCTACATTGTAGCATGTATCAACACTTCATTCCTTTTAGTGGCTAATATTATATTAATAATACAACAGTAATACTGCAGAAACCAACACAACATTGTAAAGCAATTTTCCTCCAATAAAAAAAATAATATTGTAATTTCTCCACATTCTTGCCAACACTAGTTACCTTCTTTCTTCCATTCTTTCTTTATCCTTTATTATAGCTATACTAGTGGGTGTGAAGTGGTGTATCATTATGGCTTTGATTTTCAATTCGCTAACAATTAAGCATCTGCTCATGTGCTTATTGGCCATTTGTATAACTTCTTTAGGGAAATGTCTATTCAAGTCTTATTTGCATTTTTAATTGATGGCTTATCTTTCTGCTGTTAAGTTGCAAGCATTCTTTACATATTCTGGATGTATGTGCATGCATGCTCAGTCTCAGTCATGTACAACTCTTTGCGTTCCCACAGACTGTAGCCTGCCAGGCTTTTCTGTTCATGGAATTTTCCAGGCCAGAATACTGGAGTGGATAGCCTTTCACTTCTCCAGGGTATCTTCCCAACCCAGGGATCGAACCCAAGTCTCCCTCGTTGCAGGTAGATTCTTTACCAGCTGAGCCACAAGGGAAGCCCAAGAATACTGGAGTGGGTAGCTTATCCCTTCTCCAGCAGATTGTCCTGACCCAGGAATTAAATCAGAGTCTTCTGCTTTGCAGGCAGATTCTTTACCAACTGAACTATCAGGTAAGCCCATATTCTGGAAACTAGACCCTTATTAGATATATGATCTTCAAATATTTTCTTCCCTTCCATCAGCAGTTTCTTTTTGGACATGTCAAGTTTAAGTTGTCTATCAAACTTCCAAGTGGAAGTGCTATGTTGACAGTAGCAGATTCTAGTCTAAAACTCATGGCAGATGTTTAGGATAAGTGTGTGAATTGAGTCATCACATCTAGTCATCAGTTGACTAGATGGGATAGTACCGGAATTGAGTGATGATGGAGATCAGACATGCAAAGGTAAAGCCGTGGGGTCCATCAAGATTAATAAGGCTGGGAGAAAGGGTGAGACCCATAAAGGAGCCTGGAAGGGTCCATGGTGATTCATGATGTAGAGAAAACCCCAGGGGATGTGGTACCTGAAAGCCAAATGTCAAGAGTGTTTCCAGGAGGAGGAAGAGCTTAGCCATGTTGAATATAGCAGACAGGTTAAGAAAAAAGAGTAGGTTAAGGCTGACTAGAGTAAATTTCAGAGATGAGGGGAAGAGAGAAATTGGAAACAGTGAGTTCAGTTCTATTGAGGAAATTTGCCAAAAATGGGAACAGAGAAATAGGGTGGTAACCAAAGGAGAAAGAGTGAAAGATTTTTTGTGTTTGCTTTGTGTTATTTTTCCTGTCTTAAAAACAAAATATTTAAGTATTTGTGTGCTTATGAGAATGAGTCAATAGAGTGGGGGAAAACTGGAGAGGAAAGACTACAGGGAGAACTGCGGCCCAGATTCTGAACAAACTGAAAGGGATGGGCTCTTGCATAGAGGTGGGATGGTTAGCTATGGATAGGAGCAGAGAAAATTCATCTTTGGTACTAGGAAGGAAGGCAATGTTGAGTGTTGAGATGCTTGTAGGTTCAAAGCTTTTGGTAGATTCCTTCTGACTGCCTCAAATTTCCTATTGAATTAGGAAGCAAAGTCATTATTTGACAGAGAAGATAGGAGAGGACAGGATGGGGGTTTCAGGGGAAAGGGGAAAGTATGAAATTGATATATAGAAGAGAAGCAGGGTGGATGATGGGAAGCCACAAGGACCACTTAAGATTTGTGATGAATTTCAAGAGAACTCAGTCAGCACAAGGGTGTGAGGTTTTCCAGCTATGCAGGCATGAACAGGTAAAGAAGTGTATTAAACAAGACTATAGATTTTAAGAGGTAAAAGCATTGAGAGTTCATACAAGAGAGTGAATATACTGTTTGACCATGGAATTTAAGCTTGATCAGGAAACAAGAGAGATCAGCAATAAAGTGAAAGACACTTTAGATGTGAGGGAGGAGAGATTGAGAAAAGAACTAAATATTCATCTTCATAGTAGGAAACAAACAAATATCTAAAACTGTAAATAAATCACTAAATGATAGTGTATACATATTATTTAGAGATATGAATATAACACATCTGTTTAGGTATAGATTCAAAAACTTAAAATCTTCCCCAGAATTTCCCACAAAGAAATTTTGAAAAAAAATACTTCTCTCTGAATAAGTATGAGAAGATCCATAAACAAGGATCTTTATTGCTGCAGTGTTTAAAAGCACAGCCTACCAAAAATATTCTAAAATGATCAAATAGAGTGAAATACAATCCATGATGTTACAGATAATAAATCCTTTCAGCAATTTCATTGTAACTAGAGAAATGGAGACAAATTACCTGATTAATGGCTCCCAACATCTCAGCCCTACTGGCCACTCGTGTTGTGCACTGGCTGAGGAACGTTATACTCTTCTCCAGCTTCTTAATGATTTCCTGGGCCTGGCTGTCATCTTCACAAAGAGATGTTAAAGACTGCACAGAAGGTAAAGTATTAGAAAGTATCAAACCCAAGTATTCAGCAAGTGATTCTAATACTGACTATGTTGTAGATGTAGATGACGCTATTATCTCTGTGGAAGGTGAAAAGCAACAGTAAAGACAAATAATGAATGCTACTGAAATATTATGATCTTTGTTGGCTATCAAGTAGACCTATGGAGGTGTTCTTAAAATCTGTTATACTTTGATCTCTTCCACTCTAACTTCCCAAATTTGCCACTCCTTCATATGTGTTTATATCTTTCTTCTACAATTAGTGGGATGGGATATAATTAATTGGCAGTGGTAAAGAAATTATTCCTATAAATGAATGTACTATATGAAGAACATAGTTTGAACTTTTAAGAAAAGTAGTAAAAATGTACTCAAATTGTATTTGACTCTGACCACTATATTTGCTCTTCCATTGATGACAAGGTGAGCCTAGCCGGGTTAGGTAAGTAGGCCTTCATTGCCTTATGAATATTTATCTCAAACCTGTGCCATTGATCTAAGATGATGGCTTTCCTGATGGAAAGCCATTTGTCTCACTGTCCATACTAGTCAAATCAATCAACAAATCAATATAATCTCTATCAAAATCCCAGTGGATTTTTTTTTTTGGAGAAACAAAAAAATTCTTCCTGAAATCCATATGGCATCTCAAACGACTCTGAAGAGCAAAACAATTTTGAAAACAAAAGTACAGAGCTAAAGGTACCCCATGTCTTGGTTTCAAAGCACATTACAAAGCTACAGTAACTGAAACAGTATGGTATTGGCGTAAAGACAGACCAATAGAACAGACTAGCAGGCCCAGAAATAAACCTACACATGGTTAAATGGTCATATGGTCAAATGATCTTTGACAAGGGTGCCAAGACTACAAAATGGAGAGAGAATAGTCTCTTTAATAAAGGATGCTGGAAAACTGCAAAACAGTAAAGTTGGACTCTTATTTTACAGTATATACAAAAATCAATCCAAAATGGATTGAAGACCCCAAACTATATAACTCCAGAAGATAACTCTAGAAGAAAACCATAGCGGAAAAGCTTCCTGACAATGGAGTTGGCAATGATTTCTTGAATATGATAGCAAAAGCATAGACAACAAAAGCAAAAAAAAAGACAAAGAGTACTACATCAAACTTACAAACTTTTGTGCATCAAAGGACATAATGAACAGAATGAAGAGGCAACCCATGAAATGGGAGAAAATATTTGCAAATCGTATCTATTACTTTAATTTTGGCAAAGGACTTGAGTAGACATGCTCCAAAGATGATACACAAATGGCCAGTAAGCATATGAAAGATGCTTCAAATACTAATCATCAGAAATGCAAGTCAAAACCACAATGAGATATCACCTTGCACCTATTAGAATAGCTACTATCAGAAATAAGAAAATAACATGTTGGCCAAGATATAGAGAAATTGGAACCTTGGTACATTGTTAGTAGGACTGTAAAATGGTGTAACCACTGTGCAAAACAATATGGTGGCTCCTCAAAAACTTCAGAAATAGAATTCTATATGATCCAGCAATCCAACATCTGGGCATATTTCTAAAGGAATTGGAAGCAGGGTCTTGAAGAGATATTTGCACACCAATATTCAAAGCAAAAATGTTCAGTGTTCACAACAGTCAAGAGGTGGAAGCAACTCAAATGTCCATCAATAAACAAATGGATAAACAAAATATGGTCTATGCATACAATGGAACATTTTATTCAGCCTTAAAGGAAGGAAATCCTGCCAAATGCTACAACATGGATGAACTCTGAGAACATTATGCTAAGAAAAATAAGCCAGTTACAAAAAAACAAGTACTGTATGATTCGACTTACATGAGCTATCTAAAGTAGTCAGATTCACAGAAACAGAAAATGGTGATTAGCAGGGGCTGAGAGAAGGGGAAAGGGGGAATAGTTTAATAGACATAAAGTTTCAGTAAGCAAGATGAGAAAGTTCTGAAGCTCTGTTTCATAACAATGTGAATATACTCAATACTACTAATGTACACTTAAAATGGTTATTATGGTAAATTTTATATTATGTGTTTTCCAAACCACAATAAAAGCAGAATGTGGTTTCTTTACTTTTATTTTCTTTTTCAAAAATTAGCCATTTTGGCATTGAAACATGTATATTATCATATGTGAAACGAATCACCAGTCCAGGTTCAATGCGTTTGATACAGGGTGCTCGGGGCTGGTGCACTGGGATGACCCAGAGGGATGGGATGCGGAGGGAGGTGGGAGGGGGGTTCAGGATGGGGAACACATGTACACCCGTGGTGGATTCATGTCAATGTATGGCAAAACCAATACGATATTGTAAAGTAATTAGCCTCCAATTAAAATAAATAATTTTTTTAATTAGCCATTTTAATTTTCCAACCCATGTGTATATTTATGGTGACTTCACAAAATAGAGAAATAGTAGCTATTACATTTCTGTGTACTTTACAGAAGGGTCTGCCCATTATCTAACAAGACTGAAATCAGTCACCATCCTCTTTTCTTAGTTAAATGGAAATGGTCTTTGGATTATCTTCTTTGAAGCTTAAAATTATTTTCTGCTTATTCTTCTACCTGAAATCTATTTGAAGATCTAGAGAGATGGCAGAAGATTCACATAACTGCTTAAAGCATATTTGTTTGTTTTACTGCTTACATCCTTCTATTGGTGAACCTTTTATCTTAGCTTGATCCTGACTTCTTACCTCCTATTAATTCACATTTGAGTCAGGCAGGGTTTGGTACCTGTTATACAAAGAAACTCATGTAGTTTTGAAAACTTTATTAATAATATAACAAACCTATAGTTTCCAAATGTTAGGGTTCTTACCTCTAACAGTTTTAAACAGTTAGTGATTTCTTTCTTCAAATTTTCTTCGGCCAAGTCACGGGATCTTTCTTCAAGCTTCACTCTTTTCTCCAAGGTGAACCAGTCACATTTAAATCCCAAAGACAATCTGAGAAATTCGGCCTATTGTCAAAATAATGTGAAGGTGAGGGGAGAATGTTGGATGTAGTCAAATATTTTAGCTTAACATCAAATTAGATTGAAGCATATCTTTATCCTCCCAGTGACATAATGCTGGCATGCATGAGCTGAATCTGTACTTTGTCCTGGCCAAGTCAAAAGACAACACACATAGGACAGTTTATGAAAAAGCATACAGGGACTGTAGGCAAGTTATTCTGAAACACTTTTTTTATTAAAGAAAAAAATATTTGCTTGAAACTTACCTCTACCTCCTTCTCATTAGCAGAAGTGCTAGAGAATAAGAGAAAGAACTTATTCAAACATAGTTCAACAGAAACGCAAAAAATGTGAGCATGCTGTATGAGGAAGAACTTACTTGTCACTTTGTCTAAAGTTAACCGACTTTACAGAAAGTGAGGAAAGAGCAGCACCTATTAAAGACAATAGAAGAGTATTTGGTTAAAAAGGATTAACAGCTAAGGGCACATCCAACCAAATGTTATTATGTCCTTGCTCCAATAAGCAAAGGCATTTTATTGACATATGTCTGAAAAGCTTGCCAGCTAATAATGCATGCATGCATGCTCAGTCACTCAGTCATGTCTGGACTCTTTGTGACCCCATGGACTGCAGCCCACCAGGCTTCTCTGTCCATGGGATTTTCCAGGCAAGAATAATAGAGTGGATAGACATTTTCTCCTCCAAGGGATCTTGCCAATCCAGGAATTGAACCTTTGTCTCCTGCATTGGCAGGCAGATCCTTTACCACTGAGCCACCTGGGATGTCCCTCAGCTAATAATACATCTGCTTAAATATTAATATAAGATAATGTTGTGCTACATTATGCTTTGGAGATTATGATAATGTTAAAATTATTGGCTCACATTTCAGCATGTGAATAGTCTTTGAAACCTGAAGATGTCTCAGAGTCAAGGGACAGCCCAGTTTGTTCTCCCTGTATTTGAATGTTTATTTAATTTGATTCCATGATTAAATGCATACCTTCCTCTGGTACCCTGGTCCTCCTGCAGATCAAGGGTTTAAAAGCAGCAACAACAAGAAGAGTAATGATTCTAGTGGTAGCAGTAATATTAATAGTATAATAATAATAATAGCAACAATAACAGCATGAATAAACATGATTGTTGTTCTTGTTGTTCAGTGGCTAAGTCATGCCTGAAACGTTGCAACCCCATGGACTGCAGCACTCCAGGCTTCCCTATCATTCACTATCTCCTTGAGTTTGCTCAACTCATGTCCACTGAGTCAATGATGCTATCTAGCCATCTCATCCTCTGTCACCCCGTTCTCCTCTTTCCTTCAATCTTTCCCAGCATCAGGTCTTTTCCAATGAGTCAGCTCTTCGCATCAGGTGGCCAGTATAAATACGATATCCCAAGCATTTCCCACAGGTTTACTATAGGCCAGTCCCAGAACAAGACTCTTCATACATATTAATGATACTCTTCACTATTTCTCAAAGAACACAATGTTAGTTATTAAGAGCATTAGATTTAGAGTTGAAAAAACCTAGTTTAAATCCTAGCTTTTGCGGGCAAAGAATGTTACCTGCCATTTCAGTAAACAAAAGATGCTGTTCCCATCAAGCCATTGGGGATTTAAGATGGAGAAAAGCAGGATATTGGCCCTAGACAGTTAAGGTGCATATCAAAAGAATGATTGCAATAAGTCCAGACTCTTGTATCTTCTCATGCACAGAAAAGTGCTAAATTCATTAACTTGAGATGTCTGGGATTTTTACAATTAGCAGTAGTCTTTCGATGTTGGATGACCTAGTGGTTTTTTGTTGTTTTGTTTTTTGGCAAAACTACTATATGTCCTGTCTCTTCCTTTACCTCTTTGGAGCAGTTTCTCAGAGCTGAGAAGCTATATCCCAGGCTTAAGTCCTTAATAAATCTACCAGAAAAAATGTAATTCTCAAAGTTTAGGTTGTGCTTTTTTTTTTGAGTCAACACTTTGATCCTTATAACTAAGTTACTTGGAACAAGAAGTCACAACTTCATCAAACCATCCCCCTAAAATAAGGATGAGTTTTCTATTTTTCTATAGTAGTTTTTATGAGAACTTTCATCAGGCACTTTTCGAAGTGCTTTTTACATCATTTACTCAATCCTCACAGCCAGCCTTCTGCAGTAGGTTCTCTTCTTACCTACAGTGTATAGGTGATGAAACTGAATCACAGCTTACCTATTTCAAACAGGCATTGGGGAGAACTAAATGGAACTATGTACATAAAGAATTTTGCCTAGTACTTAGCACAGTCTATTCATAAAGGGTACACTGATTTTTGAAAGTGAAAGTGAAAGTCGCTCCATCATGTCCAACTCTTTGTGACCCCCATGGACTATACTGTCCGTGGAATTCTCCAGGCCAGAATACTGGAGTGGGCAGTTATTCCTTTTTCCAGAGTAACTTCTCAACCCAGGGATTGAACCCAGGTCTGCTGTATTGCAGGCAGATTCTTTACCAGCTGAGCCACCAGGGAAGCCCAAGAATACTGGAGTGGATAGCCTACCTCTTGTAAAGAGGATCTTCCTGAACCAGGAATCAAGCAGGGGTCTCCTGCATTGTAGGCAGATTCTTTACCAGCTGAGCTACCAGGGAAATGGCAAACCACTCCAGTATTCTTGCCTGGCAAATCCCATGGACAGAGGAGCCTGGGGTGGGTGGGGCGGGGTGGCTACAGTCCGTGGGATTGCAAGAGTTGGACATGACTTACGGATTAAACTACCACCATTGTTTTTTACTCATCATTTCCACTTTGCAAATGGGGAAATTAAGATTCAGGTTAAACAACTTTCCAAAGTCACAGCAAGTAACAGAGTGACTGAGCATAGTGTTTGATTTCCAAAGTTGGAACTCTATCCACTGTTCCATCCTAACAGGGAGATGGGGAAAGAAGCAAATTAACACTCATTCTTTAAATACTGGCTTATTTGCTTTTAGATAGGACAATAAAAAAGATCTCAGATTAGAGCTGCTAAGAATTCACTACTAATATATATTTGGCTGCACGGGGTATTAGCTGTGGCACACAGGATCTTTGATCTTTCTTAAGGCATGCAGTATATTTAGTTGAGGCATGTACGCTCTTAGCTGTGCTATGTGGGATCTAGTTTCCTGACCAGGAATTGGACCCAGGCCCCCTGCACTGGGAGTGCAGAGTTTTGGCCACTGATCATCAGGGAAGTCTCAACATTGGCACAGCTTTTAGTTCACAAGAGGGCACTAGCTATTACCAGACCTTTAGGCTTAACAGGCAATGCAATGTAAATATGGCCTTCTGAAACTGATATAAATTGAATCAAAATTAGTTCTATTTGGCTGGTTTTATCTACAGATGCAGAGTTATAGGGGGCTTCCTTGGTGGCTCAGATGGTAAAGAATCTGCCTACAATGCAGGAGACTCAGGTTCAGTCCCTGGGTCAGGAAGATCCCCTGGAGAAGAAAATGGCAACCCACTCCAGTATTCTTGTCTATAAGAATCCCATGGACAGAGGAGCCTGGTAGGCTACAGTCCATCGGGTTGCAAAGAGTTGGCTTGCCATATCTTTACTGAGAAAGATCTCTCCCATAAAACCTACCAGTAGGGAAGAAAAGTTAATGCGGGGGGTTGGAAGAGAACATTCCTTACCTCCTGCAGCACATTCTTTTCTGTGCTCATCTATTGTTTCTGCTTCCCTTTTGGCTTCCTAAAAACATAAGGAGATTTTATTGCTGTACATAGAGTGGAAATCCTTCATACGCAATCATTTCTTGGCTTTCTGTCCTCTCCTGCCCTACGCTGTTCAAAAACAAGGTATGCCAAGAACTATGTTAGGGATTAAGAAAAGAGGACTGGCTCCAAGGGGCTTTCCAGTCTAGTTGAGGCAAAAGAAAAACGAAATACCTGGAAAGCTGAAAATGTGATACCAGTTACCACAAAGAAGACTAGGATTAAGTGCCTGCCAAATGAGATACAAATATATGCTTTGCAAAGGGAGGAGAGAGACATATGGCTTGAGAAGCATGGAATGTCTCTGCAGGCAAAGAACAAGTTGGAGCTTGAGGGAGGGGCAGGACTGAATGAATGAAAAGGGGGTGGTAATCTAGGACTTTCACACACAGCATTCCAAATAGGTTGTTGAGGAAATTAAGACAAAGTAACTGCTACAAGGAGACTCAGATGTAGGGAATGGACAGGGGTAGAAGGGGAGAGTGGGATGACTTGGGTGATTAAGACTGTCATATATACAGCATCATGTGTAAAATAGACACCAGTGAAAGGAATCTGCTGTATAACACAGGGAACTTAACTCAGTGCTCTGTGACGACCTAGGAGGTAGGATGGGAAAGGAGTGGGAGGGAGGTCTAAGGGGGAAGGGACCTATGTATGTGTACAGCTGATGCACTTCATTGTACAGCAGAAACTAACAGAACATTGTAAAGCAATTATACTTCAAAAAAAAAAAAAAGATTGCACTATGTTTGGTTTTTACTCCATCTGAATATACTCTAAGGTCACTGACTAACTGTCCTACAAAGGCATCTATACAACAAGAATCACCATAATAGGAGTTGTACTGCCTGGGGAAATCTAAAGGAGAAGCTATAGGTTACAATTATTTTAGGATAATTATTATTCAACATTCTCAGAAATTTTCCATATTTCCTTATTTTGGCCAAGACAAATTTCCTTTGTAGGGCCCTGGATACCACATCACATCATTTTTGGACAATTGAAACTAAGATTTTGATAAAATATAACAAATTCAATAATGCAGGTAAAACACTGGATCATTTGTATCAATATTTACACCATCTTAAATTTTTTAAATCCTCTCTCAATCCTATGATGTCTTCGGGCGATGTCATTTTCCTCTTCTGTGCTTCCTGGCTATGCTTCTTCTGGGAAGAGTTGGCCACTGTTGGCCACTGTTAAAGAGTCGTTCCAGTTCTTCATCTCCCATTTGTGATCTGCACCCAACACCCCTAGGAACGTGCCCTCCCCAGTTATTAGTGACCTCCCTACTGCCAAACCCAATGAATAATTTTCAGTCATTATCTTACTTAAGCTCACTGTAGCATCTAAAATGATCTAGAATCCCCTCCTTGAAGGCTTTTCAGCCCTTGGCTTCCCTTTCCTGATATCCCCCAGTCACTGCAATAGCTCCTTCTCCATCTCCTTTGCCACTGGCCTCCTCTTATTCGACACCAGAATCACCAAAAGTCCATTATCCTCTGTTCTCTCTCTCTGCCTGCCCTCCTTTCTTGGGAAATCTCATCCACATGCTTGGTTTTTTGCTGATAACTCACAAATATGTCTCTGTCTCAAAAGTCCCATTGATGAGTTTATGAATATGGGTATATAGCTATCTATAAAATCTCCTTACAGGGTGTGATGATATCACATATCAACCTGAAACCTGACTTATCTAAAATTAATTAAATTTACCCCACAAATTCTTCTTACTCTTTCCTACTCTCACGTTGTTCTACTCATTCTGTAGGTTAAGCTGTAAACCTGAGTATTTACCTTTTCCCAGGCCCCTGATTATCAGTCACTATGTACTGTGAATGTTATTCCTTAAATATCTCTCAAATAAGTCTCATTTTTTTCATTATCACTAAATTCATACTGTCTTCATATCTTGCCTGAATTATTCCCATAGCATTCTACCCAGTCCCCTACTTCCATTGCTACATTTTCTAATCCATAATTTTTTTAAGTTTTTTCTTTTTCTTTTTGAAATGAGGGAAAAAATGTTTTCTCAAAAGACTACTATGAAACACTAGAGGATTTGAATTTTCCTTTGTCCATTTTTTAATAAGAGGCAACCATTTCGGGCATGTCTGCTAGCTAACACTACACTTTAGGTATAATTTACACCACAAAGGATTAGTCCAAACCACATATCCAATTACTCTACTCCCTTTAGCATAAAATTTTTATCTTATTACTTCAAATGTATACATGTCACAACCTTCTCTCAACCTGGGTTATTAATAGTTACATGAGTCTCATTTCTTATAATCAAATAGGCTAAACTAAAACAATGTTAGTTTAACCACATCTAATTACTGAGTGATTGTATGTTTCTTCCCTTAATTACAGTGATAGGTGTCATTTTTATTTAGCCTTATTTATTAATGCATTAATTTATGTAAGAGGACTTTAGAGATAGATATTTAGCTTGTTTCCAGTAGACCTTTAATGGATAAATGAATAAACAAATGCAAGAATGAATGAAAGAAAAACCAGCATGGAGTCAGGAGGTCCTACCTCTGACTCTACTGTGTGACCCTGGATGCTCTGGACTCAACTTCTTCATCTGTAAAATACTGCTATAACTAAATTCTATGAACCTCATAATATTTTGAAAGAATAAACTGAAATAATGCTTTTAAGAGTACCTTGCAAACTTAAAGGGACAGTTCTACCATTGTAATATATCATTACTTTTATTGTTAACATGTGTATATTACCTGAATCAACATGCTTTTTTCCTCACTCACAGAGCCTTGCAGTTCAATGTTTTCAGGAGCTGGACTTCCGCCTGTAAAAAGGAGGCAACACACCAAACACTGTGGGGCGAGGAGGGTTACAAGTAAAAGAAGAAGAAATAGTGAGGGTGGCAATGCGGGCAGACACCTAATGGCAAAGGGTTTAATATGTGTTCCCAAAGAAGCTAGCCATGTAAAATTTCTTAACAGAAATGAATACTTGTATAAATCATTATCAAGTACATTACAGTACAAATAAATACAGGGAAATTACAAAAAAGAATGACATAAATTAAAAGTGCAAATACAATACTTGTGCCATACAAATACTTGTATGGCCTTCAAATAATTGGGGTTTTAAAATATTTTTTTAAGGCTGATGCTGCTTTTTAAATCAAATGCACTACTAGTGTAATTATAGAAACTGAATGAAAGAAGGATGAACAATTACTTAGTTGTTGCTTAGTCACTAAATCATGCCCAACTCTTTTGCGACCCTGTGGACTGTAGCCCGCCAGTCTCCTCGGTCCCTGTGATTTCCCAGGCAAGAATACTGGAGCGGGTTGCCATTTCCTTCTCCAGGGGATCTTCCTGATCCAGGCACTGAACCTGCATTTCCTGCACTGGCAGGTAGATTCTTTACGACTGAGCCACCAGGGAAGCTAGCTTTTTTTTAATAGCTTGACAAACATGTTTTTAAAAAGTATATATGCAGGGCTGATAACAAAGTATGATATCCTTTCAAAACACAGTATCTTTCTAAGCAAAATGTCATCAAACTAAGAAAAAGAGATGCACTTTCAATTTATGCCATTCCTTTTTGTAATTTCCCTGTATTTATTTGTACTGTAATGTACTTGAAAATGATTTTCCTCTTCACATGACCCATTGTCCTGAATTTAGTTCAGTCCAGGCATAAAAGTCAGCAGTTATAGTTAGATTTTGTTTCTTTCTTTTCAGGAAAACAGAATAACTAAAGGATGTGTTCAATTTTTAAAATTTATATGGAAATAAGAACAAAATGGCAACCACTATCTTCAAAGATATAAAAATCTTCCCTATGGAAATTTTATATTTAAAAATTTTTTAAGACTGATAGTAGATTTATATGGTCCATAAATCAAAAGTATAAGATGTTTTTCAGTGAAAATTTTCTCTCCCATCATGCCCACCCGAAAGCCAGTTTTTGCCTCATAGACAATGTTACTAATTTCTGTCTAGCTTTGTAGAGATATTTTATATATGTATTATATGTACAAAAATTGTTTTCTATTTTTTTCACAAATATTTACATGCCATACATAGTGCTTTGTACTCTAGTGCTTTTCCCTAAGAAACAATAGTTCTTTGATATTCTTCCAAGAAAAAAGTTCCCTTCTGTATATGTTTTACAAATGCATATTAATATTCCATTACTTAGACATGCCAAAATATGTTAATCTTCTACTGATAGTTAACTTGTTTCCATTATTTGTTATTACAAACAATGTTGCAGTAAATAAACATCCATATATGTCATATAGTATGTGTGTACTCAGATCTACAGGATAAATTCCAAGGAATCAATTACTTTATCATGGGATACATACATTTATGACCAACCTAGACACCATATCAAAAAGCAGAGACATTACTTTGCCAACAAAGGCTCATCTAGTCAAAGCTATGGTTTTTCCAGTAGTCATATATGGATGAGAGTTGGACTATAAAGAAAGCTGAGAGCTGAAGAATTGATGCTTTTAAACTGTGGTGTTGTAGAAGACTCTTGAGAGTCCCTTGGACAGCAAGGAGATCCAACCAGTCCATCCTAAAGGAAATCAGTCTTGAATATTCATTGGAAGGGCTGATGCTGAAGCTGAAACTTCAATACTTTGGCCACCTGATGCAAGAACTGACTCATTTGAAAAGACCCTGATGCTGAGAAAGATTGAAGGCAGAGGAGAAGGGGGCGACAGAGGATGAGATGGCTGGATGGCATCACTGACTCAATGGACATGAGTTTGAGTAAACTCCAGGAGTTGGCAACGGACAGGGAGGCCGGGCGTGCTGCAGTCCATGGGGTTGCAAAAAGTCGGACACGACTGAGCGACTGAACTGAACTGAACTGGCATATATTTAAATTTTGGGTAGATATTGGCAAATTCCTCCCCATACTATTATAATAATTTACATTCCTTGCAGCAATGGACGAGAATTCTTTTTCTTCCAACAATCTCACCAGAAGTGTGCAAACTGTTTATCTTTGTCTACGTAATAGGTAAAAAATGGTATCTTGGTGTAGTTTTCATTAAAATTTTTCTTATTTGGTGCCAGATAGAATGTAAAGATATTCTTCAGTTAAACGAAGGAATGGATTCCATTTCTACAATTTTACAGCTCCTTTAACTTAGCACTTATATCTCAAATTTAGTTGCCAATTTAACTTTTGATGAATTCTCCTTAATCGACACTTTAGGTCGAAATGGGAGCCTACGTTTCCCAAGAGTATCAACTGTAGTGATGCCTAACAGAGAATGGTTGAGAATAACCACTTTATTTTCAGACTCAAATGGCAGAAAAGGAGGATCTAACGCATTGTCTAGTTAATTTCTGCCTCCTGAGTGGACCATCCTTTTTTCTTTTAATAGACAGTTTTTATTTTATTTAAAAAATTTTTTTGACCATGCTACATAGCACACAGGATCTGAATTCCCCCACTAGGGAATGAACCATGGCCTCTGCTGTGTAAGCACAGAGTCTTAATCACTGGACCACCAGAGAAGTCCTGGTCCATCCTTTTAGCCCAGTAAATTCTAATGAGGATTCTGAGAATTTCCTAAGTAAGTGATTTCACAACTGCATCACAGCCAAGACTCAGGTGTGTCCAATAAATTTTGGCCATAAGGAAATATTTAGATCCCATTAAAATACATTGTAAGTTTAATTCTAAATATAAAGTTGGAAAAAAGTTGGTAACATTGTCATATATGAAGGCCACGGTCACCTCTTAGAGTTCTTTCCTTCAGACTATGTCTTCAAACTTCTTTTATAAAACAATATTACTCAGCCACTGATGATAGTTACTCCACTAGCTTCCAGCTTTGTTTCATGTTTTAGAATGGAAACTATGCTTGAACCCTTCAAAAGCTTACCTTGGATCTTTGTCACAGCAGAAGCTGGTCTTTTATCTTCCTCTTTCTCACAGAGTGGTTTACAGTCAAGGTCACCAGAAGCCATATGCAAAACTTCTGATCCAGAATCTATCAACAGGAAGAAACTAACAGCATGAATACTATGCAAAAGATTATTTGCTTATGTCCTTTTCACTTGTATACACCTCAGGAGTCACAAGATATCCAAGCTTATGGTTATGATGTTAACATCTGAATGTTTTAAAGCAAGTTTTAAATAATACACCATTTTTTGAAATAGAGTACAGCTTTCTACTTATGGGATCTTTAGTAGAATATCCTCAGTTTCTTTCTGTTTCCTCATATTTATTTATTTTTTTCCCCAAACTTTAAACTTTTCATTTTGCATTGGGGTATAGCTGATTAACCATGCTGTGGTAGTTTCAGGTGAACAGCAAAGGAACTCAGCCATATATATGCATGCAACCATTCTCCCCAAAACCTCGCTCCCATCCAGTTTGGCACAAAACAGTGAGCAGAGTTCCATGCATTATCCAGTATCCTTGTTGGTTATCCATTTTCAATATAGCAGACTAACAGTCTTATTTTTATATTTTTTCTAATCTACTTACCACTCGAAGTTACAGCACTCTCTGTGGATGAAGTGTGACCAGGAGATGGTAGGGTGGAATATTCCCTGTCAAAGAGTAGAAGTAGTATTTTTGGGGTGTTGGATCCAAAGAATTCTCTTAGAAATTATGGAATATGCATCCAAATCCACACACAGAAACAAACAGGCAAACCTGGATTGGGGCTGGCTCTCAGAACATAAGTATTCAACACCATTCTCCTTAAGGAAAAAAAAAAAGAGAGAGAGAGAAATAAGTTTAACAATTTGACATTTTCCATTCCAGAGAGGTTGTGTTAAGCAAATATTTTCATACAGTTTTAAATGAACCCATATTTGCTTTGCTCTTTTGGAAAGGATATGGGAGTGTGATGCTATAGGGCAGATGGATATACATACTTACTCAAAGCTGTACTTTCAAAAAAAGTCCAATTTTAACTATACTTACAAGTCCAATATTCAAAGAAAATATAAATTCTTGGGCAAAACAAATTCTAACCTTAAAGGGCAGACACAGTTTCTATCATGAACTTAAGTTTTCTTTAAATAGAACTAGGTGGGCATTCTAGGTGGGCATGAAACAACATTTCTATTTATGGAACTATTACTCAACCTAAAACTTTTGACCTGTTGATTTAAAAATGGTTCTTAATTTTCTAGCTAGATCCATGATACATTTAAGGTTTATCTAAGTCTCAAAGTTCTGTCAGCTCCTCTATGTCAGCTACATCAGCTCCTCTTTCTTGGGGCTCAAAAAGAGCTTTAACAAAATTGTGGTTTCCCCCCCTAAAAAAAGAAAAAAAAAAAAAAACTGTGGTCCCAGTCTGCCAGGGCAAATATTTGAAAGTTTCATTTGAGCTTCATAATCTCCATCAAGTTCCTAGTTTGGAGGGAACTTCAGGAGATTAAGTTTACTCATTCTCTTTCAAAAAAAAAAAAAAAAGCAGTGGGAATATAGATTCACTTTTTGCTGTTGTTATTTAGTCACTAAGTCATGTCCAACTTTTTGCAACCCCATGGACTGTATCCCACCAGGCTCCTCTGTCCTTGGGATTTCCCAGACAAGAATACTGGAGTGGGTAGCCATTTCCTTCTCCAGAGGATCTTCCCAACCTAGGGATTGAGCCCACATATTCTGCTTGGAAGGCAGATTCTTTACCACTGAGCTGCCTGGGAAGCCCTAGATTCACTTATTCTCTCAAAAAATACAGTGGGAACATGGGTTGCTCTTTAACATAAAGTTTTACTAATAAATATATTTTTTATTATTTGATTTATTTAGGAAAATAAATAATAATTTAATAAGTTAGAACTGAAATCACTTGGACATATCCAAAATCTGCACAGACAATGCAAAAATAAGGATATTTAAATTTCCATAATCAAACATAGAACTTCTCATTAGGTGTCACAACATACAATAGGTTTCAAGAGAGGGCTGCTGTACATCATATACCATATTGAGAATCTGTCCAAGATAATATTGACTTCACAGAAAGGTAAAGGTTTAGCCAAGGGTTTGCTGACTATATAGTTATCCAATACAAAAAAACAATAGCTTACATCTGTACAGCATACAACAATTTATTAAGTCCTTTTATATATCATCTCATTTAATTCACTCCACAACCTTATGCAATAGATTTTAGTGAAAAAAAAAAAAAAGATTTACTTATTTCAGGTGAGGAAAGTAAAGCCAATGAATAAAGTAATTTCCCAGGAGCATTCAGAATGGTAGTGTCAGCCTCTAAACTGTCTGAACAATCAGAGTAAATATAGTGTCCTCTTCATTGTAAACAGAACTATCTCTGAAACACCCTAAGGCTGTTGGAGAGGCAAAGACTTTCCATTGATTATCTCTGACTGACAAATGATTTGAATATAAACTTTCAAAATGTTCACCTCAAATGTTAAGAACACTCCACAATCAAACCTGCACAGCAAGAATTTACACCTAATCCCCTGACCCTGGGAAAGAGTGAAGGCAGGAAGAGAAGGGGGCCACAGAGGATGAGATGGTCAAATCACATCACTGACTCAATGGACATGAGTTTGGGGAAACTCTGGGAGATAGTGAAGGACAGGGAAGCCTGGCGTGCTGCAGTCCATGGGGTCACAGAAAGTGGAACACAGTTTAGTGACTGAACAGTAATAACAACATTGTAAATGTAAATGTTGGGCAATCTTCTCTCTTATTTCATTTTGTCCCTGCTTTACATGTCTTTGTGTCAGACTCTATGTGACTGAAGTCCCTTGCGGCACCAGTTTAATTCAACAACTTTCAACAAAGGCCTAGTTTGTGCCAGAAACAGCCTTTCGTTGTTTCCGGCACAAAACTGAAAGCCTGAAAGAGACCAGAAACACAGTCCTTGTCCCAGAGGAGCTCATAGGCCAGTCAAAAAGACAAATATGCAGGACAAATACTTCATAAATTATAAGCAGCATTGTATAGAGAAAAGTATGCACAGAACAGAGTAGGAAAATATGTGCATTAAATTATGAAGAGAAATTATACCTTATACACCATTGGTAGTTAAATGATATTGGCTCTGTCTTTGAGATATTTAAATATATTGTACTAGTAATTATTACATGCTTATTTAACTACCTACCAATACATATGCAAAAAAATTAAGCTGTAAAAATAGGAAAAAATTAAAAATTCTTCAGTTTCATTGAGTATCCTCCATAAAAATCAATGAGAATTGAGTCCTTAATAATAAAAAAATCAGGCCCATTTAACACTTCAGAACATAGAAATCTATTATTATATGTGACTTGAAATAGCACTTATTACTGTGTTTTAAATAATAATATATGCAATAATTATACTGCACTAGCTAAAAATCTAATTTTGTCAGAAAAAATTCCTTTTTATACCAATCAGACATGAAACCTTATATTTGAATTTAAGAGGTGTGACAGAGAATGCAGCTATTTTCTATTGAATTAAACTGATTTCCAGTATTAAAAGAAAGAGAAAACATTATTTCTATAAATTTTTTTTCTAAAAATTCTAATTACTATTTAAAATCAAAATAATAAGTATGGCAAAAATACCTTATATTAAAAATGAGTCTCATCTGTCATAATGCTCTGTCTAAAGCCCTTCTTTCATCTTAATTTTTATATGTGAAACTGTTTGGTAAACATAAAATATTAATTGATCAAGTAAGTAACAATTCTGTGATTCTGGATAAACATTATGTATTTAGTAGCCATACATTACTACATTGTTCTGTTGCAAAGATATTGGATATTACTGGATATTACTCCCATTATAAATGGGACCAATTAATCATTATAAATCTCACTGATCAAAAAAAACAACCTAGTACACAACATATCTCAATCCTAGACTTTCGTATATTCAGCTAACATTTTTTCCTCCTTAGAAGAAGAGCCAGACAAAAGGAGGAGATTTTTATTTTTCCAAATTTAGAGTTACAGTTAATGAAAGTTGGAGATATAGCCCCTCAGGGTGCTGTGTGTGTGAACTGGGGGGTGAAAAATAACTCAGCAAACACTTTCTTAAATTATGCTCTTTTCTTCCAGTTTCAAAAGGTGCCCCTATTTAAACCAGTTTCCTGAGCCCACAGGAGAACTTAGCACACACAACTGCAGGATCTAGACAGATTATAAAAAAAGATAATTTATTGGATATATCTTAAAACCAAGGAAAATCAAGAAACTGACTAAATGCAAGAAAGAGAAAGTTCAGAAGGGAGAGACTTACTTACAGTACGAGATTGGCTCACATCAATGAGTCTAACCCATGCTGACAGCCCAGAGCAGGAAGCACGTTCTTCCTGTTCAAGCCATTCAAATAGGAACCTGCATAACATTTACATGAAAATCTGTGGTGCAGCCCATTTGCTTTTGACAGTAAAAGTCTAATGTAGGGTAAGGGTGGGGTAGCCAACGTACTTACGGAACAAAGCGAGATATTCTCCCACAGGCTGGGTCAGCAAATGCAAGACACACACACACACACACACACACACACACACATTCCCCCCCTCTCACTTCAGCTTTCTCACATACATACAGTAGCATTATTTTAATATTCAGTTAGAAAATATGAAGAAATAGCTTCTAAGATATTGAAAGGGAAGTGAAAGTGTTAGTTGCTCAATCGTGTCCAACTCTTTGTCACCCCATGGACTGTAGCCCACCAGGCTCCTCTGTCCATGGAATTCTCCAGGCCAGAATACCGGAGAGGCTAGCCATTCCCTCCTCCAGGGATCTTCCCAACCCAGGGATCAAACTCCGGTCTCCTTCACTGCAGGCAGGTTCTTTACCATCTGAGCCACCAGGGAAGCACTATCAGTATCAGTAAGGTCAATTAATAGGGCTAGATAATCTTTCGGGGCTACTCTTTTAGATGAAATGCTATTTTACCCATAGATTTTTATGATCAAAAACCCTTCCACTAAGAAACATTCATGTTACCAATGTAACTTTTACTTTTAGATCCATTTTAGATAATTGACACTACTTGAGTAAATTAATATGATTTTCTGAGAAAAAAAAAACTGAACAAAAGGAGTTATTTCATTCTAACTTAAAAAAAAAATGCCCTTGACTTGGAGTCAAAGTTTCAATCTTCTAGAAAGAAAAGAATGTAAAATTGAACATCAAAAGATTATAACTGCTGTAACCTTAATAAAACTAAATTTCTTCACAAGTTTTTTTTTTTTCAGTTTCTAACTAAAAGGACACCACACCTTCAGACCTACAGGACACACCCACCACTTTGAGGTTCATTTGTAATATAGTTATCAGCCAACTTCTACATGTTCCAATTTTGCAACTGGCAATATTATTTATTCTCCAAGGTTATTAAAGCTACACCCACACACAGCTTGAGAGAACAAGACAGACAATGGCCAGAAGATCTGAGATATTTTCAAACGGATTCTGTACTTTGCCTCATAAGTCATCCTTTTCTAGTGATAGTACATCTGAGGCAAAAACATGTAATTACATGAAAGAGACCTCAAAGGGATAGCAAAACACTTAATATTTACTGTATACATTTTTTTTTGTTTAACTGTCTAATGGAAAACAAAAATTCATCTTCATATCCTTTAACCTATATCCTCTGAGCTTCATGCTATTGACAGTCCTGATTTGGGGTGATAGTTACAGTTGCTATTTCCCAAGTGTTTACTACAAATCAGGTACTTTAATATGTTATAAAGAGTCTTGTTGAGGTAAAATCTAAGACTCAGGTAGGTAGAGGGGAGAATCAGTTTCATTGTCATAGAATTTTCATGTTACTAAGGCTCTTCAGTCATGTTTGACTCTTTTCGACCCCATGGACTGTAGCCCACCAGTTTCCTCTGTCCACGGGTTTCTCCAGGCAAAAATACTGGAGTGGGTTGTCATGCCTGCTCCAGGGGATCTTCCCAACCCAGGGATCGAACCCTCATCTCTTACATCTCCTGTATTGATGGACTGGTTTTTTATTACTAGTACCAGCTGGGAAGCTCCCCCCAAATTTTTCTGGTCATACTACATGGCGTGTAGGATCTTAGTTTCCTGACCAGGGATTGAACCTGCAACCCCCTGAAGGGATAAGGTGGAGTCTTAACCACTGGACCACCAGTGATGTCCCAGGATTTTCATGAAGCATCTTAAGTCTTGGAAGGTTTGGGGACACACACAGGTACCTAATCATGAATGCAGTTTTGCACAGACCCAGAAATCCTTTGGTGGCTATTCAGACTCAGTGGTGGGAGCAGTGAATAAGGAAAGAAAGATAGATTATAAGGAGAGACAACCTAGTCCTGAGAGAAATAGAAACTGCCAGGAGTGAGGAAGAATGGAGAAAGTTGGACCAAATAAACAGCTAGATCTAGCTATGGAAGATAGGAACAAGAATCAACTTGGTGGGAGACTGTTCTATCATGCAGCACCGCTGGATTATCCATTTGTCCTGAAAAGTAGAGGATAATTGCAATGACTAAGTCACAAGCAGTCCGCCCGACACTACAGTGGGATCCTTAAAGAGCTGGAACAAGAAGGGAGAGGCTTCTCCCCACTGACTCCGGTGAGGAGATCACCAGAAGTCCAGACACAGTGTTCTGAGGAGGTCAGCAGTGGAGCAGGCAGGGCCTGTGGCCAGTGAGGACAGCAAACAGAAAGGACTGCAGAGACGGGAGTGATGAAACCACCTGCCTTCTCCAACACCCTCTCAGGGAGTGAAGTGCCTTTCCCTGGGCCCCCCTGGTTGGTGAGGTCAGAAGGACATTGGTATGTACGGGTAGGCATCAGTATGAAAGGGTTAGTTGCTCAGTTGTGTATGACTCTTTGCGACCCCTTGGACTGTAGCCTGCCAGGCTCCTCTGTCCATGGAATTCTCCAGCAAGAATACTGGAGTGGGTTGTCATTTCCTTCTCCAGGAGAGCTTCCTGACCCAGGGATCAAACCAGGGTCTCCTGTATTGCAGGCAGATTCTTTACCATTTGAGCCACCAGGGAAGCCCAGGCATCAACATAGATTCTTGGAAAAACAAATGTTCTTTTGTTTCATGTTGACCTCATGAAACAAAAAGAGCTTCCTATTCATCAGCAAGTGAGGAGACAGAGCACTGAGATTTGTCTTTTCTCTAAATATGAACAGTTTGTTTCTCTAAACAAACCTGGTTTGTTTCCATGGACTGGTTAGACCAGAACTTAACAGTAGAAGATATATACAGGCATGTGTATATGCATAATATATGCATATGTATGTGCAGATATATATATGTGTGTATATGCGTAATATATGTATGTGTATGCATTTGAATTCTCAGAAAAACTCTGCAAAATAATATCTCTGTTTCACAAGGGGCACAAGCACACTGAAAGAGGTTGAGCCACTTGTCCAAGGTCATACAGATAAGTAACAAAGCCAGCTGAAAACCACACCTGCTTAATTCCAAAGCCTATGCTATGTGGCTAAAAATTCTAAGTCAGTATTTAATTTCAAATAAACACAAAAGTAGACAGAATAGAACAACTACCCTTGTGTACCTATTTTGCAGATTCAATAATTATCAACCCGTGGCCCATCTTGTTTCATTGACACTGTCACCCACTAAAACTACCCTGGCATTGTTTTGAAGTAGGACTCAGGTACTGCAAAAATTTCTCTCATATATATTTTAGTCTGAGTCTCTAAAAGATAAGGACTGGAAATAATTTATTTCTTTTTTTCCTCTTTAAAATATTCCAAATAAGTAGATTTTACTGAGTTGGTAAAGTAGCTCTGTTCTTCCCAAGAATGTCCCAAACTGGACCCTAAATTATTTTACTAAGAGATGTTCTTCTTGAGATGTTAATCTTGCTAGAGTCCTCTGCTCACCCAAAAATCCTCTGAATACTGATGCTCACTCTTATCTCATGCTGTGCTTTCTGCAAAAGAGGTAACAATATAGCTATCTCTATGAATACAGGAGAGGAATAAAAAGTAAATCTCCAGTTCTCAGGGAACACCAGTCAGAAAGCAATAGGGCAAGACTGTCAGTTCAACAAGTTCACTGGGTGCTCACTCTCAGTGTTTTAAATAGAGTGTTTTAATATCCCCCCTATAGGGGATACAAAAATAAAGAAGTGAATAGGCATTCACAAAATATTAATAGGATAGCTACCATATACCAGATCTATTCAGGATGCTAGGTGTAAACTGGTTAATGGCCAAAGGCATTCTACACCAAGCTAACAATCTGATATAGGAAAACACGTAAGCAAACAAAGAACTACAATGTAACCAAAAATATAGACAAGAGGTGCACAGTTACTGGGGTCTAAAAGAAAAGGGTGAACTTATTTTTTCCCATGTGGGATAGTTGAGAAATGAAGAAACTGAGGTCTGAATGACAGGACTTTTTCACAATTGCAGAGAGGGAGAACCAGGGAAAACTCTCATCTCTCAACTTCTAATTCATACTGATTTCGATCTCAAGAAGGACTAAAGAGGTCTTCCTTGGACAGTCCAGTGTTGGGTTGGATCCCTGGTCAGAGAGCTAAGATCCCACATGCCTCGGGACCGAAAAAACAAAACAAAACAAAAAAACCCCAAAACATAAAACAGAGGCAATACTGTGACAAAAATAACAAAATTCAATAAAGACTTTAAAAATTGTCCATATTAAAAAAAAATTTTTTAAAGAAGAAGATAAAGGACTAGAGACGCTTAACTGCAAATATTTCTTGCTATCACAAGAAAAGGTTTTGGAATGGGCCTTGACAGTCACATGGAATTTGACAAGTGGAGAAATGTAAGTGTTTGGGGCAGAGAAAACAGCAAAAATACTGTGAAATATTCTGACAATGCAGACCACGTGGCTCTGCTGTCATTTAGGTACAACTATAAGGCAGAGATGAGGAAAGGGTGGAAAATTAAGACTGCAGCCAGATTAGAGAAAAGCTTGAATACCAGGGCAAGTTGCTTATGAAGGCCCTCAAGAGTGATGAAATTCTGAAAGTCTGAAGCTGAAGAGTTAAGGAAACACAATGATTTATAGGTCACTGGGATAAACATGGATTATATGCTTTGTAATTTTAATCTCATATTTAATTTTAATTCTTATTAATGAGAATGCTTTGACAAGCACTGTCTAAGAAGAGCATTGTATTTGTTTAAGAGATGGGTGTGGGAGGGCATGACAGGGTAGGGGGTGGGGATTTGCTCAGGGGACAGGCACGAGGGACTGAACAGGCTGCAAGGATTCTTCATTGAAGCAGATGGAAAGAGAAATAGTGGAAATAGTTGAGAACATCCACAGGGTGCACCTGACAGACGAGTTCCTGGGGCCTGTTGAAGAAATGGCTCAGAGGCAGCAGAAAAACCTTGAGGGAATCTCTATATTTCCCCAGGACCATTTGACCTGTGATCTCTGTTAGCTCCTATTTCTTCATGGTTGTTAAGATAGAATAACTGGGACTTCCCTGCTAGTCCTGTGGTTAAGAATCTGCTTTCCACAAGTCTATTCTATACATCTGAGTTCCTTTTGTTGTCTCCCATGTTGGGTTCTCATTACTGTCTTTCTAAATTCCATATATATGTGTTAATATACTGTATTGTTGTTTTTGCTTCTGGCTTACTTCACTCTGGATAATGGGCTCCAGTTTCGTCCATCTGAGTAGAATTGCTTCAAATGAATTTTTTTTTAATGCTGAGTAATATTCCATTGTGTATATATACCACAGCTTTCTTATCCATTCGTCAGTTGATGGGCATCTAGGTTGCTTCCATGTCCTGGCTATTGTAAACAATGCAGCGATGAACATTGGGGTGCACGTGGCTCTTTCAATTCTGGTTTCCTCGGTGTATATGCCCAGCAGTGGGATTGCCGGGTCATATGGCAGGTCTATTTGCAGCTTTTTAAGGAACCTCCACACTGTTTTCCATAGTGGCTGTACTAGTTTGCATTCCCACCAACAGTGTAAGAGGGTTCCCTTTTCTCCACATCCTCTCCAGCATTTATTGCTTGTAGACTTTTGGATGGCAGCCATTCTGACTGGTGTAAAGTGGTACCTCATTGTAGTTTTGATTTGCATTTCTCTGATAATGAGTGATGTTGAGCATCTTTTCATGTGTTTGTTAGCCATTTTTATGTCTTCTTTGGAGAAATGTCTGTTAAGTTCTTTGGCCCACTTTTTAATTGGGTTGTTTATTTTTCTAGAATGGAGCTGCAGGAGTTGTTTGTAAATTTTTGAGATTAATTGTTTGTCTGTTGCTTCATTGGCTATTATTTTCTCCCATTCTGAAGGCTGTCTTTTCACCTCGCTTATAGTTTCCTTTGTTGTGCTGATATGGGAGAAGGGCATTGAAGCATGTTAATTGTCATGTGTCTAATCAATCGCCAGCCCAGGATTGATGCTCGGGACTGGTGCAGCGAGATTTCCCGGGGGGGAGGGAGGAGGGAGGGGGGACCCGGAGGGGAAGCATATGTAAACCCATGGTGATATCATGACAGTGTATGGCAAAAAACAATAAAAAAAAAAAAAAGAATCTGCTTTCCAATGCAGGGGACGCAGGTTCCATCCCTGGTCGAGGAACTAAGATCCCATATGCCATGGGGTATCTAAGCCCACCTACTGCGATTCCTGAGCCCACATGCCACAATCAGAGAGAAGCCCGCTTGCTGCAATGAAAGATCCCACATAATACCACTAACACCTGATGGTAAATAAACAAATAAAAAGACAAAATAACTTGGTCACATATTCTACTAAGAATGGATTAGGAGCTCCTTTTTTGATACATAAAGAAGCACATTTGTTTCTCAGCCAAAAAACTACTTTCAAGGTAACTATGAGTAATTATCAGGATTGAAATGTCTAAATTCAATGTTGTATAAGAGGAGTTGTAAGAAGCGGTTAATCTTTGAAGCTTGACAAACCTGAATTTGCAGCCCAGGTTTGCTACTTACTACTTAAGTGATCCTGGTTAAGTTATTTAACCTCTCTGAATTTCAGTTGCCTTGATGGTAGAAGCAGAGAATACTGTTCAAAGTTGTAGACAAAATTAGTAATATGTGTATAGAAATGCTTTCCTACAGTTGTGTACTTGGTACACAGCTAACGTTGGTTCCTTCTGCCTTCTTGGTGAAATCAATACCAGATAAAAGGGAAATTACTAATAACCCCACATCCTGTGTGCTTCCAAGTTCAACTTCCTTTATTAAAACTTTACAAGAACTGCAAAGTAATATCAAAACAAATTCATTTCCTTTTTCTTTCCTTTTCTTAACTACTCAATAGGATGGGGTACTAAGGCACAGAAAAATGTCAGATACACACACACTTAAAAGGGAGAATAAGAACACCTCGTGTAACTCAATTAAAAATCAAATTCATTTTTTTTAAATGGGCAAAAAAAGATCTGTTGACTTATCTCTAAAGAAGGTATATATATGGCCAATGAGTACATGAAAAGATGGTCAACATCATTTGTCATTAAGGAAATGCATATGAAAACCACAGATACCACTTCGCATCCACTGATACCTATAATCAAAAAGATAGACCAAAAAAAATAGATACATGTATATGTATAACTGAATCACTTTGCTGTACACCTGAAACTAACCTGTTTTAAATCAACTATGTTCTAGTATAAGATAAAAACATTTTCTAAGTAAACTAAGAAAAAAGGATAGACAAGGGTTGATAAGGATATAGAGAAGTTGAGATCTTCATACACTATTGGTGAGAATGTAAAATGGTGTAGCTGCTTTGGAAATCTGCTTTGCAGTTCCTCAAAGTGTTAAACATAGAGTGAACATGTACTATGCTTAGTCGCTCAGTGGTGTCCGACTCTTTGTGACCCCAGGGACTGTAGCCCACCAGGCTCCTCTGTCCATGGACATTCTCTAGGCAAGAATATTGGAGTGTGTTGCCATGCTCTCCTCCAGGGGATCTTCCTAACCCAGGGGTCGAAGCTAGGTCTCCTATATTGCAGGCAGATTCTTTATTGTCTGAGCCACCAGGGAAGGCCATATGGTGCAATAATTTCACTCATAGATACATGGGGTACCCCAGGTGGCACAGTGGTAAAGAGTCTTCCTGCCAATTCAGGACATGCAAGAAACACAGGTTGAATCCCTGGATTGGGATTCAATACCTGGAGTAGGAATGGCAACTCACTCAAGTATTCATCCCTGGAATTTCAGGGACAGAGGAGCCTGGTGGACTACAGTCCATGGGGTCACAAAGAGTCGGACATGACTGAGCACACACACCACAGCAGATGTATACTCAAAAGAACTGAAAATATATATTTACACAAAATGTTTTATATTAATGTTCATAGTGATGTTGTTCATGATAAAAAGTAGATATAACTTAAGCTCTCATCAATGGTGAATGGATAAACAACACATAGCATATTTATGGAGAAGTAAATGGCAACCCACTCCAGTGTTCTTGCCTGGATGGCAGAGCCTGGTGGGCTGCCGTCTATGGAGTTGCAGAGTTGGACACGACTGAAGTGACTTAGCAGCAGCAGCATATTTATACAGTGAAATATGTGGTCATAAAAAGGAAGTGTTGATAACATGCTACAACGTGGATGAGCATTAAAAACTTTAGACTAAGTGAGAGAAGCTAGTCACAAGAAGTCATGTATTGTATTATTCTGTTCATATGAGATAGCCAGAACAAGCAAACTTATAGAGGCAGAAAGTAGATTACTGGCTGCCAAGAGTGGGGCAGAGTGGGAGTGGGGGTAGGGGTCGGGGATAGGAATAGACTCCTAATAGGTTTGAGGCTTGCTTCTAGGAGCATCCAAATGTTTGACAGTTGATTGAACATTTTTTATAACATTTAATTAAACAATTTTAATTGATGAACTGTTTGATATAAGAAATATATCACAATAAATCTTTTTTTTAAAAAAAAAAGAGTGATGGATTTTCAGATTATGAAACAAAACAGTCTATTCCATTTGGTTTGAGAAGATCATGTTCCCTCAGGCTCAGACTGCTGACCGAGGAAGGTACTTCAGACACATCTCCATGACCTGGGATTTTTGCCTAAGTGCCCTCAGTGACTTGGGGCTTCCCTGGTGACAGATGGTAAAGAATCTGCCTACAATGCAGAAGACCCAGGTTCGAGGCTGGGAAAATCCCCTGGAGAAGGAAATGGCTACCTACTCCAGTATTCTTGTCTGGAAAATCCCATGGACAGAGGACCTTGGCAGGCTACAGTCCATGGAGTCACAAAGAGTTGGACATCACTGAGTGACTATCATGTTCACTTTTTACTCTGTCAGCTACTTAGTACAGAAGAAGTACTATGAGCACCTAACTGAGGCAATGAGTGCTCCTTGGGCATCGCCTTACTTTGTACAGCAAAGTACAACACCTCAGAGATTGTCTAGCCTTGACCTCAATTCTTAGAGAGTCAATGAGACCTGAGACTTCTTGCAGTTAGTAGAGAATTTAAGTCCTGAACTCCATCTCTCAAACAAAAAGTTCAGCACGCTTCATGAAAATATCCTTTTGCTTATATTTTCTTGAGTTTAATACTATTGAAGAGGGTAGAACCCCCCAATAAGCCATTAAAGGTAGACAGACATTTCTCATGCATCTGAATTTTGTGGTATAAGACTCGTACTTGAGTCTACAATACTTATGTCTATAATACTTAAAAAAAAAAAAGAATATCCATGGAAGAGGATCAGGGTATAGCAGAGCTAAAAAATGAAGCTGAAATACAGTCCAGTACTCACTTCCATACTTAGGTCATTATTCATCCTGATGCAACCTGAAAGATCTGTTCCTGGGTGGGGACCAGCTGAAGGGCCAGGGCACCTGACAACATAAAGTAAAGTTCCTTACTACAAGTGGAAAAATTGCAAATTTTAGCAGATACTAATCTATCATGTAGTTTCCCTTCCCCACCCCAGTTTTACCAGATTTCTAATTAAGTTCATGCCTTCAGTGAGACATGATGAAAGAGAGCTCCAAGCTTCATCAGAGAGAGGTTGTAACCATAGAGAATCCAGCCCCAAATGAAGTATTTGCAATTCAAAGTCTTGCTTCCTGACCCCTCGGTACAGATAGGAAGTTTTAATGGAGTGGACAGTGCTCACAAATTCTACTGACTTTTCTGAACATTTCCAAAGGAAGATCAATCTGTGTACTTAGAAAGTTGAGTGAACTCAGAGGAGGTTTGGATGTGGGAAGAGAGGCACAGGGGTATATTCTCAAAGACTTGTTCATCTGGAGTGGAAAGGAATAGAATTATGATGAAAACCTAGCAGAATAACTTAATTTAGCAGTACATAATGTATTCCTAAAAACTGGGAAACATTTTAAATAGCCTAATTCATCTTTTACACTTTAGGATGGATATTATAAAATTCAAAAGAGCTATGGAGCAAACTATAGAGGTATCTTTGTTTTAAATTATCGATTTTCAGAAAGTTAGGCAAGTTACACAATAAAAATTCCACAATAAAGGTGCTACAATCTGAGGATATGAAAATCTAACTGATTAAAAGGGTAGGCAATGGAAAGGGGCCACCCCTGAAAAGCAGAATAAGTATAGTCTGCCCTTTTAGCTTACTTGCGTCTTTCAATCACAGACAAAGCACCATCCTCTATTTCTTCAGATCTGGGCCTTTCATGTGAAGCATGGATTAGGTTGGTCACACATGAGAAAGGTGTCAGTCCTAGTCTTGGAACTGCTGTAAAACTATCCAGATGCAAGGCATCTGCATTAGAAGAGAAAAAAATGAAAATAGAAATTCATGGTTCAAATGCAGATGACCACAAAATTCAAAATCTTTGGAGGGGCTCTCCCCAAAATTCCCGCTTTGGAGATGAGACCATTTTCGAGACAGCAAAAATAAATTCAGTTTTATTAATATTTTAACATAATCCCCCATCCCCTAAGTTTCTAGGTCGTTCTTTTTTCAAGTAGGAGTGAGGGTGGAGGAGGGGAAAGAGAAACCCTTGCCTAGTAAGCAACCAGAGGTTTCAACAACAATTGCCGTCACAAGCAAAATCCAGCCAGCCGCCTGTTTTTGTAAATAAAGTTTTATTGGGACATAGCCACACCCATTCATCCAGCATCATCCAAGGGTGCTTGCGTGCTATAACAGCAAAGCTGAGTAGTTGTTACAGAAACCATATAGCCTGCAAAACCTCCAATATTTACTATCTGGCTCTTTACAGAAACAGTTCCAACTGCTGAAGACAAAATAGTTCAACATTGTCTTTGCTTTTGTTGTTCAGCCGCTAAGTCGTGTCCGACTCTTAGAGACCGCAGGGACTGCAGTACAGCAGACTTCCCTGTCCATTCAAGAGTGCAGGAAATAGGATGGCAGTTTTTTCTGGGTGTGGAAACTGTCTTGTTATGTTTCTCTGAGTACAAGAAGCAGCAGAATTTAATAGAAAAAACATAGACTTTGGAATCAATCACAATTTTCTATTCAAAGCCTAACTCTGCCATGTATAGTTTTATGATCTCAGATAAATCACTAACCCACTCTGAGCCCCAGTTTACTTACACAAGAAGTGCCACGTGACCTGAGGCAAGTTCCTAATTCCATGTTCCCGTTTCCTTATTTTTAAAATGGCAATTATATTAGCATCCACCTCACAGGGATATAATGAGGATTAAAGGAATTAAGAGGTACGTTCAGGGCAGAGACCTGTGCCTGGCATGTAGGGGGCTCTGCTTCAGTGCCCTTGTTATGATCACTGAGTTCATGTGGGTAACGTCATCCCAAGTGCTCACCTATTGTCCTACATGAACTGGTCACTAGTTAATTGTGCCGGCAGTTTTCCCTTTTCTAGTTGAAATGATCCACAAACCACTCTACTTACTTCTTATTCCTTCTTAAAGTTATTTTATCATCCCATTTCTTTTATGCTTTCAGAACCAACCATTAACTTTTACTTTCAAAGCACATCTATGTTGAGATGAGAGATGCCCCAGTTTTGAGCATCTCCTAAGATAAGGTTCATTCTCCTTAGCCTGGCATTGATATGAACATGCTCCAAAGTTATATTCTACTGTACCCTGACCCAAGTTCTCTTATTTCCAAAATGACTTGTCCAGCTCGAACTCATCTCTTACAGCTTTGCATTATTCTTTTCCCCCAACTCATGTTATTTTCTCCATTGGAATACTTTTTCCCATGCTTTGTGCTCTTCCCAATGCAACTTGTCTTTCAGTGCCCAGTTAAACACGCGTTTCTTCTACAGAGTCTTCTCTGACCCCAAGTCTTATGTCCCTTTGGAATCTGTGAGCTATTTTTAGGGATTACTCTTTATTATATTAATATATAACACAGTGCCTTACACAGAGTAGGTGCTCAAATATAAGCTGACTGACTGAATTCAGGGATATAAACATATAAGCTTTCACCAGCCTTTGCTGTATATTGTCGTTGTTGTTTAGTCACTAAGTCATGTCCAACTCTCTGAGACCCCATGGACTGTAGCCCACCAGGCTCCTCTGTCCATGAGCTTTTCCAGGCAAGAATATTGGAGTGGGCTGCCATTACCCTTTCCAAGCTATCTTCCTAATAACTAATTATTTTCCCTTTCAGAAAAAAATCCCACCTCAATTGGTGTCTAACAGGGTATATGAGAGGGGCCAGCCACGCTTACCCAGCAGAGGTGTGTACCAGCATGTGTGTTTGAAGGCCAAGGGTAGCTGATGTCTTCTTGCTTCTGGATCACTATAGCTTTTATGGCAACACTGCTTCTGAACAAAAAATCAAGTACTATTAGCTTTCCAAAGGGCTGTAACATATTTCATAATCTACTGTCTTCATCTCCAGAATTAGAATATCACTGTCCTCCCACAAGAGAGATAAAGAAGAAAATAAATGGCGCCAAAGTAACAAAGCTTTCATGCTCTGAATTGAGAGGTATACCTTATGAGTAAAATGTAATACTTATTAAAAATTACTCTTCAATAATTTAATAGAATTATAACACCAATTACCAATAATAAACACTTTCATATAAACAAAGGTTTTGGGGAAAGAAATATGAGGGGTTAGTTTGGTTATATAATTCTTCTTTACAATACTATAATCAAAAAGTTTTAAATAGTACCATTTCCTGGGACCTATCAGAATTGTGTGTGTGTACATAATAAAGAAAAAAAATAGGGCTTCCCTGGTGGTCTAGTGGTTAAGACTCCGACTGCTAATGCAGGAGAGACAGGTTCGATTCCTGATCTGGGAAGATCCCATGTGCAACAGAGCGACTCAGCTTATGCCTCACAACTACCGAGTCAGCACTCCAGCTCGAGAGCCACACTACTGATGACCTCGTCCTAGAGCCTGAAGGAAGCCACAAGGGAAGCCATCACAGTGAGAAGCCTGTATGCCTCAATGAAGAGCAGCACCTGCTCCCCTGCTCGCCACAACCAGAGAAAGCCTACACACAGAAATGAAGACCCAGCAGAGCCAAAAATAAATAACAAATGAATCTTAAATAAAAAGTAAAATCAGGCATTCAAGCCTTAAACAAGAAAAGAAAATAGGTATCTTGCTTTACCTGATAATCTCTCAAGAAAATTAGTATTGAGTTCTAACTTACTAATACATACTGGACTTACACACGCACAGTAGGTTCACAAGTGGCACTTATATAGTTTGAAAAAGCTGAAACTTACCAGCTGTTCCTGGAGAAATTGATGAATTCTTTCTGTACAGGACAAGGGATCACAGTGAGGAAATTCTTCATCTAAACAGCTCTGTCATGAGAAAATGGTAGAGTATATTCAAAAATAGGATGATGGAAGAGTCACAGCTACAAAACACATTAAAGATGTGATGTTAACTGAGGGGGAGAAAATAGACTAGTTATTTATCTTGTGTTTTACATTAAGGGAACAAGTTTATAATGGTAAGCTTCTTATTGCATTTTCCCCATTACTTATTCTAGGAATGAAATTCAAGGATCAGTAACAGGAAACTAAATGGCTTTGTCATTGAAATCTTCAGGCAGAGGCCAAAGAAGCTTGTTGGAGACATAACTCAGAGTAGTGAAAACGGTGTCTGTGAAAATTTTACAGCAATAAAACTGTGACTTCCCTTGAAGAGGTAGATACATATCTATCAGTTACATTATGATAGAAAACCAGTGTTCTTGAGATGATTAAAGCACATTTAGATATGGAGATTTTTCCTGTTCAACTTAAGCACTCTGCCTAGCTTAATCTCTGACATGAATTTTTTTCTCTGCTTAAACAGATGTTCCTGCATTATGCCCTGGGAACAAATACATGCAAATATCACCCTTCTCTCTTTCCTCCTCCAGCCCCTTCCCTCTAGTGCCAATCTTGCTGTTCCTTATGTTCTTCATTTATGAACAGAAAGGAAAAATTCACCAAGTGTCATAAGGGAAAGAAACACATTTAACTCCACCATGGATATCCTGAGATATCCAGACAGGAGTTGAGAGCTTTGTTCAAACAGGAAAGAAAAGAGACAACCACCACCAAAGCCTACTAGAGAGTCTCAGAAGGGAGGTGACTAAGCTTAGAAAACTGGCCCTTCACTAATATATACAGTAAATTCTGAGGTGCTTCCTCTCTAAAAGATGCTATTAGGAACCGCTCACTGATGAGTATTCTCTCCTGTTTTGCAAAATGCTTTCAAAAATGCATGAAAGGACAAAGTTTACCAGAGCAGCTTTTTCTAAGTTGGTCATTTAACTTTATGACTAAAATTATTAAATATTATAACTTGGCTTCAAAATCTTACATCAACTGGACAAATTCCCCACAGTAAACACATATCACAGGGGTTTGGGTCTTTCTGTTTGCTTTTTACCTGAAACTGCAAGCCATGGAGTTGTCCTTTAATTGACTTCTTTCTTAGTGGCTGAATTGTTGCTATAAAGAGAATGTATAACCAGCTTAATATGACAATTTGTAAAACCCCCCCTTTATGCATTTCATAAACTTTTAACAGCTTTAAATCTGGGGCCTGAGGAAAGGAGAGAGAACACAATGGTCTTTGAGAATGATGTTCTCAACTCAAGACTCATCAAACTGGGAAAGCAGAAGAACCAAACAGGTGGGAGCAACTAAACTATTATTGCCCTTGAGTATTTAAAATTAACCTTGATCAATGTAAGTGAATTATCTTCTAGAAGTGAGTCACAGAAATTATTCATGTTATAAAGGGAATACACTTCAGAGGGCACTCCATCCAACCTCCTACCCCTGGGGAAATTGTCTCTTTAATAAGCCTCTGCTCAAGCTACAAGGAAAGGAAGCCCTGGAAACAGAGCCACAGAACCCCAGAATCCTACAAGTAGGTGTGAGACTAGAATCCTCTGATGTCCAGAGGATTGAAGTACATAACTGGCTATTCACGGAGCTAAGATCGCACTCACACGACAGTGCTCCATTCACTATCTTCTTTTGTGAAATTAAAAATATTTGTCTCTCTAACTGAAAATCTGCTTCCCAGCAACTTGCAAATTCTCATCTCTGAAATAATGAAAGTGAGAAAAATACCTATTTAACTTCTAAGTTAAATAGTAACATATTTCTTATTTGACAATCCATACCCTTTGAAAAGTAACCAAGAACCAGAAAATAGGCTGAAATCACTGGAACAACCAAAAGAGATGTTGATATCCATGCCCTTTATTCATGTGGCAAGTCCTATACCACACTCAGATAGTGGGCTCAGAATTTATACATAATTCTCACAAGCTTGACTGTTTCCTCAGCCCACAGATGATTAAAAACAAAAATTAAATGAGGGTAGGAAGCTCTGCTAGATGGAGGCATATTAATAGCTGCCACTTAAAAAAAAAAAAAAAGGCACTAAGAGCCAGGAAAATTAACAACAGATACTCTGGTGTCCAAAACACACAGAAATCTGGTGTTTCTTATTTTAAAGACAAACAGTTTTATATCTCAGTAGCCTGAAGAAATTCTGAGCCATAGAAAATAATGCTAATACATGTGAAAAGTACAAAATTTAATTATAAATACTTTCCAGGGGAAAAAGGTTTGAAGACCCCAAATTTGTGGAAAATTACCCATGTAAACTTTATTTTATACGAATTTTTTGGTAAAACTAACATTTTTCAACTAAGCTTGACAGTGTTTATAAGGCCCACAAGGAAGATAATATATTTTGAAACTATTTTAACATATTTAAGTAATTTTAAAGTATTAAATTCTGAATATTTGAACTCAAGTATAGATTCAATTTTTAAAAATTCCCTGTGTTTACTACATTAAGAAATAAGGCTCTGTTCTCCTAATCAGTTTTCCAGAGTAAGGCTCTGTTCTCTTAACCAGTCTCCAACATTATACTTCTGAAGTTGTATATATCAATACACTGTCTTTGAATTTCTAAATTAAGTTTGTGTTTCAGAAGAAATAACGAGTTAGTATAAGACTGTCTAAATTGCCCATCTGCTTTCCCATCAGGCAATCTTAGGTTTTAGAAACAGTCAATCTCAAAACATGCAAGCTGTAAACTTCATTTCAACAGATGTTTAGTGCAATGGGTAGCAACGATTTTCATATGTTTCACAAGGCAAAACAAGCTGGCTTATGACCTTGATTTGCATGTATCTTTGCATTCTTCTTTATGTGTTTGGAGTTGAACCTGCCATGTCTCTAGGACATCTAGGTTTTACAGGGAAGCAAGTAAAACAGTGGCCACTGTATCCCCTGCTGTTGCCATCTGTGATGTAGGATGAGACCAGTTGTCTTGGATACATTCAGCCTTTGAAGGAAGCTGAAATAAAACAGCTTTCTAAATGATTATGCACTAAGACATTGCAATTAATTGGCTGTTGAAAATCAAGACCATGATATTGAGCCATAATAAGGTTAGTTATCAACAATCGTTGACATTTACTATGGACTTCATAGCATTTCTGAATGTTCTATTACATTGTGCCTTAAAAATATAAAAGTTCTTTGAAAACCACAGACTAGAAGAAAATAATTCACAACACATATATCTGTCAAAGTTCTTGTTTTCACAATATATAAAAAAAAGAAATTCTACAACGCAATAACAAAAGGACAAGGGACTTAACTTGAAAAAGGGCAAAAGATTTAGGTAGCTCACAAAGAAGAAACACAACAATGGCCAATCAACCCAACAAGTTAAAATCAGATACCTGGAACTCCCATACACTGCTGGAAGGAGCATGAAATGCTCCAAGCACTATGAAAACTGTTTGCAGTTTCTTAAGATGTTAGAGTTACGGCTATACTGTGATCTAATATCTCTGCTCCTAGATAGCTATCCTAGGTTAAAAAAAAAACCACAGGTCCACACACAGACCCAAAACTGGAAATAATTTAGATGTCCAATAATAGGAGAAAAGATAGTCAGATTGTGTAATGTTCTTACAAAACAAAGTAACTCAACCATGAAAAGGCATCCCATTGATAAACACATTGAGGGGAAGACAGACAGAAGCACACAAAAGTTTATACTATACAACTCAATTCTAGAACAGCCTAAATTCTAGAACCCATCTAGAGCCCACTGATGCTAGAGATCAGATCAGTGGTTCCTCCTGGTGGTGGTGAAGGTAGAAGTGGAAGTAACATACAGGAAGTTTCTGGGGTTATTCAAGTTCTGTATTTCCATGTGCACTTGTCAAACTGGTTCCACAGTACACTTAAGATCTGAACATTTCATGATATATTAATTACTCAGCAATAACTAAGAATTTAAAAACTACAGCAAGGCTTCCCTAGTGGTCCAGTGGTTAAGCATCTGCCTGCCAATGCAGGAGACACAAGTTGGATCCGTGGTCTGGAAACAACCCACATACCACAGAGCCACTAAGCCTGTGGGCCACAACTACTGAGGTTGGGCAAGAGCCCATGCTCTGCAAAAAGAGAAGCCACCACAATGAGAAGACTGTGCACCACAACTAGAGAGTAGCCCCCCAGCAACCACAAATAGAGCAAGCTCTCATGCTGTAAACAAGACCCAGTGTAGGCAAAAACAAATAAAATTTTAAAATAAATAAAAACCACAACAATAACAAATAATGGAGCTTATGAGATAAATGGGGCTAGGAAGAGACCACTAAAAATAAATATGCAACATCGTAACCCAAGCACTAACAAACACAATTGTTATTAGTACCAGGGAAGATAACTTAGATTATTGAGACTTACTACTTAAAATGGCTAAAGGCTGACTTCCAGAATCTAGAATGCACATAAACAATGGAGTGGAAATGCTGGTGGCCCTTTAAATGGCACAGAGCTGGTGGGGTGCTGAGAAAATGCACATGAAAGTGGACCTTGGAGACTGGGAATGCTGAAACAAATGGAGGCGGGAATACAGTCTGCCACGGAGCAGAGCTCTGCTGGGGTTGGGACAGCGCTCCTCTGCAAGGGAGGCCCAGGGGCAGCCACTTGTTTTTTATTTTCTTAAAATAAAGCTGAAAGCCTCCTGCTGCCTGTCAGCAGCCAAGCTGAGGGTGTTTTCCTTTGCTGCTGAAGGTTATAGTTCTATTCCTACCAATCCCAGGTTCTATGCCCAGGTACACTGAATGAAACGTCCATACTGTTCTCATGTCTTCACCCATTTGTCAACTGTGAATGAGGTAGCTTGCATATAGAAACATACTCCTGCAGAACAGACTGTACCCAGTATGGCCAACCACTCACTAGCTACTGCTGTGCTTTTGTTACAGTATTTATAAATTAAGAACTCTGGCATTTTCTGGAAGAAGATACTGAGGTTCGGAGAGGTAGAGAGTTGCCCAAATTTATCAAAGTCTTTTGTAGACTCAGTATCAGAACATAGGTTTGTTTAACTTCTAATCCTATGCTCTTTATCACTGCAGTACTTTCTCCTAGATTACTTCATCCATTCATGCATTTTTCCCTCTGAGTCAACAGAGACCCGCATCCCATCAGAACTGTCCAGCAAGCCATGTTTTAATTTCGTTATCTCCTTGGTCCTCATGCCAACCCCTATCTTTGAGTATCTCCATCACCTAAAGTCCCCTTCCAGTCTCATTTCCCTCTTGTGTTTTAATTGCTCAGTACACAACCACATTCATCCTCAAAGCTGTAAGACTGTTATCTGCCCCCTACATCATGCCCTCCATACTAAATATAGAAGCTGGAAGAGAATTTACAGTGAGCTCATTTGGTGAAAGCCTACTCTAAAGTTCATGTCAGATTCTATGTTCAAATACAGAATTATAATATACACGAGCTTCTCAGGCTCTCTCCCCAAAGAAATATTCCTTCCAACGGAATTATTTGTGGTTTCACTCATTGTCTACTGTATGAGCAACTCTCTGAGGATTTTATGTAGATGGTGTAAAAAAATGGATGAATAATAAAGGGATGATAGCTTGGATTAGCTAATTTAGTCTCTGTTTCCTGCACATCAGATTCACCATAATATGCTGCATGCATACCCTAGATCTAAGAAGTTTTATTCACTTCATTTTCAAAGCAAACATTCATTTACACATCCAGTATTGCCCTTGTTAATAAGATACTTAAGAGATACATATGAAAAAGCAGAAGAAAGAATGCATGTTACCATTCAAGACATTTAATAATTCTAATGGCATATTTCAGGAGGGCAAGTGTATAAACTAACTGCCTCATAAATCAGTCCAGTCCTGGTGGCAATTGAAAACTTGAACAATATTCCCAGTCAACAGTAAATCCAGGGCATCTCATCAAATGTCATAAACAACTTCCTACTTCCAGTTTGAGAACACTGTCATTAGCCTAAAATTTTGGACTAAGCAACTGCATCCCCACACAATTTGCTAATGAACCTTTCTTAGGTACAGCACAGAGCAACTGCCATGACCTTTAATGAATTTATAAAGCTAACCAGACAGTTTCGCAAGAACAAAGTATATTTAAATGGTTGTGTTTTCTGACTCAGAATTCAAATGTCTGAGTCAGAATTCAGACAGTACGTGGTAGTAGTGGTCGTGGTGGAATGTGTGAGGATGTGTTTGTGTGATAACTATCCTAGCTCACTGACATCTGTTCACAGTCTATCTGGAAAATCTCCTCTACAGACTTCCTGAAAATACGGGCGACCCAGATTGCCCTCTTCTTGCAAAGGTTTATTTTTCAGGGTATTATTAGAAAGATCTTCATAAGCAAAAGGTCATCAGAGCAAAATCTTGTAGGCATGCCTTCTTAGGGGAACAAAAATTACTAGCAAGTGAAGGAGCTGATACAGCAATGCTGTGAGCAGGCAGTGAGCAATTCAAGACAGAAAGGCAGCATTCATCCTACTTTCTCCAGCCAGACAAAAACACATGCATCCCACCCAAGGTAGCTTTCATCTTCTGTTTTAAATAATATGTGGACCAATTATCCCCTGAATATACACTGGGAAGGCAAGAGCAAGTTCATAATATTAAGAATGTATATTTTGGAATAAGTTGGAAAACTTGGCCTTGCCAAGAAGGTGCTAGAGACCAATAGAGGAGGGGATAAAATTTTCATTTTATAAAACTGTGAGGTATAATAGTGATTTAACCAAAGGATAAACATAACTAGATCAAAAGATTAGACCTCAAAACACAGCATCTAAAGCAAACACACTATAAACCACCTTTGGAATGCCTTAATGAAGGCACATTCATGTCTCAAAATGAACAACTCTAATCACAAGGGGGCCTTTTCCAATGCCCTCTGAGCAATACAAAAAATAACATATAGATTACGTAACTTACAGCACGCTTTACATTGTCTGACAGTGAAGCAGAGTAAAATGATACTTAGAGTTACTGAAAATGAGCAAGTGCTACAGGCTTAGAAATAATAATCATAATGAAGTGATGAACAACCATTGCTATTTTAGAACTAGCCAATTCCTTTAAATGCTTAAACAGCTTTCTCAGATAACAGCAGAAAGGGTACAATAAATCCAAGATAAACACAAGTCTGAAAGTTTCCATCTCTAGCTTACCTAAAGCTTCTAGTTAGTTATGATCCAAATCAATAACTTTCTATAAAGGGAACCTTTATATAGCTAGAACAACATGCTGGTTGAACAAAAAGCATTTGTCTGATAAATGGTTATATATATATATATATATATATATATATATATGCTTTACTTTTATTGAACTATATTTCTAGAATAAAATAAGCTTAAAAATAATCTGACATCTGTCATTTGACAACTGTCTTCTCACCCAAATCCTCAGTAAACATTTCCCCACTTTTAGGTAATACAGAAAAATTACAATATTCTAATTTTTAAAGCAATAAACATATATATATATGTAAAGAACACCTTAGCATTTGGAAAGACTTTTCACACACATATAATATTTTGATACACATTGAATTCATAAGTATTTTTGCTCAACCCTAAAATAATTGCTTTTAAGAAAATAGGAAAAAAACAAAAAACAGAGAGAAAAGAACAGAGAGGCAGGCCTTTTCTATCATGTGATGGGTACAAACCAGCTAATAAAATCAGAGCAGGATATGTAAACAATTTGCAAGTTCAACTATCTCAGGCATACAAGATTTTTTTCCATGTCTACATTTACAGACATTGAGAAGTTTTAATTTTTTATTTTTAATTGGAGGGTAATTGCTTTATAATGTTGTGTCAGTCTCTGCCATTCAACAATGTGAATCGGCTATATGTATACATATGTCCTCTCCCTCTTGAACCTCCCTCCTACTTGTTTAATTTTTAAAGAAATAACAGTTGTGGGAAAATCTAGCTTGTCATCAACAACAAAAAGGGAAAGTTAATGGTTAAATTCTTCCTCTTAGCCACTAGGCAGACCTCTGTGAATGCCCATAACTCTGCCTTCTGGAGCCATTTCATCATTGTGAATTCAGTAATAATACAGTAGCTGGAACCTAGACAAATGGCTGTAGGCCTCTTGCCCCTCGCCTCAGAGTGGACTAAATTCGAACACAACAAATATTGGCTACTCACTTTTCAGTTTTCTTGTCTTCTGCCCAAGTGTCTGGCAAGTGTTCGCTAACTCGGTATTTATAGTCTGGAGATTTCGTTGATCTGAAATTGCTTCCTCTAATTTATGCAGTGAAGGCTCCGCTTCTTCCCCGGCAGAGTGGGCTGCCCCATCTCCATCCTCCACCTGGATACCGACAGTTAACGCTGGATTTTAGCAGGGTGGCCGGGAACGAAAGCAACTGAATGCTCACTCTGATTATGCACACGAAACTGAAAATGTGCTTTTCTTCTCAGGGAAGCGATAAGCCTCCACTGAACTTCTGCAGTTCTGTGTTTGCATGGGCTTCGTATGCCTGAGCTATTTCTCCAGCGGCTAAAGTCCTGATATGTCAAGTCGCCTCTTTCTGCAAAGTCGCCTCTTTCATCAGCAGGCTGTTGACACCGCCTCTGACAACTCCCCCTTTACTTCCTCTGCTCACTGCTAGTCGAGCTAGTCGAGAGGGACTGAACTTCGCAGTTCCTCTTTGTTTTTTTGCTTCCTCCTCCATTTTTACTTCAGGGTTTTAAGGACATCTGAGGAGACTTCCTGTGCCTGTAATGTAGTCAGTCAAAGGCCACCCTACCTGCTTCTCTGCCTCCTCCAACGACTGGCTGGCTTCCTGGACCTGCTTCCTGAAGATGGCTTCCTGCTTGACATCAACCTTTTGCTGTTGTGTGATGGTTTCTAGTTGTTTCTGCCTGGAGCTAAAAAACAAGTCCCAACCACAAGCTGTCAGTGACATTTCAACTAAGAGTTAACCCTCAGAAGTTATGTCAAGTTCAAACTTAATACAGTGCCTCAGAGATGAGAGGGAAAAGTGAAAGTATTTACATACAGATAAATGCTTCACAAATATAGAACTTTAATTAAAGCAATTATATTGCTCACTTAGTCTGATAACCTCGCTTTACAGAAAAAAAAAAAAACAGTTTCCTGTTCTACATTGGAATATTCAGTTCCCCACAAGCTACATTCATAGTTCTTAGCTACACTGGCACCACAATGAGGTCACTGTGACAGGTGCAATATTTACATATCACATCTAACTTTTCCAAAAAAGGAAAAAGGAAGAAGGGAAAAGAAAAAAGAGCGAACAAAAGAAATAAGCACTTTGCTTCATGACATTAGCCTTTCTCCTTAAGAATTGTCAATCATGGTATAAATATATGCCAAGAATACAGGAAGGGTTCTTCCCAAGAACAGATAAAAGTGAGCAGTTAGTCTTTCCACTGCAGTTTTCTCTTTTCTAAAGTCTTTCCCCCCCCATTCTTCCTCACCCCAAATCTCTTAGTGTTGTTATGTTACTTCTCTTTTGGACCCAATCCTAAACCTGAAAATATATACAAATGTATCTGTTAGCTAATGAGATTATTTAAACCATGCTAAGTACTAATACATCAATGACTCTCTGGAAACAACTTGACCTAAGTAAGGACCTTAGCTCAAAGGAATGATATCCTTCAGGAGTTTCAAAACAGTGAGGAAGACATGGTCAGGTTTAGACTTTTTGCATGCCTCTCAAATGTTAATACATAGTAAGAATCCCATTTGCACTAGCATAAATCCAGCCTTGATTACAAGAAGGACCGTATGAGAGACAAAAATGGTCTCAGAGAATGCTTTACCACTGTGGTAAGCCAGCAAACAAAACCTTAACCAAAAATAAAAAGTACCAAAACACACATTCTATTGAGCATTGTTCAATAGTATGTAGTCAGTTTTTTCTTTTTTTTAAATTCTGTAATGACTAATTTAAACTGAGATCTACCCTATATACCTTAAAGTGTACAATACAGTGTTGGTAACTGTAGGCACAATGATGTACAAAAGATCTCTGGAACTTATTCATCTTACACAACTGAAATTATATCTATTTAGTTACAACCACCTATTTCCCCTCCCCAAGCCCCTAGAAACCACCATTCTACTCTGCTTCTACAAGTCTGAATTTTATACACTTCATGTAAATGGAATCATGTAGTAGTTGTCCTTCTGTGACTGGTTTATTTCACTTATAATATCTTTAAGATTTGTGGCAAATTTCCCTCTTTTCTCAAAAAGCTTTCAAAAACTTTTTTTTTAAAAATACAAATAATATTTCATTGTATGTATATATCATATTTTATTTATTCACCCTAGATGAACATTTAGATTGCTTCCACATCTTGGCTATTATGACTAATGCTACAATGATTATGAATGTGCAAATATCTTTTCAAGATTTTGTATTTGAATCCTTTTGGATATGTACCCAGAAGTGGGACTGCTAGATCATATGGTAATTCTATTTTTAAGTTTTTTGAGAACCTCCAAAGTATTTTCCATAGCAGTTGCACCATTTTAAATTCCTACCAACAGTATGCAAAGGTTTCAATTTCTCTATACACTTACAAACACTTGGTATCTTTTGGGATTTTTTTTTTTAATATAATAGCATTCCGAACAGGTGTGATTCATTCATCATTGTGAATGACTCATTGTGGTTTTTATTTGCATTTCCCTGATGACTAATGATGTTGAACATCTTTTCATGTACTTGTTGGTCAATTTTATATCTTTTTTTGTAAAAAGGTCTGTTCACTTCTTTTGCCTATTTTTAAATTAGGTTTTTCTTGTTACTGAGTTGTAGAAGTTCCTTCCATATTTTGAATATTGACCCCTTTTCAAATACCTGCTCTGCAAATATTTTTGCTTATTCAACAGGTTACCTTTTCACTCTGTTATATCCTCAGATGTGCGGAAGTTTTTTAGTCTGATGTAGACTCACTTGCATATTTTTTCTTTTGTTGCTTATGCCTTTTGTTTCATATCCAAGAAAGTATTGCCAAGACCAATGTCATAAAGGTTTTCCCCCAAGTTTTCTTCTAGGAGTTTTATAGTTTTAAGCTTATGTTTAACTTTTCAACCCATTTTGAGTTGATTTTTCTATGTGGTATGTGATAAGGTTCATCTGTATTCTTTTACATGTGGATATCCAGTTTCACTTGTTGACTATCCATTCCCCATTGTGTATTCTTGTCACCCTACTTGAAGATCAGTTGATCATATATGTGAGGGTTTATTTCTAGACAATCTACTCTATTTCACTGGTCAGGTAGCTTTGGAATATATTTTGAAATCATTATGTGTGATACCTACAGCTTTGTTCTTTTTCAAGACTGTTGTGGTCTTTTGTAGTTCCATATCAATATTAGGAATTTTTTTTTGATGAGGGTGATAGAAGAGAGTGAAAATCCTGGCTTAACACTCAACATTAAAAAAAAAAAAAAAACTAAGACCACAGCATCCAGCCCCATCACTTCATGGAAAATAGAAGGGGGAAAAGTGGAAACAGTGACAGATTTTATTTTCTTGTGTTCCAGAGTCACTGCGGATGGTGACTGCAGTCATGAAATTAAGACAGCTGCTCCTTGGAAGAAAAGCTATGACAAATAGATACCATATTAAAAAGCAGAGACATCACTTTGCCAACAAGGGTCCATCTAGCCAAAGCTATGGGTTTTTCCTTAGTCATGTACAAATGTGAGAGCTGGACCATAAAGAAGGCTGAGTGCCAAAGAACTGATGCTTTCAAATTGTGGTGCTTAAGAAGACTCTTGAGAGTCCCTTGAACTTCAAAAAGGTCAAACCAATCAATCCTAAAGGAAATCAGCTCTGAGTATTCATTGGAATGATTGATGCTGAAGCTGAAGCTCCCATACTTTGACCACCTGATGTGAAGAGCCCACTAACTAGAAAAGGAAAGATTAAAGGCAAAAGAAGGGGGCAGTAGAGGATGAGAGAGTTAGATACCATCACTGATTGAATTGACATGAGTGTGAGCAAATTCCAGGAGATAGTGAAAGACAGGGAAGTCTGGTGTGCTGTAGTCCATGGAGTCACAAGAGTCAGACACAACTTAGTGACTGAATAGAGACAGCGGAGCCGCTCAGTCGTGTCCGACTCTTTGCAATCCAATGGACTGTGGCCCACCAGGCTCCTCCGTCCATGGGATTTTCCAGGCAAGAGTACTGGAGTGGGGTGCCATTTCCTTCTCCAGAGGATCTTCCCAGGGATCGAACCCAGGTCTCCCACATTATAAGCAAGACGCTTTACTGTCTGAGCCACCAGGGAAGTCTTTAATAACAACAAATGACTGAATAACAACAAATTACTATTAAAAATGCCATTTGAATTTTGACAGAGATTGCACTGAACCTGTAGATTGCTTTGGGTAGTATGAACATCTTACAATTCATAAACACAAGATGTCTTTCCATTAATTTATATCTTTTTTTTTATTTCAGCAATGTCTCATAGTTTTAGTGTATAGATCTTTATCTCCTTAAAGTTTATTCTTATCTTATTCTTTGGATACTACTTTAAATAGGATTGTTTTCTCAGTTTCTTTTTCAGACAATTTATTATTAGTGTATAGAAATGCAAGTGACTTATGTATGTTGATTTTGTATGTTGCATCTTTATTGAATTTGTTTATTAACTTTAACTGCTTTTTGTTAAGTCTTTAGGGTTTTCTATATATAGATCATGTCATCTGCAGAACTGATTTACTTCTTTCTTTCCAGTGCTAAGGCCTTTATTTCTTTTTCTTGCCTAATTGCTCAGGCTAGGACTGTATCTATATATCTACTGTTACTAGTGAATTTTATACTTTAGTGTACTTTTAATTGCTGTTTAAGGGCTTCCAAGGTGGAACAGTGGTAAAGAATTTGCCTACAATGCAGGAGGCATGGGTTTGTTCTCTGGGTTGGGAAGATCCCCTGATGAAGGAAATGGCAACCCACTCCAGTATTCCTGCCTAAAAAATTCCAAGGAAAACGGAGCCTTATGGACTACAGTCCATTTCCTTTCAACTTCAGTAACTCCCTTTAGCATTTCTTATAATGCAAGCCTACTGGTAATGAACTCCCTTGGCTTTTGTTTGTATGGGAAAATACATCACCATTTTTGAGGGATGGTTTTGCTGGGTATAGCACCCTTATTTGGTAGTTCTTTACTTTCAATACTTCAAATATATCATCCCACTCCTTTCTGACCTGTAAGATTTCTGCTGAGAAATCCAATGATAGTCTTATGAGTGCTCCCTTTTATCTGACAAAACCTTTTTCCTGCTGCTTTCAAAATTCTCTCTTTGACTTTTGACAATTTGATTATAGCATGTCTCAGTGTGGATTTCTTTGGGTTCATCTTACTTGAAATCCTTTAGGTCTCTCGGGTCCTTGCCCAGATTTTGGAACTTTTTAGCCATTATTTCCTTGAATAACCTTTCTACCCCTTTTCTTCTCTCTCCTCCTTCTGGGACTCCATAATACATATGTTGGTCTACTTGATGATGTCCATTAGGTTTTTTCACTCTTCTTTTTAGTCCTCTTACTAAATTTCCAATGACCTCTCTTCAAGTTCACTGATCATTTATTCTGCTTGATCTAGTCTGCTATTGAACTCCTCTGATAAAATTTTCAGTATTCTTCTCCTCCAGTGTTTCTGTTAGTCACTGTTTTATTTTTATTTTTTGCCTTTCTGTTGATAGCCTCACTTTGTCTCTCTTTGTTCATGCACTGCTCTCTCATCCTCATTGAATATCTTTATGACAGTTATTTTGAATTCTCTGTGACATAAATCTTTTATCTCTGTTTCATTAGGTACAGTTTTGGGAAATTTATTTTGTTCTTGTATTTGAGACATATTTCCCTATGTCTTAATTTTTCTTGACTCTGTGTTGGTATCTTCACATTAGGAAAAAGAACCACCTCTCCCAGTATCCACAGACAGGTCTTTTACAGGAAAAATTCCTTACCAGTCACTTTGAGTAGAGATTCTAGGAATCCCTCAAAATCTTTATGTTGGCTCAACCCACCATTTTTGTTCTTAGTGGAACCTAAGTATCTAGAGTATGAGATTTCCATCATCGCTGCAACCCCCAGAAAATCTGCAATGTTGTATGTATGATCCAACCCTTTTCTTCCCTAGGGAGAAGCTGTGATCAGAAATTTTTCATCTGCTTATTCTTTGCTGGCCAGGAATAGGGACTATGAAGAATGATTGTGTGCTAATACAAACCACTTGCTTTGTTTTCAGTGTCCCCCAGGTGTCTAGAGTATACCCAGTTCTGTTTGCATTCTGACACAAATGAAACAGAAACTAATATTCTGGGCAGTCTTCAACAAATTTGGAATGTTGGGCACAACAGTCCAACTCTTTCCCTATCTAGAAAGAAGTTCAGAGGTGGAGGTTTCCTTCTGATCATATGACACTGTGCCAGGAGCAGAAATTATGGTGAGAGGGTATTTTGAATTTTCCTACCAGCATTGATGTGTCTCATTTCATGGTTACCCAGGGTGCAAGATCCTCTTAAGTAGTTGCTAGACTTCTCACAAAAGGAATTTGTTCATGTATTACTGTTGAGTCAGTGTATCTATTGGAAGAAGGAGGGTCCATTACTTTCTATTCCACCTTCTTGCTGGTATCACCTCCTCTGCTTTTTAAAACATCAGTCTTGTCTACTTTTATCTTTTCCAGAAATAGTCTAAGCTCTCAAGAGTATCCATTATCTTTCCAGGGAAAGTAAAAGGAATGTGAAGACCAACAGAAACCCATACTTAATAATACTAAAGTTTTTCATGACTTATGTGTATTTGCACCTATAAATATTATTTACAATAACATTTATTTACTTTGATGTTATAAATATGAAGCACAGCAGCCTTAGAAATAGCCTTAACAAATTAGATAGTATCATTTAGCAGATGAATATCAATTAAAGGTATTCAACAGAAACTTTGAAGATTTTTCTTCTACAGAGATTTCATGATCATGTTAAGAGGTATAGTAGCTTAAGCTTTGGATGTGTGTGTATTTAAATTCAATAACTCTCCTTGTTATCATGTCCTAATGCTAAATCTTGACTTCTTACTCTTACCAAGTCTGAGTCTCCCCCAGATTTTACCATCTAGTGCCCCATTTTCAAAGTTTTCTGACCAAAAACACTTAAGTCAAGGATGACTCTTTCCTGCGTTCCCATATCTAATTTACTAGTATATCAGATCTGACCTATCCTCAGAACACAGTTTAAATCCAACCATTTCTTATCACCTTCGCAACTATCACCCTGGCTCACATTATACCCCTCACCTGGACTATTACAATGGCACCTAACACAATAGTTTTTTTGACCATGACTCAGTAAATGTTTTATATTTCACCCAAGCACACACACATGCACCTGGCTAAAACAAAAATTTTATGAAATAGTACTTACTCTTACTGTATGCAAAGTATTCTGATGTTTTGTGTTTATTTCTTTAAAGGATCATAATCCAGTAAATTGATTTCAAGATATCTAATTGGTGATCTGTTATTGAAAAAAGCTCTTATCACTTGTCTCTTTTCACTTTTGCACTCTATAGACAATTCTCTACCTGGCAGCCAGGATGAATTTGCAAAACACAAGTCATATTATTTCTCTACTTATAATTTTCCCATGGCTTCCCATCTACTCAAAATAAAACCCCAATTCCTAAATGTGATCTGCAAGGCTGAGGACCTGACCGCTGCTTATTTTTCCTACCTCATTGCCTACCACTCCCCAGCACTTACCCCAACCCTGCTATGCTGACCCCTTGCTGCTATTCAAACATACCAAGCTCATTACAACCCCAGGTCCTTTGCATTGACTATTTCCTCTGCCTAAAATACTCCCAAAATCATCACATATCTCACTTTCTCACTTCACTTATTTACTTAACTTACTGTTCCTCACACATTCCTTTCCTGACCATTCTTTTTAAAATTAGGTCCTTATGCCCCTGGTCAGTCTTGGTCTTCTCATCTTGCTTTATTCTCTTCATATCACCTACTACTTCCTGGAATTGTACTATATAATTACATATTACATAATGTTTGTTCATTATCTGTGTCCCTTAATAGGTGTTAGTTTTATGGAGGTAGAGATTTCCGTCTTATTTTCTATAATTCCCTAGCATTTAGAGGGGGAAAAAGTCCCGCAAAGAAGTGGCACTTGGACGTACAAAAGCATTTGCAAATGATCACATGCTTTTCTCACCAAGCCTTCTAAGGGTCTTTTTTTTTTTTCTTCCACTGCTTCTTGTTGCCTCACTCAACTCTTTCCAATCCTCAGCACTGGAACTATCAGCAAACAATTAACTTCTGAAAGCTTGCTTTTAATAAACATTTCCTACTTCATCTAAACATAGAATTCTCTCTCACTCCCACAAAATACTTTACTCCTGTCCTATTCACAGTTAAGACCTGTAGTCAAATCATTTTGGGTGTAGCCTCTTTGTGGTTTTGTGTCTTTACAATTATGTTTAGAAAGCAGGAGCTAAGCCATCTCTGCATTGATGAGTATTATTTTGCCCAATGCTAGGTTGAGCAAAATACTTTATATTATGCTCAGTCATATCTGATTCTTTGCAGCCCCATGGACTGTAGCCCGCCTGGTTCCTCTGTCCATGGGATTCTTCAGGCAAGAATACTGGAGTGGGTTACCACTTCCTACTCCAGGGGGTCTTCCCAACCCAGGGATCAAACCTGTGTCTCTTAAGCTTACTGTATTGGCGGGCAGATTCTTTACCACTAGTGCCACCTGAAAAACCCTAATATTATATTAAATTTAAACAAGTAGATGGTGGGGGATTAATGGTTGAAAGAACACAGGTTTTGAAGTAGACCATATCTAGGCCTGATCCCAGTTGTCACTTAACTCCACCAGGATGACATCTCTGGAGATAAACATATGTCAAATTTTTAGCACTACATGGAACACAGTGAGCTTTTGACAAATCATACCTACTATGATTTAACTGGGCTGTTTTATGTGTCTAATAGGATAATAGAGAATATTCACTTACTCCAAGATGACTCTAGTGCAGGCCTCTCTCAAAATAGTGTTGTTAAACAGAAGAATTTTAATGCTTCCTTTTGTGTAGATGGTATCTGTATAAGGAAATTGCATATCTACTTAACCCATGCCTTTACCACTATGGGGAAGTCTGGCTCCTGTCTTCTTAGGGGAAGCAAAAGATCGTCTTCTTGATAGTTCCTCCTTGTATTAACCTCTCTGATATCTAGTTTCCTTATTTACGGGGAATAAAATCATTTCTTCTTGCTATTCTCTTCAAGCAACTATGCTCTCTAAGTACATTTTTTTCTTTTCACTTCAGTTCAGTTCAGTTGCTGTCATGCCTGACCCTTTGCGACCCCATAGACTACAGCACACCAGGCTTCCCTGTCCATCACCAACTCCCAGAGCTTGCTCAAACTCAAGTTCATCGAGTCGGTGACTCAATGATTTTTTTCTTTTAATTTATTCTAATTTCAACTACATCCACATCCACATTCATTCATTCATCCAATCAAAAAGCATTTCTTAAGTGAACGCTCAGTAAAGTATCAGCAGCTATATAAATAGTGATTAACAAAAGATTTAATCCCTATCTTTGTTTAGTATTTAGTATGTTTAGTTTACAAAGTGCACTAAGAGTTTTCAAGAGTTTTCCCCAAAAAGCATATGAATTAAGGTGAGAGGAAGGATAAGATTGTAAGTCATTTTATATTTAGAGTCTTCTATTCCTTATGACTTCTTTTATTTGAAATTTGGCTTCCCTGGTGGCTCAGAGGTTAAAGCATCTGCCTGCAATGCAGGAGACCCAGGTTCAATCCCTGGGTTGGGAAGATCCCCTGGAGAAGGAAATGGCAACCCACTCCAGTATTTTTGCCTAGAGAATCCCATGGAGAGAGGAGCCTGGTAGGCTACAGTTCACAGGGTTGCAAAGAGTCGGACATGACTGAGCGACTTCACTTTAATTGACTAGGGCCCAATGCAAAGCATTGTATACTGAGTTGGAACACAAAGCCCAGTGGGATAGGAGTCAACAGATCCAGCAGCAAGTCATTCCAATAGATCTATTCCAATAATAGATCGATTCATTTGTTGTTGTTGTTGTTCAGTCACTCAGTCGTGTCTAACTGTGACCCCATGGACTGCAGCATGCCAGGCTTCCTTGTCCTTCACCATCTCCTGGAGCTTGCTCAAACTCATGTCCATTGAGTCGGTGATGCCATCCAATCATCTCGTCCTCTGTTGTTCCCTTCTACTCCTGCATTCTATCTTTCCCAGCATGAGGGTCTTTTCTAATGAGTCAACTCTTCACAACAGGTGGCCAAAAGATTGGAGCTTCAGTTTCAGCATCAGTCCTTCCAATGAATATTTAGATTGATTTCCTTTAGGATTGATTGGTTTGATCTCCTTGCAGTCCAAGAGACTCTCAAGAGTCTTCTCCAACACCACAGTTCAAAAGCATCAATTCTTCAGCGCTCAGCTTTCTTTATGGTCCAACTCTCACATCTGTACCTGACTACTGGAAAAACCATAGCTTTGACTATACGGACCTTTGTTGGCAAAGTAGTGTCTGCTTTTTAACATGTTCTCTAGGTTTGTCATAGCTTTTCTTCGAAGAAGCAAGTGCCTTTTAATTTCATGGCTGCAGTCACCATCTGCAATGATTTCAAGCTCAGGAAAATAAAGTCTGTCTCTGTTTCCATTGTTTTCCCATCTATTTGCCATGAAGTGATGAGACCAGATGCCATGATCTTAGGTTTTTGAATGTTGAATTTTAAGCCAGTTTTTTCACGCTCCTCTTTCACCTTCATCAAGAGGCTCCTTAGTTCCTCCTCACTTTCTGCCATAAAGGTGGTGTCATCTGCTTATCTGAGGTTACAGAGCTATCCATGTGTTTTCCATTAATAACTCAAATCTTGATCAATTCACTTTATATTCTTTTGCTTCAGTCCTCTGTAAAATTATGCAGCTTTGTGGAATGATCTCTAATGCCCCTTCTGGTTAAAAGAACTCTATATTCTGATCCCAAACTTCTTCTCTAGCAAAAATAACTCACTGTTTGGGTTTCCATAGATTCCAAGCTTACTACTTGCAATTTTGAATATATAGGTCAATCTCATACTATTTCACAATTCAAAATTGTCAAACAAACTGGTCCCCCTGAAAAAGTGTCACCTGAAATCAACGTATACAACTTGAAAAAAAAGTAAACTGAATGCCATGGCAAATTACAAACATGTTATGAATATAAAGCATGGGTCTCTTATACATAAGGGATCATCACCTGGAAAGAAATTCTTTTCTGAAATAAATATATTCCAGCCTGAATCTCTTCAAAATGTCTATCAATTTGGCAAACTCTTTATCAAGGGATTCTTTATGGTTTCTCAAGTTGTTCAGCATTAAGATGCAAATGTTTAGCTTCTCCTCCATCATATATCTGAATTCCTATAAGAAGAATCACAAAACAAGTTCCACTGTTCCAATGTTAAATATATAGAAATAACAGGCAATAGAACATGCTCTGGACATTCCCAGCAGCATTCGCTGTTATTGAACTCTAAAATTCTAATTGAATAGATGTCAATTCTCAGTTGCCTTAAGATGGATGATACTGTGGACTGATGATCTCAATTCAACAAGTACATATTGAGTACACACAGTGTGCCTAAAATTGAGCTTTGTTTTCTTTCTCTTAAGGTAAGTGACCATTTCATCAATAATCACAGTAGCTTTAATAACAGAATAGAATGGGACATGGAAATGCAGTAAAATCAGTATTTGTTGATTACCATATTCAAAACCATATTAAAAACCTTTAAAAAAGGTAAGTTTGACAAAAGGGCTGATATTAATACTCCAGAGTTTTCAACATTTACTTCTTGCTTTAGCTTAATTTAGGGGGCTGATAGATGTTAGGAAGTTGTCTGGCAGTCAAGAAGTACAGATAATAGTTATGGATAAATTTAAGAGATTTCTTTTTATATGCTTCCACTCTAACGAAACTGGGAATAGCTACCTAAACTGTTTCCACTTTCTGATATTCCACTAACTTGTGGTATAATAAAACTGTCAAAGTCTCAGGAATAAGATTCTTTTGCACAATAATCATTCTATCAGAGAGTTTTGAAAAGCCAAGGAAAAATTCAAGCTTAGACCAGCCGGTTCTCACAAGGATTCAAATAAAATACACTATTAATTTACATCTTATTTATTCTTTGTCTCTCCAATGCATATTCCATATCCTCACACTCACTCACATTTTTCATATTACACTCTTACTCTCACCCATATATTCAACCTCATGCACATCCCCAGACACAAACTCTATACACATTGTCAGAATGAGAAGGCATAACACTGAATGAAATCTTAGAAATGATACTGTGTATAATAAGTGCTACCTGGATTTAGAAAGTAGAAGATAAACCAGGAAAATCTCAAATTTCAGAACACTTACAGTAAGCTTGTTCTCCCACTTTTCTTTCACAGTAATCTCTGGATTAGTTACCCACTGTAGAAAAGGATCAATTAGTGTTTCAACTTCAGAAACATCTTCATGCTGAAAAAGAATTTCATACCTTCAAATATGAATTCAGTGAAAGGCATATAAAAAGAAGTAATTTAGACAAGGTTTTATATAGATAATTTAGAAAGCCATCAGAGAGAATTCCTTGTTATCTAATGCCACCCAGTGACTTTCCTTTATCCCAGGATGTTGCCATGCAAAGATACTAACTCTCTACTCTACATATGCTGAATATAACAGTTAAAACTATTTTCCAAAACAAAACCTACCCATTTTATTCCCCTCTCAAATAGAAGAAGGCAAGCATTTTCATGGATATTTTTTCATTCATTAAACTAAGTATTATCTACTATAGACTAGGCAGTGACAGATTTTATTTCCTTGGGCTCCAAAATCACTACACTCAGTGACTGCAGCCATGAAATTAAAAGACGCTTGCTGCTTGGAAGAAAAGCTATGACAAACCTAGACAGCATATTAAAAAGCAGAGATACCACTTTGAAGACAAAGGCCTACATAGCCAAAGCTATGGTTTTTCCAGTAGTCATGTACAGATGTGAGAGTTGGAGCATAAAGTAGGCTGAGCTCCAAAGAACTGATGTTTTCAAATCATGGTGCTGGAGAAGACTCTTGAGAGTCCTTTGGACTGCAAGGAGATCAAACTAGTAAATCCCAGAGGAAATCAACCCTGAATATTCATTGGGAGGACTGATCTGAAGCTCCAATATTTTGGCCACTTGCAAAAAGTCAACTCATTGGAAAAGACTCTGATGCTGGGAAAGATTGAAGGTAGAAGGAGACGGGAGCGACAGAGGATGAGAGGGTTGGATGGCATCACTGACTTAATGGATATATGTTTGTGTAAGCTCTGGGAAACAGTGAAGGACGGGGAAGCCTGACATGCTGCAGTCCATGGGTCAGACACGATTTAGTGACTAAACAACCACAATAATGAGCTAGACACTGTGAAAGAACCTGGAAATACCAACATGAAAATGCTGTTCTCTGCTTTCTCTGATCATCTAGGAATTCCAGGCAAAAATCAAGATAGAGAGAGACTTTCCTGGTAATCCAGTGATTAAGAACTTTTCTTCCAATGCAGGTGACACGGGTCCAATCCCTGGTCAAGGAACTAAGATCCCACATGCTCCAAGGCAACAAGGCACATGCACCACAATGCTTGAGCCCTCTTGCCACAACTACACTGCCCATGTGCTCTGGAACTCACGTACCACAACTAGAGAGAAGCCCTTGTGCCACAATGAACGATCCTGTGTGCCACAAGTAAGACCCAACACCCAAAAATAAATGAAGAAATGTTTTTTAAAAATTAAAATGGAAAAAGAAGTACTAGTCATTAGCTAGAAGGAGTTCAACAGTCTTCAGCTCTCTGATACTAAAGATTAACTTGTAGGGACTATAAGCTCAAGCAATCCATACCTAATGGTCAGCCTGTTAGTTCTGACTGACCCAGAATTAGAAGATGCACATTAGGAAGATTTGAGAAAAATCTTTTCATTTCATGGTAGGATATGTTTTGTTCTCAACACATTGATACACCCATGCTCAGCAAACAGGCTGTAGGTCTGTTATCTGTAGACTTTCCTGGCCAGTGAAACAGCATACGATATGCAGATGTTATACAATACCAGATTCTGAAGTGTAGCTGTGAATTCCACTCCCTTTTGTTCAAGTTCTCTCAGTAACAGCAGCATTTCTTCATCCGTTATCATGTCCAGAGATGATAAGCTGATTAAATTGCACTGCCACTCAGTTTCATTGTTCTGAAACAATTAACATAAAGTCCACAACCCTGTCATCCTAATAAAGAATATTCATTATTTTTATTTTATGAAAATGATGCCCATGGGTCAATGTAATGATCCCCATCAAACATTCTAAATTATCTTATGAAATCCTCCTGTGTGCATGCTAAGTTACTCAGTTGTGTCTGACTCTTTATCACCCCATGGACTGTAGTCAGCCAGGCTCCTCTATCCATGGGATTCTCCAGGCAAGAATACTGGAGTGGGTTGCCATGCCCTCTTCCAGGGGATCTTCCCGACCCAGGGATTGAGACCATATCTCTCACATCACCTGCATTGGCAGGTGGGTTCTTTACCAATAGCGCCACCTGGAACTACTCCTACATCCCCCCAAACTGCTCATTTCCTCTCTTGGGTGCCTTCAGCTTAACATTTACTCATTCTTAAGGGACACTCACATATCTAATAGATAACACTTACATTTACATGATATAAACTTCTATGACTCTAATTTTATGAAAAGAAAAAACAGGAAAGAAATTCTCAGAAAAAGAAAACTGTTGGTCAGGGGAGGGTACACTCAACAAATCCCATTGAAAACAGACTGATTTCTTTGTCTCCCTTCCACTCGTAGAAGATGCTCTCAGATGATGTTTCACAAAGCAAGTTTCTCATACTTCTCTCAAAGTCTCTGTGTCCTCCCATACTTTAGATATATGACAACACACTTCCTTCTTGCTGTCAGTTGGAAAAAAAGTGATTGGACTCTTATTCCAGATCCCAATTAGAAGGCAAAGACTTCCTCATCCATTAGTGGGATAAACTTCAGCACCAGAATGCTGCCAGCTGTTTAACCCCTGTTCGGGATTGTAAAACTTTACAGGCTGGCATCTTGGCATCGTTATTACCTCAGAGGACAGGGGATAAAAACACATCACTGTGGTAGATTAGCCACCATTTCATTCAGTCTGGCAGTTTGGCTTGGTTTCAAAAGCACACTAAAAAAAAAATGATGTGTCTTTGCAATAGAATGTCAGGAAAGCACAGTCCTCAGCAGAATGTTCAAGACTGCCTGCGAATGCCTTAGGTGAAGCAACATATGTCACCCTGCATCCTTGGCAGGAGAAATTCAAATGGCACTTGCCCCAAGGACATTCTCTCCTTTCAAGGTCATAGCACAGCTGTCAACAGAAGGACATTCTGGACAAATCTATCATCTACCCGACATGGGAAGCCCATCAAAGTAGTGAAAGCAATCTGCCAAAAAACATATCCTACCATTCCAAGCACACATCTGGAAAGTACAAAGGAATGAAAATATACTAGGAAGTCAGGTTCCAACATTTCATCCCCAAGAAAGTGTTTGACTGTTTCCTCCCCTGTTGTAAAGAACTACCAACAGGCTGGAGGTTTTAAGGCACTAATTCATTTTGCTATTTTAAAATTAACCCCAAACATATAAAAATGCTAATTTATGTTCAGAATATAATAATCAGTGTCACTAATTTGAGTCGGTACAATAATATTCTCAAGCAAAGAAATTTCATGTTTCTGCATGAAACAATGTAAATGAAACAAGTAAATTTTTGGTAGATATATTTACTTTAGGACTTGAAGAAATACTAAAAATAGTTCACGATCTCTACCACAATCTTTCAGATCCCAGGCTGGGGATCACTGCAGGTAGTCCTGAAAAACATCAAGATAGCAAAGATTTCTTGAGAATTCCCTGGCAGTCCAGTGGGTAGGATCCCACACTCTCACCGCCAAGGACATGGGTTCAAAAGCTGCTTGGGGAACTAAGATTACATATGCCATGTGGCCAAATATGTGTGTGTGTGTGGTGTGTGTGTATACACATATATAAAGATTTTTAAAGTCCAGATTCACCGAACACACATTTCCACACCCCATGCTAGAGTCTCACTGTAGTTTTCAGCCATAACTTGAAAAAGATTCATTCTTCCAGGCTAAGAAACTTTAGACTTAGATTCCATAAACTATTAGTGGATTCCCTCAAAATGTCATGGGTGATCTTCAGCAAGATACAGACCTTTACTTAATAGCAAGCTATTGCACACGTCGATTATTTTTGTAAGAGCTTCCATTTGATGATAATTACCTACCTCTGCGGACTGAGCAAGAATGAGTTCGCAGTGTAGAGATTTTACTCCTTCAGAGTCGACACTCTTATGCTCTCCATTGACATTTAACTGCATTCCGTTTCTTAAAAAAAAAAAACACACACACAACAACAGTAGTCTAGTCTGGTTAGGTATGCCTTATGTTTTAAGTCACAAGAATAAGATTTATTTATCACCAAACAGTAAGCACTTATGTGTGTACTATATAAGGTACTTAAGACTGCAGAGAGGAACAAAGGTAGTCTTTGCTCTCCAGGCACTGCACACACTAGTGATTCTAGATGGTTGCAAACAGGTAAAGACAGGTTGCATACTGTCTTTTTAAGAATTGGAGCTAATAGTTGAATTTTTAAAATTTTCACTAAAAATCTAGATGTCTTGCTTTTCATTAAAAAAAAATCAGAATATGTGGTCGCACTGGGTCCACATATTCTTGACGTAACAACTGTCTGGAGCTAAGCAGAGTTACACCCCATCTTTACCTGGATAATGTACTTTCCTCATTTTCACCCCCCCCCCCAATGTAAGTATGTGCACTTACCCCACTGACTTTACTCATTTTGCTACTTCTGGACTTCTGGACTAGCATGTTACACAAAATCAGAAACAAACAACATAAGGTAGAGTGTGTCAGGAAAGAGGTAAAAACAACATTCCACGCATGCGCTCAGAAAGATTACTTAATCTCAAGGCATGAGGAAAGGGTGAGTGAGGGAGGTTGATGGAAAACTTGTGAAGGAATTGGTACTCTTAGGAGAGAAGCTGAGAAAACATCACCAAGTTACAGAAGGAAAGAACGTGGCATGTTCAAAGAACTGCACACAGCTCAGAAGGTGAATAATGTAGAGCGGGGGACACGTGACAGAAGGTCGGGGAGAGGTTACTCTGTCCTTACGTCATGAATTCCTGTTGCAAGTGCTGTAACTCTTGAGCCAGCTTGTTTTTCTCCCCTCGTAAGTTCTGGAATCACATACAACGTTAGGCTGCCCATGTTACTCTACTGTGACATTCACATTTCTATTTAAAATCCCCACCTTGCAAGTTGTGAGATTATTATAGCATACCTCAATAATGCTTCCATATTCTATGATCGTTGACTTAAGCTCTTCTATACTTACATCCTTCTGAAAAGTAGGAGAGAGAATTAATAGAAAATAAATGTATGAGTTTACCAAATCATATTTACTACACTAGCAATCTGAGTCAAAGAAGAGTTATAAATGCCTAATGATGTGATAAGATCTTCTATGAATCTCATGATTTTAAAATTCAGCTATTCTGGGTTTGCAATTAAAACTACAGAAAAACATAAGGGGAAGCAAGGCATCTATATCTGACTGGTGTTATTATGTTCTATCTCTGCCTGGTCCAGTGAAATCATATCCTGAAAGACAATTTTTAAATCCAAGTCAAAATTTTATTACTACAGGCTATTTAAGAAAAAAAAACAAAAAAGCAGTTTTTACCTGCAAAATGACTAATACATTATGAAAGCATCCAATTATACCCAGCTCAAACCATATCTTTTAAAAACCATAGTTTTGTACTCCAAGACCAGAGGGTACAGTTAGTGTCTGACCTGTAACTGTATCCCATGAATGGCATGGTGCCTGGGGCATGAGAAATATCTTACAAGTGCTGGGTGGGAGTGCAGAGTGGTGGAAGGACTAAAGTTACAGAGGAAGTGAGCAGTCATCATTACTACAATGTCACTACATGTGGAGAGAGAATGCCCGTGAGGAGGAGACACAGTTGGCACCATAGTCAGTATTCTGGCCAGTGTCCACAAGCTGTGAAGGATGCCTTTGAAACATCATAAACTGCAGGGAAAGGAAGTGAAATACTGCTGCTCCTTCCCTCTCCTGTCTTTGAATGTGGAAGCTTATTAACCTAGGCTGTGTCCTTTCTGTGTCTCTTAAAGCCACCAAACCAGCACCCCTGTAGCCAGGAAAGTTTGTTACCAAATAGGCTATGATCATGAGAGACAAATATAAATAGAGTAATATTTATCTATCAAATTAATCAGTCAAACTAGGTAGAACATAACTCGGGATATATTACTATTCCCTGAAATGAGTGACTGTACACTCATTAATGCTGTTATGAATTAAAACTTCAACATCACAGGGAGTTTCTGGTTGATCTAATGGTTAAGGGTCCATGCTTCCATTGCAGGGGCGTGGGTTCAATCCCTGGTCAAGGGACCAAGATGCTGAGTGCCCTGAGGTGTGGCCAAAAATTAAAAAACCAAAGACAAACAAAACACTGCATCACCACTATCTAGCCAATGACTGGCAAATTGGCATACTAATATTGTTGAATAAAGGAATGGATATCACCAGAATTTACAGAGGATATGTTAAAATATCTCACATGGAAAAGTCAGTATTCTTCACTCAGAAGAACAATTTTTATTCTTACAAATAAAGAAATGCCTTATGACAGAATACTAGAATCAGATATTTTAACAGGCGTGGAGTTACGCAAATGTCATCGCCTTCCTCTATTGCTTGGAGGGAGTCTCCAGGATTCCACGGATAGAGACAGTACCAACCTTCTGTAAACTTGCATCTATATTAAGCAAAGTGTTTTCATACATATGTAACTGCATCTGAAAAGAAACACATTTAGGGAAGGCCACTGGGACATCGCTATGGTAAAGGACAATGCCACAAAATCATGGCACAATCAGAAGACATGTTTCTGAAGCACTTCTTATATGCATGCATTTTTCACTTTATAAAGAGCCTTCCCATTAGCCTCACAACAACCCTCAAGGCCAAGGTCATTGCCCTCTCTCTACCAGGAAGGAAACCAAAGTTCAGCACTATCCAGAGACTTGCCCGATGTCACACCTAGTAAACGACAGAACAGAGCCTAGAATCTGAGTCTCCAACTCCAGCCAAGGGCTCTTCCCACTGTTTCACACTTCACATAATAAAAGGACATAGAGTGTGTTCATTTTTTGGTGAAAATAAAAATCTATGTAGGACATGAACACAGACTCCATATAGGCATGTGAAAGGCTCTTCCTCTTTTTAAAAAAAGTTTTAAAATGTTCAAGCTTTCTATTAGCAAAGTGAATATTAAGGATATTATCAATTTATTCAAACCAAAAGCAAGCTTGTTGGCATAGACTTCTAAGTAGGATGAAAAATATATATTGTTTGAATGGAAAACTTGGAAAAATAACAACAGAGTCAGAAGTAGAACTGTCATCATAATCATACATGTTTGATATTCCTTTATAGTTCTCAAGGTATTTTCACATAATCCTTTTATCTGAGTTTCCAACAAGCTTGTGGATGAGGTACCCATTTAAAATAGATGGAAAAACTGAGATTTAAAGAACTTAACTAATTGCTTCGGGTTTAAAGCTTTTACCCTGGAGACAAAAATGGCAACCCACTTCAGTATTCTTGCCTGGAGAATCCACATGGACAGAAGAGTCTGGCCGGCTACAGTCCATGGGGTCCGAGTTGGACAAGACTTAGTGACTAAACCACCACTACCATAAAGCTTTTAAGTCGAGAAGACAGGATTTGAATCCACATCTTCTCTGGCTCTTTCCACTAGTTTATGGCAGTTATATTTTCCAAAACAGTCATTCCCAGAATAAAATCAATGTTTAATGTCTACATTATAATGGCTATAATTTATGTATATGTACATACACACCTGGAATCGGGGTGTCTGCTAGGAAAAGTGAGAATTCCACATATTGGTATGAATTTTAAGGACATCATGATTTCAAACATATACTAAAGCAAAAAATACTGTTCAAATAAACCATTAGAGATAACAAAAAAGCATGACACAAATTCCTGAATTTAGTAATAGTTACCTTCTGTTTCCTGATAATAAAGTATGGCATATATAATAAAAATATACACTAAATACTTTTATCAATATAGATAAAAAAATCATTTTTGTAAGATATAATTTCTTAATTCAATAGAGTTGAATTAAAAAATCAAGATGGACTTTTCCCTCCACCTCTCATTTTTTGCATTAAGAAAGTACAATAGTTGAATTTTTCCCTAACTTAAGAATTTGAAAAATTAGACACTATTAAATTAGAAATTGTCAGCATAATAAAAAATATAAACAATAGAAAATGGTGACAAGGATGTAGAGTAATTTGAATGCTCATGCATAGCTAATGGAAAGGTAAAATGGTATAGCTACTTTGGAAAAAAATCTGGCAGTTCCTCCAAAGGTTAAACATAGTTATCATATGATGAAGTAATTCTACTCTTAGATATATACTCAAGAGAAATTAAAATTTACATCCATACAAAAATTTACACATGAATATTCATAGCACCATTACTCATTATAGTAAAAAGAAAAAAATAGTAGGAACAGCTTCAATGTCCAGCAATTGATGAATGAACAAAATGTGCTATATTCCTATAATGAACTATTACTCAGCAATATAAGGAAAAGAAGTAGTGATATATGCTATGACATGAATGAACTCTTAAAACAGTAGTCTCAGTGAAGAAAGTCAGTCACAAAAGACAATATAATGTATATTACTCCATTTATATGAAATGTCAAGAATAGCTAAATCTATGGAGATGGAAAGCTGATTAGTGTTTGTCTAGTGTTGGATAAGAATGGAAAATGGCCGCTAAAGGAATTTCTTTTTGGATGATAGAAGTATTTTAAAATTGATTTTGGTGATGGTTGCACAACTCTGAATATATTTAACACTAAAAACCAGTGACCTATATACTCTGAGTGAATTTAATGGCATATGTGTTATGTATGAGTAAAGCTGATACATTAAAAAGGCAGAAACTGCCTTTTATATAACTCAGACATCTAGAGGAGTACAAATTTCAAAATTTATAATGAAAGGTCATTGTGTCAATGGGTCACAAACACCTTCATAAAGTAATATTAAATTATGCAAGAAAATATTTTACCAGTATTTGAGAAGTGCTTACTTGGTGCTCTTTCTCAGTTTTGGACAAGTCCTCAATCTTCTCTTCCAATTTATATATATCCATAATGTTCTGAGCATTCTAATGTAAAATAAGATAGTATTCTTAGATTTAGACCAAAAAAGAAAAATAAAAGGACATCACAAAGTCTTTTTTAGAAAGTGATATTTTTATCATTGACATCGTAATCCATTTTAAACTAAGGGACAGAATTTTAGACTTTGTCCAAAAATAACATGATTTTTTAAATGTGACCATCCATGAATATTCTCAGTAATCCCTTCTTACTTTCCATTCCACCTGGGCCACTCACTCCCTAGACATACCTTCAGACTTGTCATTATAGCAACTGGGACCCTTCTGTTACCTTAATTGCAAAAGCATCTCCCTTTTCAACCATTACTTCTTATCTTTCCAGATTACGTCTTTGTGCATCAACAAACCTTCAGTCCCCACTGGAGCCTGCAATCCAATGATCCCACTACTTTCTCATTACCCTTCCACCTTCCCATGAACTCAGTCCCCCCTTGACTCAGCTTAAATTCTTCCATGACAATCATTACAATCTCTTACTTCCACATCCCTTCAATCCCCTTGGCTCTCCCCTATTTCTTAGTATTTTCTTAACTTCAGATTGCCATCCACTCCATGCCAGCAACTTTTCCAATAACAAATGTTTAAAAGAAATACAAATGAACCAATAGGTCACACATTAAATTTGTAAGCTTTAATCTCAAGGTTTTCTGGTGATTATATCATACCTATTCAAATGGCCATTTGCCTAAAGCAGGATTTGCAAACTATACCAACTGCCCTTCTCCATTCTCAGAGACCAACTCTGACTACTTGGTTTTATAAATAAAGCTTTATTAAGACACAACTGAGCCCATTGTTTTCAGATTGTTCTTAGCCACCATCATCTTGCAATGGCAGAAGTGAGTGGTTGTGACAAAGTCCTTCCAGCCAGGTAAGCTTAAAAATGTTTACTATCATGTCCTTTACAAAAAGTTTGCCAACTCCTGGCCTATTTCATTCTTTCTCTCTCCTTGAACTTCCAATACCTCCTCCAACATCCTCACTCTCAGCCAATGACTTTGCTCTGTATTTCACTGAGACCTTAGAAACTATTCAGTTCAGTTCAGTCACTCAGTCATGTCCAACTCTTTGCGATCCCATGGACCGCAGCACATCAGGCCTCCCTGTCCGTCACCAACTGCCGACGTTCACTCAAACTCATGTCCATTGAGTTGGTGATACCATCCAACCATCTCACCCTCGGTTGTCCCCTTCTCCTCTTGCCTTCAATATTTCCCAGCTTCAGTGCCTTTTCAAATGAGTCAGTTCTTCGCATCAGGTGGCCAAAGCATCAGAGTTTCAGCTTCAGCATCAGTCCTTCCAATCAGTATTCAGGACTGATCTCCTTTAGGATGGACTGGTTGGATCTCTTGCAGTCCAAGGGTCTCTCTAATAGAAACTATTAGAAGTGAACTTTCCATATTACTTGGATATATAATAAATACTTCGGGATATTATAAAGCATTTGCTGACCGAATACTTTATCTACTTCTTTTGTTCCTGCTTCAGCCTAAGCCTTCACTGACTTTTTGCCTGCTTTTTTGCCTCCTAATTGGTCTCCTTACTTCTTCCCTTGCCCCACAGTTGATTCTAAAGCCAGGAGCCAGAGAAATCTTGGTAAAACTGAAATTATATGATGTCACTACTCTGCTCAAAACTGTTCAGCAGCTCTCATCTCACAACCAGAGTCCAAGCAATGCCTTTATGAGACCCTGGGGGTCCAGGTCCCCACAACTCTCTGAAGTATCTTGTGGTACTTGTTCCCTCTGCTCCAGCCACACTGATCTTGCTATTCCTTAAAAAAGGCGGGCAGGCTATAGCCTGAGGACTTTGGACTTGCTATTTCTTCTGCCATGAGTGCTCTTCCCAATGAATCTCACAGTTCTTAACCAAAAATTAACTTCATAGTTCTACTTTTCCTAACCACCCAATATACTAGGGTTATAAAGTAAATCTTTATTTTTGTGTTTTTGACCACAAGGCAGGTAGAATTTTACCTCCAAGACCAGGCATCAAACCCACATCCCCTGCATTGAAAGGTGAAGTCTTAACCACTAGACCACCAGGGAAGTCCCCTAACCACCCTACTTTAAATCACCATTTTCTGTCCTTCTTTTCTTGGTGGCACCAATCACATCTAACATGCTAGTTTCACACAGGCTATTTTGCTTAAGTCTGTTTCACCTAGAATAGAGTCTATCTCCCATTGAATGTGTGTATCAGAAGCAAATAAATGTAAGTGAATAACTGGTTTTCCCAATGGCTCAGTGGGTAAAGAATTCACCTGCAAATGCAGAAGACACAGGAGATGTAGGTTTGATCCCTGGGTCAGGAAGATCCCCTGGAGGAGGAAATGCCAACCTACTCCAGTATTCTCACCTGAAAAATCCTATAGACAGAGGAGCCAGGCGGGCTATAGTCCACAGGTTTGCAAAGAGTAGGACACGACTAAGTGACTAAGCACTCCACTGAATAATTACCCAAGCCATTGTGCTGTCATTCTTAACAATGCATCAGATTTTTACCTCCTAAAGGAAACTTAGTGACATCTATATGCCTTTTCTAACACAAGTCAATCATTGTAATGTCATCCCATGAAGAAGAGTTCTAAGTCTCCTTCCTTCTATCTCAATTCTAAATTGGTATACAATTCTTTGATGGTAGTCAGTCATCTTAAATAAGAGACGAAAAATATCTTACATTGGGAACTTATTTCAAAAGCACTAGTTTCATGGAAACCTGACCTGGCAGCTGTAATATATCTAAATAAAATACAAGATTTCTTTCCAAGTTTAGCTGTTCCTTTCCAATCCATTATGAATGTCCACCTAGGCCATAAATTGGATAAGTCTTCAGATTATTCATTGCAGCTTAATAAATAACTCTAACAAACTTATATAAAGCACAACAAAAAAACTGTACATAATGACTGACATTCAAAAAGTACCTATAGAGAATTTTTCTTAAAATAGTAACTTACTAATAGCTTTTTTACCTGCTTCTTCAATGTTTTAATTTTGTTGCTTAAAAATATATATTGCATAAAAGTTTTCTTTTTTTAAAGATTTTACTAATATTTCCTAACATATATGAGGTATAATATGGTTAACCAAATGACTTCACATGCATTATCTTAACCTTTAAAGTAACTGTAGGGAATAGGTATTATTAATCCCTCAAAAGATAAATGGCCTTTCCAAGGTCAGCCTGCCAAAGAATTTAAGATCTAGGCCTTAGAGTCAATGACCTTTGCCATCTAGTTTTGTGGAATAATATTGGAAAATTATTAAATAACATCTACACTTTCCTTCTTGATTTGTATACTTTTCAGATGGGTTAATTTCATTTCATCTTAAGTCTGAATTTCTTAAATCCTATTTTCTCATGGAGGATTACAAAGGTAATATACTTCTGTCCAGACAAGAAATCCTGTCTACTCTTCCTCACTTGTCATTTGACAAAATAACCTAGTATTTTGCCCACAGGAGCCTGAAATTCACACTATTTAACCCAGGGTCAGGACCCAGGATTATATGATTTCCATGTTTGTCTGTATAGTCTGTTTAACAATTTCAACATACCTCTTCTTGGAGAATCCGAATCTTAAGAATCAGAGCCCTGTTTTCTGTCTCCTGATTTATTAAGAGAAACATAATTTAAAAGTATTTGAGAAGCTTATGAAAATACCAAATATTTACTTCCAGAGTTATCAACATTTTGTCATCAACCTTAAATATAGCATTGATGTATTGCACATGAGCCTAGTCTGAATATACTCTCAATATGGGGTTAAGCCTTTGGAGTCCAGTTTCTTGGGATCAGTGAGAAGTCACTCGCCTCCTTGACTCATTCTAACCATGACAGAGAAGGAAAGATGAGAAACAAAAAAAAAGGTCATGTGGTTTGCCTAAAGTTACACAGCCCTCGGAAACAGGGCTTGCATGTTCTCAGCCTGACTCCCAAAGGTGGGCTCTTGGTCACTGCTCTACATGACTTCCACACAGAAGCTCCCTAGTGGTCCCAGACTGAGTCCTTGCTGTGATGTGTTCATAGAGACTTGCAGAGTCACCTGATAATTAGTGAGTCGAGTCTCCACATTTTATTGTTGAGGCAAAAGCTAAGCTAAGCTGTGTTGGTTGTAGGAGGTCATGAGTGAAAGACACAGGCCTGAAATTCAAGTTTCCTGATACCTTACAGACCTGAAAATAAGCTGACCCCCACCCCCACACCCCCGACCACGGTTAGCAATGCTCAAATAGTGCTAGAGGGATTTTGAAGATTATTACTGAAGCTCAAGATAATAGCTTAACAGGCTCCATAAAAATAATTACTTCTTACTTGAAGCTTAGTCTAAATAATGTTTTGCTCCAAAAATTACAAGCCTGGGCTTATTTAGTGTTAAGGACTGATTAATGGAGCTAATTAGTAATCTGTACATGCTGAAAAAATGAATGTTTTTAAAAACCCAAGAAAAAGGTGAAAGTTTGACACACAAATTTTTGGGGGGAAGATGTAATTTTCAGTGTCAGATATTTATAAATTCACCTGCTAACTTCAGAAGGCATTCTAGATCTTCACAAACTGTTGTGAATGTAACATTTGTAAAGAATTTTAATCCTGGTTGAAAGGAAAACACAATTTTTTTTTAATCCTATTTGCCTTTACTTTTCTAAGGGGTTACCAATTCATTCATCAGCCTACTGACTTCTGATCTTTGCCTCCAAATAAACCATCTGATTTCAGTTAAATAAACTATCCGCCAATTTCAAAGTACTTGGATGACTTACTAATTGTTTGTTCTGGGCTACAATCATGGTCTTCTGCTCTTCTGAAGCATTCATACTAATTTTCATTTCCTCCAGTTCTTCTTTTAACAGGTTTGTTCTCATAATAGCCTGGTGGGCACTGTGGGGGTGGGGCGAGAAGGCAATAAGCAAAACCTCAAATATAACCGTCAAAGATACTAACTAAAGCCACGGACTGTTTTTAAGCTCCAAGTTGAAAACCACTGAAAATTCAAACCAGATGCCAACAATAGTAAAAAAAAAAAAATTTTTTTTACGCAAGTTCTTCCACAGTCCTTAGAAAGGGAAGGGATTTGGGTAGAGTACACTGGGAGATAAAGGATAGAAGGAAACAAACATATTCCTGAAGCCAAAGACTGGCATACTCCCTTTGAAATCCATCACTGGATAAATCACACAGTTCTTTCCTTCTACTACTAAGACATAGTATTAGTTAATATAATTACACAAATAGTTATTAAATAGCATCACACATTCACTCAAAGCATAGCTTGTTTTCTTTTTAAAGAAACTTTGAGTTATTATATTTCAAATACATAAGCCAACATTGGAATGGAGAGAGCTTGAGGTAAGCACTTTTTTTAATGTTATAGATTGGGGGACTTCCCTGGTGGTCCCATGGCTAAAATTCTGCACTCCCAATGCAGGTGGCCCAGGTTTGATCCCTGGTCAGGGAACTAGATCCCACACGCTGCAACTAAAGATCCCACACTCTACAATGACGACTTGGTGCAACCAAATAAATACACATACATATATATATATATATATATATATATATATTTAATTTTATAGATTGATTTGGAGTATGGCCCAAAATTGTGAGGGTAGGAGTTCATGGTCAGAATGCTTTTCTGTTTTTTCAAGTTAAGTGAGAACTTTTCCATTCAGACTTTTAGCACCTATGACACCTATACACACAGACATTGTGAGAACCAGGTTGCTTGTTTTCTGATGCTCAAGCATGTCCCACTTTATCTATTTTACCAGTGTCTGCACTTGATCTATTATGTCCTCAAGGTCCAGTATCCCTTTCTAGCCTAAGCTAAAGTAATGAATGTTCTTATCATCCTTCTAGGCTACAGGTACCCTGTTGCTGTTCAGTCTCCAAATCATGTCTGACTCTTCACAACTGCATGGACTGCAGCATGCCAGGCTTCCATGTCCCTCACCATCTCCCAGAGTTTGCCCAAGTCCATTGAATCAGTGATGCCATCCAACCATCTCATCCTCTGTTGCCCTCTTCTCCTCCTGCCTTCAATCTTTCCCAGCATCAGGGTCTTTTCCAATGAGTCAGCTGTTAGCATCAGGTGGCCAAACAGGTACCCCGAGGGCACATTTTAAACCTGACTCATCAATGAATCTCTCATAATACTTAGCATGGAACTTGGCATAGAGTAAGAGTTCTAGTGAACCACTGAATGTTGGCATAGATTTACACTTGACTTGTAAGCATATTGGTCTTACACAGAGACTTGAAGGACATAGAAGACATCATTGCTAGAAGAGAACTAACAAATGTTGCTGATGGGAAAGTAAAGTTGCTTTACTGGTGGGAAAATAAAACTGTTTTCCAAAGTCGCTTTGGAACTTTGGAAAAGTGTGGCAGTTCCTCAAAATGCAAAGTATAAGTTGCATGCATGCATGCTAAGTTTCTTCAGTCATGTCTGACTCTGTGACCCTGTGGGCTGTACCCTGCCAGGCTCCCCTGTCCATGGGATTCTCCAGGCAAGAATACTGGAGTGGGTGACCATTTCCTTCTCCAGGAGATCTTCCAGACCCAGGGGTTAAACCTGTGTCTCTTATGTCTCCTGCACTGGCAGGTAAGTTCTTTACAACCAGTGCTACCTGGGTAGCCCTAAAGTATAGGTTGTAAGTGAAAGTCACTCAATCATGTCCAACTCTTTGTGACTCCATGGACTATACAGTCCATGGAATTCTCCAGGCCAGAATACTGGAATAGATAGCCTTTCCCTTCTCCAGGGAAACTTCCCAACCCAGGGATTGAACCCAGGTCTCCTGCAATCCAGGCAGATTCTTTACCAGCTGAGTCACAAGGGAAGCCCAAGAATATTGGAGTGGATAACCTATCACTTCTCCAGCCAATCTTCCTGACCCAGGAATCGAAATGGTGTCTCCTACATTGTAGGCAGATTCTTTACCAACTGAACTATCAGGGAAGACCAAAGTATAGGTCTTAAAAAGTACAGCAATTTCACTCCTAGATACATAACCAAGAAAACAGAAACCATATGACCCCATAAAAACTTGCATACAAATGTTCATAACAGTAGTTTTTTTAAGTGCCAAAAAGTGGTGCTAACCCAAATTTCCAAACTGAGGTATATTTATACAATGGAATATTATTCAGTCATAAAAAAGAATGAAATAGCAATATATGCTTCAACGTGGATGAACTTTGAAAATGTGATGCTATTGAAACATGTTAATTATCATATGTGAAATCAATCGCCAGCCCAGGGCTGATGCTCAGGGCTGGTGCATCGGGATGACCCAGGGGGAGGGAATCGGGAGGGAGGAGGGAGGAGGGTTCTGGAGGGGGAGCATATGTATACCCATGGCGGATTCATGTCAATGTATGGCAAAACCAACACAATAAAGTAAAGAAAATTTTAAAAAAAATGTGATGCTAAATGAAAGAAGTCAGACGTAAAGGTCACATACTGTATGATTCCATGAATATGAAAATGTTCAGAATAGACAAATCCATAGAGATACAAAGTAGATTAGTTGTTGCCAGGGGCTGAGAGGGGAGGATATGGGGAGTGGCTGTTAATCAGTATGGGGTTTCTTTTTAGAGTGATGAAAATGTCCTGATCACGTGAATATACTTGATATCATATGAATACATCATGTGGATATACTTGTGAATAACTGGAATTAGATCATGTGAATAACCTTGTGAATATACTAAAAAACACTAAACTAATTGTATACCTTAACAGGGTGACTCTTCTGCTTTGTGACTTGTATCTCAATAAAAAACAAATTTATTTTTTTTAAAAAAGGAAAAGCAACTGAAAGTTCCCAGCACACAGTACCCACACCATGGCTCACCTTTTTACCTGAAGGCGCAGTTCAGTACAGTCCTCTGATAACTCTCTGTTTGCTTCTTCCAAGTTTTCTAATGCCAATTTCAATTTATTATTTTCCTCTTCCAACTTTTGCTTGTTGAAATGCAGGTCTGCTATATAGGTAATCAAATCAGACACCTCTCTGCAAGTAAAACGATGAATGAGCATAAACTTCAACGTAACTAATCCCTTCCAGTCAAAGTAAGGCTTATGGTTAAGCCCAAACAAGCTTAAATATTCCTGTGAGGACTTCCCTGTCGGTCCAGTAGTTAACAATCCATCTGTCAGTGTAGGGGACACAGGTTCAATCCCTGGTCCTCATGCTGCAGAGCAACTAAGCCTTATAGGCCACAACTGCCGAAGCCCTCCCAGTCTAGGCCCCACGTGCCACAACTTACTGAGTTCTCATGCTATAACTATTGAAGCCCACTTGCTTAGAGCCTTTGCTGTGCAAAAAAAGAAGCCACACAGTGAGATGCCCGTGCACTGCAACAAAGAGTAGCCTCCAATTGCCACAACTAGAGAAAGCCCATATGCCGCAACGAAGATCCAGCACAACCAAAAATAAATAAATAAGTAAAAAAGATTTTCTACTTCATCTTCATTCATCCTCATAAACATAGTTCACATACACAGTATTTATTTAAGCACTTATTACAATAACACCAAAGATTTTTCCAAAATTGCCAGATATTTAGCATCTGCCACTTGTGAAATTGACCTCTACAGCTTTTGCTTCTTCCTCTTCACTTTGCTCCCAACTTCTGCCTCTATCTATACTGAACAGTTCCTACTTCTGCCTGGTTTATGGAAAATCCTGAAATATATTGACACTGGATTCTTTCAATCAGAAGCCTTGGCAGGTTTCAACAGGCCTTTAACTAGGAAACAACTCCTAGAGTTTTATCAATGTAGCCTGTAGCTCACAATTTAGGATTCATTGTTCCTAGTATTTTCTACAGCTTATTAATGTTTGTGGGTGTCACGCTTGCCCTGACATTTGATCAGAAACCCTTTGAGAGTCTGAACTGCATTTTTCATGGAGTCCCAGGCCTTCTGTTCCTCTTTGCCATCTTTTCCTAGAGTTTTGCACAGGTTGGCTATATGGTTCCTAGTCCACATTTTTTGCACAGATAAACCTGAAGTGGCAAAGATAAAATAAAGAAGGACGGTCCAGTGCTTCAATCCTGAGCTTCCAAAGCAGAGACTTGAGTTCAATCCCTGGTCGGGGAACTAAGATCCCACAAGCCACATGTTGACTCAGGCAAAAATTTTTTTAAAATAAAAATAAAGAGGAACAGAGTCACTTGTCCTTAATATCTAAACTCAAGTGTAGCAGAAAACAGCCTTTCTCATTCATATCTATAAGTATCTATTAAAGAAGTAATATGGATTGACATATATACACTACCATGTGTACAAGAGATAGCTAGTGGGAACCTGCTATAAAGCAGAGGAAGCTCAGTTTGGTGCTCTAAAGTGACCTAGATGGGTAGGATAGTATGGACATCCAAGAGAGAGGGGATATATGTATACACATAGCTGATTCACTTCATTATACAACATTATAAAGCAATTACACTCCAACTGAAAAACAAAAGCAATCTCCCAAAGAGCTTAAGGTCAACGTCATAACTCTACTTCTGATGGAACTTGTCCATGGAAAAAACGTGAAGTCAAAGAATAAAGTTTTCATGAGTGAGAAAATGTTCATTTATGTGACACTTAATAATCTTTCCTAATTTGTGTTCCTAGTAAAACTACTTCTAATGCAATTGGGATATAATAGCTAAGAGTTAAAAATAAATTATGTTAGACCTACCACTCATGCACACAAGTAGAGCTAAGTGACTTTACCATAAATAAAATACATGAAAAAGTTGAAAGTGTTGGTCACTCAGTCTTGTATGACTCTTCAAGATCTCATGAACTATAGCCCACCAGGCTCCTCTGTCCATGGAATTCTCCAAGCAAGAATACTGGAGGGGGTTGCCATTCTCTTCTCCAGATATTCCAGACCCAGGGATTGAATCTGGGTCTCCTGCATTGCTTTGCCAATGTTACTTTGCCAACAAAGGTCTGTCTAGTCAAAGCTATGGTTTTCCCAGTAGTCATGTATGGATGTGAGTGTTGGACCATAAAGAAGGCTTGCTTGTGAACTGTAGTGTTAGAGAAGACTCTTGAGAGTCCCTTGGACTACAAGGAGATCAAACCAGTTCATCTTGAAGGATATCAGTCCTGAATATTCATTAGAAGGACTGATGCTGAAGCTCCAATACTTTGGCCACCTGATGCGAATTGACTCATTGGAAAAGACCCTACTGCTGGGAAAGATTGAAGGCAGGATGAGATGATTGGATGGCATCACCAACTCCATGGACCTGAGTTTGGGCAAGCTCTGGGAGTTGTTGATGGACAGGGAAGCCTGGCATGATGCAGTCCATGGGGTCACAAAGAGTCGAATATGACTGAGTGACTGAACTGAACTGAACTCCTGCATTGCAGGCAGATACTTTACTGTCAGAGTCAGCAGGGAAGCCTAGAAATAAAATAAAATACATAGATCTCTAAAATAAGAAAATTCATAAGAAAAGTTGAAGCACTTGAGAAAACATTACAAGTAAGAATGCTTACAAGTCTCCTTTAGGCAAGTCTCCACCCAACCCCTTGAAGTTCCATGATGAAGAATCTGTTATATCTGTGGTCATCTTAACTGAAACACACACAAGAGAGTTTTATAAAAAAAAATCCATTTTTCAAAGCCACAAGAAAGTGGCAGAACAATCCTGAAGAAACACATACATACTTGCTTCGCTTGATTTTATGCTGTCCTGTTCAAAAGCAGAATCAACCATCCTGCTGCTTGATCCACTATTCTCTCCTTCCCTGTGGCCAAAAAACAAAACCAGTGAGCTAGGATTTCTTGTCAAACCAAAGCTTAGCCAATTTCTCAGATGTGTTCTGTATTTTCTTGCTGGTCTTTCTGAATTTTAAAACCATCTATCCATTTGGCCACAATTTGGAGCCCAACACTGTTCTTAAACAGTCATAGAAAAGAAACATAAGATATTGTCTCTACCGTCTATAAATTTTACTCTAACATGAAGAAAAGAATATGAATGCATAAATAAGTAGTTGATGATGTACATAGCTATAATTAGGCAATGGGAATCTCAATGGATTAGGAAGCTGACATTATTTGGAGGACTACGTGGACACTTGTAGAGGTAGGAAGACGTCGGGCCTTAGAGATTAGGAAGGGAAGGGCATGAACAGCTAATAATTTGGGGCACATTGAAGGTGCTCTTTTCTCTTTCTCATGAAAAACCAAGTTGAACTTGAACTAACTGTACTTTGGAACATATCACTCCTAAAATTTGGAGAACCCTATTCACAGGCCTCTGCCAAGGACACCCCCAAATAAACATATTAACACTTCATTTCTTTTCCAAGAGTCTTTATATTATGGTTTCAATCTTGCTGCCTAATCTTAGCAATTGTCAAACCCTCAGATAATCTCTTCGGAGCAGCAATAAAAGCCTCTAGACTTGTACTTACATCCTATTGTATTTCAACATGAGATGTTTGTCGCAAGATGACTAAGCAGAATAGCTCAGCCATCACTCTCACTATTCCTATTAATAGATCCACACTCATCACCATTTCTGAGTTTCTGTTCTTATATTTTATGTCTCCCATGTTCTTTTTCTTTTCCTTTATATTTGTCATAAAAATAAATTTTCTCTTTTGCCCTCACTCCACTTTACCCATGGACTATTGATATCTGTATCATACAATTAAGTCTAGGAAAAGTAGAAAATTCATAAGAAAAGAAGACAAAGAAGCGAAGGTCTTCATGCAGAGATAATTGCTTTGGAATATACCCCTTCCCACTTTTTCCTGTGTATATTTTTATTTCTCAACAAATATGGGAGTATACTATGTACACAGATCTATGGCCAATTATTTGAAATAAATACATATGAATATTTCTGTCAAATATTTAATTATAATTTTGAATGACTAATTAGGATTCTAGAATATGCAAGTATTATCATTTATTTATCCAACCTCCTACTATTGAATATTTGATTTGCTTACATTTATCATGATCATAAACAACATTCTATATATACATTAGGGTATACACATTGTCTTTCCTGAAGTTACATAATTTGACCACATTGCATATTTCTAAGGCTCTCATACTCGTGCTGTGCTCAGTTGCTCAGTAGTATCTATCTCTCTGAAACCCCATGGACTGCAGCCCACCAGCCTCCTCTTGTCCATGAAATTTTTATGATAATAATACTGGAGTGGGTTGCCATTTTCTTCCTCTACCTAGGGATCAAATTGCGTCTCTTGCATCATCAGTAGATTGTTTACCACTGAGCCACCTGGGAAGCCACTCATTCCTAAACTGCCCTTGGAAAGCTGTGCCAGCTTGCACTATTACCAACAAGGAGAAGGCCTATTTCTCCACCCGCCCTGACAACATGGGAGAGAGTCATTCTTCTAAACCTTTGTTAAACTGATGCACAAAGTAAGTTCTCTTGATTTTCATTTCTTCGATTAATAGTAAGATACTACCAGACAATATTTCCTATTAGTGCAAAAAACAGTGATTAACATTCATTGTAATCAATTGTTAAATCAGAACCTGAAAACGCATCAGGCTGGGAGTATGATTACCATTTGTTTCTGCAGTGAGCCATCATCCATTCCTTCACAGTGGCCTGGAAGGTTTCCAGGTTCACAAGCACATCTCTCTTTCCAGGATCAAGCATGATCCACAGCTCCTCAAGGCCATCATCTTCAGAACCTTGACTAGTTGTTTGTCTCAGATAATCTATTATTTTGGTGACTCTGACTAGGCCTTAGAAAGAAGAAAGTCAAGTTAGTTTTTAAAGTGGCAAAAGTTTTTTTTTTTTTAAGTGAGGTGCTTTACTCCTTCAGGTCCCTTGGGTCCTGGAAATGTGCCTTATAACCCTAGCAGTCCTGCTGAGTTGACATCATAAAATAGAAAGAGCACTGGTCTTAGGTTGGAGTCTAACCGACTAAGGTCGAATCTTGGCTCTGGACTGTATCAGCTATGTGGTTCTGGGGAAATTACTCAGTCTCTTTGAGCCTCAGTGTCCTCATCTGTGAAATGATGCCTATTACACAGAGCTGCAAGATTCAAATAGGAAAGATTTATGTAATCAATAGGCTTCTTAGATGGTGCAGTAAAAAATCTGTCTGCCAATTCAGGAGACACAAGAGAAGAGGGTTCGAGATCCCTCCATTGGGAAGATCCCCTGGAGGAGGAAATGGCAACTCTCTCTAGTATTCTTGCCTGGGAAATCCCATGGCCAGAGGAGCCTGATGAGCTACAGTCCATGGGGTCCCAAAGAGTCAGGCATGACTGAGCAACTGAGCACATGCACACACACACACACATAAATGTAATCAATAATCACTTGTGGGAAGTGGTCAAAATGCCACTTCATTTTTCTTTTCCAGTCTTTCCTTTAAAAACATTCAGTGGGGACTTCCCTTGTGATCCAATGGTTACAATTTCCAATGCAGGGGACTCAGGTTCAATCCCTGGTCAGAGAATTAAGATTCCATATGCTGTGGGGCAACTAAGCCCTCGAGCTACAGCAACTACTGAGCCCTCGCACCACAACTAGAGAAACCCACGAGCCACAAGGAAGATCCTGCATGTCGCAACTAAGACCTGACACAGCCAAGTAAATAAAGATTTTCAAAAAAGCATTCAGTGAAGGAAGGATTTCCTTGGCCCTAGGCAAAATTTCAGCCCCAAGTAAGTAGTTTGACTCTTATTTGGGGTGGAGAGGGAGGGATAGAAAAGTCATTCTTAGACATAATCAGTCTTACTATCACATTCAGAAATTAAAGTCATACAGACTGTGTTAGTAATTAACACGCCAGTCTTCCTCAAGCATAAGACATCTACTCTCAGCTAAGGCCTGCCTTGGGCTAGCAGCTTAAAGAGGGAAGGAAAAGGAAGTAGAAGTTTGATAGGGTAGATGCAGGAGTGAAGATTCTTACCTCAGGAGGTAAACAGAGACACTAATATTTTTTAAAAAAATTGTTTTTAATAAACAATAAAAGAATAAGCTTAGTACATTTGGAAAAGAGAGTTGTAAAGAGGAAACTGAACGACTTTAAAGAATGCATTAGTTTAATGGAAAATGTCATTAGGCTGTGAAAGGAAGAAATGGAAATGAAATTATTAATAGTTATTTAGAAAGATCATTTTTACTCTTATTTGCATAATTGGAGAGTTAGAAAATCAAAAAGAATACTATATATCTCATTTTCCTCAACTAAAATTTGATCTTATCCCTCAAAACCAGAAAGATCTCCTGAGATGTTTTTTTAACACATCAACTTAACTGGGCCGTGGAGTGCCCAGTTCTTTGGTCAAACATGAGTCTGGTTGTTTCTGTGAGGGTTTTTGAATGAGGTTAAGATTTAAATTGGTAGACTAACACAGATCACTGTCCCCTAATGTTGATTGGGCCTTAACAGAACAAGAAGGCAGCCCTTCCCCAAGTGAGAGAGAATTCTTCCTGCACAACTGCCTTGGAACCAGGACTTATCTTTTTTCTTAACATTGGACTTGAACAGAAACATCATCTCTTCCTCAGTTTCCAGGCTGTTGACATTTGGACAGGTTGTCTCCTGGTTCTCAGGCCTTTGGACACTGACTAGAAGAAAACCATCACAAGCTCTCTGGGTCTCCATCTCCAGCTTGCTCACTCACCCTGCAGATCTTCGAACATGCCTACCTCCATAATCACGTGAGCCAGTTCCTTATAATTGTGCGCGTGTGCCTACATGCTCATTCGTGTCTGACTCTTTGTGACCCCATGGACTGTAGCCTGCCATGCTCCTACTTTCCAGGAAAGAATACTGGAGTGGGTTACCATTTCCTTCTCTGGGGGATCTTCCCAACAATCGAACCTGCATCTCCTCTGTCTCCTGCATCGCAGGTGGATCTTTACCACTGAGCCATCAGGGAAGCCCCAATTCCTTATAATACATCTCTTTATATATTTTACATACACAGACACACCCCCTGTTGGTTCTGTTTCTAATACTTCTCCCATCTCCCTTTAATGGGGTTTCCTTATTTTCTTCCAGGAAACAATTCCTTAAATCCTGTCCATGCAGAGAGGCTTACCAGGCATAAATAAATCCCATTCATCCTACTGATATAATTAAGAGTGAAGGTAAACATTTTGCTATAAGAATGTTCATTATGGTTTATTACGGTTATTTTTCTGCTTTTCATAATAGAGAAAAAATACCCAATCGAGACATATTGTTTAAATATATTACATTACATCCCCCTAAAGTACAATATACAGAGAAAATATATATTGTTGACATAGACAAGTACTCAAAATTATTAAGTAAGAAAAAGCAGATTATAAAGCAAGTCTGGAAACATTCCCATATATACTTAGGGAATATATTGCATATACCTTAAGGAGAAAATAATGACCAAAAAAAAGGTCTTAAACCATTTTTTGCAACCATACTGTGGCAATGAGGTGGACAGACTCCAGGCTTCCCCTTTATGATCCTTGCTTCCTAATGTTTACAGCCTTGTGTAGTCACCTCCCCTCGAGTATGGGCATGAGCTGGGACTTGCTTCTAACTGGTGGAATATGGCAAAGGGGACAGGATATACATGTATATGGTTGTGTGATTAACCTTCATAAGATCACAGTGCCTATCTTGCTAGGGCTTCCCTGGTGACTCAGCAGTAAAGAATCTGCCTACCAATGCAGGAGACCTGGGTTTGATCCCTGGGTTAGAAAGATCCCCTGGATAAGAAACTAGCAACCCACTCCAGTATTCTTGCCTGGAGAATCCCATTTCCAAGGAGCATGGTGGGTTACAGTCCACAGGGTCTCCAAAGAGTTGGACACGACTTAGTGGCTAACACTTTCAAATTATCTTGCTGGAGTCGCTCCCTTGCCAGCTTTGAAGAAGCAAATCTGCCATATTGGGACTTCCTAATTCAGAGATGCAATTAGCAAGAAACTGTCTAGCTGACAGCAGCAAGGCTCTGAAGTCTTCAGTCCTGTAAGAGCAAGAAACGAATTCTGCTACCTAAAGCAAATCATTCCCCACTTGAGCCACAGATGAACCTACCAAGGCTAGTCAAGGAAAATTTACACCCTAAACATTTTCTCTGCTCTTTGTCCTCTCCTGCACCCTCTACTATGCATTGTGTGCCTGCATTTTGCATCAACCAAACATCTCCATCGGCAGAAATACCTGCTCAACCATAAAGAGCAACATTATCCTAGCATCAACAAGACAACCCCTAAAAAGATAACCGTCCTCCTAAATCTTATAAGGAGCTAGGATGACCCATGACTCACTACTCACCTTACATGCTTAGATCTGGATTGTGTAAACTGTTAACAATATGTATACCATATAACGTACAGCCTTCTGTCTCAACAATGCTCTGACTTTTAACAGGCAGAACAGTTCTCTGAGTTTTCTGAAAGGCTGTTCCTGGATTATAGTCCTAATTTTGACTTAAAATTTTCCATTGCTTTCTTAGATCAACTGATTCGTTTTATACAGACATTATAAAGGAAAACAGTAACTTTATAAGACAGAGATTTGGCAGACACCACCCTAATCAAGGGATCAAAGTTAAAAATCCTGGTATATTGTACTGAGAAGAGCATAACATCACTTCTGTAGTGTGCCTGTGAAACTATATGGCCTGAATAATCAAGAGGAAATATCAGACATTCTGCAAAGTAGCTGGCATATAGTCTTCAAAAATTAAGAGTCATAAAAGGCAAGGAATCTGAGGAATCACTCCAGATATAAGGAGACTGAAGAGATGTGAAAACTAAACACAGTGTATGATTCTGAATTTGATCCTGGGCCAGGAAACAAAAAAGCTATAAAGAATATTATTGGGGAAATAGACAAAATTTGAATACAGACATTTGAATTAGATAATAGTATTGTATCATTGTTAAATAGGAAATACACACTGATGTACTTCAGGGTAAAGAGACACAATATCTGGAGTTTATTTTCAATTGGAAACACAATCAAGCTTTTATCTGGCCTTTCCTTTGGGAAACAAGACTCAGCCACAGCCTTATAAAACTGATAAGCAGAGTAGAGTCTCTCTTTACAGATACTCCAGCTGATTAAGTAGGAAGGAATGATAAACTACTAACCTTTACAACATCTAATGAAAGAATAAATCTAGGCCTTCGCTCTCAAATAGTTTTGTCTTTTGATGAAATTACCTATACTGTGACTCCATGGTTAAACCTCCATGCTTCTAATGCAGGGGGTGAGGGTTTGATCCCTGGTCAAGGAACTAAGATCCCACATGCCTGCCACTTGATGAGGCAAAAAATAAAAAATACACCATCTATACAGAGTCTTGCCAAAAAAATGATATGAAACATTTACATGATCAAACCTCTAATTGTAGAGGGCGAAAAAACAGGTTGTTTTTCTATGGCCACACAATCACTAAAATTCAGATTGGAGAAAATGAGGAGATAAAAGAGCCAGTTTCATTAACAAATAACTTAAAATACAAAAAGAATGAAAAAGGAACAGAGAGATAATCCAGATAACCAATAACAATGAACAACCCTTTCTTGGATACTGATTTGAACAAATAAACTGTTTAAGAAAATATGTTTCTCATACAAATGAGAAAACTTGAATGTTGGTAAGATATTTGATATTTAAAAATTATGTTACATTTTTGGTCATAAAAATGACATTGTGCATGTGTAAAATAGACAACTAGTGGAAAGTTTTGTATAGCAAAAGGGCTCAGCTTGGTGCTCAGCAGTGACCTAGAGAGGTGGGATATGGGGGTGGGAGGGAGACTCCACAGGGAGGGTATATATGTATACATATAGCTGATTCACTTCGCTGTACAGCAGAAATGAACACAACATTGTAAACAATTATACCCCAATAATAAAATTTAAAAATAAAAAAAAATTTTAAAGACGTTGTATAGCTGTATCTAAAATCAGTTTTTATCTTTTGAATGTACTGAAATGTTTACAGAGGAAACAATATGATGTCTTGGACTTGCCTCAAGCTAATCCAGACTTAGTGGGAGATAGTGGAGGACAAAAGAGCCTGGCGGGCTACAGTCCATGGGGTCACAGAGTCAGATACAATTTAGCAACTGAACAACAACAGGAACAATCCAGAGTGGAGCAGGGGAAAGTGGAGGAAAAATAAGACATCATTATTTATGATATATATATAAGGGTCATAATACCCTCTCCACTTCTGTACATGTTTGAAAGTTTCTATAATAAAAAAGTTTTAATCCAAATGAAAGAAAACCATATTGACCAAGGAATGTATGGGGGCAGGATATACAATGAATCATTAACAGCAGTTATTCAGGGAAACAGGATAACTGATGAGTTCTTTTTTCCTTTCTTTTCTCCATATTATTTTTTTTTGTTACAGTGATCATAAACCATTGACATGCTAAACATCTACTTGCAGAAATTTTAAAAAAAGCATGACTCTAAGAAAAACAGAAGTGAAAATCTAAAATTGACTTAAAGTTGGAGCTAAATTTGTATAGCGGTTTTATGTATATGAAGTATATATTTCTTGTGAGGCAACACCTATGAGATGTAAATAGTTCCAGTCAATGACTGCAGCTGGTATAATCGATGATAAGCTCAGTAAAATCATTCAAGACTCTGGCAAAATATATAAAACAGGTAGAAAGAAATTAAACAACATCTAAACAGCCATCCTCCCTCCCAAATTAGGTTGCACCTGCCATGGGTACAGACACAGATACACAGAGCACAACATATAAATCATTTCCCTTTCTCTCACAACAGAAAGTAAAATGAGTGGATGAGTATCAGTGAAAATCTGAGCAGAAAACTTTCAACTAACCTCTGTGTTTGGAGTCACATACATCAAAAATACTCCTAAGCAACTCTTCTTCATAGGTCCTGTTGTTGCTATAGGTTACATCTTCCTTGCCATCGTCAGTTCCTTGTTTCCACCCTATCAGAAGAAAAAGTTTGTAAATCCAGATGCTTTTATGTGCTAACATGCTTAGTTGCTAATTTCTTTTTTAATTTTAACAAAGAGTCAGATATGACTGAGTGACTAACATATACTTTTACATATAAGGTATGTTTCAAATACTAAAATAAAGAACAGCCCACAATACTGGTTACTTAACATGAATAGATCAAGAAAAAAGTGGTCTTGAAGCATCTTTGGTTGTTCATGTTTCAAGTTTTACAAAGGTGGAATAAAAAGAGAGAAGATAAAGGGGGAACTGAGCTTTATTATCCTGTAATAGTAAAAGCACTCTGTGAAGTGAGAGAGAAGGCGAAATTGAGATTCATTTCTGTTGTGGGTGTAGGTACTTTTCACTGGCAGAATCAAGAAAGAAAATTGAACGGGTTACAGTGTGTTTCCCTATTCTTGCCAGGACTGGTACCTTCATCTCTAAGATTTTGCCACTGTGCAATTTTATGACAGGTTAATAATGATTGACATTACATGACTGGAACGGTGAAATAGATAAAATTAATTTTGTATTTTTGATGAGAATTGAATATTTATATAAGGAAATGTATGCATATATTTGTAGTAAAAAAGTGGTTACTTCTGGATGCTACTTTAGTTATATTGCTTCCAACTTCTGGCACTGTGAAGGAAGTGGTATAATGAGGTGCTCAATGGATTAAGACAGTTCAGTCCTATGAAGAATATATGTTTGAATGAATTTATGTGCCAGAATTGATAGGTTTCAGTTCATATAATGCAATTGGGGGAAATAAATCTATCTTTACCTGTTTTAAAAAAAGCACTCTACGAAAAAGCAAATAGTGTTAACACTAATAGGAATATTTTAAGGAAAACAGAGGGAAAGTAAACTCTAGCTATACAGAAAACATATCATTTTACATTGTTTTTTAGGGCCTACCATACATGGGATTCTGTAAGCAATTCCCTAAACAGAATTCCAAAATTTGAACTTGGCCTACAGAATTTACATTGTTCCCTGGTCTACCTTATTGGCGCTACACTTTCTTACATGTTTCTCTCACACACAAACAGGGGAAATTGTTAAAATGTTAATTTTCAGCAAGGCATGTTGGAAGTATATGAATTTTAACTCCCATATATCTATGTATTCCTATCATGACATTCTATTTTGCCCAGGACAAAACCACCAATGATTATGATTAAAAATATAATCTAGAATTTCTATCAGGTTTATATTTGAAAGCATAGAAAATACTGATGTTTCAGATATCAGATTTTTGTTGAGAGAAAGAAAATTTTAAGGGAAAGATGGAAGGTTCCATCAAGTTTCATACTTCATTTTAGATCACGCACTCTCAATGCTCCTTGCTTTATTGAAAGAACAAACATTAAAAGATGAATATTTACCCTCCTCATTCAGAGATAATTTTTTCACCACAGAATCCTGAGGAGTAGAGCTCTGATCAGAGGTGGAATCAAAGTCAAGTGCTAAGGTACTAAAATCATTTCCACTACAATAGTTAGCCAAATCCTTGTTAGCAAAGAGCTCCCTTTTCGTGATCTGCGGTATCAGAGATGTATAATTCTGGGAGCTCTGTGATCTCGGCCTTGAGATATTTTCAGAACTTGTGAGGATAAGCGAGTATGTTGCATCCTCAGGAGAGCTGAGATGAGAGATGGATGGGGTTCTTGGAGACACTATCTGAGACTGTGAAGTGAAGGCGCCGTCTTCCTCAGGACTGGAGAAGAGCATGTCGGGCAGAGGGATGTGCGCAGCCATCATTTTTTTCAGTACCTCTTCAAAATCTTTCTTGGGGTTAGTCTGTGGGCTGTCAAAACTGCTAGACTGGTATTTGATAATCTGTCGGATGGGATCAGAAATGTCTTCTCTCCTTTGGATAGCTCGCAGTTTTCTACAGATGCTTTCCACGGGGTTATGCCGCTTCTCCGCTACCTTCTTTGCAGAGGCCATTACTGACTTTCCTCCAGTGAGACAGAGGAACTGGCTAACGTACAGGAAAAAAGTAGACATGTTTTCCAGTTAGCACTGTCCTAACAGTAATGGAGCAATAGGCCATTTATTCCCAAACAAACTTTGGGGGGATCGAGATATCTTTAAAACAATTGCTTTAAAACAGAGTATAGTTGATTTACAATGTTGTGTCAGTTTCAAGTGTACAGCAAAATGGTTCAGTTATACATACATTGGGTTGGCCAGAAAGTTTGTTTGGGGGCTTCCCTGGTGACTCAGTGATAAAGAATCCGCCTGCAGGAGACACAGGTTCAATCCCTGGCCCGGAAAGATTCCACATGCCCCAGAGAAACTAAGCCCGTGCACCACAACTATGGAACCTGTGCTCTAGAGCTCAGGAACCACAACTACTGAGCCCGCCACTGAGGCCCACACACCCTAGAGCCTGTGCTCCACGACAGAAGCCACCCCAATGAGAAGCCCAAGCACTGCAACCAGAGAGTAGCCCCTGCTTGCAGCAACCAGAGAAAAGCCCGCATGCAGAAACAAAGACCCACACAACCAAAAACAAACAACTAAATAAAGTATTCATTCAGGTTTCTCTGTAACATCTCACAGAAAAATCCAAATGAACTTTTTGGCCAACTTAAAATATATGTTCTTTATCAGATTATTTTCTACTATAGGTTATTACAATACATTGAATATAGTTCCCTGTGCTATACAGTGGGTCTTTGTTATTTAAACAATTGCTTTAAACAGATTTCCCCATGTGTAACTTTGGGACTCAAATATCTAGAAACAATAGCTAACAAATAGAAAGTATTTCCCATGAGCCAGGCATAGTACTAAGTTCTTTGTATGTATCAACTCATTACATCTTAAAACAACTCTATGAGGCAAGTATTGCTATTATATCCTTTTTCAGGCACAAGGAGGTTAAGGGACACACTCACAGTCACCTTAAATAAGTGCTGGAGCCCACATTTGAACCCATGCAGTCTTGCCTGAGAGGGTAGACAACATTGATCTTCATTATACATCAGATATGATGATGGTGACGATATGAAAGCTCACTTTTGAGTACCTACTCCCATAAATATCCCTTTTATTAAGCATCTTACATACATAATGTCCAAACCTCACACAAGCCCTGTCAGATGTGTAGGAATATCCCCTTTTCACAGATAATAAAATTAAGGCTCAAAAAAGTCAAGTAACTTGCTGATGGTCACATCTCTATTATCTTGCCAAGGAATGTCTGACTTCAGCAGAATTTTGTTTAGTGGTAGCATATATGACCTTTAAAAAGCATGATCTCAACTTCTTATAAGACAGCAACTACAGAACTTGGAAATAAATCCAAAACTGTGCCTAAACTGGTAACATTTAATCTATGCAAAGAATTATAATAAATTAAATAGTCATAAATTGTTGAATAGTTACAGAGAGTTTGAAAGTTTCTAGAACCTTAACTTTATTATTTCTAGAACCTTAACAAAAACTTCTATTTTCTAATGAGCTGGATGAAACTGGAGCCTATAATATAGAGTGAAGTAAGTCAGAAAGAAAAACACCAATACAGTATATTAATGCATATATATGGAATTTAGAAAGATGGTAACGATTACCCTATATGCGAGATAGGAAAAGAGACACCAATGTAAAGAACAGACTTTTGGACTCAATGGGAGAAGGTGAGGGTGGGATGATTTGAGAGAATAGCATTGAAACATGTATATTACCACATGTGAAATGGATCACCAGTCCAGGTTCGATGCATAAGACAGGGCGCTCAGGCCTGTTGCACTGGGACGACCCTGACGGATGGGATGGGGAGGGTGGTGGGAGAGGGGTTCAGGATGGGGGACACATATACACCCATGGCTGATTCATGTCAATGTATGGCAAAAACCACTACAATATTGTAAAGTAATTAGCCTCCAATTAAAATAAATTAATTTTTTAAAAAGCTTCTATTTGTAGCTGTTTTTAAAAAGTCCCCTAACAGAAAATGAACAAAGGGGCATTTAGCAAGACTGGGAAGAAGATGCTCTAAATTTTCTCAGCCTGGTTCTTTGTACCTCAAGATAATAACCACCAGTTCCAGCTAATGAAGTTTCCATTGACAGAATCCTTCACCATTTAAGGTAACAATCATCTTTGAATCTTCATGTTGTCACTCTACAATCCACTCCTTTTCTTCTATTCAAGGCTAATATGTCAATGTCAAGCCTAAAACACATTCTCCTATTCAAATTCTGGAATCAGTGTATACGCACTTGACTCAAGCTTTTTGTTCTCTCCAAGGATGTATAACTGTACTGTATATTCTGTCATTTAATTAGATTTTGCCTTCTATTCTTGGACTGTTTCAAATGTGTATACTCACTGCCTCCTCCAAAACGTCTTTCATTCTTATATACAAAAGCCATGGTGTGATTCTCTTTTAGATACTCAATACATTACTGTTGGCAGCATTGATAATCCACAAGGCTTGTGGACTTGTTCCCCAGCTGTAGTTGAGTATTGGCTCTCAAAGACTTGTAGCTACCACTCTTTCTGGAAAATTTTCCCTGGCCAAATGGGAGCTTCTCATTGCTCAGCTAGGAGGTTGGAAGTGAAGCAATGATAATGACAAAAGAGAGTCGGCCTGGGAATACAAAGCATTCCAAATCTACAGCTGACTGTGGTGGGGACATGGCAGGGGCCATCTGACTTCCCAATGTCAATTAACAACCTTCTTAAAGACTCAACATTCAAAAAACTAAGATAGAATCTGGTCCCATCACTTCATGGCAAATAGAAGGGGGAAAAGTGAGAAACAGTGATTTTCTTTGCTTGGGCTCCAAAATCACTATGGATGGTGATTGCAGCCATGAAATTAAAAGATGCTTGCTCCTTGGAAGGAAAGCTATGACAAACCTAGACAACGTATTAAAAAGCGGAAACATCATTTGGCCAAGAAAGGTCCATCTAGTCAAAGCTATGGTTTTTCCAGTGGTCATGTATGGATGTGAGATTTGTACCATAAAAAATGCTGAGTACTGAAGGATTGATGCTTTCAAACTGTGGTGCTGGAGAAGATTCTTGAGAATCCCTTGAACTGAAAGAAGATTAAACTAGTCAATCCTAATGGAAATCAACCCTGAATACTCATTGGAAGGACTGATGCTGAAGCTCCAATACTTAGGTCACCTGATGTGAAGAGCCGACTCATTGAAAAAGATCCTGATGCTGGAAAAAATTGAAGACAAAAGGAGAAGGGGACAGCAGAGGATGAGATGATTAGATAGCATCACCAACTCACTGGACATGGATTTGAGCACACTCTGGGAGAAAGTGGAGGACAGAAGAGCCTGGTGTGCTGCAGTCCATAGGGTTGCACAGAGTCAGACACAACTAAGCGCCTGAACAACGATGAAGTATCTGTCAGTGTTCTCAATGTAATGTGACCATTTTTCTCTTCTACAGCTAGTGAATCAAGGGACAGGTTGAGCCTGGGGCTAATAGAAGCCCAAGAACTGGAACCTCAAATTCCCAGACCCATCAATCTCCCTGGGAACATCTGTGAACCTCAGTGTGGGTTGCTATTCAAGCCCCAGTGAAAGGCTTCACTCGTGGGCATTTGTGATGGGTCCAGATGAATTTTCCTAGCATATAAGACACCACATTTCTATTTGCTTTTCTGAGGCATTTTTTCCTCCTACCATCTGTTTCCTAACTTTCCATGACTCACCTAAGCAAGCCCTGCTCCATGGTTTATTAAACCAAACCTTAGAAAAAGCACACTTAAGGCACTGGCTCTTCATGAGCTAACAGAGCTTCACAAGATTAACTTGTTTTGCTTCTTCTAATATAGAGCAGAACATTTGTGGGAGTTCAATAAGTAAGATGTGATGATCAAGATTTTCAAATTTGTGCCACTTTCTCCATATATGGCATGGAAATATCTCCTGTCCATCCTGTCCAATTTTTTTTTTTTTTAGTTTTAGATCCACTGCAATCTGCCATAAAGCTGAAAAATACAAGTTATTGACTTGCTTTCAATAACCGTCTTTGAAAGAGTACCAACTGAAGATTAAAAACTGGAGATTAATTGTACTTGTAGAATCAGGCGCTTGAAGTCTGTCTTTTACAAAGAATTTCCTTATGTATCTGTTTTGTTGATTGAATACTTACTACATAAAGATGGTACACTTGTAGAAATTCCATTGGTTTCTTTTGTTTTTAAATTCTCTGAACCTTCATTGTACTCTATATCACTCATCTTTTTAGGAATTCAATCAATATCCATTAACTACCTAAAATGTGCTATACCTAGTAGAAACAGGGGATACAGTCATGAGCAATACAGAATATCTGCTCTCCTAAAATTTTGGTCTGTGAGAGATGCACATATAAAGAAGGAAGCTACTAAGATTGCCAGATTAAGTCTAGGATGCCCAGGACTTCCCTGATGGTCCAGTGTGCAAGAATTTGCCTTCCAATGCAGGGGACTAGGGTGTGATCCCTGGTCAGAGAACTAACATCCCACATGCCACAGGACAAGTAAGCTTGCATGCCACTACTAGAGCTCATGCTCCACAACTAAGATCCAATGCAGCCAAAAAAAAAAGACCCAGGATGTCAAACAAAATTTGTATTTCCAATAAACATTGACGAATTTTTTAGCATAAGTACATTGTGTGCATCAAAAAGTTGCACAGGAAAAACTTATACTGAGAAATTATTTGTTGTTTATCTAAAACTCAAATTTCTCTGGGCATCTGGCACTTCTAACTAGCTAAATCTAGCAACCCTAAAGCCTAGAATAATAAATAATTACACACTAGGAAAGAAAAGTGCCAGGGCTGTGAGAGAATATAATAGGGGTTATTCTAGTTTGAGAGTAAGGATAGGGAAAAATTGAAGCATCTATTATGTGGCATGTGCTATGCATAATGTTATATATATTGTTTGCTAAATTCAAGGTTGTGAACAGAAAATTAAGAAGTGGAATCAAAAATCCCTTTTCCACTCCCTCAGTTCAGTCCAGTCGCTCAGTCATGTCCAACTCTTTGGGACCCCACAGTGTCTGACTTTATTTTGGGGGGGCTCACCCAAAATGGTGATGGTGATTGCAGACATGACATTAAAAGACATTTACCTTTGGAAGGAAAGTTATGACCAACCTCGATAGCATATTGAAAAGCAGAGACATTACTTTGCCAACAAAGTTCCATCTAGTCAAGGCTACGGTTTTTCCAGTACTCATGTATGAATGTGAGAGTTGCACAGTGAAGAAAGCTGAGCGCCAAAGAATGGATGCTTTTGAACTGTGGTGTTGGAGAAGACTCTTGAGAGTCCCTTGGACTGCAAGGAGATCCAACCAGTCCATCCTAAAGGAGATCAGTCCTAGGTGTTCATTGGAAAGACTGATGTTGAAGCTGAAACTCCAATACTTTGGCCACCTCATATGAAGAACTGACTCACTGGAAAAGACACTGATGCTGGGAAGGACTGGGGGCAGGAGGAGAAGGGGACGACAGAGGATGAGATGGCTGGATGGCATCACTGACTTGATGAACATGGGTTTGGGTAAACTCTGGGAGTTGGTGATGGACAGGGAGGCCTGGCATGCTGTGATTCATGGGGTCGCAAAGGGTCGGACATGACTGAGTGACTGAACTAAACTGAACTGGACTGCCCACACCAGGCTTCCTTGTCTATCACAATCTCCCAGAGACTACTCAAACTCATGTCTATCGTGTCGGTGATGCTATCCAACCATCTCATCCACTGTTGTCCCCTTCTCCCACCTTCAATCTTTCCCAGCGTCAGGGTCTTTTCAAAGGAGTCAGTTCTTTGCATCAGGTGGCCAAAGTATTGGAGCTTCAGCATCAGTCCTTCCAATGAATATTCAGGACTGATTTCCTTTAGGATTGATTGATCTACTTGCAGTCCAAGGGACTCTCAAGAGTATTCTCCAACACCACAGTTAAAAAGCATCAATTCTTCAGTGCTCAGCTTTCTTTATGGTACAACTCTTACATTCATACATGACTACTGGAAAAACCATAGCTTTGGCTGGATGGACCTTCGTTGGCAAACTAATGTCTCTGCTTTTTAACATGCTGTGTAGGTTGGTCATAGCTTTTCTTCCAAGGAGCAAGCATCTTTTACTTTCATGGCTGCAGTCACCATCTGCAGTGATTTTGGAGCCCAGAATAATAAATTCTGTTGCTGTTTCCATTGTTTTCCATCTATTTGCCATGAAGAGATGGGACTGGATGCCATTCCCCATATCTGTATATTTACATCTATTCTATTCCCTAGATCTATATTCCATTCCCAATATCTATATATTTACATCTACATACAGATATATATTCCTAGAGCAGATTTCTGTGTTCACATTAGACAAATGTAGTATAAAATATTAGAGATTATTCAAACAATTTATTTCACTAATTTTAGTTATTTCCCCTATTGTTTGACCTATGACCCATTGTCCTCTTTTCTAGAATGAGTCTCATTATTATTATTGCCTGAATTGCCTTGCTGTACCTATTCAAGGTCTTGAATCAACACTTTTCAATCATCTCTCTGATCTAAAACTATAAATAAATAATTAAAAGCCTCTGATGCATAGCAATATCTATAAAACAAATGCAGTTTCTTATCTAAAGTAAGGTTATTTTCATCGATGATGCAACTACAGAGTCCCACACTAACCTATCTGTTTGGACTTCCTAAAGAAGTCTTCAGTAAATTAGAATAAATTCACCATGTATGTATAATATAGATAATATTTCATATTCCATAGGAACTTATAAAATTAGAGCATAATTTGTGCTTTCAATATCTATATTCTTCAATAACTAAGAAACAGTTGGATTTCTTCTCAAAGAAAGACATTAAGATTTATACAGAGATATAAAAATAGCATCCTTGAAGAATTTTAGAAAGCCTTCTGAATCAAACTCTGACTCAAGAAAGATTATGTTGACAATGTAATTATCTTTTCTTCACCAACCTTTTAAATTTTTTCTCCCTTTATTAATAGTTATTGCTTGAACATTGAACTTCAGAACTTAAGATCAAGTAGGCTTATCTTAAGAATCATTAGTTACTTAATTATAAAATCCTTCATGACTCACCCAAGTGAGTCCCACTTGGTGGCTTAATTAATGCAAAGCCCTTAATTAATGTATGTAAAAAATATAAATATATATGTAGATAGATAAACAAGGGGTTCCTTTTGCCAAAAGAGTCCTTCAGTAACAATCAGATGCCAGTAAACTCTTCATCAACACATAAGAAGAAACATCTGTTCACTGAGATGTTTCCAGGAAACTCATCTTTAGCAGCCCAGTGGGAGAGCAGAGCATGGATTTCTACTCAATCAGTAAATTTTATTTTTGACAAATTACACTGTTTTAGTCTCTCTTTGACTAGTTATTTAATGTGATAAAATAGCAACACGTTTTCCTGCCCTCTCCAGATACATGGAAGCAGCTGTTAATCAAAATGATTTGCAAACCACAAGTCCCAGATTTAGTAAATGCTCAGTGAGTCTGTCATCTGCTAACCTTTTTCATTACTAATAATTGCAAGCTGGAACCATCTCCTCCCACCACTCAGTTAACCTTGTTATATTAAGCTCCTTGGTTGGGTCATACCAAGCTTATTATAAACATCTCATATTGGAACAATTCCTGAAATAGCACAGTCACACATTATGTTTCTGAAAACTGTGTTCTTCTGTTTCAGTTCTTATTATATGAAGTCTGGTTTTCTTCTCAGAGACAAGAAAAAAACCTATGATAAATCTTAACTCCAAAAACTCAGGTGCTCCCACATTCTTACAGTCAACAAAACCACAAAATTACATTCTTCTAACATACATTCCAAATAACCAAGACTGGAAACAACAATTCAGTGCTTTAACCTATCCAAAAGCCTTCCAAAAAAAAAACCTTCTTGGATCGCCAAAGCAACATTTTAAGGGAAACTAGCTTTATCACTTTTAGCTACTCAGCTTTTTCTCCCAATTTCTTTCAGTGTTTTGGGTTTTTTTTTTCTAGAGGTGTTTCAAACTTTCAAAGAGCTCCACTGAACCCCCTTATATCAATTTTGGAGGTTTGTCTCATTCACAACAAACACATTGAATTGGAAGTTAGAAGGAGGTGACAACAGAGTAACGACAGCTGAAGTTTTGCTTTTTCCCCATTCAGAGGAAGATTTTCTTGACCTTCAATGACTAAGAGCCACCATCAGCCAAAGTTTAATTGTTTGTTTGGGGAAAACTCACCACCTTACTTTAACTTCACCAGCATCCAAGAACCATCTTCTGAAAACTCTGAATGGAGAGAGAAGCCCTCAGGACTAGATGATGTGGGTGGAACTAACGCCTTCAGAGTGGTTCAGGGCGAGGTGAGAGACAAAGGCTGGAGAACAGGGAAGCCCCTCATCAGCTACACCTGCCTCCCGGGTTCAGCCAGGCCCTCAGGCGTAGGCATGTGAGGAAAGGTACATAGCAGGATGCGGTCAACTACTGGGAGGATGTTGGTGTGCTCATTAACACGTCATCCCAGTGTTACCACAAAATAAAGATCATCCAGAATATACTCTCTAATCAGGGAAAGTCACTTTTTTTGTTGCCCTTGTTTCTGTTTATGGGGTTAGGTCTGAAAACAGGACAAACAATCACGATGTATAGCCTTAATTCCATTGATAAAGGAGGAAGGAAATCTTGTATTGAAAATGAATTGTCCTGTTGGTCAAAGACTTTCTTGAAGAATTTTCAAGCCAGCAACTAACACTTAACATGGGGTACCATTAAATATCAAACTGCAGCCCCATTGACAATCCCAGTTTCCCTTCTCTTTGCCACTTCTATTCAGCCCTATGCTGTCTTGGCTTAATGACTCTCTCCACTTAGAAAAGAATGTACAAAACAAGTTATTGAGTACATACCATGGTTATTATTAAATATTTAAAATTTAAAAATTGTAATAGAAATATCAAGTAGACATTGCAAAATATTTAAAATTTGTGAAGCCCATGAAAGTCTAAAAGAGACAATATTATTTCAAAGCTTTTAATAATAAAACGTATGCCAAACACAAGCTTATTGTTGAATTGTTAATATCTTCATACTAGGAAAAGTCACTTTTCAAGTTAAATTTCATATGCTTCTATTTGGCCAAATGCTATATGGTGTCTCAGACATCAATGCTATTAAGCATCGTGTCTTTTGTGAGATCTGATCTGGTTTGGGAGACTCAGCATATAAATTGTGCAGAGTGCAAAAATTAAGCAAAGAATTAGATGAGTGGTACATTAAGCTCCATGGGAGGTCAGGATAGGGTGAGTTCCATGTGGGTTGAGATGCCATTATAAAGTAGGTGGGACTTTATGCTGGGCTTTATATAATAAAGTATTATGCAAAGATGGGACATGGACACACCTGTGAGGTGGGGAAAGACCGAGTAAAGCAGAGTGGTGAGACTAAGCCTATTATTTTAGCAGCACTGTGTACACAGTCTGATGGAACCATGGGAAAGGTGGGAGGGGTTGGGGTAGTGAAAAAACATGTAACTTTAGGTCGGGAGGATTCAGGCAGATTCAGAAATAAATGAAACTTCATATAGTGTCATTTCCCATCCAAGGAAATGATACTCAGCTGTGACAAGCATCTTAAAAACAGAGCAAAACAAAATACCACAAAACAAACAAACAGAAAAGCAAACCAAAACCTGGGTTCTAAACGTACAACTGGAAGCATCATACCTGGAACATTTTTTTCTCAAACTGGCAGTTTTGCTTACTACTCACGGGGCTTCTCCAGCCAGGCCTTGCAGTCCCTAACCACATGCTTCTCAGACCTTAGCATCGGTGATTTCTTTCTTCTCCGCTCTTCACTCTCTTCCTCCTCCCCTGCATAGAGTGCTCTGAAAATCTATTTTTGGTATATCAAGATTTTTATATATATTCCTATTCCTGTGGGTCATCATCATCTCTGTCCCCAGGTGAGAGGGAGAAATGTAGTAGCTAAGAATTAGGGCTCTGGATTCAAATAACCTGGGCCATATCTCAGCTTTTCTGCTTGTTAGGGTTTTAATTTTTGTTTTTCTTTTAATCTTTATTGAATTTGTTATAATATTACTTCTGGGTTTTGTGGGTTTTTTTTGTCTGCTTTTTGTGCTTTTGACCACAAGGTATGTGGGATCTTATTTCTCCCACCAGGAACTGAGGCTGTACCCCCTGAAATAGAAGGCAAAATCTTAACCACTGGACCACCAGGGATGTCCCTGCTCACTCGTTTTGTGACAAAGTAACTTTCTGTGTTTCAGTTTCATCTTCTATGAAACTGCATCAGTATTCTAAATGACCTCCTGGGTTAATTTCAAGGGTTAAATGAGATAATATACGCATGATACATTTTCTGAAACTCAGTGTATTTATTCAGATGTTAAATGTCCTCTTAGAACACAAAATAGCACTAGAAAGAAATAACTAATAAACCCATGTCTCTCATTAGACTTGCTCTGTTTAATTTTCCATGAAATGAACTCTCTTATAACATTCCTTCTTGTGATCTTCTTATCAATCCCCAGATACCGAAACTAGCAACACCCAGAGAGATTTTCCTCCTAGTCATAAAGGAAGACAGCGGCAGAGCCAGAAATAATATTCAAATTCTGAATCCACTAGACTATATCGCCTGTCTGGCAAACTATACTCTTTTTTCTTTCTCCAAATGAATGTATCATATGTGATATTTCCCAGAGCAGTGAAATGAGTAGCCTGAACTTATTCAGGAATAACCTGAATAAAATTCCATTGGCTCATCAATGAATCGAATGAATGTGTTATATCATCACTTATTTATTATTTATCACTTGTTTATTCCATCACTTATTATTGTTTGCCTCAGGCTGATTCTAACAGAATACAATAGCCTCTTGGTATCCATGAGGGATTGGTTCCAAGATTCCCTTGGGTACCCAAATCTGTGGATGCTTAAGTCTCTTATATAAAATGACATAGGAACTTCCCTGGTGAGCCAGTGGTTAAGAATCCTCCTGCCAGTGCAGGGGACATGGGTTTGATCCTTGGTCGGGGAAGATCCCACATGCCTTGGGGCAACTAAGCCCGTGTGCCATGGCTACTGAGCCCACTGAGTCTGTACTCTAGAGCCCGTGAGCCCATGAGCCTACGCTCTGCAACAAGAGAAGCCATCGCAATGAGAAGCCCACACACCACAACAGAGTAGACCCTCCTAGCTACAACTAGAGAAAGCCTGTGCACAGCAACGAAGACCCAAGGCAGCCAAAAATAAACAAACACGTACATTTTTTTCTTTTAAATGGCATAGTATTTGCATATAACCAAACATCTCTGGGTTTCCCAGGTGGCACTAGTGGTAGAGAACCCACTTGCTAATGCAGGAGATGTAGGAGACATGGGTTCGATAGCTGGGTTGGGAAGATCCCCTGGAGGAGGGCATGGCAACCCACTCCAATATTCTTGCCTGAAGAATCCCATGGACAGAGGAGCCTGGCGGGCTACAATGCACAGTGTCACAGAATCGGACAGGACTGAAGTGACAGCACAGCACAAACATTTTCTCCAGCCCTGAAAACATGTTTTGTTAACACGTGAAGGAATACAAAGGGATAAAATCCAGACTTTACCCCAGAAAGTCAAGATGGGGCTTTGACTCTTGAATGAACTACTGTTAGGACCGAAACATATTGTTTCCTCACTAAGTCATTTCCCTTTAAGGTTGGTTGACAAGAGAGGGCCCCTGATATTGCCAGACCTGAAAGCAACTGTCTTGCCATAATTAGGGAACCTCTAAGAAATGCCATCCCCACTCTTCAAAATAACATTTCAAGAAAATTAAATATTTTGTAAATAGGCCAAAAAAAATCTGTTTAAATAACATCCCCTTCTCTTTAATGCAATATTTAAAAAAAAATTTTTAATGATAATTTTTTTTTTTTTTTTGCCTCCCTGCACAGCATGTGGAATCTTAGTTCCCTGACCAGGGATCAAACCCATGCCCTCTGCAGTGGAAGCTCAGAGTCTTAACTGCCTTAACTATTGGACTGCCAGGGAAGCCCCTCTAAAGCAGTCTTTAATGTTGTTAGACATTAGCCAGTAGCAGGATCTCTGGAATTAATCTCTGGTTAATCTAAGGGACTCATTTTATCTGAGATCAAAAGTAGATTGGAGGGGAAGAGGGGCACTATCGGAAGAAAGGAAGGAAGGAAAAAAGAAAACCAGATAGTGGAATCTTCCTTCATGAGAGGCATGGCTAAATGTAACATATGTTTTTAAAATTTTATTATTAATTAATTAATTTAATTTTGGTTACACTGAGCCTTTGTTGCGGCACATGGACTTTCTCTAGTTGCAGCAAGCAGGGGCTTCTCTTCATTATGCCCTGTGCAGGCTCCTGACTGTGGTGGCTTCTCTTCTTGCAGAGAACAGGCTCTGGGCCCGAGGGCTTCAGTAGTTGCTGCTCACCGGCTTAGCTGTACCATGGCATGTGGGATCTTCCAGGAGGAGGGATTGAACCTGTGTCCCCTGTGTTGGCAGGGAGATTCTTAAATACTAGACCACCAGGGAAGTCCCCATAACATACACTTTACTTTTTAAAACCTGCTGTATGTAAAATGTACTATTTTTTATAGTAGCGCCCTTAGGTTCTGGGTGCCAATTGTCTTTTAACTGGTTTCTGTTAATTAAGCTTTATTAAGCAAAGGCAGTGTCTTCAGAAAGCCAATTTTCATAAAGATACTGTCCCAGAAAGAAAGGGATTGGAAATGTTAGTGATTTATGGGTTCCCTTCCAAAAGAAAGGGAACACGGAAGTGCATACTTTGGAAGAAAAATTGGTAATATGGTAATAGCCCTGGAGCTAGTATAAGATATTTATTCGCTGAATGACAGTCACCCATCGCCCTCCCAACTTTTCCCTCCTGAATTAAAGCAAGACCTGCCTGTTCTTGTTCTGTGTTCCAGCAGACTGGCCTCTACGGGTGGCATCAGTCTGGCCTTGCTGCCCTCCGATTTCCCATTGAACTTAGTACCAGGCCCCTGCATAAAACAGGCACGAGCAGAAAGAGCCTGGGATGTTTTCCTCCTGGGTCCCACCCTGTCAGCCCTGTCTGACAGTGGTCCGTGCTTTCCTATGGCAGGTACAGCCCCCATTTTTTCTTTGGCTGCACTGGGTCTTCATTGCAGCACTGGGACTTTCTCTAGTTGCAGCTTGAGGGCTTTTCTTAAAGCCCTTACCGTGCACGGGCTCTAGACTGAGCGGGATTTGAGGATTTGGGCTCCCAGCTAGGGATGACCAGGGGTCAAACAGGTGTACCCTCCACTGGAATTCAGATTCTTTACCACTGGACCACCAGGAAGTTCCAGGCAACCCTCTCTTAAAGTGACAGCACTCATTTGTTTCTGAACTTCCCTACCTTAGCCCTTGCTAGGATAGGTGCCCTAGATCCAGGATGCCAGCACCATGGGGTGCTCCCCAGTCCTCATTATTCCCCTTAATCCTACCCACATCTTCAGGATTGAAATTCTTTCCTGTCTCCCCTTTAAAAAATGTGCCATCTGTTTCTTAAGGAATCCTGACTGATATACACTTAGAGATTCTTCTCATTGTCATTTTAATTTCCATAGCCCAATATGGCTGCTATCCAACTTTACACAAAGGGCATAATACCTTAAATTATTTTGTTTTTACTTTTGAACTCTGGTGGCCTTTCCTTCTGGTTTAGTACACGTGACTAATTCAAAGAAAGAGATTTGATTTAAAAAAAATAAAAACACCTAAAGCCAAAACACTCCACAAACTTTCTTTCGGAAATTTTGATAGCTGTTGCCATGTTGGTTTCCATGGTGGTTGTATCAGTTTATTGTGTCACCAACAATCCGAGAGCCTGCTTGGTTCCCCACACCTTCATCAACACAATGTGTTGATCTTTGCCAATCTGATAAGTGAAAGATGGCATCTCCTCATTTTAATTGGCATTTCTCTCATCATGAATATGGTTCCATGTGTTTAAAGCTATTAATATTTGTGCTTCCATTACTATATTCTGTTTGTTTGTATTCTTTGGTCATTTTTCAACAGGGACTTGATTTCACCAACTTACAAAAGTTCTTTGCATAAGAAGAAATTTAGTTCTTTGTATTTTATGTATTAGAAATGCATTTGTACAATGGGTCATTTCTCTTTTTCTTTTATGACATTTTTGCCATGTAGATATTTAAAAAAATTAAACTCAGGATTCAATCTTCTTTTTATAGCTTCAGAGTTTTTGTTAGACTTAGAAAGTTCTTCCTGACTCTAAACCCATAAATCATTCTCTCATGTTCTTTTCTATTATTTTTAAAATTCAATACATTTAGACTTTATTTTGGTGTATATGGAAATAGGACTCTGCCTTCATTCCTTTTCATATGTCTACTGGGTTTTTCTAGAAAGATATCCTACAGATACACTTGCACATGTTTACAAAGATAAATGTTTTATATATGGATACATTATGCATTTATACATATACTTAATATATACACATATATTAAACATTTGTCTTTGTTTGGTTTAGTCGCTAAGTTGTGTCTGACTCTTGTGGACCCCGTGGACGATAGCCCACCAGGCTCCTCCGTCCATGGGGTTCTCCAGACAAGAACACTGGAATGGGTTGCCATGCCCTCCTCCAGGGGATCTTCCCAGCCCAGGAATCAAACCTGGGTCTCCTGCATTGCAGGCAGATTCTATACAGACTGAGCTATGAGGGAAGCCCATGTTAAACATTATACATATATAAAACATTTGTCTTTGTAAGTGATATGTATACTGGCCACTCCACAAGGTATATAGGACCTTACCAGAGACTGAACCCACGCCTCCTGCATTGGAAGCACAGAGTCTTAACCACTAGACCACCAGGGAATTCCCAAAAGATACTTACTATAGTTTTGTTTGGAATGACAAAATACAGAAAAAACTTTTGCATCCTTCAATAAGGACTGGTTATATAAATTACAGTTTATCCACACTTTGTGATAAAATACAACTGTTAAAAGAGAGTCTCCAAGAACTTATATGGAATCCCAAAATTATGTGGTCAAATTATCAATATAAATCAACCCTTATGTGAAGAACAGTATTTGTATTATTTCTCATTTAAAAATATATGTAAAGTATACATGGGGAACACATGTACACCCTGGTGGATTCATGTCAATGTATGGCAAAACCAATACAATATTATAAAGGAAAAAAATATGTAAAGTAGAAACCAAATCAAAACACAGGTACACATAGATACAGAAAAAACTAGAGACAATGATAACCTTTGGGAGAGAAACTCGGTACTTAGAAGCAGGGGTAGAGGTTTAATTATTTCTTTATATTTTTTGTACTATATGTACAAGATCATCAGTTTAAATAAAAGAATAAAAAGAGAAAATAATAGATTAAAAAAAACTCAAGCCATTTTATTTTTGATGACTGAGTCATTGCCATGTAATGTAGTTTTATAAAATAAGGTTATTCATATAATTAAAAACTGCCTCATGGGAGAATGTCATTGAAACATGTAAATTATCATATGTGAAATCAATCGCCAGCCCAGGTTTGATGCTTGATACAGAGTGCTCAGGGCTGGTGCACAGGGATGACCCAGGGAGATGGAATCAGGAGGGAGGTGGGAGGGGGGTTCTGGAAGGGGAACGCATGTATACCCATGGCGGATTCATGTCAATGTATGGCAAAACCAACACGATAATATAAAGTAAAAATAAATAAATAAATAAGACTAACATGAAAAAAAAAAACAACTGCCTCCTACATAGTTCAGCAAACACTTTCTATACATAGATGTAAAAAAGGTGGATCAGTAGTACCCTCTGCTGGTTATCAGTTGAAATTCAATGACCTAGAAATCATTAATAAGCCTATTTTATGTTTTATTTTGTGATTACAATTCTCCCATATATATCATGAATGATAATAACTTCATATCATAATTTTTGAAAATCATGGTGGAAGTTTCCTAAAGTTAAAAATTACACATTTCTTGTAGCAATTCACAATTCTAGATTTGTATCTGTTGTCTGAGAATCAAACTCTGCTTTTGATGATATGGGAATATTGAGAATAAAATAATAACTGCTTTTAATAATAATTATCACCAATTTAACAGTAGGTATCACCAATATGTATAACAGAAAGCAGCACTGTGTATGTTTCTCTTTATACAGATAAAGCTGTATACAAAATATAAAATATACAGATAAGGCTGTATATTTTCTTCTTGTTCTGCTGCTGTTTCTTGCTCAATTGTGCCCAACTCTTTGCAGTTCCATGGACTGTAACATGCCAGGCTCCTCTGTACATGGAATTTTCCAGGCAAGAATACTGCAGTGGGTAGCCATTTCCTTTTCCAGAGGATCTTCCCGGCCCAGGGATCAAACCAGTGTCCTTGCACCTCCTACATTGACAGGCAGATTCTTTACCACTAGTGCCACCTGGGAAACCCTTCATCATGTTCATCAACTGTTCATTAATGTGTTCATTCAACAGATATTAAGTACCTAGTATGTATCAGGCCCATCCTAGTGCTAGGATACACTGTGAATAGACAAAATTCCTGCTCTCATAGAGCTTACTTCCAACCGAAGGAGACAAAATTAACATAATTGACAAAAATACATAGTATGTTATAGACTGATATATGCTGAAGAAAGAAAAATAAAGAGAATATGAAGAATGAGTTTGGAGGGAGGGCTGCAATTGTAGATAGGGCAGGCAAAGAAGTTGGGGCTTCCCAGGTGGCTCAGTGGTAAAGAATCCTCCTGCCAATTCAAGAGACACAAGAGACAGAAGTTCGATTCCTGGGTCAGGAAGATACCCTGGAGAAGAAAATGGCAACCCATTCCAGTATTCTTGCCTGGAATATTTCCTAGACAGAGGAGCCTAGTGGGCTACAATCCATGGGGTTACAAAGAGTCAGACACGACTGAGCATACACACACACAGCCAAAGAAGGGCTCACCTGAGTGTGAATTTTAATAAAGCCTGAAGGAAGTGAAGAAGCCAGCCAGGGGATACCTGAGAAAATGCAACCACGCAGAAGAGCAAATGCAAAGTCCTGAGGTGAAAGCTTGCCCTGCATATTTGAGTAACAGTGAGGCAGCCGATGTGGCTGGAGCGAAAAAAATAGAGGAGAAAGATAGGAAATGAGGTCAGAGCACTAATGGGGGAGAGTAAGTTATGTAGGACCTCAGGGTTATAGAAGAATATTGGCTTTTACTCCAAGCAAGATGGGAAGCATTTGAGGATTTTAAGGAGAGCAGATATGTGCTCTGAATATATGAATCAAGTGAAAGGTGTCAAGGGTAGAAATGCTGAGATTAGTTAGATGTTTACAGCAAGAATCCAGGAGGAGAAATGATGACAAGAAGTCATAGATAGATGGATAGATGGTGGTGATGAAGACAGATGGATGCTCTTAGATGAGACAAGATATGCTGGCAGACTGAAATGTGCGATATGAGGGCAACAGAAAACTCAAGAATGACTTCAAAATTTTGACCTGATTGTAAGCGGAGTAAGTCAGACAGAGAAGGAGAAAGATCCTATGACATCCCTTATATATGAGATCTAAAAAGGAATGATACAAATGAACTTACAAAACAGAAAGAGACTTACAGACTCAGAGAATGAACTTATGGTTGCCACTGGGTTAGGTATAGTTAGGGAGTTTGGGATGGACATGTACACACTGCTATATTTAAAATGAATACCCGCCAAGGACATGCTGTATAGCACAGGGAACTCTGCTCAGTGTTATAAGGCAGCCTGGATGTGAGGGGGACTTGAGGGGAAATGGATACACGTATATGCATGGCTGAGTCCCTTCTCTGTTCACCTGAAACTATCACAGTATTGTTAATCAGCTATATCCCAGTACAAAATAAAAAGGTTAAAATTTTTTTAAATATATTCTTTAAAAAAATTCTTTTTGACCTGAACAACTAGAGGAATGTAGCTGCCATTAGTTGAGATGATTTAGAGGGAGAGATAAGTGTCAGGAGCTCAGTTTCAGAATGCTGAGTTTAAGATCCTATCATTCAAGTGGAGGTTGTCAAATAGGCAGTTGAGCGTATGGTCTGGATCAGGGGAGAGCTTTGTGTTAGAGATAGTATAAATCTGGAAGTCCTCAGCATAAAGCTGGCCTACAAGCCCATGGGACTTATGGTGTTCACCCAGGAAGTGAAGGCGAGGAGGGAAGAGAAGTCCAAGGCCTGAGCCCTATGGCATGTCAATGTTTATCAGTTTGGGAAATGAGATGAGGAGGAACCAGCAAAGGGGACTGAAAAAGAGCAGCAGAAAGGCAGAAGGAGGAAAATCCAGTGAGCGCTATGTCCTCAAAGCCAGGCAGGGACATTTCCAAGGAGACACAATGATCAAGTGCTGATCAGTCAAGTAAAATGAGAACTAGGAGATGACTATGGGTTAGCAATATGGGACAAGAGTGATTTCATCTTCTAAACTAAAGAATGTTGCTAGCTATCTGGTTCTACAGGAATGAAGACAGTAGCCACTGCAGTCACTGACCCTTAACACACCCTGAAGGGGATTCAGGGCAGAGATCAGGAATGAGGCACTCTGAATTCTGGGAAACACTGGCAGAACAAGCTTTCAGACAGTTAGACATTTTCGGGAGGAAAGTTTATGAACCGAGTGTCTCGCTTTGGAAGCATGGAGTCCCACTGGACGGACCATCAGGGAAGCCCCTGGACCATGCTTTTAGGCACTCACTGAGATTGCTATAAAATATTGTGCCTATAATTAACAAAATTATACTGTACATTTAAAGTTTTGTTGTTATTTTTCAGTTGCTAAGTCATGTCCAATTCTTTGCAACCCCTTGGACTGCAACATGCCAGGCTTCCCTGTCCTCCACTATCTCCCAGAGTTTGCTCAGATTCATTTCCATTGAGTCAGTGATGCTATCTAACCATCTCATCCTCTGTCCCCCTCTTCACCTTTTGCCTCAATCTTTCCCAGCACCAAAGTCTTTTCCAATGAGTCGGCTCTTTATATCAGGTGGCCAAAGTATTGGAGCTTCAGCCTCAGCATCAGTCCTTCCAATGAATATTCAGGGAGGATTTCCTTTAGGATGGACTAGTTTGATATCCTTGCTGTCCAAAGGACTTTCAAGAATCTTTTCCAGCACCACAATGAAGGCATCAATTCTTTGGTGCTCAGCCTTTTTTATGGTCCAACTCTCACATGCATACATGACTACTGGAAAAACCATAGCTTTGACTCTTCTTTTGTTGGCAATGTGATGTCTTTGCTTTTTAATATGCCAAGGCAGAGGAAACAGATCAAATTGACAACATCCATTGGATCATAGAAAAAGCAAGAGTATTCCAGAAAAACATCTACTTCTGCTTCTTTGATTACACAAACACCTTTAACTGTGTGGATCACAACAAACTGTGGAAAATTCTTCAAGAGATGGGAATACCAGACCACCTTACTTGCTTCCTGAGAAACCTGTATGCAGGTCAAGAAGCAACAGTTAGAAAAGGAAATGGAGCAATAACTGGTTCCAAATTGGAAAAGGAGTACATCAAGGCTGCATATCGTCACCCTGCTTATTTAACTTATATGCAGAATACATCATGTGAAATGCCAGGCTGGGTAAAGCACAAGCTGGAATCAAGATTGCCAGGAGAAACATCAATAACCTCAAATATGCAGATGATACCACTCTTATGGCAAAGGCTGAAGAGGAGCTAAAGAGTCTCTTGATGAAGGTGAAAGAGGAGTTTAAAGCTGGCTTATAACTCAATATTCAAAAAACAAAGATCATGGCATCCAGTTCCATCACTTCATGACAAATAGATGGGAAACAATAGAAACAGTGACAGAATTTATTTTCCTGGGCTCCAAAAATCTCTGAAGATGGTTACTAAGCCATGAAATTAAAAGGCACTTGCCCCTTTGAAGAAAAGCTATGACTGACCTGGACAGAATATTAAAAAGCAAAGACATTGCTTTGACAACAAAGGTCCAACTAGTCAAAACTATGGTTTTTCCAGTAATCATGTATGGATGTGAGAGTTGGACCATAAAGAAGGCTGAGTGCCAAAAAAATTAATGCTTTTTAACTGTGGTGTTGGAGAAGATTCTTGAGAGTCCCTTGGACTGCAAGGGGTCAAACCAATCAATCCTAAAGGAAATTAGTACTGACTATTCATTGGAAGGGCTGATGCTGAAGCTGAAGCTCCAATAGTTAGGCCACCTGATATGAAAAGCTGTCTTATTAGAAAAGACTCTGATGCTGGGAATGATTGAAAACAGGAGGAGGGGATGACAGAGGACAAGATAATTGGATGGCATCACTGACTCAATGGACAAGCTCCAGGAGATGATGAAGGACAGGGAAGACTGACATGCTACAGTTCAGGGGGTCGCAAAGAGTCAGACATGACTGAGGGACTGAACAACAACTAGGTTTACCATAGCTTTCCTTCCAAGGAGCAAGCATTTTTCCATTTCATGGCTGCAGTCACCATCTGCAGTGATTTTGGAGCCCAAGAAAATAAAATCTGTCACTGCTTCCAGTTTTTCCTCTTCAATTTGCCATGAAGTGATGGGACCAGATGCCATGATCTTTGTCTTTTGAATGTTGAGTTTTAAGTCAGCTTTTTCACTCTCCTCTTTCACCCTCATCACTTTCTGCCATTAGGGTAGTGTCATTTGCATATGTGAGGTTATTGATATTTCTCCTGGCAATCTTTATTCCAGCTTGTGATTCATCCAGCCCAGAATTTCACATGATGTACTCTGCATATAAGTTAAATAAGCAGGATAATAGTATATAGCCTTGTCGTACTCCTTTCCCAATTTTGAACCAGTCATTTGTTCCGTGTAAGATTCAAGCTATTGCTTCTTGACCCACATACAGGTTTCTCAGGAGGCAGGTAAGGTCATCTGATATTCCCATCTCTCTAAGAATTTTCCACAGTTTGTTGTGATCTACAGGGTCAAAGACTTTAGCATTGTCAATGAAGCAAACATTTTTCTGGAAGTCCCTGGCTTTCTCTAGGATCCAGTGAATGTTAACAATTTGATCTCTGGTTCCTCTAAAAGGGCTTCCCTGTAGCTCATATGGTAAAGAATCTGCTTGCAATACAGGAGACCCAGGTTCAATCTCTGGGTCTAGAAGATCCGCTGGAGAAGGGAATGGCAACCCACTCCAGTATTCTTGCCTGGAGAATCTCATGGACGGGGGAGCCTGGCAGGCTTCAGTCCATGGGGTCACAAAGAGTCAGACACCACTGAGCAGCTAACACTAGTACTCCTCTACCTCTGCTAAACCCAGCTTGTACATATGGAAGTTTTTGGTTCATGTACTGCTGATGCCCAGCTTGAAGGATTTTGAGCATAACCTCACTAACACGTGAAATGAGCACAACTGGTCGATAGTTTGAACATTCTTTGACATTGCCCTTCTTTGCAACTGAAATGAAAACTGACATTTTCCAGTCCAGGCCACTGCTGAGTTTTCCAAATTGGCTGGCATATTGAGTGTAGCACTATAACAGCATCATCTTTTAAGACTGGAAATAGCTCAGTTGGAATTCTATCACCTCCACTGGCTCTGTTTTTAGTAACCCTTCCTAAGTCCCACTTGACTTCACATTCCGGAATGTTTGGCTCTAGACGAGTGATCACACCATTGTGGTTATCCAGATCATAAGACCTTTTTTGTACAGTTCTGTGTATTCTTGCCAATTCATCTTAATCTCTTCTGCTTCTGTTAGATCCTTATTATTTCTGTCCTTCATTATGCCCATCCTTGCATGATATGTTCCCTTGATATCTCAAATTTTCTTGAAGAGATCGCTAGTCTTTTCTATTGTATTGTTTTCCTCTACTTCTTTGCATTGTTCATTTAAGAAGGCCTTCTTATCTCTCCTTGCTGTTCTCTGGAACTCTGCATTTGATAGGGTGTATCTTTCCCTTTCTCCTTTGATTTTTGCCTTGCTCCTTTACTCTTTGTTTCTCTTGTTTCCTCAGCTATTTGTAAAGCCTCCTCAGACAAGTATTTTTCCTCCTTGCATTCCTTTTTATTTGGGACAATTTTGGTCACTGCTTCTTGCACAGGCACTCTGTTCATAGTTATGAACCTCTGTTCATAGTTATGAACCTCTGTTCATAGTTATGAACCTCTGTTCATAGTTTCTCAGGCACTCTGTCTACCAGATCTAATGCTTGAATCTATTCATCACCTCTACTGTATAATCAAAGGGATTTGATTTAGTTCATACCTGAATTGCCTAGTGGTTTTCCCTACTTTCTTTCATTTAAGCCTGAATTTTGCAATAAGAAGCTGATGATCTGAGCCACAGTCAGTTCCAGGTCTTGTTTTTGCTGACTGTATAGAGCTTCTCCATCTTCAGCTGCAAAGAACATAATCAATCTGATTTAGGTATTGACCATTTGATGATGTCCAGGTATGGAGTCTTCTCTTGTGTTGTTGGAAGAGGGTGTTTGCTATGACCAGTGTGTTTTCTTGACAAAACTCTATTGGCCTTTGCCCTGCTTCATTCTGTACTCCAAGGCCAAACTTGCCTCTTACCTCAGGTATCTCTTGACTTCCTACTTTTGCATTCCATCCCCCTGTGATAAATAGGACATCTCGTTTTAGTGTTAGTTCTAGAAGGTCTTGTAGGTCTTCACAGAACTGTTCAACTGCAGCTTCTTCAGCATTGGTAGCTGGGGCCTAGACTCAGATTACTGTGACATTGAATTGTTTGCCTTGGAAATGAACCAAGATCATTCTATCATTTTTGAGATTGCACACAAGTATTGCATTTGGGACCCTTTTGTTGACTAAGATGGCTATTCAGTTTCTTCAAAGGGATTCTTGTCCACAATAGTAGATTTTATGGTCATCTGAGTTAAATTCCCCCATTCCCATCCATTTTAGTTCACTGATTCCTAAGATGTCGATGTTCACTCCTGCCATCTCCTGCTTGACCACATCCAATTCATCTTGATTCGTGGACCTAATATTCCAGGTTCCTATGAAATATTGTTCCTTACAGACTTTATTTTCACCACCAGTCACATCCACAACTGAGTGTTGTTTCCACTTTGACCCAGCTGCTTCATTCTTTCTGGAGCAATTAGTAATTCCCCTCTGCTCTTCCCCAGTTGCATATTGAATATCTTCCAACCCTGGGGGCTCATCTTCCCATGTCATACCTTTTTGCCTTTTCATACTCTTCATGGGGTTCTCATACCAAGAATACTGGAGTGGTTTGCCATTCCCTTCTCCAGTGGACCATGTTTTGCCAGAACTCTCCACTGTGACTCATTTGTCTTGGTGGCCCTGCACAGCATGGTTTATAGCTTCACTGAGTTTTGCAAGCCCCTTCACCACGATAAGGCTATCCATAAAGGGGACTTTAAAGTTTATTAAGAGGTAGATTTTGTGTTAAGTATTCTGACAATGAAAAGAAAAAAGCAGAGATATAAGGAAACTTTTGGAGGTAATGAATGTAATTATTACCTTGATGATGATGATGGTGTCCTAGTTGTATGTGTATGTCCAAACTCATCAAATTATGTGCAGTAAACATGTGTTGCATTTTTGTATGTTAATTCAATTTCAGTGAAGCTGCTTTTAAAAAAAGAATTTTCTATAAAAGGAAGGAAAGAAATAGACAATAGCAGAGAAAGAAATGAGTCAAAGGAATTTAGTGCCTTGGGTTTTCTTTTAGTTGGGAGAAATAACAGTTTGCTTGCACATTTATGGGAATAATCAGATCCAGAGAGAAAAGCTGAAGTTGCAAGAGAGAGAATGGGAATGGTAGAAACTGTGGGTGACCATGTGTTGAAGGAGGAGGCTTAATACCCAGTAGGGGCTCGGGCTTAGTAGCCACAGAGACAGCCCATCCATAGCACAGGGAAGATACTGAGTTTGGACACAGAGGAGGTAGGTACAGGGGACGGGTGGTGAATATCTTCTTTTGATTGCTTCAGTTATCTCTGCAAAGGGAAATAGTGTTGGAAATTTGAGAAGAGAGGAAAACATATAACAGAATCTAAGAGAAAGCTTGAGAAAGCCTGGATAGGGAAGCACAGTGGGATTATGTAACAGTATGAGAGTCAGCAGTCAGATGGTGAAGAACCTGCCTGCCATGCAGAAGACCTAGGTTGGATCCCTGGATCGGGAAGATCCCCTGGAGAAGGGAATGGCAACTCACTCCAGATTTCTTGCCTAGAGAATCACTTGGATTTTCACTGTCACACTTTCATGCTGACTCTCATGACTCAAGATTCGTGCTCCCAAATCTCACATGAGACCAGCTAGCAGAGTTGCATGATTTTTAGCTGTGTGAGTGCATGCACAGAGTAGGTGGAAAATCAGAGTTAACTAGGTTGTGATTTATCCAAGCAAGTCTGATGTGAGATTGAGAAGGAATTGGTAGAGTTGTGTGAAGAAGCAGTGACTCTGTCGATGCACCTGGGATTTAGTCTGGGCAGGGAGAGAACACAGGACATCAGTGGGGAGATTTGGGGTGATGCAACAGCAATAAAATCAGTGGATGGGACATCCTAATGGACCAAAAAAGAAAAAAATGGTGAAGATGGGGTAGAAGATGACAACCAGAATGGAACCCAGAATCTGGGATATGACAGGGCTCTGTCTATTGATAATAACAAGGTCAAGTGTATGGCTGTGGCAGTGAGTGGTTGAGTGTTTTAGTAACTATATAAACCCAAAGTTTAGGTTCTTTCTCCAAGAAGAGGCTGTGTACAGTTCTAGTGACTGAGTTATTTATATTTTATATATCAACCTGTGCTGTACTTTCAAAAATAAACCTTCAAATGGTTCATGTTTTCATATTATATACTAGAATACCAAATAGAACACATACCCATATTTTTTAAATGGAAGAGGAATTTCATTCCTCCCAAATGTGCAATCATAAATACTTGAACTAGAGCTCTATTTAGTTTGCAAGACAAATATGTTTTATTTTTCTTGCCTGGCAGGTAAGAATTAGTGTTAAATTTGTGTCACATAAATATTCCATCCACTTTCTTATTTTTATGACATGCAGAATGCAATCGCTTATTCACCATGACTTTTTCCCCATAAAACTATTCACGAAGTAACTAGCACACCGAATTGAATAATAAATCAAATACCCCATGTAAAACCTAGGCATTTTCCATATGCCCAGTCAACAAGCTCAGCTTTGTTGTGTTGTGGGAGGAAGTTTCTCAGACAAGAGCTTCTATTCCTGAAAATCAGCAGCAAGGTTTTAAACCATGACAAGGGTAGAACAATCTCAACCCATATGACAGATGTCAGCACTATGTAGGTCTTAAGAGGGAATCATCAATACTTACACTTTCATTTAAATTCTTTCCATAATGAGAACTTACTGTATAGCACAAGGAACTCTCAGCACTCTGTGGTGACGTAAATAGGAAGGAAATCCAACATGAGGGGATATATGTATACATACAGATGATTCACTTCACTGCACATCAGAAGCCAACACAACACTGTAAGGCAGTTATATGCCAATAAAGAATTTTAATTAAAAAATAAAATACAATAAGCTCTTTCCTATAATTTGTTTGCCTATTGTCTACCAATATCTTGCTGGGACAACTCAGCTGGGCTTCATTTCCTGACACTCAACAGAGCATTTTTATCAACAACCACCAAAGTGTGCTGGGGCCTTAGTTTTTTCATCAATCAGATAATGCTCACAGCACAGGTACTGAGGATCACTTGATGTCCTCTGCATGGACAAGACCATGTCGTACAGTGTCGTCTAGTGTATCTGAGGCTCTACTGAGACCCCCAGGCCCTGCTCCCTTCATACTATTTTAAGTGCCAAATCCAGGTGCATGGAGGTCACTGTGAAAAAAGAAGAAAAAGCAGGCAAAATAGCTTGCGACTTTCAATTTATGAAAAATCTCAATAATGTACTTTTTGTTTCTTTCTCCAATCTTTTTTTTCTTAATATATTTATTTTACTGAAATATAGTTGACTTAACAATATTTCTGGTGCACAGCAAGCTGATTCAGTTATATATATATACACACAGTTCCCTGTGCTATACAGTAAATCTTTGCTGCTGATTGCATATCTATTTTTTTAACTAGAAATCTAGCATTCTGTTTCTACTAAGTCAAACAAATGGAATCAAAATGTCATAAATTTTTTCGCCAAAAATTCATATTTTCTAAAATACACGTATTATGCATACTATTCATATACATGGAATACAAAAGCTTTTCTAGTATGCTTGATAAACGCTTGAGAAAGAACATTTTAAAAAAGAGAGAGACGAAAATGGAAAACATAAACTAAATGAAATAGGAGCACTGAGAATGAAATAGGAAAAGTGAAATAAACTAGATAAAAGATTATCTTGGAGGAAGGCTAGACTGGTCAACCTGTTGATGGGTTTATGCCTCCTGAGTGTCAGTTGGGATGGGTATGTTAACTTGTTTGAGCAGACAGACATCATCACAGGGAATTATTCTCTGATGGTCAGCTCTTTCACCGCAATGAGGCATGGCTAAAAAAAAGATACTATTGCAAAACAGCGCCGATGACCATATCTGTCTTATCTATTACTTGGACTTTCTCCATCTCTTAGAAAATAGTCTTCCTCCCCAAACAGGCAGATTTCCTCCTAGTCTGCTAGTTGTTCTTAGTGGAAGAAAGGGGTGGGTGACTTTACTCATATAGACTATGCTTGATAAAGTCAGTTAGGACTCCCCTCGTGGTGCAGTGGTTAGGAATCTGCCTGCCAACACAGAGAACACAGGTTTTATCCCTGGCCTGGAAAGATGCCACATACCTCAGAGCAGCTAAGTCCATGGGCCACAACTACTGAGCCCTCACTCTAGAACCTGAGAGCTACAACCACTGAAGCCCTTGTGACTCCAGACGGTGCTCCATAACAAGAGAAGCAGGGAGAAGCCTGCACACCACAAGGAAAAAAAAGTAGCCTCTGCTCACAAAAGCCTGCACAAAGCAATGAAGAAACACAGTATGCGTGTGTTCATGCTCAGTTGTGTCTGACTCTTTGCAACTCCTTGAACTGTAGCCCACCAGGCTCCTCTGTCCATGAGATTCTCCAGGCAAGAATACTGGAGTGGGTTGCCATTTCCTTTTCCAGTGGATCTTCCTGACCTAGGGATCAAACCTACGTCTCCTGCATCTCCTGCCTTGCAGGCAGATTCTTTACCATCTGAGCCACTAGGAATCAACGTCAGACTTCAGGGAGCCTTTCCAACTTCTTGTTTCTGCTTACGCCCCCTCCACCCCTGGCTGTACTGGCCTTCTGACTAAACCTGCTTCATTCTCCCCCACTAAAATTAACCACAGAAGGGCAAGACAGCCAAGCGGTTAAGAGCACGGTCTCACGCTCTAAAGTTCCTTGGACTTAATCTCTCTCTGTGGCAGTTTCTTTGTCTGTAAAACGGTGATAATATCAGGATCAAAGGGAGGATTAAATGAATTGCTATATGTAAAGGTATGCAGAACACAGCTTAGCACTATGGAGGCAGTCCAATGTTAACTACATAACTGCCAAAAATGTATTGGGCACCTTGAGTAGCTTCTTTCAGCTTCTCTAGCTCTTATCCATCTTTATTAATTGTTTATTGCTGGGAAGTAAAGCATCCTGAGGTTTGGAAGCCCAGATCAATAAACATGTATTACCTCACAGTTTCTGCGGGTTAGGAATTTGGGACTAAGTAGCTTGGTGTTTCGACTTCCAAAATCACGCCTGCAATTTTTGGCGGTTGTCAGTCCCTCACCACATGGGCCTCTCAGCACAACTGCCTCACAGCTTGTGGTTGGCTTCCCCCAGGGTAAGCCATCCAAGAAAAAGAGGGAAAGAAAATGAAGAATTTGCACACACACACAGAGACTAAGAAATAGCAAAGTCTTTTAAAACCTAATTTTGGTAGTGATATCCCATAATTTCTGCCATATTCTATTCATTATAATCTAGTCAGTAAATCTGGCCCACACGTAAGTTCAGAGATTACACAGAGACAGGGGTCACCAGGGAGAACTTACCATACTTTTAATTGTAAGTTGAGTTAGAGAGTTCCCCCAAATTATTTTGCCTATGGGGCTTCCCAGGTGACACTGGGTTGGGAAGATCCCCTGGAGAAGAGCATGACAACCCACTCCAGTATTCTTGCCTGGAGAATCCCATGGACAAAGGAAGCTGGCAGGCTGCAGTCCATAAGATCTCAAAGAGTCGGACACGACTGAAGTGACTTAGCACAGACATATATCAAGAGAGATATATTTTCCCCAGTGAGAACCAGCTTCTAATACCTATCCTTTTTCTAAACAGGCATGAGTTTTGGCAATAAAAACCCATATTTAACATTCAATAGGCTAACTTGTCAAGGTTGATGGAGGAGCTGGGATAGCAGAGAGCTGGCTTTCTCTGTGCTGAGCTAGATATCAATCCGAAGCATATCAGAGAGCAGGGCAATTGGCCACCCCTGGAAACACAGCTTCAACTAATTGGCACGTATATAATATTATGCCAAGCACACTGGAGTTTTTTAAAGTAAAATCCACACTTTAAAACACCTTCCTCTCAGATTTTCTGTAAGTTGAACCAAAGTCCTACATCTATGAAAACCTCGTATTTTATAAAAATGGCTACAAATAAAAGAAATAATAGAAAGAAAAGGGTAGAACTTACATATTTTTCTAACATACATGAGCCTCAAAATGGAAAATCCAGACAAGTGGAATGTCTGTGTTGAATCTCACTGCACAACCGCTCAAAGCTGAGAAAGTGTTTTGTTGACTTAGTAAAGCTCTTGGGCAGCTCAAAAAGCTGTGGCAGCATTTCTGCTGCACGGAGTTCTGAGGAGTTGATCTTCTGTTAACTCTCAAATACAACTAAAAAGGCGAGGGACCCCCAAGGCTGGTAAAATGCAGATAGCACAAAAATAACCTTAAAATTTTCAAGTAAATAAAAGCAAATTATATATACTATGATCTCAACTGTATAAAGGGGGGAAAAGGCTAAAAAGTAAACCCAAATTATTCACAATGGAAATTCTGAGTAGTAAAGTTGGACTTTTCTTCAACTTCCAATATTTCCAAAATAAAGTGAATTTGTATGGTGTGTGTTTTAAACAGAGTTTTTCCAAACTGGGCATTCAATACCAATGGTCAGTCAAAATGCATTATAGAAAACTAAGCTGAAATTCAGCTATCCTTGAATAATCTATTACATCCAAACCTAGAAATTTCCTTCACAGCATGCGTTGCAGACAGATGATTTACTGACTGAACTAGGAGGGAAGCTCATTTGATATGCAGTCTATTTTATTTCAGAACACTGTAACAATTTAATCTCTCTCAGAATCCACAGTCCAACTGAGATCACTGAAAATATATATCTTTCCAGGTTTGGGATTGATTCTAAGTCTTCTGGGGACCCATAATGTCTGAAATGCTGCCTATTTTTAAGTGTGTCTCCCCAGTGGTAAAAGTTAATTAAAAGTGAATTAAATATGACTGCCAGTATATCATTCCAGTTTTATATTTTTTACACTTGAGGAAATTGCTATGGCAAACCACTTCCTGCTTAAAAGCAGATCCTTTCTATTATACTAATACATTGGCCCAAAAATCTGCAATTATTAAGACCCTGAATGACCAGTCTACATACCACCCATTATCTGGAACCACATGGGAGATTTTGGAAAAATTTGAACTCCTGTGACTATCTATGTTGCCCATATGTGGCTATGTAAATTTAAATTAATTAAAATAAAAAATTTTAAGATTTCATTCCTCAGGCATACAAGCCACATTTCAAGTGATCTATGGCCACATGTAGCTGGTGGTGGCTGTATTGAACAGGGCAGAATAGAGAACATTTTCACCATCAAAGAATGTTCTCTCTGACAGTGCTGCATTTGATTACTTTTCAAGTTGCTTGTGGATGGACCTGGAGATGAACATACACAGCGAATTAATCTGAGCAGAGAAAGACAAATATCATATAATGTCATTTATATGAGGAATCTTTTTTAAAAAATTGATGCAAATGAATTTATACCCAAAACAGAAACAGACTCACAGACATAGAAGACAAACTTATGGTTACCAAAGGGGAATTGGGGGAGGCATAAATTAGGAGTTTGGGGTTAACATATACACACTAGTATATATAAAATAGATGACCAACAAGGGCCTACTGTTAGCACAGAGGATTATACTTAATATTCTATAGTAACCTTTAAAGAAAAAGAGTCTGAATATATTTGTGTGTGTATATATATAACTGAATCACTGTGTTGTACATCTGAAACTAACACAACTATTGTAAATCAACTATACTTCAATATTTTAAATTAGCCAAAAAAGAAAGAAAGATTATCCAACATCAGAATATTCTAGTTACCTTCTTTGAGACACAGATGTGTACCTAATGTGGAAGTTTTTCTTCTCTCCTGGAATTGAGAGAGCAAAAGTGAATAGAACCTCAGGAACTTGCCTTCCAGGAGATTACTGTCTCTACACCTGTGATGATAAATTGCTATTAGTTCTTTCCTTGCTCTTCACTTAATTTCCAAATTTCCCGTAAACCCTCTCATGTGAAAAACATTAATGATATGGGATATAATGATGAGGACACAATTCTATCTTTTCTGGAAAAAAAAACAAATTACTCTCTCACACAGGATTTCATTCTTGTAGAAAGACTTAGTTGAAAGGCCACCTCTTTCATGCAGAGTTCCTTGATTCCACTTCCTTCTGTAACACCCTTCCTTCCTTGGCAGCAGAGCACGGTGGCTAAAAGTCCTGACTGGGGGAGATCGCCTGGTTTCAAATCCCACCTATGCTACTTACTAGCTGTGTGACCCTGGGCAAGTTGCCTAACCTCTCTGTGCCTTAGCAGCAGCAGCACGAAGACAGCAGTGATAATGCTACCAATATGAAGAGGTTCTGTCAACATTCCATGACTTAAAACATATAAAGTGCTTAAAGTGGTACCAGTCACAGAGACAGTACTCAGTGAATGTTAGCCAGAATTAAGTTATTCAAATATTTTTTTCAAGGACTTGTGGTCCAGTGGTTAGGAATCAGCCTTCCGTTGAAGGGGACCCAGGTTCAATCCCTGAAAGGCATCTAAGAGCCCACATGCCCTGGCACCCGCACTGCAACTACTAAGCCTGTGTATTCTAGAGCCCACTTGCCAGCTCTAGAGAGAAATGCACACACTGCAACTAGGGAAGCCTGTACACCACAGTGAAGAGCCCGTGCGCTGCAAGAAAGATCCTGTGTGCTGTAATTAACACCAGATGCAGCCAAATAAATAAATATTAAAAAATTATTCCTTTCAACAAATAAAACATTGTCTACTGTGAAATGTCCTACACTGAACAACTAGCTCTTTTCTAACCTTCCAGAACACTTTGCTTCTTTATTCAAAAGGTTATACGTTCTATCATCTATCAGAGAGACCTCTGCAGGCACCTGTCTCCACTAGCTGACAAGCTCTGGGAGGACAGTGAGTCTCTTCCATCCTCGTGGCCCTAGTGCAGTGCCCTTCATTAGCTGTGATGTCCAGTCTCTATCACAGTCTTTGGCATGTACTAACACGGACCTTCAAAGGCTCCAAGTCAAAATGGTCTTTCTATTTGAGAAATACATCAATTTAAACTTTAAATAATTATACTCTGGTAGCATAAATTGTGGAGAAGGAAGCTTTCTGAAAGAGCCCCAGAACTTCAATTTTGCCACAAGTCTTTTCCGAGGAGTTATTTCCCCAGCTCATTTGGTCTAATTACAACCTCAACATATAAATGGCACCAATAACTTGGACATGGTAGCAGCAGGTCAATTCACAAAACTGCACCCATAATCTACTTATGTTTAATTTTCTTTCTTAATTAAAAACATGAAATTAAAGACACTTGCTCCTTGGAAGAAAAGTTATGACCAACCTAGACAGCATATTAAAAAGAAGAGACATTGCTTTGCCAACTAAGGCAACTAAGGTTGTCAAAGAATGTGCAAACTACAGCCCAGCTGCACTCATCTCCCACACTAGCAAGGTGATGCTCAAAATTCTCCAAGCTAGGCTGCAGCAATACATGAACCATGAACTTCCAGATGTTCAAGCTGGATTTAGAAAAGGCAGAGGAACCAGAGATCAAATTGCCAACATCCATTGGATCATTGAAAAAGCAAGAGAGTTCAAGAAAAACATCTACTTCTGCTTTATTGAGTATGCCAAAGCCTTTGACTGTGCAGATCACAAAAACTATAAAAAATTACTAAAGAGATGGTAATACCATACCACCTTACCTGCCTCCTGAGAAATCTGTATGCAGGTCAAGAGGCAACAGTTAGAGCTGGGCATGGAACAACAGACTGGTTCCAAATTAGGAAAGGAGTACGTCAAGGCTGCATATTATCACCTTGCTTATTTAACTTATATGCAAAGTACATCATGTGAAATGCCAGGCTGAATGAAGCACAAGGTGGAATTAAGATTACTAGGAGAAATATCAATAAGCGCAGATAAGTGGATGATACCACCCTTAAGGCAGAAAGTGAAGAAGAACTAAAGAGCCTCTTGATAAAAGTGAAAGAGGAGAGTGAAAAAGTTGGCTTAAAGCTCAACACTCAGTAAACTAAGATCATGGCATCCAGTTCCATCACTCCATGACAAATAGATGGAGAAACAATGGAAACAGTGAGTTTTCTTGGGCTCCAAAATCACTGCAGATGGTGACTGCAGCCATGAAATTAAAAGATGCTTGCATTGGAAGAAAAGCTATGAGTAACCTAGACAGCATATTAAAAAACAGAGATGTTACTTTACCAACTAAGGTCTGTCTAGTCAAAGCTATGGTTTTTCCAGTAGTCACGTATGGATGGGAGAGTTGGGCTCTAAAGAAAGCTGAGCACCAAAGAATTGATGGTTTTGAACTGTGGTGTTGGAGAAGACTCTTGAGAGTCTCTTGGACTGCAAGGAGATCCAACCAGTCCATCCTAAAGGAGATCAATCCTGAATATTCATTGGAAGGCCTGATGCCGAAGCTGAAGCTCCAGTACTTTGGCCACTTGATGTGAAGAACTGACTCATTGGTAAAGATCCTGATGCTGGGAAAGATTGAAGGCAGGAGGAGAGGGGGATGACAGAGGATGAGATTTTTGGATGGCATTACCGACTTGATGGACATGAATTTGAGCAAGCTCCTGGAGTTGGTGATGGATAGGGAAGTGTGGCATTCTGCAGTCCATGGGGTTGCAAAGAGTCAGACACAGCTGAGTGACTGAACTGAACTGAATAAAGAAGCAAAGCGTTCTGAAAGAGAACTAGTTGGTTTTTTTAGTGTAGGACAGTTTGTAGTAGACAACTCAACTTACCATTCAACATTTTTGGGATTTGGGGGAAAAATCTGGGATATCCAGATGAGAATACTAGAATGGGTGCTCTTTCCACAAGTGGTTGCCTTCCGGCAAAGGTTATGGGTTACAGCCCTTGGTCAGGAAGTGCCCCTGGAGAAGGAAAATGGAAACCCACTCCAGTATTCTTGCTGGGAAAATCCCATAGACAGAGGAGCCTGGAAGGCTACAGTCCATGGGGTCACAAAGAGTTGGGCATGACAGACTCACTTCACTTTGTCTACGTGTGTGTGTGTGTGTGTGTGTGTGTGTGTGTGTGTTGCTGTTGTTGCTGTTGTTCAGTTACTAAGTCATGTCTCTCTCTTTGTGACCCCCTGTACTGCAGCCTGCCAGGCTCCTCTGTCCATGGGATTCTCCAGGAAAGAATACTGGAAGGATTGATACAGCCACTATGGAAGATGGTATGGAGATTCCTTAAAAAAAAAACTAGGAATAAAACCACCATATGACCCAGCAATCCCACTCCTAGGCAATACCCTGAGGAAACCAAAATTGAAAGAGACACTTGTATCCCATGGTTCATTGCAGCACTATTTACAATAGCTAAAACATGGAAACAACCTAGATATCCATCCACAGATGAATGGATAAAGAAGCTGTGGTATATACACAATGGAATATTACTCAGCCATAAAAAGGAATGCATTTGAGTCAGTTCTAATGAGGTGGATGAACCTAGAACCTATTTTACGAGTGAAGTGAGTCAGAAAGAGAAAGATAAATACTGTATTCTAACACACATATTCGGAATCTAGGAAAATGGTACTGAAGAATTTATTTACAGAGCACCAGTGGAGAAACAGACATAGAGAATAGACTTATGGACATGGGCAGAGGGGAGGAGAGGGTGAGAAGTATGGAAAGAGTAACATGGAAACTAATATTACCATATGTAAAATAGATAGCCAATGGGAATTTGCTGTATGGTTCAGGAAACTTAAACAGAGGCTCTGTATCAACGTAGAGAGGTGGGATGGGAAGGGGGATGGAAGGGAGTTTCAAAAGGGTGGGGATATATGTATCCTTATGGCTGATTCATGTTGAGGTTTGAGAGAAAACAGCAAAATTCTGTAAAGCAGTTCAGTTCAGTTCAGTTCAGTTGCTCAGTCATGTCTGACTCTATGCAATTCCATGGACCACAGCAAGCCAGGCCTCCCTATCCATCACCAACTCCCGGAATTTATCCAAACTCATGTTGTTTGACTTGGTGATGCCATCCGACCATCTCATCCTGTCGTCCCCTTCTCCTTCTGCCTTCAGTCTTTCCCAGAATCAGGGTCTTTTCCAACGAGTCAGTTCTTCACATGAGGTGGCCAAAGTATTGGAGTTGCAGCTTCAACATCAGTCCTTCCAATGAACACTCAGGGCTGACCTCCTTTAGGATGGGCTGATTTGATCTTCTTGCATGCAGTCCAAGGGACTTTCAAGAGTCTTCTCCAACACCACAGTTCAAAAGCATCAATTCTTTGGCGCTCAGCTTTCTTTATAGTCCAACTCTCACATCCATACATAACTACTGGAAAACCCATAGCCTTGACTAGACAGACCTTTGTTGGCAAAGTAATGTCTCTGCTCTTTAATATACTGTCTAGGCCGGTCATAACTTTCCTTTCAAGGAGCAAGTGTCTTTTAAAGTCAGCCACTGTTTCCACTGTTTCCCCATCTATTTGCCATAAAGCCATGGGACCCAATGCCATGATCTTAGTTTTCTGAATGTTGAGCTTTAAGCCAGCTGTTTCACTCTCCTCTTTCACTTTCATCAAGAGGCTCTTTAATTCTTCTTCACTTTCTGCCTAAAGGATTGTGTCATCTGTATATCTGATGTTATTGATATTTCTCCCAGCAATGTTGATTCCAGCTTGTGCTTCATCCAGCCCAGCATTTCTCATGATGTCCTTTGCATATAAGTTAAATAAGCAGGGTGATAATATACAGCCTTGACATACTCCTTTTCCTATTTGGAATAATTCTGTTGTTTCATGTCCAGTTCTAACTGTTGCTTCCTGATCTGCATACAGATTTCTCAAGAGACAGGTCAGGTGGTCTGGTATTCCCATTTCTTTCAGAATTTTCCAGAGTTTGTTGTGATCCACACAGTCAAAGGCTTTGGCATTGTCAATAAAGCAGAAATAGATATTTTTCTGGAACTCTCTTGCTTTTTCGATGATCCAACGGATGCTGGAAATTTGATCTCTGGTTCCTCTGCCTTTTTCGAAATCCAGCTTAAACATCTGGAAGTTCACAGTTCACATATTGTTGAAGGCTGGCTTGGAGAATTTCGAGCATTACTTTACTTGCGTGTGAGATGAGTGCAATTGTGCGGTAGTTTGAGCATTCTTTGGTATTGCTTTCTTTAAGATTGGAATGAAAACTGACCTTTTGCAATTATCCTTCAATAAAAAATAAATTAATTAAAAAAGAGAAAATACTGAAATGGAATGGATTGCCTTTTCCTTCTCTCTCTCTCTCTCTCTCTCTCTCTCTATATATATATATATATATATGTATACATATATATATATATATATATATACACACACAATGTATATATATATACATTCCTCATTGGAGAAGGAAATGGCAACCCACTCCAGTATTCTTGCCTGGAGAATCCCGTGGACAGAGGACCCTGGTGGGCTGCTGTTCATGGGGTCGCACAGAGTCAGACACAGCTAAAGTGACTTGATATCCATGCATGCATTAGAGAAAGAAATGGCAACCCACTCCAGTGTTCTTGCCTGGATGATTCCAGGGACAGAGGAACCTAGTGGGCTGCCATCTTTGGGGCCGCACAGAGTTGTACATGACTAAAGTGACTTAGCAGCAACATATTCCTCATTACCCTCTAAATTTTCTAAAGACCATCTTGTGTCCAGAAACTGTCATGAGTTTCAGTGTATTTGATTATGTGTTTATAATCAAATTACTCAAGTATTTGGGACATTCCTGATGGTCCTGTGGCTAAGACTGCTGACCCCCCAGTGCAGGGGGCCTGGGTTCAATCCCTGGTCAGGGAACTAAATCTCACATGCCACAACTAAGACCTGGCAGAGTCAAATAAACTATGTTTTTTTAAAAGGAAAATTAGTGAAGGATTCACCTGAGGTGACAATGTTTTAAGTTTTAATAAATTTTCCTAAAACTCATGCACTCTTTCTATGAGGTCAAACTTTGATAAAAACTAGCTTATTCCATATCTTACTATAATCTTGGTCACTCTCAATAAGAGAGGTCTCTGTGACAGAGACCAGATAAATGTATGAGGAAAATTAACTATGACTTGATTTTTGCTCATAACACTCTAATTAATATTAACATTATTTTAAATTATTTTCTTTTTGTTTCTTTTTTTCAGTCTATGTCATAATAAATATTGGGGCTTCCCTTATGGCTCAGTGGTAAAGAATCTGACTGCCAAGGCAGAAGATGCAGGATATTCAGGTTCAATCCCTTCCCTTCCCCAGGGATCAGGAAGATCCCCTGGAAAAGGCAGTGGCAACCCACTCCAGCATTCTTACCTGGGAAATCCCATGGACAGAGGATCCTGATGGGCTACAATCCAAAGAGTGGGACATGACTTTGTGACTAAAAACAACAATAAATATTTTCCTCCTCTTTCCTTTCCTGAAGTCCAGTTTGTATCTAAGTTTTTCATCTTACCCTGCATCCCATCTTTTGTCTCTCCTATACTTTTCGGAGTCAGTTTTATTCTCATGCTGACACCTGGTTAGTGAATGAAATAAATTTTTGACACATACCCATTGCATATTTGTATGGAGTCATGTTACCAGATTTTGCAGTTTATGCTTTGTAAGTCTGAGATGTCCAAGTGGACTCACCTGCCAGGACCAATTTACCTGCCTTAGAGGCGCACCTCATGGGCCACTTAAGCCCAGTCATGTGTCAAAAGAATTTTCCCTCTGCTGACTCTCTTCCTCAGATTCTTTTTTGTTTCACATATGTATTTGCTTTTGTTTCTTTTCTTGACCAAATCGATTCATCTGTCCACCTTCTAACTTGTGATTTGGGTCATTTCTCTTTCCATTCCTGTATCCAGAACTAGTGGATAAAGGGCAGTTGTATACTGGTAAAAATGTTTAACAACTGGCTTATCGAGTGGAATAGTGGCTGATCTTCAGCATCTACTAACTTTTGTGGCATAAATATTTGAATATGGCCAATGATGAGCTACCAATGAAGAGTTCCTGCTGCAAGGGGCTCTGGTGAGCCAGTGGAGTGGCCACAACACACAGCTGGTCCTGGACTGAGAGTCGGGTCTCGGCTTCGTAAGTGAACACCCTGTATATTCCTGGGTCCTTAGGAAATAGTGGCTGGGCCACATTTTTTCTACAGTGTGGTCCGGGAAGTCATGTGTAATGGGCTTTCAGGCGTCACTTCCATGGAACGCACACAGTGGATGATTTACTCCTCATTGGGGGCTGCAATAATTGCAACAACTGAGAATCTGACTCCGTCTTCTCCTCCCTTGGTGATCTCTGAGAATGATGAGCACCAATCTTCCAATGGATAAAATGTGACAGACAAAGAATATGGCCTTTTAGGCTTTGCTGTTTCTGTATTTGTCTGTTTGTGAGTACAAGTCAATTAAGACAATATTTTGTGCTCACTGGGAAGGAGAACAGCTCTTTAAGATATGACCAGAGAGCTTTTGTGTTTTCTGTATTGACTTTTGATCCATGAATGAGAACTGAAGTTACAAATTCTCTGATACCTGTGTCTGTCATTGAGAACAGCCCTTACCTCTTTTGACAGAAGGTGAAACACTAGTAAACTAGATTTTAAATAACTAATACATTAAATTATGGTGTTTTTAAAAAAGAGTATGGAGAAATTCCTTGAAAGACTAAATCTGCCAAAACTCACACTAGGAAAAAAAAAAAAATGAAACCAGTATGAAAAGGTCTATATCTATTAAAGAAACTGAGTAAATAACAACCTTCCAAAATAGAAAACAATATACCCAAATGGGTTCATTGGTTAATTCTTACATACATTTAAGGAAAAAATTATACCAATTCTCTACAAGCTCCTTCAGTGTAAAAAAAGAGGGAATACTTCCTAATTCATTCTATGAGGCCAGTATTATCTTAATACCAAAACTAGACAAAGATATTACAAGAAAATAAAATTTCAGGCCAGTATCTCTCATGAAATAGATGCAAAATCCCTCAACAAAATCAAATCCAAAACAAGTATATAAAAATTATATACTTCAACCAAGTAGTATTCATCCTGATAAAAACAGACTGGTACAACATTTGAAAATCAACTAATGTGATCCATTACATCAATAAACTAAGGAATAAAAATCACATTATCACACCAATAGATGCAGAAAACATTCAATAACTATTCATAATAAAAAAAAAACCTCTCAGTAAACTAGAAAGAGAGGAAGATAGGTGACTTTTCTCAACTTGATAAAGACTATCCACAAAATATCTCAAGATACATTGCACTTAATGGTGAAAAACATGAATCTGATTAAATAAAGCTTATATTTTAAGGCAGAACAAGAAAAACATTAAACATAAAATTTCTTCTCTAGGTTTGCTTGGGCCTCCTCCTTCTCTAATACACAGTATACATATGTATATATATTACACATTAACCAGAGCTCCTCAACTTTGGGAGGGACTGCTCCATGTTTTTTCTTTGTTCTGATGCTAGCAACGTAACTTCTTAAAAGAATAGTATTCTTTACCAGATCTTAAAGGGGCGTGGTGATTTGCTACTTGCTTTGTACTACTTATCTGAACAATGTATCCTTAGTAAACTATCTGTACATCATTTTGATATACTATCGTTTGTCTCAAAAACAGATGTAACTGTGCCTTTGACTTCTAACAGGAGAACAGTTCTCAGAGCTTTGAGTATCTGCTTCCAGGATTATAATCCTTAGCTTGGTTTGAATAAAAAAATCTTTCTTCTTTTTCTCCTTCACTTGATGGTTAATTGAATTTTTGTTGACAAAGCTTTCCCTCCAAGATCAGATACAAAGCAAGGACCCCCTTTCACCACTCCTTTCCAGCATATTACTAGAAACTCTTCAAGAAAAGGAAATAGAAGGCGTACAGATCAGGAAGGAAGACATAAAATGGTCTTTGCAGATGATGTGATTGTCTACACAGACAATCTAAAAAAAATACCACACCCCCCCCACAAAATTCCTGGAACAAATAAATATTCTAGCAAGGTTTCAGGACATAAAGATAATATTAAAAAAAAGTCAATAGCTTTCCTATATACAACAATAAACAAATTAAATTTGGAATTTAAACCATGATATTATTTATATTAACACACTACCAAAATGAAGTACTTAGGTATAAATCTAACAAGAGATATACAAGATCTATATAAGAAGGACTATAAAACTCTGATGAATAAAATCAAAGAACTAAGGGATTTCCTCGGTGGTCCAGAGGTTAAGACTCTGCTCTTCCAATGTAGGGGATGGGGTTTCAATCTCCAGTCTGTGGACTAAGATCCTGCATGCTGCATGGTGCAGCCAGACACACACACACACACACACACACACACACACACACACACACACACACACACACACACACAATCAAAGAACTAAATAAATAGGGATATATTCCATGTTCATGGATCTGAAGTTTCAATACTTCAGATCAGTTCTTCCCAACCTGACCTATAGATTGGATGCAATCCTAACCAAAACACCAGTAAATTATTTTATTTATATTGACAACATGATTCTAAAGATCATATGGAGAAGCATAAGACTTAGAATAGTCAAGGTAACACTGAAGGAGAAGAATGAAGATGGAGGATTAACACTACCTGACTTTAAGACTTACTGTAAAGCTACAGTAATCAAGATAGTGTGATACTGGCAAAAGGAGAGACCAGTGGAGCATAACAGAGAGCCCAGAAATGGACCCCCACAAATGCAGTCAGTTGATCTTCGACAAAAGAACAAAGGCAGTACAATGGAGCAAAGACAGTCTCTTCAACAAATGGTGTGGAACAACTGGACATACACATGCAAATAATATGAATCTGGACACAGATCTTGCATTTTTCACAAAACTTATCTCAAAATGGATCATAGACCTGAATGTAAAACACAAAACTATAAAAACTCCTAGAAGAAAAGGTAGGAGAAAAGTTAGACTTATAATTTGGTATAGTGTTGACTTTTTCAATACAATACCAAAGGCACAATCCATGAGAGAAGAAATTGATAAGCTGGACTTCATTAAAATTAAAAACTTATGCCCTGTGAAAGACACTGTCAAGAAAATGAGAAGACAAAGCACGGACTGGGGGAAAATGTTTGCAAAAGACATTGTTTGATAAGGGACGTATTCAAAATACACAGAGAACCTGTAAAACTCAACAATAGAAACCAACAAGCTAATTAATAAATGGGCTTCCCTGATGGCTCAGTGGATAAAGGAATCCTCCTGTAGTGCAGGAGACCTGGATTAGATCCCTGGGTTGGGAAGTTTCCCTAGAGAAGGGCATGGCAACCCACTCTAGTATTCTGGCCTGGAGAATCCCCATGGATAGAGGAAGCTGGCAGGCTGCAGTCCATTGGGTCGCAAAGAGTTGGACATGACTGAGCGACTAAGCACACAGCAATTAATAAATGGTCAAAGACCTTAACAGACTCTTCACCTAAAAAGATACTCCACATTATATGTCATCATATAGCTCTAAACATGTGATCCAGTAATTGCTCTCCTTGGTATTTATCCAAAGGAGTTGAAAACGTATGTCTACCCAGAAATCTGCACACAGATTTTTATTAGCATCTTTATGCAGAATTGCCAAAACTTGGAAGTAATCATGATGTCTTTGGTGGGTGAATGGATAAACTATGACATTCAGAAGGGCTTTCTTAAATGGCTCAACAGGTAAAGACTGCCTGCAATACAGAAGACCCAGGAGAGGAGGGTTCAGTCCCTGGGTCGAGAAGCTCTCCTGGAGGAGAAAATGGCAACCCATTCCTATATTCTCGCCTGGAGAACCCCATGGAGAGAGGAGCCTTTTGGGCTACAGTCCATAGGGTCAAAAGGAGTCGGACATGATTGAGCATGCAACAACAACATTCAAATGATGGAATATGATTCAGTGCTGAAAACAAATGGGTGCTTCCCAGGTGCAGGAGACACAGAAGACACGGATTTGATCCCTGCGTCAGGAAGACCCCATGGAGAAGGAAATGGCACCCCACTCCAGTATTCTTGCCTGGAAAATCCCATGGACAGAGGAGCCTGGCAGGCTAGAGTCCATGGGGTCACAAAGAGTTGGACACAACAGAAATGACTGAGCACACACAAACACAAATGAGCTACCAAATCATGAAAAGAAATAGAGAAATCTTAAATACATATTACCAAGTGAAAGAACTCAGTCTGAAAAGGCTTCATAATATATGATTGCTACTCTGTGGCATTTGGGAAAAGGCAAGAAGATGGAGACAATAAAGAGATCAGAGGTTTGGTGAGGAGAGAAGGAAAGGAAAGTGGAGGAGCCATGGAGAGATGAATAAGCTGAGGACAGATGATTTTTGGGGGCAGTGACAATATTCTGTGTGATATGATAATGATATATATATATGTCATTATTCATTTGTCTAAATGTACAAAATGAATAAAACCATAACTGAATCCTTGGATAAACTACTGACTTATGAACACTGGGTGATTATTATGTGTCAATGTAGGTTTAAAAGTGAAAGTGAAAGTTGCTCAGTTGTATCCGACTCTTTGTGACCCCATGGACTACACAGTCCAGGGAATTCTCCAGGCCAGAATACTGGAGTGGGTACCCATTCCCTGCTCCAGAGAATCTTCCCAACCCAGGGATCGAACCCAGGTCTCCTACATTGCAGGCGGATTCTTCACCAGCTGAGCCACAAGGGAAGCCCAAATGTAGGTTTATCATTTGTTAAAATAAAAAAAAGCACAATTCCGATAAGTGATGTTGATAAGGGGGAGGTTATGTATACATAGGGGGAGAGGATGTAAGGAGAGCTCTGTACCTTCTTCTAAATTTTATTGTAAACCAATAACTTCTCTGAGGAAATAAAGTCTTTTAGAAGTCTGAGACCTGTTTTCGTTGGTTTACAGAGAATAGAAAGGGCTAATATATGTCTAATATCCCCAAACTTTCTTGAAAATAAAAAAATGAAACTTTTAATGCAGTGCTCCGTGAGTGCCAATTTTTTAGGAAAAAAAGAAACTCTCATAGAAAGTTCTGCTCTGAAACATTTTGATATAAGAAGCTAAATTCAAAACATCATGTGAATCCTCGGACAGGTCTGATTTTATCATTTTGGCTTAAAAATAGCAATATTGATATTGTGACCAAAATAGCAGAGTAGGAAGACTCTAGGCTTACCCCCTCCCACAGGTATACCAGAATTACAAATATTTACAGAGCAACTAGTGACAAGAAAGACTGGAAGAGGAGGAGACAAGATCTACCACTAAAGACATAAAGAAGGAACCACATCTCTGTAGGAGGTACAGAGATGCTGCTTAGTCAAGACCCACACCCCTGTGTGGGCGATCCACAAATAAGAGGATAATTACAACTGCAGAGCTTCTCCCCAAAGAACAAGGGTTGGAGCTCCACACTGGGCTCCCCAGCCTAGGCATCCTGCATTGAGAAGCCGAGCCCCCAGAACATTTGGCTTTGATGCCAGCAAGGCTTACTTTTGGGAGAGCCTGAGAGCTGTGGAAAATAGAGACTGCACTCTGAAAAGGTGTACACAAAATCTCACGTGCTCTGGAACACAGGGCAGAGCAGTAATTCGAAAGGAGCCTCAATCAGACCTATCTGCTGATCTCGAGGAGCCTCCTGGAGAGGCAGGAGGCAACTGGGGCTCACCCGGGGAACAAGGACACTAGTAGCAGCTATTTGGGAGCTCATTCTACCATGAGGATACTGGCGCTGGCAAGCACCTTTTTAGGATCCTTCCCCTGCTCCTTCGCACTGGGACTCAGCCCCACCCACCAGCCTGTCTACACCACTACTGGAACATGGCAGGCCAAGCAACTAGCTAGGCAGGGACATTGATCAGTGGATGAACAGGCTGGCCCCCTTGGCACCCCCGATACCCATAGCTTTCCCAGAACCCAGCCCTTTACTCCAGAGAGCCCAGGACCTGGCTGCACACACCAGTCTGTACATGCTAAGTCACTTTAGTCGTGTTGGACTCTTTGTAAACTTACGGACTGCAGCCCACCAGGCTCCTCTGTCCATGGGGATTCTCAAGGCAAGAATACTGGAATGGTTGCCATGCCCTTTTTCCGAGGATCTTTGCCACCCAGGAATCAAACCTGAGTCTCCTGCATTGCAGGTGGATTCTTTACTGCTGAGCCACTTGGGAAGCCCCCGCATACCAGAGGGTGAGCACTAAGCCTGGAACCAACCTCACCCACCAGAGGGAAGACCCCAGCTCCAGGGCACCTTGGGCTCTGCAGCCAGAGACCCCAGGGCTTGCCTCTACTCATCAGCAGGCAGACACAAGTACCCAGAACGCTTGAACCCTTCAACTACACACCCCAGGATCTAGCATCACTCACCAGTGGGCTGACTGCAGCAATGGGATGTACAACATCACTAATCATCAAATGCAAATCAAAACCACAATGAGATATCACCTCATGCCTGTCAGAATGGCTTTTATCAAAGAAGTAACAAATAACAAGTATTGGTGAGGATGCAGAAAAAAGAGAGTCCTTTTGTACTACTTGTGGGAAAGTGAATGGCCACTCTCTGAAACACAGTATAGAGATTCCTCAATTATTAAAAACAGAAGTACCATATGATCCAGCAACCCCACTCCTGGGTATTTATCTGAAGAAAACAAAAGCACTAATTCCAAAAAAATATATATGCAGCCTCATGTTCATTGCTACATCATTTACAATAGCCAAGATATAGATGTAACCTAAATGCTCATTAAAGATGAATGGATAAAGAAGTTATGGTTTATATAAAAACAGTGGAACATTAGCCATTAAAAAAAGAATGAAATCTTGCCATTTGCAATAATATGGGTGGACCTAGAGGACATTATGCAAAATAAGTAAGTGAAATAAGTAAATCAGAGAAAAACAAATACTGCATGATTTCACTTATATGGAACCTAAAAAATAGTTCAAATGAACAAACATAAAAATACAGAAACAAAGTTATAGATGCAGAGAAAAAAACAGGTGGTTGCCATAGGGGATTGCTTTGTGGGGAGGAAATCGGTAGGTGAGATTAATAGGTACAAACTTCCAACTGCAAAATAAATGAGTCACAGGCATGAAATGCACAGTGTGGGGAATATAGGCAGTCAGTCACTATGTAATAATATCTTTCTATGGTGGTACATGGTAATTAAACTTAATGATGTTACCATTTTGAAATGTGTGTGCTGTGCTATACTTAGTAGCTGAGTTGTGTCTGACTTTGCGACCCCATGGTCTGTAGCTCTCTAGGTTCTTCTGTTCATGGGATTCTCTAGGCAAGAATACTGGAATGGGCTGCCATGCCCTCCTCCAAGGGATCTTCCCAACCCAGAGATCAAACCCAGGTCTCCTGCATTGCAGGCAGATTCTTTACAGTCTGAGCCACCAGGGAAGCCCAAGAAGATTGGAGTGGGTAGCCTAGCCCTTCTCCAGGCACCTTCCAGACCCAGGAATGGAACTGGGGTCTCCTGTATTGCAGGCAGATTCTTTACCAAATGGACATGAGTTTGAGTAAGTTCCAGGAGCTGGTGATGGACAGGGAGGCTTGGTGTGCTGGATTCCATGGGGTTGCAAAGAGTCGGACACGACTGAGGGACTGAACTGACTGACTGACTGATATACATATATAATAGTTGCAGGTATTAGAGGGAATATAAAAAAGATAAAACCTTGTAGTAATTTTCATTTTGTAAAGTAGAGAAAAGAAGGAGTCTTTTGTAGCATAGAATTTTAGACTAGATGTGCCTTTACTTTTTTTTTTTTTAAACATTTATTTATTTATCTTATTTTACTTGGCAGGATCTTTTGCACCTCAGGCTTCTCTATTTGTGGCTCACTGGCTCAAGGGCACTTGGGCTCAGTAGTTTTAGCACATGGGTTTAGTTGCTCTGCAGCATGTGGGATCTTAGTTTTGTGACCAAAGTTTGAAACCACGTCTCCTGAATTGAGAGGTGGATTCTTAACCACTGGACCACCAAGGAAGTCCCCTTCTATTCTTTATGACAGAAAGCATCATTGTTTTCTGCTGGTTCTCCTGAACCACATCCCAGAAATTGAGAAAATGTGACTTTTCTTTCCTCTAAAGAAGATTTAGTAAGATACAGGAGAGAAATTCTGCAGGTACATAGCTGGCATATAATCTTCATAATGAATTCAATAGCAGATTTTTTAATAACACTGATGACAAGATGGAGCTGGGTTTCTGGGGCTCTGAAGTCACCTTCAAAGTTAGTGTCTCTGGAGACTGCTAGAAATTCTATCTCTACTTCAAGTTCAGCAAAAACAAAAACAAACCAAAAAAACCACTGCCTATGGATACAGATATGGACTACATTAAGTTTGAAGAAGCCAACTTCCTTCGATATCTTTTAACTGTGACTTTCTTGAGTCACTGACAGAATGACAGTCTTGGCTGATGATGACACTCTTCATTTGAGAATAGAAATTTTGGTGTCCAGGAGGGAAGTTTGAGAAATGTGCATGTCACAGTGAGGAAGATCTGTGGGACCCTCCTCTCAACACCAGAAGGAAGAGGGAGAACAAACACAGCCATAGCCAGATGGTTCTCAGGTCCTTCTGTCAATGTTAATTTCTCTAGTTCCTCTTGGCAAGAATACTGGAGTGGATTGCCATTCCCTTCTCTAGATGATCTTCCTGACCCAGGGATCGAACCTGGATCTCCTGCGTTATAGGCAGATTCTTGACCGTTTGAGCTATAGGGAAGACCTATTTAAAGAGTATAATTCTATTTTATTATATTCACAGAATGGTGCAACCCTCACCATAATCTAATTTTAGAACATTTTCATCATCCCCACAAGAAACTCAATACACATTAGCAGTGACTCTCTACTCCCCCATCCTTTCACCCCAGATTGGCAATAACCATATATTTTTTGTCCTATTCCGGATATTTCAGATAAACAGAATCAAGATTGGTGATCATTTGTGACTGGCTTCCTCCACTTCAAGTAATGTTTCCAAGGTTAAATGCAGCATGCATCAGTAGTTCATTTGTTTTTATTACCACATGATATTCTATTGTGTGAATATACCACATTTTATTTATCCATTCAGCAGTTGATGGATATTTTGCTCCCTGATTTATGCTCATACAATTCAATCATTCATTCACCTAACCAAATTTAGTTAAGCATCCACACACACATTTGTGTTGAACACTCCCTCTCCAGGGTGATCAATATGATATTGAGTGGCCTCAGCCTGCAATGGCTTGGAATGGGGCCAGAGACTGGGGCCAGGTGGCAGCAGGAGAGCACCAGATGCTAGCCACTAGACCAGTCGTTATTGACAAGGGCCCTAGCCCTTTGGCTTTGCAGAAAAGAATTCCCCCAAAGATGGACAAGTAGTGAAACAAAGTATTTATTAAGAGGGGAAAAAAGTAAAATACTTGTGGACTCCGAGAGAGTTGCTGAGTTGTGTCCTCGTGGCAGTTTGAATTACTTTTATGTGGTATTTCTTCTGGGTTTCCTTTGGCCAATCATTCTGATTTGCCTGGTTCACAGTCCATATTTGGTATATCTCAGGATCCTCCCATGTATGCATACTCATCTCTTAGCCAAAATGGAGTTTACCAAAAAGGCGTATGGGTAGAACATCCCTTGACATACTCCGCATTTGACCTTCAAGGAAACTTTTCTGCACATGTGTGGTTGGGGAGATCTCCTGACTTCAAGAAAAGAAATATGCGGTGGTCTGAGCAGGGCCTAGCCTCCTCCCTAAATTGTCCTGCTTATTCTAGAGTTTCAGTTCATAGGGGGTAAATCTCCAATTGCTTGATACGGCAGGGTGGGGAGGCATCTGCCTCCTGCCTCTCACTAGCTTTAGGAGATGACTACCACAAAGGATCCACCCTCAAGAATCTCATAATCTAATGATGTAACAACGTGTTGCTATCCTTTTCAACTCTTCGCCACCCCATGGACTGCAGCCTGCCAGGCTCCACTGTCCATGGGATTTCCCAGACAAGAACATCCATGCAAACAAATAATTCAAATAAAGGAAATGGACAAAGCACAGTGTGCAGACAAGGGCTCAACTCTGCCTGAGGGATTCAGCTTTGATTTCATAGTGAAGACTTCAGTTGATAGTCACAAAAACGGGAAGTTGCTTGATTGACAGTGAGTTTCGGTCAACCAGAAGGGCACTTAAGCAAAAATCCTGGAGCCTGACCTGAGATCTGGAGAAGTAGCAATGCTGGAGCTTTTGTGTAGAAGAGAGGACCCAGAGAGGATGAACTGGTCTAGCAGGCAATGTTCAAATCAGAAAGAATCCTACATGTTCAGTCAATCAATTGAAATGATTTTCCCAGGTACATAAGAAATTGACCGAAAAAAAAAAAAATGTTGAGCAGGGACTGTGGGACTAGAAGAAGGAGGTGGGAGAAACAAAGATTGGGCAAACTCTCAAAAATCATGCATGTGCTCCTTACTAAGAAAAAACAACATTTAAAATTTTCTGTTTTAGATGTCGGGGATCCACTGTATAATTTTGAGCAGGGACATAGTGGAAAGTTACTCTGGGTAGAGTGGAAAGTCAGGTGGTGGGCGGGCAGCCCACTCAGGAGGGAACAACAATCAAGGTCTATGATGTGTTGTTTTTTGTTTTATCTCCTCCTTGACATGCTACATTCTCACATCAAAGATACCCACAAGCCCAGGCACTAATCCAAGGGTGACGTGTTTGAAACGCTAGCATCTTCCGCCAACCCCAGGAGTGACCAGGGGATAAGGGTCTGAGCTGGGTGCCTGGGAGGAATTTTCGTGCTGGAAGAAACGCTACCCTCTGGGGGCAGTGTGGGGGAAACAGCCTCAAGACTCTTCCTGCTGATGCAATCTGCAGGAGAGCCAGCAGACTTCGCTGCCCGGGCCAGTCTGCGACGCGCCCGCCACGTGTGCCCGCCGCCACCCCGGCGGCTTCCCCAGAGCCGGAGCGCCCGGGACTCAGCGCGTCTGCCTCCGCTCACCTCTAGCTGCTGTGTTTGAGCTCTGGCCCCACGATGAAGGTAACCGCTTATGATTCTGACTGTACTTGTACAATAATGTGTGTATGAATTGAGCCCGCGATTCCTCAGACAGAGTTGGCAGACAGGGGACGGAGGAAGAACTGCCTGGCTTGTTGCCACGCAAACGCTTGCAGCATCCTCCTTATCAATGAAGCTTGGACCGGACCTTCACTTCTTTTTTCTCTTCAGATTTCTGCTCAACCGTCACAGGATGTGCCGCCTCAAGGTTTTTCACAGCTGTATTTGTGAACCGAGATAAAAGGCGGCACGGAGCTCCATCCTCTGCCTGTTTTTAAGTCCGGAAGGGGAGAGGAAGCTCTTCTCAATTTCTAAGATGCACAGGAGGAGGGGGATTTTGGAGGAGACGTCTGGGGGTGTCACTGGTAGTACATGGAGGTTTTCTGCTGGCTGTAAGTTACAAAGGTTCAGAACTAGGTGATGGTGGGAGATGGAAGGAATCTGTCCCATCTCTATTAAAAACAGAAGGCTCCTCTTCTGTTCCTTGTGGAAGTTCAAGCTTCTAGGAGTTACAAGTCATCTAGTAAGCTTAAGGGCATTTTTTTTTTGCTCAAGAGCAGCCCTAGTGACTTTTATTGTTACGCTAATCAGTGATAAACAGCCTAGCTGCCTATTACTTAGGAAGGTGTAGAAATGAATCCTTTTAAGAATTCTGTTTTCCCACTGTTGGAAAACGGCAATGATATTAAAAACTGAAGAGTAGCATTTCTTTTTTTTTTTTTTTTTTAAAGAAAGGCGAAGAATGGGCAAGTACTATTGCTATCCAGCATCCTGGAAGTAGGCAAGTCCTATTGCAGTCTGAACTTTGAAGAGAAAAAAGGCTACGGTTCAGAGTTTCCTAGGAGAGCCTTAAGTGCAGTTGCTAACTGGGCTTATCCGCAGCCCATCCCAGTCTACAACTGTGCTTACAAGAAAGGATGTCTTATCTCCAAACAAAATTTCCACTATGATTAAGTGGGAAATGAGTGGAAAATGTAGTTCTGTATTAAAAGGGATCATGCAAATATGCTGTGTTGAAAAAATGCTCTAGAGATTTCTATTTCTGGCTTGCTCGTGTTTGTCTAATTTCAGATGAAAAATTTACTCTGAATATCGAATTAGTGAGTAAAAAGAGCAAATTATGAGAATAAACAGTCTTGCTTTTCAGCTTCCCCCTGTCCCAGGTGTAACTTAGTGGATCATGCATTTTTGTAAGTTCATGGGTGCTTTACATTGAGTACAAACCCCCCAGCCTTTTACACAGGAAACTGAAGGGTCTCTTCAAGTAGTCTCATCTCTGTTTTCTTATATTAAGATTAAGAAATAAATGATTATATGTTCTAGGCATGGTCTAAAGCATATATAAGGTTCCTTTCAGTTCAGTTCAGTTGCTCAGTTGTGTCCGACTCTTTGCAACCCCATGAACTGCAGCTACAGGCCTCCCTGTCCATCACCAACTCCTGGAGTCCACCAAAACCCATGACCATCGAGTCGGTGATGCCATCCAGCCATCTCATCCTGTCATCCCCTTCTCCTCCTGCCCTCAATCTTTCCCAACATGAGGGTCTTTTCCAATGAGTCAACTCTTTGCATGAGGTGGCCAACATATTGGAGTTTCAGCTTCAACATCAGTCCTTCCAACGAACACCCAGGACTAATCTCCTTTAGGATGGACTGGTTGGATCTCCTTGCAGTCCAAGGGACTCTCAAGCGTCTTCTCCAACACCACAGTTCAAAAGCATCAATTCTTCAGCGCTCAGCTTTCTTTATAGTCCAATTTTCACATCCCTACATGACTACTGGGAAAACCAGAGCCTTGACTAGATGGACCTTTGTTGGCAAAGCAATGTCTCTGCTTTTCAATATGCTGTCTAGGTTGGTCATAACTTTCCTTCCAAGGAGTAAGCGTCTTTTAATTTCATGGCTGCAGTCACCATCTGCGTGATTTTAAGGATCCTTTAAGTTGTTTTTATTATTTCAAAAGCCTTTCTACTCACCTTTTACCTCAGCATTTCTATCATAATCATCGTTTTTTAAAAATGTGATTTACACATGGCACCATAATAAGTTCCGCTATGCTGCTGCTGCTACTTAGTCACTAAGTCATGCCCAGCTCTTTGTCACCCCATGGACTGTAGCCAACCAGACTCCTCAGCCCATGGGGTTTGCCAGTCAAGAACACTGGAATGGGCTGCCATTTCCTTCTCCGGGGGATCGTCCCAACCCAGGGATGGAACCCGCATCTACTGTTTGGCAGGCGAATTCTTTACCACTGAGCCACCTGGGAAGCCCTTGATAAGTTCTGTCCTCAGATAATTTTCCAGACATAGTCCTGCCTGGGAGCTATTAAGATGGACGCATACAGAACAAGCAACAGAGTGAGAAAAATTGCATATACACTGAATAAGATGTATATAAAAGTGGGAAGTAGGAAATAGGAAGTACCAATTATAATGCACCGAATGAAAGTGGAGATGACACATACCTGAAAGGACAGAGACAAGAAGTCTTTGTCAGGGATGCATGGTTAAGTGAAGGAAGAGGGCTGTTTGTGTGTGTGCTGGGGGCCAAACAGGCCTGCCAGGGAGGGGGTGGGGATTCACATTCCAGACACAGAATGTGGCTCCTCAGGCCAGGCTCAGAGAGGTGCAGCTAGTTCAGCAGACCTAATAAAAGGGCATTGGTAGAACCTGAGGTGGTGAGAAAAAAAGAAAAAGCAAGAACAAAGGATGAGAGTTTCATTTTGGCCAGTATTTCATTTAGTGAGTTTCTGTAAGAAATAATTTCATCTGATTTTAGAACTATAGAGAGAAAGGAAGGTGAGTTAAGAAAACTTCCATTTGTAATGCAAGAATTTCTCTTGCTTGTCCAGTCATTGAATCTAAGGTCTAAATATTTGAAATGGGCTTAAAATCTTGTGAAAGAAAGTTGAAAATAGTTGATTATTACAGAGATTTATGCCAATAATTAAAATCAAGTTATGGTTTCTTTCAGTAATTGTGTATCTCCCAATTATTTTCATAATTTCAGATGTTATCTCTTAGTTCAGGTGAGGACTTTTAGCTCTATAGCAGAGGAAAAATAATTCTCCCTCTATACTTCTCGATTCTTGGCTGAACTGCTGTTGTTTAGTCATTGAGTTGTGTCTGACTTTTTTGCGACCCCATGGACTGTAAGCCCACCAGGCTCCTCGGTCCCTGAGATTTCCCAGGCAAGAATACTTGAAGTGGGTTGTCATTTCCCCCTTTAGATCTTCCCAGCCCAGGGACTGAACTGGTATCTCCTGCTTTGGCAGGCGGATTCTTTACCACGTAGCCACCAGAGATGCCCTCTTGGCTGAAACATCTCCATAATAAAACACTGATTAATGGGGGAGGAGTTGGGGGGAGCAAGTTTAATAACATGTGTACTTCCTGTGTACATCAAAGCTATCCAAGAAAACTGAGTAACTCCCTGAAATGACCTAAGCTACCACCTTAAATGTCATCTTCAGCTAAAGACCAAAGAAAGATCTTGAGGTTTGGGGGAAGCTAGTTATGGGAGCTTATCAAACAACACACAGAAAACAGTAATAAATTGCATGTTTAAGTCAGTACCTGCTCCTTGTTAAGAGTTTCTCTAGATTTTATTATCCTTCCTTTCCTGGTACAGAGAGGGAGACACCCTTCCAAATGGGGATTCCCTTATAAATACAACTTCTACTTTGTTTTCAGATATTCTTTTGTGTCTACAGCTTTTCAAAAATGATCAGCTCAAAAATGTGCTTATACTAAAGAGGCATATTTTGAGGGTGGTCTATTCTGCTCCCCTTAAGTGCATTATTTCTGATATCAAGATAATAGACCAGGGAAGGGTTGACCTAAAACAAATAGACTGAAGCAAATATTTCTCTGACACGGATGGGTTTATTTGGGGGTTAACAGAGAATTAAAATTTGGGGTCTGTAACCAAGGCCAGCCACACACAGCAAGTTTGCATAGCAAGGGGAGAAGTCTTTACAGAGAGGAAATGGACATTGGGAGGGCCATGGTAAACAGAGTCCGTGGCTTTTCATTGAGTTGTTGCTGAAGTCTTTCTTCCTCTTTTTGGACTCTGCTATGATCGTGGGTCTGGGGCTAGAGAATTCCCTCTTCTGTTCTCCTGGGTCGTTTAATTAAATTTTTAAATTTTTCTTAAAGAAGGATACAGCTGGATAGTATAAACTTGGAGGTCTAGGGTTATGAGTAAACTATTTCCGTGCATAAATGAAGAATTATTTCTAAACCGTGGGTACCTTGCATGTTTGGTTTAGTTACGTATTTGTGGGTTTCAGGTTGTCTGATTCCCAGTGGGGGCAGGAAGATGAAAATGAACGGCTTTCCCTAGCTTATTTTAGGCTTGGCAACTGTTATTCCTCTAACAGATGCTACTCTAGACAAACCTAATGGAATGATCAGCCTTATTATGCCAGAGGGGATTTGGTTACCATGTTAGAATGAGAATCTAGTAACTTCCAAAATGGACATCATTATCCCAGGCATCTTCTATTTTCTATATAATACTATCATTCTTTCTGAGCACAGGAGGAAACTGTGGCCAATCTGCTCATTTTACAGTTGTAAATATGGAAGTCTTTGTGTCGTAACTTTATCCCCTTAACAGCTGTCCAAATGCTCTAAGCATTTAAAGTGACATATGGTAAAAAAAAAAAAACTCCTACTGATGGGCTTTCCTGAGCCTCTGTAGCCCGTTTGGTAATACATGTCAGTGGCCATTCAACTAAGTCCACTGAAATTGGACACTGTATAATATCAACTTAAGGTGCAACATGCTTTAAATATTTTAAAATGGAGTATTGGACAGGGTGCTCAGGGCTGGTGCACCAGGATGACCCAGAGAGATGGAATCAGGAGGGAGGTGGGAGGGGGGTTCTGGAAGGGGAACACATGTATACCATGGTGGATTCATGTCAATGTATGGCAAAACCAACATGATAATGTAAGGGGAAAAAAAAATTATCTCTAAAAAATAAATAAATAAATAAAATATCAAGGCATTAAAAAAAAGAAATAAAAATAAAATGGAGTATTGGGGATGCTCTGATTCATAAACCTAACTTTGCAATTGCAAACATTCTTATCATAAGATCTAGTCTATGATTGACAGTATCAACGGTGAGTATGAAGCCAAAGCAGAAAGTCTTTCTATCATGCACAAGGGGTCATGTATCAGTTGTACCTGTGCTTCTCATTAGTCTTCTCAAGCTACAAGCTGACCTCTAGAAATTGAGTACTTATATCCTTAAAATAACTTAGAAATTAGATCAGTTTATTAATATAGCATAGCATATAAATATTTTCCTATTGTCATATATAGGCCATGCCCTGTTTGGAGGAAAAACCATTTTGCAAAATATTTCTCTCGTGTTCATTGATTAATGGGAGAAAGAAAATCTTAAAGAAAGAGATAATCACACTCTGGAAATATAGGGAAAAGGTCAAGAAGAGAGGAAAAAGGAAGACAAGTTTAAAAAAAATAGAGGAAATTACATTACAGCAAGCAAAGGTCTGGAAGAGTTGTACTGAAAACACGTGATTCTTTGTGATTGAAAAATTGTGAAATATTTGTAAAATTTGACTATTTACATTAACAGCTCAATTTTTTCATCTAAAAAGAACCAATTCTTGGGTTTTTTAATTTTGCTACGTGGATCTGAATATGTGACCAATTGCATATACAGTCTAACCCCTCGTCTGAGAAATGATTTTGCTGTTTTGACAGGAAATGGTTAAGAATTCTAGGACATGAAAGTTCAAATTCTGACTCCTTATAAATCTAGATAGAAGGGGCACCTGTTAGGATGTTCTAGGCCAAACATGCCACGAATGTCTCTTACGTGACCAACAAAGACCTTCACGGAATTTGGGTTTAAGGCCAAGTATGGATTTGCACATGGTGATCACTCAGCATTTGCTAACATTTCACCACTATGGTAAAGGACAATTTTGCTTAGTACCTTTCATCTGATTTTAGTTGATTCAGATTCAAAGTTGTATTGTTTGGATTTTAGTGCTAGATATTAGTGCGGGAATTGTAATGACAATAAATGTTTCTTTGAACTTTGAAGATAAAAGGTAGAGGTAAAATGGAGTTGTGAGGTCTGCTTGGGAAAGCAATAATGCATTATGAGGAATTTCATGGCTTTCAAGGTTGGTGAATGGTCTGTATACTTGCAAGGTTAGTGTTGATGTTTATAGAGGAAACACATCCAGGTTTTGAAAAAACTTCTTTGCTTAACAAAAATAGAGATGCTTTATATTTCTAAATGCTATCAGTTCAGTCGCTCAGTCGTATCCCACTCTTTGCGACCCGATGAATTGCAGCATGCCAGGCTTCCCTGTACATCACCAACTCCCAGAGTCTCCCCAAACTCATGGCCATCGAGTCAGTGATGCCATCCAGCCATCTCATCCTCTGTCGTCCCCTTCTCCTCCTGCCCCGAATCCTTCCTAGCATTAGGGTCTTTTCCAATGAGTCAACTCTTCACATGAGGAGGCCAAAGAATTGGAGTTTCAGCTTCAACATCAGTCCTTCCAACGAACACCCAGGACGAATCTCCTTTAGGATGGACTGGTTGGATCTCCTTGCAATCCAAGGGACTCTCAAGAGTCTTCTCCAACACCACAATTCAAAAGCATCAATTCTTCGGCACTCAGCTTTCTTCACCGTCCAAGTCTCACATCCATACATGACTACTGGAAAAACCATAGTCTTGACTAGACGGACCCTTGTTGGCAAAGTAATGTCACTGCTTTTAAATATGCTATCTATATAACCTCAAAATATGAGGAAAGCATGACAATTATATTATTAACTCACATTTTACAGATAAGGAAAATGAAGACCAGAAAATTTACTTAAATTGTTTAAGACCACAAATAGCACAACATGATGAGGATCTAGATATTTTGAACCTAGTCCAGTGTTCTCTCTCCTTCACTGGTGTTCTAATTCTTTTGGGGTCTGACATCACTTTATAAATCTTAGAAGAATGTACAGTCTCCCCCAACAAAATGTACAAGTATACATAGGCACAAAATTTTATATCTAAATTATTTGTTGTTAACATCAGGACAGTGTAATCCATATAGCATGGAAGACTAGTGGAAAATACTGAAATAACCTAGTTTTTACAGCAGTGGAGACCTATTGGCTCCTGCTCCTGTAATCAGCTAGAAATATAAGCAAGAGTTCCACACTGCTCTTTGAATATCAAACATATCTGCCTCTAGGGATGTCCCTGGTGGTCCAGTGGCTGAGATTCTGAGCTCCCAATACACGGTTCCCTGGTTCAACCCCTGGTCAGGGAACTAGATCCCATATGCTGCAGCTAAGTGTTTGATGTCACAACTAAAAGATCTTGCATGCTACAACGAAGATCAAAGATCTTGGATGCCACAATTAAGACCTGGCACAGCCAAATAAATAAATCAATTTTTAAAGAAATGGAAAATGCCTGTCTTTAGACTGAACAGAAAGACAACCAATATTTTGTTTTTTAACCATACGTGTTATCAGTTTCTTCTTTATGTTTTATCTCATAAAGACCCAAGGTGTAGAGTGTAGGGGATGAAAACACATTTTTTTCCATCTTTTAGGTTCATTTCTTGATGTTTTGCAAATTAGGCTGACAAAAGACAGTGTAAGAAGAGGAGAACTGTGGATTATCTCTGCAGCTTGCATATATACAGGAGAAACTCAGTGATGAGTAACTCACAGGGTGGTTAGAAGGTGGGTTTATATAACATCCTAACAAAGAAAAACACATTTGTAGAGAACTGATGAGACAAAGGCAAAGGTTTTAGATTTCCAAGGGCAGCAATCTGTGGGGAGGTAAGTATACAAGGGATACTAATGGGGTAAGATGTGTTTGTTCAGGTCCATCTCAGTACTGACTTCTGGCTCCTTTGTGGCTGTAAAACTTCAGCAGGAGAGGAGACTTTGGGCGGTCCTTATTTCTCAGAAGTTTCTACTTTTAGTCAGCGAAAGGGAGGCTCCACAGAGGCTTCCTGCTGTTGGCTCTCTTGTGCCTTCAGCTTAAAATAACCCTTATCCCAAAGTGGCATATTCTGGGATGTCATATTTTGATCCTCTACAATAATCAAGAGCAGAGCTTAATTCATGGAAGCTGCACCCTAATTTATTTGATCTTCATCTCATTTTGCAATGTATACATGGCCATTTCATTAAACAGAGCTAATACATAATTTCTTAGTAGAGTTTAGTAGTTTGGGGTGCTTAGGCTTCCCATCTCATTAATAACTTCCTGCCCAAAGGGAACATCTACAAGGCTATGGTGCTACCAGATCACCCCTGCCTTAGCATATTTGGCCCTAGTCCAACCATCTTTCACTTCTTTCTTACTCTCTCATTCCCCCCACCCCACTCCATTCAATCAGATACCATATTCTACGGATTCTATTTTATTTGCTTCTATATGTTCTCTCTTTCCCACTGCTGGTGTAACAACAATTTATGCTCTCATTATTTCCTGCTTGAATTATTTCGGAAGTCTTTCAGTTGGTCTCAAGATTAATTTTTAAAATTTTTCCTAAGGCATTATTTTGACTATGTCACTCACCCACTCAAAATACCTCTATGACTTTCCCATTGTCTGTGGAATTTAACTTAGTGCATGAAGTCTTTTTCTAATCTAGCCTCTCTTTTATGTGTATGTGCTCCTCCAATCATAGTGGAGGATTTACTGTTCTTCAAGATGAGCTTTCACATTTCCATATATTCATGTCTAACTCCTTCCTTCCTGGACTTTGTTGATGATCCTGTGATTAAGAATCTGCCTGCCAATGCAGGAGACACTGGTTTGATCCCTGGTCTGGGAAGATTCCACATGCAGCAGAGCAACTAAGCCCATGTACCACAACTACTCAGCGTGGCTCTAGAGCCCAGAAGCCACAACTACTGAACCTGAGTGCTCTAGAGCCTTATCCCAAAGTGGCATATTTTGGGATATCATATTTTGATCCTCTACAATAGTCAAGAGCAGAACTTAATTCATGGAAGCTGTACCCAAATTTATTTAATCTTCATCTCATTTTGAAGTATATTCATGGTCATTTCATTAAACAGGGCTAATACATAATTTCTAAGTAGAGTTTAGTAGTTTGGGGTGCTTAGGTTTCCCATTTCATTAATAACTTCCTGCCCAAAGGGAACTTCTAGTTGTGTCTCCACAACTAGAGACACCACTGCAGTGAAAGGCAAGTGTACAACACAACTAGAGCGTAGCCCCCAGCCACCTCAATTAGAGAAAGCCCATGCACAGAAATAAAGATCCAATGGAGAAGGAAATGGCACCCCACTCCGTTATTCTTGTCAGGAAGATCCCATGGACGGAGGAGCCTGGTGGGCTGCAGTCCGTGGGGTTGTGAAGAGTCAGACACGACTGAGCGACTTCACTTTCACTTTTCACTTTCATGCATTGGAGAAGGAAATGGCAACCCACTCCAGTATTCTTGCCTGGAGAATCCCAGGGACAGAGGAGCCTGGTGGGCTGCCGTCTATGGGGTCGGTCGCACAGTCAGATATGACTGCAGTAACTTAGCAGCAGCAGTCAAAATTAAAATAAATAATTTTCAAAAAAAATTCCTTCCTTCCCATTTATACCTTCTTCCCATCTGTCCCCTCCATGACCCATTCATCATGTGGCTCGCCCCCATATTCTCATGTGACTTGTTTTACAGTGGAGTGTAAAACAGTGGCTTGTTTTGCAGTGGAATGAGAACGAGGAAGGTGGGAAGGTTAAGAGTAGTTTCCTTTTGAAGTCAGGAAATAAGATATTGATCATATCCTACAATCTCTGCACTCACCTTTCCTCTCTTGCATGAACCTTCTACCATCAGTGGTGCTTTTACAGATACTGGTTGAGCTAAATCAGTGTCCTCTTTCTAGACTTCTTAGATTCAGATTCATTGATTCTGTTTTATATTTCTTTGTTTTCAAACTGTAGATACATTTTTTCCACATTGGAATTTATTTGATGTCAGAACTGTAATTGATTACCAAAATATAGAGGGTTATAAAAACACAGACAACTGTAAACATGTTTTAATGCCTATTGCCAGATTCATTTCATACAGCTACTGACGTTTCTAGAGTGTCAGTGGTGAAACTGTACATAGTTTGTAAGCATACATTGAAAATATTTCTGGAAAAGTTCATTCAAAAAGATGCTACATAACAATATGGATTGGACCCATGAAAATCTTAAGAAACAAACTCAGTAATGCTGGTTCACTAAATCACTACTGCCTTCAGGTTTAGGCAGTATGTAAAGAGAAAGGGTCCCTGCCACACCCCAAGGAACTGACTTTGAATTAGAACAAAGTCATGTGTCTAGGAATGTTAACTAGTTCCAGTACAGTTCAACATGGGGATTTTTTGTTGTTGTTGCAAACAAAGCAGTTTTTAAGCAAACTAATTAATGCATCCGCTGGCAAACAAATCCAACAAAAGAGGCACTTAGAGGCAGTGTTCATTGAACATTGGAAGTTTGAAAGAAAAAACCTCTTGGGTCATTGTAGGCATTTACTTCTGCTAAAGAAAGATTGTTCTTTTAAGTTTATTTTTTGAGCTTTCAGTTCTGTTCCACTTAAATACCTCAAGAACCAAGACTTCTCAAATCTTCTGTGGACAATTTTGCCACTTACTATAGTCACTATTTAAAAGTTTCCTGAAAATAAACTTATTTTTCTTTTCTTTTGGGTCTGTATTCTATTTGCTCTAATTAGTAGTGTCAGTAATTTAAATATATAGATATCGTATGTCAATAATGTGTATGCTACTTTAATTATTTCATGCTTGCCTCTTACATTAACATTGTGTCTGAAAACAAAACAAAAAACTTTGTGTCTGCTAGTCCACCAGGCAACCAGGTACCTTTCCTCCTCTTGACAATGTTCTTAGAACATTTATTCACAGTAGCCCATCAGTCTACAATTTGATGTTAAAAGACAACATTTTGAGCTGGGAATGAGGGGTCCTTTGCAACCACATGAACTATACATTGTGAAATAGATTTAATAGTTCAACATTATTGTTAATGTTTAGTTCGAAGTAACTTGTATTTACTTGTACCCGTGTGAAATGACATCCAAACCAGAGAATTTACAGCAGCGCTGTTTGTAATAAGAAAAGATTGGCAGTCACCCACATATCCAACAGATGTAAAAAAGAATGACATTTAAAAAAAAAATGCAAAAACTAGTGGAGGGAAGAATGAGTAAGCTCTCTATATACAGATTAAAGGAAAATCTCCATGATCCTTTTAACTGTGTACATTTATATATTTGAAAAAGACTGATCAGAGAAGTCAAGGGAGGATTTACAGTGGAGGTGATGTTTGAGCAGGAGCACAAGAGAAGGCCAGCCGAACAAGGAAGTAGGAGCATTTTAGGCACATACGTGGTTGACTTCTACGCAACCGCCCAGACTTCTGGACCTAGATTCAATCATCCATTCCTTTGCTGTAAAAGACCATGAGGAAATGTGCGCCTGGCCTCTGTTCCAGACCACTGGTAAATACAGGGCCCCATGTATTTACCAACATTCTCAAGGAATGAACTATGAGAACTCACAACACTGGCAACCCAGGGACTAGTTCACCACATCACACTGTGCTCACAATATCTCCATTCTTCACTATCCCTTGATGCTCTCTGTTTTCTCTCTTCTCAACCCTCACTAAAACCTCCCACCCAAATTTTTCCACAGGACGCTTTACAACTCAGTATTAGCACCCCACCCCAAGTCCTTCCTTAAATGCTTCCCACCCGCTCCAGTCCTCAGGTGAGGTCGCTTCTGTCACCCGGGGAGGGGGCTCACTTTCTGTGCTCTCTTCCCTCTCCAGTTAGAAGAGGTTGGTCTTCTTCACCCTGCCCATTCTGTCCCCACATCAGACTTCTCCTAAAATCCTCCCTCCCCTGCTCAATCCAACAATCTGTGCCATCTCTTTCTGCCTCTTAATTATCACATGCTCTCAAACTTATCCACTGAAGATTTTAGCACTTGCTCCTGATTCTCTCTTCCATCCTAAATCCTGTTTTCTCATATTATTTCAAAGTTCATGGATGGCCCATTCCCCTTTCTTGCATCTCATCTCCATTAATACACAATATTCCTCATAATCCATTCATACCTATGGTCATATCCCAGACTTTCAAACGATGTTTAATTATACCAAGTCCCATCAATTATCTTTGGTTCAAGATACACCTTACATCTCTGTAGTTCTCTCCATTTTAGCTGCCATGTGCACAGTTCAAGCCACTCTCTTCTTGTCAGTGGGCTTATATTATATGGGTATATAATATATATGTATATATATATAATAAATGGATATTAAGTGGGTAAATATTAATAGGTTTCTATTTTTGCTCACCTCTAGCTTATCCACAAAGCAGAGTGATCCCATCTGCCATTGGCTTAAAAAGCTCCTCAACCCTTCCTCTTATGCTTTGAATAAAACCCAGTCTCCCACATGCTCTAGAAGGCACCACAAGTTCTGATCACTCTTACCTTTGCAGCCTCACTTCATCTTTCCAGCTTCCTTCACCCCCCCAAACTTTTCTACAGGGCTGATCCTTTTGCCTTGGAGGCCTTCCCCCTGCTCCCCATCAAGCTAGCTCCTTACCACCTTGCCAGCCTCAGACCGAATGTCACTACTTCACAGCTGATCTTATGATCCTCTCTGATTCCAAGTCCTTTAGAGCACTACTTGCCATGTACAGTTATTTATGAGTGTGATTAGGCTTCTCAGGTGTCTCAGTGGATAAAGAATCTGCCTGCAATGCAGGAGATGCAGGAGACGCAGGTGTGGAAAGATCCCCTGGGGGAGGGCATGGCGACCCATGCCAGTATTCTCACCTGGAGAATCCCATGAACAGAGTAGCCTGTCTGGCTACAGTCCATAGGATCTCAAAGAGTTGAACACAACTGAAGCAACTAAGCACGCACACACTCACGCATGAGTGTGATTATCTGTTCGGTTTTGGGATTGATCTCTAATGTACTTTCCCACTAGATCATACATTTCTTCATGACAGAGAACATATCCAGTCTTTTGCCACTGTGCAAACACATGTAGTCCAATACTTGGCCTAGGATAGGTGGTTGGTAAGTGTGGTAGACTGAATAATGAGCTCTCAGTGATGCCCATGGCTTAATCCCCTGAAACTTTTATGGTAAAGGAAATTTTGTGACTAAGTCATAGATCTTAAGATGGAGAGACCAAGGTGTGAAAAAGACAGGGGGATGAGTTGATTTTATTGGGACTTTTTTTAGGGTCCATTTCGGCCTATAAGAGGAAAAAGATGCTATACTCTTAAAGTGCTCCCTTTCCTAGCCACCTGAACTGTCTGGGGACTCTGGAATGTCCTGTCTTAGTGTCACTTGGGACCAAATCATCATTTTTTGCTTATGGGCACTCTGGATTTCTCCTTTGATTAAAGGTCCAATGAGGAGTGGTCTCTAGCTTCTTGTTCTCCCCCCGCCACTCCACCAATGAGTCTTCTGGATGCCCTTTAGGGAACTCACTGGATCCACTTGGCCCAAAACATCCAAGACACAGTCACTATCACACCCATTTCACCCTGGGCTCAGACCAGAGGATGAGGCCACCTTGTCCTCAGTCCTTGTGTAGCAGACAAGTTAATACCGACTTAACAGGATTAGACAAAACAATGGAAACAGTGACAGGTTTATTTTCTTGGGCTCAAAAATCACTGCAGATGGTGACTGCAGCCATGAAATTAAAAGACACTTGCTCCTTGGAAGAAAAGTAATGACCAACCTAGACAGCATATTAAAAAGCAGAGACATTACTTTGCTAACAAAGATGCATCTAGGCAAAGCTTTGGTTTTTCCAGTAGTCATTTATGGATGTGAGAATTGGACAGTAAAGAAAGCTGAGCACTGAAGAATTGATGCTTTTGAACTGTGGTGTTGGAGAGGACTCTAATGAGTCCCTTGCATTGCAAGCAGATCAAACCAGTAAATTCTAAAGGAAATCAATCCTGAATATTCATTGGAAGGACTGATGCTGAAGCTGAATCTCCAATACTTTGGCCACCTATGTGAAGAACCGACTCATTGGAAAAGACCCTGATGCTGGGAAAGTTCGAAGGTGGGAGGAGAAGGGGCTGACAGAGGATAAGATGGTTGGATGGCATCACCAACTTGATGGACATGAGTTTGAGCAAGCTCTAGGAGTTGGTGATGTGTCGGAAAGTCTGGCGTGCTGAGTCTGTAGGTCACAAAGAGTCAGGCATGACTGAGCAACTGAACTGAACTAACAGGATTAGAGAGAAAAGAGAGATGATAATAAAGTGATGGAGCCACCAAATGACCCAAAGCCTATCAGGAAGACAGAAATCTCTCGAGCAAGAGGTCCTAAACCTAGAAGAACCAGAAACCATTAGTGCTGAAAGAGAAACAAAGCTGAGATGTGGTCAGTGATATAACAAATAGCAAAGGAGGAAAAACATCCACCTCCTTCTTTTCATTTTCCTCAGGGTGATGACTTCGGATTTTGTAATGCATTTCTCGCTCTCTTTTTTTTTTAATAAAGTTTTTCTTTTTTATCTTTTTAATATTTATTTACTTATTTTTGATTTCACTGGGTTTTCATTGCTGCCAGCAGGCTTTCTCTAATTGCAGAGAGCAGGGGCTATTCTCTAGCTGTGGTGTGTGGGCCTTTCTTCATGGTGGCTCCTCTTGTTGCAGAACATGGGTTCTAGGCATGTGGGTTCCAGTAGGTGTGGCTGATGGGCTTTGTTGCCGCAAAGCATGTGGAATCTTCCCAGACTGAGGATCAAACCCTGCAATGGCAGGTGGATTCTTAACCACTGGACCACCAGGGAAGTCCTGTGATGCATTTCTTGAACAAACATGTGAAGAGTCCTTTCTGTGTAAGCACTGGGCACTTCTCAAAGTCTTAGAGTTTTGAGGAGGAAGAGTAGGGAGAGTCAACATACTTCATGGCACTTGTAGGGAAAGGCCAAGTAACATGATGGTTATGAAGACAGTCTGGGGCCAGACTGCTGGTGTGTGATTCTCAGCTTTGCTCTCAAGTGATCTCCAACAAGTTATTCAACTACGCCTCCGTTTTCTTGTCTATAAAGAAAATAATACTACTTACCCCACAAGGATGCTGTGAGGATTCAATAAAATAACAAATGTAAAGCCCTTCTATCTATGGTTTCCCTGGTGGCTCAGATGGTAAAGAGCCACCTGCAATGCAGGAGACTTGGGTTCCATCCCTGGGTTGGGAAGATCCCCTGGAGGAGGGCAACTAAGGTTATTCTAATTTCCTCTTGAATGCCAACAAGTAAAATATTTCAATTAGTGATGCAGTAGAAAGAAAATAAAATGAAGTGATGTTATGGTGATAGAACTGAGCGGAAGCCAGTAGTAACTTGTACTGGCTAGTCAGGGAAAGCCTCACAGAGGAGACAAACTTTGCACCAAGACCTGAGTACCATGACAAACCACGGGGCATGGAGGTGGCGTCCCATACATGGTGAGCAGCAGAGTTAGCTTACTAAATTTCCTGGAGTTTAGTGAGCCAGGGGAAGCATCATGAATACTCCTTTAAGGAGGAGTGTGGATTTTATTCAAAGTGTAGTGGATCATTTGAGCAGAAGATGATTTTTTAAAAAGTCACCGTGGGCCAAGTAATTTATTACGGTTACATTTTTTTTTTCTTACACAACTTTTTGTTTTTCCTATAGTTAATCATTGCCTTAGTATCTTCCTTTTGCTTACTTTACTATGTATTTATTATGAATTATTCTCAACTCTCCCCTAGCCTCTATAATTTTGCATAGATCAAATGTATCCATTTTTCTGTCAATTCTTTTTTTTCCTGGACTCTGTGTTTCCTGCCCCTTTTTTTGTTCTTGTTTCAGTCTGTGCTGGTTTCTCTACAGGCTAATTGTGAAACTCTTTCGAAGACCTCTACTTGGCATCCTGTATCCTCTGTGTTACGTCCCAAGATTTCTGAATCTTGTGGCTTCCTCTTTCTTAGTTTACTTCCTCATTTGTCTGGAGCGTATCCTTCGGTAGTGGCCAGTTGGACTGTGTATGAGAGACAATGTTTTGATTCCTTGCATGCCTGAAAATCCTTTTGTTCTACTATTGTGCTGGATTGATACTTGGTTGAAAACAGCTTTCTGAATTAGAAATGACTTTTGCATCCAAATTTTAAGGTAATTACAATATTATTTTCTAGTTCCCTCTGGCACCAAGGAGAAGTCAAGGGGCACTCTTATTTCAGACCCTTTTTATGTGCAACCTATTTTTGTTCTTTCCAGAAGCATTAAGGATCTCTTATTAACTTTATGATAACAGCAGTCCTTATTCATCCTAACATATTTTCTGGTCATTTATCTTTTGATAATTTCTTCTCCTCCTCTTCCTCTGTTTTACTTTCCTTAAATTCCTATCAATTTATTGTTAGACCACCTTCCTTGATTGATTCTCTAATTAAAAAATTTCTCCCCGAATGTCCAGTTTTAGGAGGGGGATATTTTATCATTGTTATCTTCCAACCTTTTCCTTGAATTTTAAAATTTTAGTCTTCATATTTCTAAGATCTTTAAAAATTCCCTAATTATTGATATAATATCATGTTGTTTCATGGATGAAATATCTTTTCTTTATTTCTGAGGAAATCAATTATATTTAAGCCATTTTTCTTCTACTCTGTATTAGCCCTCCCCTACACTTATTATTTCTGTATTTTAGGGCAGGGGCCAAGCAGGTTGCTTTTCATGTAGGAGGCTTTCCTCAAATATTTGTTGACCAGTGGCACCTCAACACCTTACGTTTAATACTTAGGGCAGTAAGAAACCTCTAGGAAGCTCTGTGTACATGCTTAGTGCCTTCTCTGGTCCATTTCAAAGTTTTACAACCAAGTGGGAGTGACTAGCTATTCCATTGGAGGACTCCCAAGTATTCTTAATTCTCGCTCTGTTTTCAGAGTCTTATATAGTTTTCTGCAGGAAGAATTATCCAATTTGCATAGGACTTCGTGCCTATGTTGGTCTTCCTTGGTGGCTCAGACAGTAAAGAATCCGCCTGCGATGCAGGAGACTCGGATTTGATCTTTGGATCAGGACGATCCCCTGGAGAAGGGAATGGCAACTCACTCCAGTATTCTTGCCTGGAGAATTACACAGACAGAGGAGACTGGTGGGCTACAGTCCTTGGGGTCGCAAAGAGTCAGACATGACTGAGCAACTAACCCTACATTCATAGGGAACTAAAAGTTCCATCATTTAGTGTGTGACTTTTCACATATTTTCCCAGAAAAGTGTTTAGATTTTTCAAGCCTGAATCTCCTATGTCCCATTTCTCCAGGGAATAAATCTCTCATTTCCTGCTAGAATTAGGAAGTAGTTACCTGGCTGTGCTGGGTGGTTGTGGAGACCCAGAGGTAAGAGTACATGAATCTTATATGGCTGAGCTCTTATATACCAGAGCCAGAGTGTGACTCTCCCTTGGGATGGATAATCTTGGCTGACTGGTGCTGCCTGTGATGGGAGAGTCAAGAAAGGGGTCTTCAGAGGATGCAGTTTACAATTCCAGTGTTTTGTGAGGCAAAGATGCCACGGGCTATGTGGACTCTTAGGAAAACAGCCATATTAGAATCACTTGGAAAGGACCTTCTTTATACCACCTGCTTAGAGGGTGCAGGAGTCAGAGCTGTGGGGGTCCTTTTAGAGGTGAGGCAGAACATGCACTGTTGCAGTAAGGAAGTGCAGGGCAGAGGTCTCCTTTGGTGATGGGGCAAGAGAAGACAGGTGTGAGAAGCATCCATAAATGCACTGTCATGCTATAAAGAGCCAGCATTTGTCCATTTGCCCTGGGGGGTGGGAGGCAGTGTCAGAGGGTAACAGTCCTAGCAAGTCTGTTCCTGTTTCCTCTTGTTCCTGGTACACATGACCCTGGGGGATGTAGAAACAGCAGCAGGGGAGTGGAGAGAAGATAGAACAGGGAAAGTGGTAAAAAAAAAGAGAAGTAAAAGGCTGCATTCCAGCTCCTGAGGTTGAGGTGGGGCCTGCTCAGAGAGAAACAGCTGTCAATGTAATGTGAAAGTTTCAGTTCAGTTCTTACTGGGTCTTTTAAATACTTGAAAACAAGGTTGAACTCATACTTAAATGTGACTGGAACACAATAGGATCAGCTTGGTCATCTCCAGATGGGGAGCTAGGTTTAAGTGAGATTGAGGGTGGTGGTGAGAGAAAAGTGAAACTGCTTGCTGATTGTACTCTCCTTGGGTTAATGCCATTCAGTAACGGTTATGCAGATTTTTATCAAAACCCCCTATTTCAGCCTCACCTTTAAAAGTCCCTGGTGCCTTTGTTCTGAGTCTTTCTGAGCTTTTCTGAGGGAAATCAGGTTTTCATTAGTGTCTCCTTTGAGCACTGTGGTTTTTAGTTCTTCCTAAATTGCAGAATTGGTAATTTCTCCACTCTTGGCCTTCTGTCTTCCAGAATGGGTTTACATCACTCAGTACTATTGCTTTGTCTCCCATTCTGTTTCCTCTGTGGACTGCACTTTAAAAAACAGCTTTGAGGAACTTCCCTTGTGGTCCAGTGGTTAAGACTCCATGCTTCCACTGCAGAGAGCGCAGGTTCAATCCCTCATTGAGGAACTAGGATTCCACATGCCACACGGCGTGGCCAAAAAAACAAAAAGTACTGTTGTCTCAGTGAGTTTCTGGAAGGACTGTGCAAAAATGGTCATATGTTGCACCATGTTTAATTGGGATCTCAAGCAAATATTTTCAGGATAAATATTAATAATAACATACTCAGTTTTTCCAGTACTGTTACATAAAGCTTGTCTATGTCTATGTAAATCACCTTGAATTCTCCTCTCACCCCTCTATCCCCCATAACTGGATTTTTAGTCATTTCCTCATCACCAAAGAGCTGAAGCTTTCTTCAATTTGTTTTAATTTTTATTACCTTTTTTCTTCTTCTTTTTTTTTTGGCTGTGCCACACAGCTTGCAGGATCTTAGTTGCCCAACCAGGGATTGAACCTAGGCCACAACAGTGAAAGCACAGAGTCCTAAACCACTGGACCATCAGGGAATTCCCTCTTCCTTTTTAATTCATATTTAATCTGTGACCTGATTCTTTAAGACTGTGAATATCTCATTCTCCAGTCACTTTTATTTGATGACTTTAGCCTCCCTTGAATGATCTAATTATATCACTCTCAGCATGGGTTAGCTAGCATTCTCTTGTAAAGGAGCTTTCCTTTTCTCTCCCTCCTCTCTCATTGTTATTTTAAATTGTTAAGAATTGCAATATTTTTTAGGTGGGGTTGAAGGTGGGAGAAGAAGGGGACAACAGAGGATGAGATGGTTGAATGGCATAGAGGATGAGATGGTTGAATGGCATAGAGGATGAGATGGTTGGGTGGCATCACTGACTCAATGGACATGAGTTTGAGTAAACTCCGCCAGTTGGTGATGGACAGAGAGGCCTGGCGTGCTGCAATCTGTGGGGTCGCCAAGAGTTGGACAAAACGTATTGACTAAATGACAACAACAATCAGTCAGGTGCTCTGTGTGGCCTGAAGACCTGGGTTCTAGTACCAGCTGCCTCTTTATAGATGTGACTTGATCAAGGCAGTCAGCCTTCCTGAGCTGCAGTTCAGTTATCTCTAAAGTGAACATGAGAACTTTACTTGGATGCTTCATGCCCTCTGTCCTCAGTCACAACCTCTCTACAATTGGTCAAGTCAAAAAGCACTAACAAAGTAAGCCTGAGATGGCTCATCTTGGAAAGATCTGCTGGCAAGGCTGGCCCTTGTCTGGTGTCTGGGAACTTGAATTTTCAGAGACTTATCACAATTCCCAGATAAGAGTGGGTCACTGTGCCCAAACTATTTGTACAAGCAATGTGTTTTCTGCCAAACATCTATTTCTTTCTAAGAGTCTAAAATTTGTTATGCTGGTAGAGGGTGCTTACATGGCCAGCCCCCAATAAAAACCTCTGGCACTGTGTCTCCGATGAGCTTCCCTGGTGGATAAATTTCACACGGGTTGTTACAATGTGTTGCTGGTGGAATGAAGTGCATCTTGTGTGACTCTGCTGGGCGAGGACTCTTAGAAGCTTGTGCCTGGTTTTCTCTGGGTTTTGTCCCCTGTGCCTTTTCGCTTTGCTGATCTGCCTTTGGTCCTTTTTCATCCTGTAATAAATCACAGCTCTGAGCACTGAGTCCTGAACATCATCCTAGCTAATTATCACACAGTTTCCAATTTTCTCATCTATAAAATGGAATTTATAATAACAATAATATCTACCTTCTAGTGTTGTTGTATGAAACATGAGTGGAATTAGGGCCTGATGTAGGATGTATCTGACAGAGGGTGGTTGTTATTGTGCAGTATGTTCATTGTTTATGTAAGGAACATCTTGTGTTTTGTGTGTGCTCATGTCTTTTTGTCAAAGTAACACTGTCACATCCACTCACGTAAATTAACTCTCAAATCTTTGGTGACTCATTTGATGAGAACAACAGGTTCACATGCCAGCTTATAAAGACACCCGCTTCTTTCACTAAAATGTATGTATGTGTGTGGGTGTGTTTCATCACCCATCAAATATGAAATAATTTGAGGGTTTTTTATGATCTGAATGTGTCTCCCCCGCCACCCTCCAAGCATTCACATGTTGAATCCTAACTCCTAAAGGTGATAGTATTAGGAAGGGTGTCCTTTGGAAGGGGATGGAACTCTCACACTTGGAGTTAGTACTTTGGAAAAGAGACAGACAGATCCCTTGCCCCTTCTGCCACATGGGACAGGACAAAAAGTCTGCATCCCCAAAGAAGGCCCTCACCAACCATGTTGGTACCATGACCTTGGACTTCCTGCCTCCAGAACTGTAAGAAAGAAATGTTTGTTATTTATTAACTGCCCAGGCTGTGTTTTGTTGCTTTGTTACAGCAGCCCAAATGAACTAAGACAATTTTTCTTTCCCATTCTTTCTTTCTTTTGATGTGCATCTGGCAATCTGTAGCATGAGCACCCGTTGTATATTCTAACAATAGAAAGTTACAGAAGTGAGGAAGGGGCATGGAATGGATTTAGAGAAGAACTTTACAGTTTATTGCGCATGTAAGTCATTCAGTCGTGTCTGACTCTCTGCGACCTCATGAACTGTACCCCACCAGGCTGCTCTGTCCATGGGATTTTTCCAGGCAGAAATACTGGAGTTGCCATTTCCTCCTCCAGGGGATCTTCCAGACCCAGAGATCGAACCTGTATCTCCATGTCTCCTGCATTGCAGGCAGATTCTTTCACCACTGAGCTACGTGGGAAGCCGCTCCCAGTTGACTAAGTTGTGACTAATGGAAACCAGGAAAACAAAATGTACTAAGGATACATCATCAATCCTCAGTCCCTCTTCAACTACAGCTGTTACAGAGTTTGTGCTTTGGTTGCCTTGAAGTGAAGGAATGCTGCTGAACGTCTCATTAAATAATCTAGAGACTTCCAAGGTGTGTGGTATCTCTTACGATCAAGAGAGCAAACCATGGAGAATGCATCCCAGCTGGAAAGTGACGGGCCTCAACACCACAAGCACCCACCCCACTGCGTGAAAGCTGATTTTCTGGAAAAACACAAATCACACTCATTAAAGACAGGATTCCAGAAAAGTATTGGCTCTTGGTTCTTTAACTCCAGATTGAAAACAGTCTCATATTGAACATCCATCCTTGAGAACTGTTGGTTAATGCTTTGTATTTAAAACATGGTAGGGGAATTCCCTGATGGTCCAGTAGTTAGGACTCCAAGCTTTCACTGCCAAAGATGTAGGTTCACTCCCTGGTCAGGAAACTAAGATCCTTCAAGCTGCATAGAGCAGCCAGGAAAAAAAAAAAAAATTGTCATGAAATAAAGAAAGAAAACATGATGGGGAAATAAAACATGATGGACTTTAGACTGAAGACTGTTTTTTCCTCCCCAGTCTGCCATCCAGTCAGTTCTCGCTCTGCAGACTCCAGAATTGCTACCATTCACTGTCTGTACCTTTTTTCTGGGTTAGGCCACAGATGGTGGGATACCCTCCCAAAAGGGCTCCGCTCGTTCAGTTCCTCCTGCTTCAACCCACTCTATACAAGGTTGGAAGGATGATATCCCATGTAACGGTATCACCTCACACCTTTCAGAAGGGCTATTATCAAAAAAGACATCAACTAACAAGAGTTGGTGAGAATGTGGAGAAAGGGAATCCTCGTGAACCGTTGGCTGGAATGCAAATCAGTGCAATGACTAGGGAAAAGATTATGGAGGCCCCTTAAAAAAATTAAAAAATAGAACTACAATATGATCCAGCAATTCTACTTCTGGATATTTATCTGAAAAAAATGAAAACACTAATTCGAAAAGATTTATATACCCCTATGTTCACTGTAGCACTCTTTACAATAGCCAAGACACAGAAGCAGCCTAAGTGTCCATCAGCAGAATGGATAAAGAAATTGTAGTATGTACAGATATATATGCAATGGAATATTATTCAGCCAAAAGAAAAAAAAAATCTTTCCATTTGCAACCACATGGATGGAACTTGAAGGCATTATGCTATGTAAAATTGAGTCAGGCAGTGAAAGACATATACTATATAATCTCACTCATATATATAGAATCTAAAAACAAAGAAAGATACAAAACCAAGCTCATAGATACAGAAAACAGATTGGTAGTTGCAGAGATGGGGTTGGCGGCTGGGCAAAATGGGTGAAGGCAATCAAAAGGTACAATGGTCCAGGTATAAAACTAACTGTGGATATAAAGTACAGCGTGATGGCTGCGGTCAACAACACCATACTGCACAGTTGAAAGTTGCTAGGAGAGCAGATCTTGAAAGTTCTCATCACAAGAGAAGAAATTCTTTTACTATGTATGGTGACAGATGTTAAGTAGACTGGATGATCATTTCACATTATATGCAAATATAGAATCATTCTGTTGTACTCTTGAAGCTAATATGTTATATGTCAATTATACTTCAATTGTAAAAATATAATAAGTATAAAATACATGTGCTCACATGTTTAAAACCATCTTTTTCTATGGCAGAAAGGAGAGTGGTATGAGAAGTGCAATTCTTCATTGTTGAGTCTATTTTTATGCAGTAGATGGGTGCATTATTGTCAAGTTACAACGTCTACTTATATTGTGTAAACTAATCCTACTCAAATGCACGCAGTAAATTGCTACTTAAAAGCCATCTGTGGTAAAATTTTGCATTGTTGAAAGCCTATAATATATCTGTTTTGTAAATTGAGACTATTATATATATAATGGACTTACTTTAGTGGGAAAAATGTATACTGTCATCGTTAGTGAGAAAGAGCTTCCATACCAGTTTTTAAAAGCAGAGAAAAAAATTAACCAGACGTTTTGAAGCAAGTTTTAATTTACTTGAGAACTGCATCAAATCCTAGCATTGAGGCATTAATGGAAAACTGGTTTTCTCTATGTTGCTCCAATAATCTGAGGGACGGCTAAAAAGCCAGTGGGGCTCTTAGTGCAATGGTAGAAGTGCCGACCTCTTTGGGAGGTCAGTTTGCCAAGAGGATTTAAGGGGCATCTGAGGTGAAACTACCACTTCTCAGCCAAACAGCAGGACTGAGTGAGGACCACAAGGTCTATTTGTAGCAAGGTGAAAGTCCTGTGGTTCCTTTCATCTCTCTAAAATTAGAAACAAGTCCAGTTTCACAGAGGCCAAATTTTCTCAAATATGAAGATTCAATATGAGTTGTCACCACAATAATTATAACCAACAGTGAGGGCTTACTGCATGCCAACACAGGCCTTACGTGAATTACCTCATTTAGTCCTCATGAAAACTCTATTTATTAGCATTTCACAAGTGGAAAAACTGAGACACAGAAAGGTTAAGCAACTAGACCACGCTTGCAGAGCCACTGAATCTGGCTGGCAAAGTTACTCCAGAGTCTTGCTTGCCTTCAGACTGCGTTATAGGGTCTCTCTATAAACTTAATACCTGTATGTTAGAAAAAAAGAAACAGTTATAATCTGTTGATAAGTTTGCAAAATGCTCTTACTTACGTATTTCCTTTTTATCTCTGTAGGGAAAGTAGCTGAGATTCAGAAATTAATGTGAGGTTTACTAGAGCCTGTTATACAGAGTGAAGTAAGTCGGGAAGAGAAAAACAACTATCATATATTAATGCATATATATGGAATCTAGAAAAATGATACTGATGAGCCTATTTGCAGGGGAAGAATAGGGACTCAGATATAGAGAACAGACTTGTGGACACACTGGGGGAGGGAGAGAGGGAGGCAAATTGAGAAAGCAGCATCGATGTGGGTATTTTACTGTCATATGTGAAATAGATGGCTAGTGAGACGTTGCTATGTAACACAGGGAGCCCAGCCTGGCAATCTGTGATGATCTAGAGGGGTGGGTTGACGGAAGGGGAGGGAGGAAGAGGGAGGGGAATCTATGTATAATTATGACTGATTTGCATGGTTGAACAGCAGAAACCACCACCAACCAAATTGTAAAGCAATTTTCCCCCAGTTAAAAATAAATTAATGTGAGGTTTAGAGATATTAGGTGATTTGCCCAAGGTTACAGATCTCCTAGATAAGGGAGCTAGAGGTTGAAACAAAATCCTATAATGAACTCGGAACTCATGACTTAGTGAGATTCAGAAAAAGTTCCAAGGGACCTTTCTATTCAGAAATGTGTGGAAGTTAGGAGATGTGGGCAAAATATCTTGTAAACAGGTAAATGTTCACAAGGTTCAATATCTCTATGACAGGAAGCTTTAACAAATAGCCTCTTTAAAATCTTTTTTAATGCCTAACACAATTGAGTTTACTTAGGTGTTTGTTTTCTACTTTTTTTCCTTCTCTCCTTATATGCATGTTTGTGTAAAACATATCAGCTTATTTGTCCATTTTTTTTTTGATTGTCACAGTAAGTTTCGTTAACATCCATTATATCATTTTTTAAATTTAAACAAAAACCTGGTGGATTTATACATTCAATCAGTTTATTCAGAAAATATTTTTTGAGGTTCACATAGTTGCCTGGCGGTGCATTAATCACTGGAAATCCAAAGGAGAGTGAAGTCACTGCCCAGACAAGACTGTGGTGAGGTGTCTTAACAGCTCTAATAAATGTAGCTTAAACTGGGGGCCCGGGAAGACTTTCCAAAACAGCACCAAAGACAATTAACTTTCAGATCCTCAGACTTTATTTATTTAAGTCTTTCCCAAGTTCTGCCTGCAGAAAAACATCTGAGGAGCAAGCAGCTTGTTAGTTCTCTTTGTCCCACCTCCTTTCTCACACCAGCCCTTCTCCCACACTACAAAAGAAAAGCTTTTCTTTCATTCACTCCAAATCACCCAGCAAACCACAAGAGCATGAAGAAGTGGACAGTTCAGATGAGATTGTGTCAATAAAGCCATTTAACCTTAAGTCATCATAAACCCACTGCAGGGCTTCACTTCTTTGTCTCATTGCTGTTTTTCACTCTGAATGGAGAATGGCGTTAGAAGCAGGAAGTTTTGGAAGACTTAACTACAAAGTGGCTAAGACTTTGCACGTTCAATGCAAGGGACGTGGGTTTGATTCCAGGTTGGGGAACTAGGTTCCTGTTGCACGTCGGGAAACAAAAAAAAAGGAGCAGGAAGTTTTGGTGTGTGTAGTGATAGTCTGAATTTGGACCATGTTTAAGATCGAGGCCGCAGAAGCAATGAAAACTTTTGTGGGCCTTGCCTCTTCCATTCCCTGACTCTGTTTAATGAATCATCTGGACTGGCGAGGAACATTGAAGAAAGTAGGCCATTGTTTTTCCAGGTGACAGATATACATCTCTGTCTTTTAATCTCTCCACATTAAAATTGGAGGATTTGAGGCTTATAAAAAGCCTGCTGTAAATGACAGATATCCAAGGCGTGCCCTTGGCCTTTTCACCTTGAAAAAACTTGACAGCCTCACGTTCCACTTGTTTGCATTTCTCTTGCATACTTGGAATGATCTCAAAGAGCAGGTGGTGATAAGTGCCTGTTGACAGTTCTGATAGGGAAAGGCACATCTTAGAGTAAAAGGGACATACCTGAAAGAAGCTAGTATTTTGTATTTTCTTGAACATATGTTACACTCACAGGAAAAGCACTTTCATTAACTTTTTCCAGGCATTCACTGTATTCCAAAATACCTAATTTTCCTTTTCTCTGTTATCTTTTGCTTAGGTCGATCATCAACCACTTCTCATTTTCTCCTATTTACATTTATATTTATTAAAAGTAGTTTATCTTAATAGGAGTATGTTGTGGATTCTACTGTAATTAGTACTTAACAATCATGACTAAAACTTAATACATCTACCTTGGTCATGGTCCAAACAAGGCCTTTTCTTTCTGCTGTTAATTTCCTCAAAGTAGATTAATTTGTGCTCTTAAAAAGGGAGCAGCTGCTTTTGGTGGAAAACAAAATGTTCTCTAAAACAATCCAGGATATAATACCTTGGATTTTAAAAAACAAACCTCATTTATTTAGGATTAATTTCTCCCTCTCAGAAGTTGATATGTGGTTCTATTTCTGTAAAATGCAAAATTATAAGCGTAATTGTTTCCAAACATGAAATGAAATTTCTTTTTTTTTTTTTTTATTATTGTTTTTGCCATACATTGTCATGATATCACCATGGGTTTACATATGCTTCCCCTCCGGGTCCCCCCTCCCTCCTCCCTCCCCCCCGGGAAATCTCGCTGCACCAGTCCCGAGCATCAATCCTGGGCTGGCGATTGATTAGACACATGACAATTAACATGCTTCAATGCCCTTCTCCCATATCATCCCACCCTTACCCTCATCCACAAAGTCCACAAGTCTATTCTATACATCTGCGTTCCTTTTGTTGTCTCCCATGTTGGGTTCTCATTACTGTCTTTCTAAATTCCATATATATGTGTTAATATACTGTATTGTTGTTTTTGCTTCTGGCTTACTTCACTCTGGATAATGGGCTCCAGTTTCGTCCATCTGAGTAGAATTGCTTCAAATGAATTTTTTTTTAATGCTGAGTAATATTCCATTGTGTATATATACCACAGCTTTCTTATCCATTCGTCAGTTGATGGGCATCTAGGTTGCTTCCATGTCCTGGCTATTGTAAACAATGCAGCGATGAACATTGGGGTGCACGTGGCTCTTTCAATTCTGGTTTCCTCGGTGTATATGCCCAGCAGTGGGATTGCCGGGTCATATGGCAGGTCTATTTGCAGCTCTTTAAGGAACCTCCACACTGTTTTCCATAGTGGCTGTACTAGTTTGCATTCCCACCAACAGTGTAAGAGGGTTCCCTTTTCTCCACATCCTCTCCAGCATTTATTGCTTGTAGACTTTTGGATGGCAGCCATTCTGACTGGTGTAAAGTGGTACCTCATTGTAGTTTTGATTTGCATTTCTCTGATAATGAGTGATGTTGAGCATCTTTTCATGTGTTTGTTAGCCATTTTTATATCTTCTTTGGAGAAATGTCTGTTAAGTTCTTTGGCCCACTTTTTAATTGGGTTGTTTATTTTTCTAGAATGGAGCTGCAGGAGTTGTTTGTAAATTTTTGAGATTAATTGTTTGTCTGTTGCTTCATTGGCTATTATTTTCTCCCATTCTGAAGGCTGTCTTTTCACCTTGCTTATAGTTTCCTTTGTTGTGCAAAAGCTTTTAATTTTAATTAGGTCCCATTTGTTTATTCGTGCTTTTATTTCCAATATTCTGGGAGGTGGGTCATGGAGTATCCCGCTTTGGATTATAGCAGAGAGTGTTTTGCCTATGTTATCCTCTAGGAGTTTTATAGTTTCTGGTCTTATGCTTAGATCTTTAATCCATTTTGAGTTTATCTTTGTGTATGGTGTTAGAAAGTGATCTAGTTTCATTCTTTTACAAGTGGCTGTCCAGTTTTCCCAGCACCACTTGTTAAAGAGGTTGTCTTTTCTCCATTGTATATTCTTGGCTCCTTTGTCAAAGATAAGGAATGAAATTTCTAATCTTTCTTCCTGGCATCTTTAGGTATCTGTTTCTCATCCACTTGTCACTCCTTTTTTAGAGTACGTCAAGGTGACCCTAGTGTAGAGACTTGCCTCGCTAGGGGTTTCTTCTGTGTATCAAGGAAAGTGAGAAGAACCAGTGATAGTGAGGGGAAGGGCGAGAAAGCAAGAACTTGAGGATATGCAGAATCAACTGAGGGGTTTGCACTCTGTCTGCAAGCCCAGTGATGTTAATTAAAGTGGGTGTGCACACCCAGAATGTGAACAGAGACTACTGGGGTGTCAGAAGCATTGATTATATTTTCTCTAACATCTAGGAAAAAGTGAAATTGTACTAATATTTAATTCACATGGATTGACATGGACACCCTCTACTCATTTCATCAGATGGTCATACTGTCACCAACTTTGAGCAGTGAGTGTCCTGAGGGAAGGGGGAGAGTCTCCTGTGTAGCCTCAAGGATTCACCCTCTTTCAGCAGAGCGGGTTGTGACTGGCAATTTATATGAGCTGAGTTAAGGGGCTTTGCTGTGTGGATCGTAACTGTGGAAAATTCTTAAAGAAATGGGAATGCCAGACCACGTTACCTGCCTCCTGAGAAATCTGTGTGCAGGTCAAGAAGCAACAGTTAGAGGTGGACATGAAACAAAGAACTGGTTCCAAATCGGGAAAGGAGTGCATCAAGGCTATTTGTTGTCACTCTGCTTAGTTAACTTATATGCAGAATACATCTGAAATGCTGGGCGGGATGAAGCACAAGCTGGAATCAAGATTGCCAGGAGAAATATTAATAACCTCAGGTATGCAGATGACACCACCCTTATGGCAGAAAGTGAAGAGGAACTGAAGAGCCTCTTGATGAAGGTGAAAGAGAAGAGTGACAAAGTTGGCTTAAAGCTCAACATTCAAAAAACGAAGACCATGGCATCTGGGCCCATCACTTAATGACAAATAAATGGGGCAAGTGGCTGACTTTATTTTCTTGGGCTCCAAAATCACTGCAGATGGTGAGTGCAGCCATGACATTAAAAGACCCTTGCTCCTTGGAAGAAAAGCCATGACCAACCTAGACAGCATGTTAAAAAGCAGAGACATTACTTTGCCAACAAAGGTCCTTCTAATCAAAGCTATGGTTCTTCCAGTAGTCATGTATGTATGTAAGAGTTGTACCATAAAGAAAGCTGAGCACCGAAGAATTGATGCTTTTGAACTGTGGTGTTGGAGAAGACTCTTGAGAGTCCCCTGGACTTCAAGGAGATCCAACTCGTCAATCCTAAAGGAAATCAGTCCTGAATATTCATTGGAAGGACTGATGTTGAAGCTGAATCTCCAATACTTTGGCCACCTGATGAGGAGAACTGACTCATTGGAAAAGACCCTGATGCTGGGAAAGATTGAGGGCAGGAGGAGAAGGGGATGACAGAGGATGAGATGGTTGGATGGCATCACCGACTTGATGGACATGAGTTTGAGCAAGCTCCAGGTATTGTTGAGGGACAGGGAAGCCTGGCGTGCTGTTGTCCATGGGGTTTCAAGGAGTCGGATGTGACTGAGCAACTGAACTGAACTGAACTGAAGGGGCTTTGCAGGCAGATTATGTCAGCCAGTGTTCATTGATGATCCCTGAGAAAGGCACAACTAGCTTGAGAAGATTTATGCAAACAGAAGAAAACAAACACAAACAAAATTCAATGCATATATCATCTAAGAGTCTACAAATAATAAATTCTGGAGAGGATGTGGAGAGAAGGGAACCCTCCTACACTGTTGATGAGAATGTATGGAGCTTCTGTAAGATACTGAAAATAGATTTACATTTGATCCAGCAACCTCATTCATGCATATATCCAAAAGAGATTTAAAAAAATAATAATTTTAAAAGATATATGCACCCCAGTGTTTATAACAGCACTATTTACAATAGCTAAGACATGGAAACAACTAAAGTGCCCATCAACAGACAATTGGTTTAAACAGATGTGGAGATATTATATTATATTATATATGTATATATATATAATGGAATGTTAGTCAAAAAAGAACAAAAGCTTGTCATTTACAGCAACATGGATGAATCTAGAGATTTTCTTACTGAATGAAGTAAGTCAGACAGAGAAAGACAAAGATTATATAGTATCACTTACATATGGAATCTAAAAAATAATGCAAATCAACTTATTTACAAAACAGAAACTGACTCACAGACATAGAAACCAAATTTATGGCTACCAAAGGGGAAAAGGAATGGGGAGGGATAAATTAGGATTGCAGGATTAACAGATACACCCTACCATATATAAAATAAACAACAAAGGTTTACTACACAGCATAGAAACTATATTCAATATCTTGAAATAATTTATAATGGAAAAGAATATGAAACTATATACCCTAAGCTAACACAATATTTTAATAAATCAACTCAGATGGTAAAAAATCTGCCTGCAGTGAGGGAGACTCAGTTTCAGTCCCTGGGTCAGGAAAATGCCCTGGAGTAGGAAATGGCAACCCACTTCAGTATGCTTGTCTGGAGAATTCCATGGACAGAGGAGCCTGGTGGGCCATAGTCTATGGGGTGACAAAGAGTCAGACACGACTGAGTGACTAACACTAACTACCATAGTTAAATTTTAAAAAATAAAATATTAGTGATATAAAAATAAGGAAATAGCAAAATCAAGACCAGTATTTTTCTAATTCTTATTACAATTTCTCCATTATCCATATTCCAAGATAGAAATATTGATGATTTAACCAGAACTAATAAACAGTGGAGCACAGAATTGTGATATCATCCAGAAGACTATTTGAAAGGGATTTCTATCAACTGTCATTATTGATTACTTAGCCCTTCTGTATATTTGGCCTTTAACCAAGGATAGTAGAAGAAAACAACCATAATTCAGAAAATATTTTAAAATGCTAATTATTTCATATTTAGCTCATCTTTTTTATCCCTATTTTTGTGTATGACATTATGTATTGTTTTCATAAAAAACTATATAAATATATGTTAGGCTTGCATGCTGTTTTGGTTAACATTGCTATATAACCAATTACCCCACAACTCTGTGGCTTAAAATAATGTTTTACCATCTCTCACAATCTGTAGATTATCTGGGCTCAGTAGAGTAAGGCTTTTTGTTTTTTTTTAACTTTTTATTTTATATTGGAGTATAGTTGATTAACAATATATTCGTTTCAGTTGTACAACAAAGTGATTCACTTATACATATACATGTATCTATTCTTTTTCAAATTCTTTTCCCATTTAGGTTGTTACATAATATTGAGTAGACTTCCCTGTGCTATACAATCCATTCTTGTTGGTTATCCATTTTAAATATAGCAGTGTGTACCTGTCAATTTCAAACTCTCTAACAGTCCTTCCACCCCATCCTTCCCCCCTAGTAAGCATAAGTTTGTTCCCTAAGTCTGTAACAGCAGAGTAGTTTGCAAAGGGCGAGTGCAGCAGTCTCAAAATGGAGTGTGGTTAGCTTTTATGGGTTGGGTAATTTCATAGGCTAATAAGTGGGAGGATTATTCCAAAGATTTTGGGGAAGGGATGGAGAGTTCCAGGAACTGGGCCACCACCCACTTTCTGGTCTTTTGACATGCCTTGAAGCTGTCGTGCCACCTCTGGGTGTGTCATTTAGCTTGCTGATTGAGGATCAAATCAAGTCAACTTGTCTGCCTTCTTGGATACATTTGATTCTAATCAGTTTATGTTGTGTCCTTGAGCTATGTTCTTCTTTCAAAAGTTGGATCCTGCCCTCTTCCCTCCTGTTTCATCCCCTGCTCAGATTTTACTCCCATATTCTTATGGGAACCTGAAGGATGATGGTCCATCTTCTGTAACTGCTTCAAGAACAGCAGAGTAGTTTTAACCTGAGGTTTTGGTTCTCTGAATGCTCAACAGGGCTGGATGTTCAAGATGATGACTCCCACGGCTGACAGCTGATGCTGGATGCTGGCTGGGAGCTGATCTAGGACTGTTGATTAGTGAGCCTATACATGGCTTCTCCCTTATTTGAGCTTCTTACAGCGTTGTGGCTGGGTACTAGGTGTGGGAGTCCCAAGCACCTTCCAAGAGGAAGATGCAGAAGTTGCCAAGCCAGTTACAGCAAATGCTTAGAATAGGAGCAGCATCTTTTTTCTATTTCTGTCTTATTCTATTGGTTAAAAACAATCACAGATTCAAAAGGGTGGGGGGAAATCTCCACTGCTCGATGGGGTTGAACAGAAGAGCATATGCATGGGAGAAAATGTGGCTAATATTTGGAAAACACAGCCTACCACACATGCTGGAATTTTTACTGATGGGTTTACAGTCATAAAACCTGGAGCCACTGGAGCAAGACAGAATTGTAGGTGAGATCACAACCTTGTGGACAAATTGACTTAATTAGCAGCTGTTTCATCTTGGAAAATTTAAGTAATGTCTCTGAATCACTGAAAATCCAGAAAGCAGAACCCATGGTGGTGTGTGGGGGAGAGGGGTGAAGAGGACCTCTTTGGAATATTAGGTGAGAAAATGTGTACCCGAAGTGTTCCAGAACCACACCAGGGTTCACTGGCCATGTATGGTAAAGTCAGTCTACTAACACCAGATTGTGGTGAAGGAAAGTTCAATATTTATTGCAGGGCACCAAGCAAGGAGTCCAGGACAGCTAGTGCTCAAAGCACCCAAGCTCCCTGGTGGGTTTCAGCAAAGTATTTTTAAAGTGCAGGTGAGGGAGGGATGTCCAAGGCTATGTGATCAGCTGGTGCACAATAATGATGGATTAATAGTGAAGTAATAGGGGTTCACAGCATTAATCTTTAGGAACTGAAGAACTTTAGGTCTGAAAACTACATGCTAATGATTGTCAATTATTAACTTCTCCCATTTGGTGGTGGTTTTAGCCTCTGTAAAACAACTTGACATATGCGTTAGATACGATTATCTAGGTACTTCAGAGAGGAGCTAAAGCAGAGAATATGGGTGAGGGGTCTCTCTCAGGAAGGCCCCAGCAGGTCTTCACTGGGTTACAAAGCACCCAGAACATAGTAACTGGCTCAACCTGTAGCACATATCATTGTGGTTTTGAACTGGGGAGTGACTGGCTTAGAAAACGCTTTTCAGAGCAAGCACTTTGATGACAGCATGGCAGGTGTAGGAAAGCAGGGAGGAGATGGGAGGTCAAGAATGGAGAGGGTTGGGGGGATCTCTTGTGAGACTGTGGCCAGAAGAGAGGGGCAGCGATGCAGGAGAGAAGCTGGGGGAGAAGAGTAATATGCAACCCAATGAAGAGCAGCCTATTTAAATGGCTATTTAAATGAAATGCAAATGAGTGAAAATTAAGCAAAATTAAAACTTCAGTTTCTTAGGCACACTAACCACATTTCAACTGTTCAATATCCACCATGACTTGGTGCAGAGACAGAACGTTTCCATCATCATATTGGAAAGTGTTGATCCAATCCCATAACAGTCATAACATGTTGAAAGCCCATAGGATGGCTGGTTAAGAGAAGAGATGAAATAGTGGAAGAGAAGAGAGGTAAAGGAAGGAGAAAGATTTAAAACAGTTTTATGGAGAAAGAAGCCTAGATCTAGCGATAGAGTAGCCCTGCTATGTTTGTAAACTTTAGTAGTTAAAATTTCAAAATATATTAAAGATATGCTTTTAAAAAATTTGAGAGCTGCAATTCAACAGATAGTTAAGTCTCATTTGTGTGCCTGGCATTGGTTGAGGGGAGATTGCTACGCAAACAAAATAGACACACTTTCCCATCATCAAAAGTAGAGTAACTTTAATCAAATAATTAAAATAAAGCATGGCAGTTATTTTGTCGTGGGAAGAATTCTGTAGAAATAAATAGCAGAGGGGCCCATGTAGCCTAGACAGGGCTCAAGGATCTTTCCCCAAGGAAGTGCTATTAAGTAATCTGAGAAAGAAAATGTTTCAGGAAAGAGAGTGGGGTTTGAGAGGATGGTCACTCCCCAGGTCACATCTGAGTGCCTCAGACGGCTGCCAAGTCTGAGTTCTTGGCTTCACACAGGAAAGAACTCAAGAGTGAGCCATAGTAAAGCGAAAGAAGGCTTATACAGGGAAGAAACACACTCTATAGACAGAGTGTGGGCCATCTCAGAAGGCTAGAGAGGTGCCAGGGTATAGGGTTATCAGGTTTTATAGGGGTGGGTAACTTCATTTTGTTGGGCTCCAAAATCACTGTGCATGGGGACTGCAGCCTTGAAATTAAAAGACACTTGCTCCTTGGAAGGAAAACTATGGCAAAGCTAGACAGCATATTAAAAAGCAGAAACATCACTTTGCTGACAATGGTCTGTATAGTCAAAGCCATGGTTTTTCCAGTAGTCATGTATCAATGTGAGAGTTGGACCATAAAGAAATCTGAGCACAGAAGAATTGATGATTTTGAACTGTGGTGCTGAAGAAGACTCTTGAGCATCCCTTGGGGACCAAGGAGATCAAACCAGTCAATCCTAAAGAAAATCAGTCCTGAATATTCATTGGAAGGACTGATGCTAAAGCTCCAATGCTTTGGTCACCTGATGCAAAGAGCCCACTCACTGGAAAAGGATCCTGATGCTGGGAAAGATTGAGGGCAGGAGGAGAAGGGGAACACAGAGGATGAGATGGTTGGATCACATCATCCACTCAATGGACATGAGTTTGAGCAAACTCTAGGAGATAGTGAAGAATGGGGACTCCGGTGAGCAACAGTCTGTGGGGTCACAAAGCGTTGGACACAACTTAGGAACTGAACAACAATAAAAATTTCATAGGCTAATGAGTCGGAGGAGTAATTCCAGCTTTTTTAGGGAAGGGGTGGAGATTTCTAGGAATGGGACCACCATCCACTTTTGATGTCTATGGTCATGGAACCTGTGGGTGTGTCATTTAGCATACTGATGTGTTTCAATGACCCAGATAACCATGATGGTGTGATCACTCACCTCGAGCCAGACACCCTCAAACGCAAAGTCAAGTGGGCCTTAGGAAGCATCACTACGAATAAAGCTAGTGGAGGTGATGGAATTCCAGTTGAGCTATTTCAAATCCTAAAAGATGATGCTGTTAAAGTGCTGAACTAAATATGCCAGCAAATTTGGAAAACTCAGCAGTGACCACAGGACTGGAAAAGGTCAGTTTTCATTCCAATCCCAAAGTAGGGCAATGCCAAAGAATGTTCAAAGTATGGCTCTCATCTCACAGACTAGTAAAGTAATGCTCAAAATTCTCCAAGCCAGGCTTCAACAGTACGTGAACTGTGAACTTCCAGATGTTCAAGCTGGATTTAAGAAAAGGCAGAGGAACCAGAGATCAAATTGCCAACATCTGCTGGTGGTAGTGGTTTAGTTGCTAAGTCATGTCAGACTCTTACGACTCCATCGACTGTAGCCTGCCAGGCTCCTCTGTCCATGGGCTTCTCCAGGCAAGAATACTGGAGTGGGTTGCCATTTCCTTCTCCAGGGGATCTTTCTGACCCAGAAATTGAACCTGGGTCTCCTGCACTGCAGGCAGATTCTTACCAACTGAGCTGTGAGGGAAGTCCATCACCCATTAGATCACTGAAAAAGCAAGAGAGTTCCAGAAAAACATCTACTTCTGCTTTATTGAGTACGCCAAAGTCTTTCACCATGTGGAGCTTAGTTGCTCTGAGGCATGTGGTATCTTCTCTGATCAGGGGCTGAATCATTATCTATCTCCTGCATTGGTAGGAGAAGTCTTTCCCGCTGAGCCACCAGGGAAGCCCACCTTCTTTTGCAAGCTCGATGTTCCTTCCCTTTTTAGAGATGTCCTTTCTGCCTGGAACTCACTTTCATCCTCGACGTTCTTCGTCCTTTCTTCCTGTTGTAAGTCAGTTACATTTCATCATTAGAGGCTCTTAACACAGGTAGCACTAGCCACATATGCAATTTCACATTTGCAGGTATAAGTTAACACTTTTCAACACAAGTAACATTTTTCTATTTGGCTGGAGACAATGCTAGATAACAGGATGGAGGTGTGCTCACACTGCATCTCCAGCACTTAGCCCAGTGCAGGCACAAATGTTACACACTTAATGAATATTTTTGACTTTTGATTGTAAGCACATTACTGCTCACAAGAGAGGTGGACTGAAAAAATAGTATTTAGGAGTCATCAGCATACAGGTGGAGCCTATAAAAATGCTCATGAAGCAAAACCATTGGGTTGAGCAAAATGAAGGCTACTAGGAACCTTGCTTAGATGGAATAATTGAACAGAAGTCAAATTATAGTCACTTGAAAGGGAAGGAAGTAGCATTTAATGCAGATGGTGCTTTCCCATCAGTCTGGCTCTGAAGGGGAGGAAAGAGGAAAGGTCAGGGAGGCACTGTAGTAATTCTTTAACAACATCATTCTTGTATGATACAAGCTTTCTTGGCTGAATAGGGAGGATTTACAGGTCACTTAAAGGTCACTTATAGGTCATTCCTTAAAACGGCAAGGAAATTGGAGCTGTTTAGTATCTACCTATAAACAATAACAGGCTTTGAATGAAGTTGCTCAGTCGTGTCCAACTCTTTGTGACCCTATGGACTGTAGCCTGCCAGGCTCCTCTGTCCATGGGATTTTCCAGGTAAAGATACTGGAGTGGGTTGCCATTTCCTTCTCCAGGGAATCCTCCCCATCTCTGGAACCAGGACTAGAATCCCGGTCTCCTGTGGTTCCTGCAGTGAAAGGCAAGTTCTTTACTGCTCAGCCACCTGGGCATCCCCATACACATTTAAACCAGACTTTTGAATGCAAATAAGTTGTTTGTAACTCTTCGACTAAGCATTTCTTATTTTTATGCTTGAGGCAGGAGTATACGCTTGAGGCAGGAGTATACGTAATTTGTGTTTTCTTTCAATAGTTCAACAGCATCCTTGAGTATACTTAATCTTTATTTTATTTTAATTGTTCAAAAGTATACTTGAGCATACTTAATCTGTATTTTCTTTCAATTGTTCAATTTTACATCTGTTTAACAAGAGACTCTGGTTGCCAGTGACATGTGACCTGTTAGGGCTCCACCCCAGCATTAGAGGATTTTCTATGTCTAGTACTAAGGGGAGAGAGGAAGGGAGAAGTGTATGCCATTTCTGGGCCCTAAGATTAGAGCTATATTGACTTCAGGGCTGTATAAAATCAATTCTAAAACCAGACTGGGTTTAACCACCCTCCCCACTTTCTAAGATCAAAACAGTGCAAGCCATCACTTCCTATTCCTTTAAAAGCCCAGAAAGGCTCATAATTTAGTCTGACATTGCTCCAGGAGCACACATAGCCATTACATTCTTCCTTTTCCTTTTCCGATGTCACTTTACCAGCTCTGTTTCTAAATGTTGCTATCACAGGCCTGTATCAAAAAACTGACAAAGCCGCTTGGTTAGGAGCTCGTGGTCTACTTTGCCTGAAACCCATGGATGGGGGTGGAGGGGTGGTAAGTGAGTCTAAGCGGCCTTGAGGTCTTTGTACAGAAAAAGGTCTTAGGGGCTGTGAGCCTAGCAGCCCCTTAACACCCCAAGTTTGCAACTCCGACTTGGTTGGTGGTGAAAAGAAATCTAAAGCCTGGATTCACGTTCTCCTTCAGTTTGCGCGTTGGGGGTCAGTGGCAGATAACCGCCAGGCACAACTGGCAATCCCAGTTGTAAGCTCTCCGAGGAGGGGCGGAGGGAAGCAAAAACTGCCTTTTGTGGGTTTGTCAAAGGAAAATCTGTCCTAAAGGAAAATTTATTTCCCAGAGGTGGCTTCCCCCGGGCAGAGGGGCGTTTCCAGGCCCACCGTGGCGTTGTTTGGTAAATAAGGATGCTTGCTCAGTGCCGGCTCCCGGAAAGGCGCTCCTGCACTCTCGTGCCCTGGGGGCTGCAACTAGGGCTTTGAGCTTCCCGTCTGGAGGATCAGGCAGTTTCTCCCCCAGGGAAGATGGAGGGGCTGCGCCGTTCCCTGCGCCTGGTGGCCGGGGCACCCGGGCGGTGGCGGCCTTTTCCGCGCGGTGCGTGCACTGGGGCTTGGCCGCTCCGCCTGCTTTCTCGTGGAGCCGGGCGCAGCGTGTCGCCGCGGCTCTCCGCTCCCGCGCGTCCCGGGAGGCTCCCCATGGCCAGCCCGCCCACCGCCGTCGCGGCCCTCGCCCCTCAGGTACCCAGACCACAGGCTTTCGCGGGGGTGGGAGTAGGAATAGGGGTGGGGCAGGTTGGACCCCAGGCTCTCGGAAGTCCACGGGCCTGGCCCCGCGCGCAGCTGCTCTTTCCCGCACCATCCTGCCTAGCTTTGGACCACCATTCTGTCTCCATCCGGGAGTCCCCTCTTTTCCCCATCCCTACCCCAAATCTAGAGTCCCAGTCTGCGAACGCCCCGGAGAGGCCCCCGCCAGCCAGATCTAAAGTCCCGCCGGTGACCTCCTCCGGAGCGAGGCGCGGACAGTCACCGGGAACGTGAGGGTCGCCATGGAATCCGCTTTGGTGGAAGAGGTGGGGGCGGGGTAGGGGAAGCAGAGGGGACGGGATTTCTGGGCTTCCAGAACTGACAGCCACATCATGCATGCCTTCGCCACTCCAAAATATTTTGCCAGTAGCCTTTTGCCTCCCTGAATCCTTTTCATCCTCTCTCCCCTAGTGATGTAGCAGATTAGTTTTTTTTTTTTTGAAGGTCAGTACCTTTTCCTGTTCGACCTGTTTCCATTGCGCCTTCAAGTGTTTTTAAAATGTTACTCCCTCATTCCATGAGTTCTGTCCTTAACGGGTGTCCTTGCGCCTGCATTGGAGGACCCTACCCGTGGAGAAAATGGTTCACTCTGGTCCCCATCGCTTTTCCAGGCTTGCTATTGTGCGCCCGTGATTGACAAGACCACGAGGCTGAGTGCGCCCAGGACATTTCTCTGTTAATGGCTTTAAGCCCTAATCTAGACTATTTCCTCGGATAAAAGAGAGACAATTACTTTCTTGTTCTTTGCTGGTGAACCCTGGCGCTGCAGGGCGAACCTGGAATTTAACCAGTCTGCTCGAAGTCAGCGGTGGAGGACAAAAACCGCCGCGACCTCCGACAGGGCAGAAAGAGGACAGCTCTCTCAGAACGCTCTCCTTTGGGGCTGGTGCCTGGGTGTTTGATCCTCCTTTTCCTGTTTGCTTGGGGACCAGACCCGAGCGCAGCGAAGGTTGTGATGGTGAGTGATATTGATTACCCCAGACCCCAGTGAGACACCTAGTTTTACTTAATGGATTTAATTCTTCTTTAAGGACTGCAATAATGGATGCTCCGCAGAAGGTACCAGAGAAGGCGGACCCAAAGAGGCGGTGGAGACTTTCAAGGTAAGTTACTTGCCAGAGGCTAAGTGAAACAGCAGTTCAGTTGAATACAGCCATTTCTTGTTGAGATTTGGGGCAGTTTTCTCTGCGGAGGTTTATACAATAATTTGAATAAGCTTCATGCATTTTAAATTCCACTCTTCTGGGGAAAAAGTCGTGTGGGGAGCAGGGTAGGACAGTTGTATAAAATTACCTGGCAGTTAATTGCTTATTTCATGAATTATAAAATTTTCTAGGAAAATAACCAGTTTGTGACTTTCAGGTTTATCTGATTATATAATACTTTTAACTCTTCACCCTGTGTGTGGAAAAAGCTAAACTCATTTGTTTCCTCTTTAAGCAGCAGCTAACATTTTACAGTAAAAAAAAAAAAAAAGGTTGTATTGCCTTCATTTCTCTCTAAATTCTGGGGTTTATATATTAAATAACCTTAGTGAGAAGCAAGAGAGAAAGAATCTCGTAAAGTATTTTAAAAATCATAAGAACATAAATGTAAGGTTTATTATCATTTTATCCCTAATTCATTATCTCCACCTACTCGCGACTCCTCCAGGCCATGGAGATTTTTTCCTCTGTGGCTTTTCTTTTTTCCTCCTTTTGCTCTTCTGCTGCCTGTTTCAGTCACTGTCAATTGTCATCCATAGCACAGAATGTCCTAATGATCTCACATCCTGGCAGGGTTCAGAGATGGATGAGACTTGCTCATCAATTTCACACATACCCAGCTCTTACTATGTGCCAGGGACTGTGCTAGGCATTAGAAGTCGCAAAGATCGATTTAATGTAAGATCTCTACTCAGGATTTTTTTAAAAATCAAAATATGATATAGTAATTTCCTTACTAAAATGTTTGTGAGTTTATTTGTTTGTATTATTTTTTGTCCTTTAAAGATAGTGTCCTCTCTCTAACCCAACAGTTGATATCATCTGCTAGTCTATGAAAACTAAGTTCTAATACATTTTAGGGACTTAGATGTTCAGATATGGATCCTTGAAAGAATGAAATAAAAATGATTCCTACTTGATAATGTCTAAGGGTCATCTTATATAGTAAATTCCTCACAGGCTATAGATAAATGAAAAATTTTCCCAAAAGGCTTTTATACTTTAATACATAGAAGAATTGTTTGCAAAGTGAAGGCTTAATTCATCATGTAAATAATCTTCTCTTCGTTAATTTAAATTTCTATACTTAAGATTTTAGTTAAGGGGCATGTATTGATATTTTCCAGGCCAGAATTCTGGAGTGGGTAGCCTTTCTCTTCTCCAGGGGATCTTCCCAACCCAGGAATCCAGCCAGGGTCTCCTGCATTGCAGACAGATTCTTTACCAACTGAGCTATCAGGGAAGTCCATTGATATTCTATCCTTATGTATTTCCATATCAAAACGTCAGTGGTAATGGTGGTTGGATTCACAGTGCAATGTGATGAGGCAAATGAAAAAAGAAACTGGTAATTTGTGGAGGGAAAGAAAAGGTGGATTTTACAGGACCATGTTGGCTTTGGACTTTTTCTGTCTCCTTTTTCATCACCTCATTTATAACTTTAAATTGGCTTTTGATCGCTCTTGGGTAGTTTTCATATTTTATCCCTTCTCCCATTTTGATACAGTCATTTTATTTTTTTTAAAACTTTTTATTTTATATTGGAGAATAACCGATTAACAATGCTGTGATAGTTTCAGATGGACTGCAAAGGGACTCATTCATACATATACATATTGATATAGTAATTTTAAAGTAAGGAAACCATTTTCAGAGAGTCCGGTAATGAGGTGCCTTATTACTGGGAAATCCTAGGGAATCTTTCTGTGGACTCCAGGGTTATCTTCGTTTCAAGGGGGTCAACTGTTTCTTCCCCTTCCCTCTGCTTCCACAGCCCAAATTTTCTCCACAGTCCTGACTCTCGCATCCGTACAACTTCCTTATTAGGTTTTTAAAAAGTGTCTCTAAATGATAACGAATGTAGCACCCATGGCTTTCCAAGTAGAGCAAGATAGATGCACTTTTTTAAATTTATGCAATTTCTAAGGGCTTCCCAGGTGGGAATAATCAGACAGTGCTTTCTAAGACAGTGATAAATAATCTGTCTGCCAATGCAGAAAACGCAAAAGACATAGGTTTGATACCTGGTTCGGGAAGATCTCCTGGAGGAGGAAATGGCAACACACTCCAATATTCTTGCTTGGAAAGTCCTGACAGTTGTAATCCAGAGATAGCCTTTGAAAGTTTAAGTGCCAACTCAAGAGAAGTACTGATGGCAACTGGATGTTGCTTGAGTTCAGAGCTAATAATAGCCCTCAGGGGCTCTTAACCTAGTTGCACCAGCCTGGTGCATGTTTCCCTATCTCAGAGCAAATGGTTCCCCAACCACACGTTTTGCGTCAAGAAATTGTTGTTTTTTAATATGCCCTATTTTTGGCATATTTCATGTCCTTTCAGTCCAGTCATTGTGGCCTTCCAGATTTTTCCACAAGCATATAGTATGAGACATCCTGACTTTGAAATCACTGGAGAACATTGGAGCATTAGGAGGAGACAGAGACAGAGGAATCATGAAGGAGAAAATAACATGTTACAAATATTGTTATTTTATCCATCTTTAGAAAGGAACTGTTGCAGAAAGGAGGACCCCTTCTAGGGCCCAAAACTGGGCTCTTGTCTGACATTTGGAAATAAATTGTCTGAGGAGACACATGTGCTGACAAAGCAAGTGAATTTATTGGGAAAGGGTGCCCGGGCGGAGAGCAGCAGGGTAAGGGAACCCAGGAGAACAGCTCTGTCACGTAGCTTGCAGTCTCGGGTTTTGTGGTGATGGGATTAGTTTCTGGGTTGTCCTTAGCCAATCATTCTGACTCAGAGTCCTTCCTGGTGGTGCACGCCTTGGTCAGCCATGATGGATGCCAGAGAGAAGGATTCTGGGAGGTGGATGGACAGGTGGTGTCTCCTTTTGACCTTTCCCAAACTCTTCTGGTTGGTGGAGGCTTATTAGTTCCCTGTTCCTTACCCAGGACCTCCTGTCATAAAACAAGCTCATGCAAATGGTTACTATGGTGCCTGGTCAGGGTGGGTGATTTCAATCAGTGTGCTTCCCCTAACAGAACTATAGGCAAAAGTTTTTATCAGTGCATAAAAATTGTGCATAAAATTTGTTTCTTTTACATGAGTGCTCTTTTCCTCTTTGAACTGTACTTCACATCTGCCAGTCACACACCTGCATATTGCTTGCTTACTTTTGAATTTCATTCAACTGTATCACCTCATTGTTTAGATTTAGTTTTCTTAGGTAATTTCTTTTTGCATTCAGGTTAGCAGCTGTTATTTTTAGATTCCAGAATTGCAGGAATTTTTGTCAATAAAGGAAAATTGGAGTTCTTGATGAAATTCTGAAGGTACCTATTAGTGTTTTATTTTACAAAGCTGCACGTAGGAGCAATCCTCATGTACAAATCAGAAAGTTAAAGGGTTGCAATTCATTTCATTAACAAATTACATGTCTTACAAGAAGATGTAGTAGTTTACTGAAAGGAAACTAATACCTAGCAATATAATCATTTATTTTTGATTTCTAGCAACTTAACTAGTATTAGCAAATTATTACAGTAGCACGAGTTGAACTTAAAAACATAAAAAAGGCTTTGCCATTAAGAGTGAGTCCCACCCGTTATGGGTGGTCTTAGAAGTATTTTGAAGAGAGGATTCAGAAAAGTATATGCTAGGCCCAGATTATTATTCAAGTTGACTCTATAAGGGTTGGAAATCATGACAACAAAAAGGTCTTTTATGATTTATAGTAAGTACAGGTTTTTGTTTTCAGTTTTGTTTTTACTATAGCAGTGTATTATGTTGAGATATCCAAAACCGTGACGATCAATCCAGGTTTAGTGAGGTTTAGAACGGAATTAGTCAAACATATTTGATATGATACTGTGCTAAATGAGAGGCTAACATGATCAAGAGAAATGACTCTTTCCCAATTGTTTAAATCAATCCAAGAGACTTTATAGAGGAAACCAAGCACTTGGGAGAGTGAGCTGTCTATATCAAAGGGTTGCATGAGAAATGGGTAGGGCAAGCGACTGGTGGTTGGAAAGCTGAGGACACCCCAGACCGCTGGGTTGGGTAGGGGTTCTAGTTTCCACACTTACTGCTTGAGGAAGAAGGGAGGGAGTTGAGATAAACTGGAGGTGCCTTATGTTCAAGTTTACATGTGGAAGAAATAATGGAAAAAAAGAGGTGAGAGTAGGAAGGCATCTGTAGCTGAGTTTTAGTCCTTCTATCTGTTTGCATGTTAGACAAAGGCATATAAACAAGAATTCCTAAGTGCTGAGGCACTGGGCTAATGTGTACACCTAATACAGCCCTAGGCCGTGCTCAGTTGCTAAGTTGTTTATGACTCTTTTGCAACCCCGTGGACTGTAGCCTGCCAGGCTCCTCTATCCATGAGATTCTCCAGGCAAGAATACTGGAGTGGGTTGCCATGCCCTCCACTTGGGGATCTTTCTGAGCCAGGGATTGAACCTGTGTCTCATGCATCTCTTTGTCTCCTGCATTGGCAATGGATTCCACTGAGCCACCTGGGAAGCCTCATATACAGCCCCAGACATATTTCTTAACAAAACTCTGGTTTTGTTTGCAGTTCTCTGACCAACCCTGAATGACAAACCTGCATTTCAACTTCCCCTGCAGCTAAAGATATCAGTGTGATACATTTCTAACCATAAGGGAATTTCTGAGAAAATTTTGCTTTTGCAATCAAAGGGTACAGATTTGTTTGTTATTGTCCTGTTCCTCCCCTTTCTTTGGACTTTGATTAGATCCTTGGGCTTCCCAGGTGACACTAGTGGTAAAAAATATGCCTGCCAATGCAGGAGATGCGGGTCCAATCCCTGGGTTGGAAAGGTCTCCTGGAGGAAGGGATGACAACCCACTCCAGGATTCTTGCCTGGAGAATTCCATGGACAGAGAAGCCTGGTAGGCTACGGTCCATGGGGCTGTAAAGAGTCAGACACGACTGAAGCAACTTAGCATGCACACAATAAATTTGCTAGCAGAGGTCATCTCTGGAAAGTGTAAATGTGATTGCCAGGTAAAGGTTAGAGATTTTTACTTTTCATTTTTCTTTCCTCCTTTTAGTAGAATTTTTTTTAATAAATTAAAGATTGAGAAGTCAGGAAGCAGAAACTAAAATAAATATCAGACATAGGTACGCAATTTTGAAGTAAATGTTATGTGTTCCATTTTGGACATATTCACTATGAGATGACCAAGTTCATATGATTGTGAGAGAGTACGTGGCTTTCAGTAAGAATTCACAGATCCGTGAGATCTGAATCTCTGTTGCTGGTTCTCAGCCCTTCCCGTGCACTAGCCTCTCCTGGAGAGTACTAAACTGAAGAGTTTAAACTGAAACTGATGCGGAGCCCCACTCTTTTGAGTCTCTTTTTCACTGATCTTAGGGTAGGGCATGGGCATTGATATTTTTCTTAAAAAAAAGAAATCCTCCCGGGCTAATCAGTTCAGTAGCCAATGCTGGGAACCATTGCTGTTTAAGTTGAAGAAATTTTCAGGAGAAATGGTATGGTATGTTTGTCAGCCCTGACTGCAGTTAGAATCCACTTGGATAACTTAAACAAACAAGCACAGTCCTGCTCCATCGATCTGGGATTTTAGAACGGTGTCCAGCTTTGTGTTTTTAAAAACTTTAACAATTGAGTCCAACATTTTTTCAGGATTAAGAATCTCTGATGTCAAGGGGGATGTGTAGAGGCTCAAAGAAAAAGCTCAACATCACCCAGATTCTCTTATTTTACCAGTGAAACTCTCCTCCTCCTTTCAACTTTGCTCCTTGATGTTTCATAAAAACAGAAGGAAATTAAAACATGGTAGCCATGCCTTAATGGCGCCTTCAAATTACCAGGAATGGAGAGATAAACTTGGGTTACCTCAACTGCCAGCAATGTCTGTGGTAAAGGTCCTGGGGAAATAAGAGAGATGGGCAACCTTGTTTGCATAGAGGCAGAGTACATGGAGAACTGAAATGTCAGTCAGTAAATGATGGGGTGGGCTTCCCAGGTGTGCTAGTGATAAAGAACCTGCCTGCCAGTGCAGGAGACTCTAGAGACATGGTTCGATCTTTGAGGAAGATCCGCTGGAGGAGGGCATGACAACTCACTCCAGAATCCTTGTCTGGAGAATCCCATGGACAGAGGAGCCTGGCGGGCTACAGTCCGTAGGGTCACTAAGAGTCAGACATGACTGGTGTGACTTAGCATACACATGCACACACACACACACACAAGGGGGTAATTGGTTCTCTTGGCCCCTCCCTTTCCCGAGTCCAGCAGTCACAGTGCCTCTAAGATTTTCCTGTCAATTCACTTTTCCTGCCTCCCTGTCACACTGACCCTTTGCTGTTTCCTGTACCTACCAAGTGTGTTCCCACCTCAGGGCCTTTGCACTTGTTTCCTCTCCCTGAAATACTTTGCCCCTTAATCTCTACTTGATCTACTGTCTTCATTCAAGTCTCTGCTCAAATGTCACCTCATCTGGGATGCCTTCCCTAACCCTTCCATCTAAAATGGCATTCTCTTTCCCACTCTATAAACTTTCATTTTTTTTCATAGCGCTGATCACTTCTTGATATCTATTTAGCCCCTTATTCTTTTTTGCTTGCTTTGTGATTGTGGTGGTTGATTTTATTTTTTTTTCTTTATAATTCTTCAGTCTTTTTCAAATATTTGACAAGTAACAGATGTTGCATTTATAATGAGAAAAAAAGTGCCGTTTGTGAAGGAATTTTTAAAAAACAGTTGAAAAACTCCACAAGGTAATTATGCCAGCTCTGAATTTTCCAGGTATTTGTTATCTATAATCATAATATACCTGCCTTCTGTTTTTTATGTTAAAAATCTTTTTTTTAATTTAATTTTTTTAATACCAAAAACATTTTGTGTTTGAGTATAGCTAATTAACAATACTGTGATAGTTTCAGGTGAACAGCAGGACTCAGCCATACATATACATGTATCCATTCTCCCCTAAGCTCCTTCCTATCAAGGCTGGCACATCCCCCTGGCCCAAACCACTTACTTTTTATACTGTTTTTCCCCTCACTAAAAGAAGAGGACTTGTTTCATTCCTTGAGTTTCTTTGTGCCTGGCACAATACAGGTACATAGTAGCTCAAAAATTGTTAGGTTAATTTGGTACTGAATTGGTTGAACCCCTAGAACCCTACTCTGAGCTAAGACCCCTGTGTCTGCCAGAGAGCTTCTTTTTCTGGTCAAATTTGTGCAGCCAATAACAAAACTGAAGCTGAGATTGGAACAGCACAAGCTTTATTCAGTGGTGAAGTGGGATCCCTCACAAATCAACTTTTCAACCCCAGACCAGCAAAGACACCAGATGTTTAAGAGGACTGACGTATAAGGGAGGAAACTGGAAAGAGAGGGAATTATAATATCCATGAGTTATCTGAGGACAGGAGTGTGGTTTGGACCCGGAACTGATGCACCTCTGCTTTTCAGTTCCTCCATGTGGCTCTTCCCGCTGTTGCCATGGCAGCTGGCAGCTGTCATGGAGCTGGTGGGTGGATCATTTAGCTAATGAATTACAGTGAGTGTACAGTGAGGCCCAAGGTCTAGTGGAAGTCACATCTTCTGCCGTCTTGGCCCTAGTTAGTTCTAACCAGTTCTGCCTTTTTTCCTCTTTGTAGCTTCCTCCTGAAACTTAGATAAGTTTCTATTGGTTTCTGTGACAGAGGGGCAAGGGCATGATTTTGGGTAACAGCCTTGGAACTGAATGAGTAACACTTGCTCACGGTGGCTACCACTTGTCCTTGACTGGCAGTAGTGTGGCAGAGAAGGAAGACTGAGCCCTTGCATCTTGGTATCTCCTGTGCTTGCTTAGTGCAGTGCCTGAGCCACTGTACTGGTACAGTGTTCACTGAGTGAATAAAAAGGCAAAATATTAAGAATAATAAGGCAGATAAGGAAGAAATGAGTAAGGGAAGGAAAAGAAATCACCCTACAGTTTGATATGAGGCAAAGCCATAGTTTTGTTTTTAAAAGTTTCTATGCAGTTTGTTGAAATGCTAATAGTAGTGTTAGTTGCCCAATCTTGTCCAACTCTTTGCAACCCGATGGACTGTAGCCCGCCAAACTCCTCTATTCATGGACCTCTCCAGGCAAGAATACTGGAGTGGGTAGCCATTCCCTTCTCCAGGGGATCATTCTAACCAGGAATCAAACTTGGTCTCCTGCATTGAGGGTTGTTAGAATAAAGTTGTATATATTCTGTTGCCTGTTGGTTTCATGGCAGGTAGCGTTACTGGAAAACCTAGAAATCCCAAAAGGTAGAAAGACCCTGTGTGATTGGCTTCTTGTTGATTAACTAATGATAGAATTGACTACCTAATATTAGAAATAGCAGATGGGAAGTCGAACTTCATTTTACTTTTTTTTTTTAAATTAAATTGCTTTATTAAAGCCACACAATTTAGAATTTTTCCTTAGTCATTTTACTTTTGAAGAACCATGTAAATCATTGGTTTTGTCTTTGAAAAAAAGAAAAGCCAATGTCTGTTGCCTTTGCAGTATTTAAGATGTATCCTGAATTCATGGATTAAAAAACTCACCCCTTCTACTCATAGTATCTCCACCCCATTTTCATCTTTCTGTTTTTGTTGTGTATCTTACTACTCTCCCCTGTTATTAAGAAACTTTTGTTAATGGTGTTAATAAGTGAAAATTTGCATTGAGTTTGTCTTCTTGTATTGCTATAGTTCCAGATTTTTCTTAGCACAGGATCCCCCTAGCCACTAAAAAAAAAGCTAACCAGAGCAAAAACACAAGTGCTTCATTGTACAAGAATACTGTGAAACCATTCATGTAATAAAAAGTGTATGTTAGGATTTCACTCACTTTAAATCCTGGCCATCTTCTGGGAATGAGTCTGTCATTCATTATGGAGTGCAGCTGAAATCAACCAAATGTTATTTTCAGCATCTAAGAAAACCTTTACTGTTGTGTGTGCCAGGCACTATGCTGGGGCTGGACATTTAAGTGCAAGTACTCTAGCTAGAGTTCTTATCTAAACAGTCTCAATGGAGTGGCAAACTTCTTTTTTATTTTTTATGTCTTCTTAATTGAAGGATGATTGGTTTACATATTGGTTTGATTTCTGCCATACATCAACATGAATTAGCCATATATGTACATATGTTGGAGTAGTAAAGAATCTGCCTGCTATACAAGAGACACGGCTTCGATCCCCGGGTCGGGAAGATCTCCTGGAGGAGGGCATGGCAACCCACTCCAGTATTCTTGCCTGGAGAATCCCACGGACAGAGGAGCCCAGCAGGCTACAGTCCATGGAGTCGCAAGAGTCAGGCGCAACTTGGCAACCAAACCACCACCACCACAGGTGATAACTGAAGCTATTGAAGTGAGTGAGACTGGCTGGCAGGCCACAGTCCATAGGGTCACAAAATATCGACTCATTGAAGTGATTTAGCGCTCACACTTGTTGCCCTTTATGCTTCATTGTAATGGAAGCTTTGATTGTTTTAAAATAAATAACATTTTGGACCTAAGTATTACTCTAAAATTAACTGAGTATTATTCATAATATAGCAAACTATAAAGGTGGCTGTAAAGCAGCAAATTAACCAGATGTGACTAGGTCATTCAGAATATAATGATAAGAGGTGATGATACAAAGTCAGGTTCTGAAGTTCTGTGTTTGCTTTGTGGGGGTGGGGAAATGACTGCTTTGTGTATTGAAAGAAATGAAATCTGACGTTCCTAACAGCCTGATCACAGCCTGAACTTGTCCTTGGTTCGTTTTTGGGCTTAAATAGTCTGAGTGCTCCGTCCCCTGTGGTTTGTGTCAGCTGGCCTACAGTTATTGTAAAGTTAGTGATGCTATTGTCTGTGATCCGGATGCGTATGTGGTGGTCATTTGTAATGGGCAAGCCGGCTGTGGAGAGCTGGTGGAACGGGGCTGTGTGAAGTTGTTTCCTATTACTCTTATTTATCTTTCTTTGAATAAGGGGTCCTTTGTTCACTGTTTCCTCAACACAGAATAGAGGATTTATATCTTAGTGTTCAATCTCTACTTCTGTTTTCGATGAGGAAAACATTTGCTTTACTCTGCCGCCTGTCTCCTACCATGCACCCAGAGGGTTTTGGAAGCTGCTGCCAAGAATTCTTTGGGGGAGCCAGAGTATAACCATCCCAAGAAGTTCAGTTCTTAGTGACATTGTTTTTAGTTTAGTAAGTCATTGTGAGTGCTGCTGTTTTGATTCTTAAGACCCGCCTTTCTTCTTTCTTGAATGTTCTACACAGGTCTAATGATCGAAGTGAAGAAGAGATACGTTCTTCTTTTAGCATGATTTCACTCCATGCACTATTTTGCCCCAGTTTCTAAACGTCACTGAAAAATTTTAGTTCTGATATTTGTTTGATCGTATACATTGCAAAGAATTGTTTTTGTGTGTGTGTGTGTGTGTGTGTGTGTGTGTGTGTGTGTTTTCATTGCACCTTGCAGCTTCTGGGATCTTAGCTCCCAACCTAACCTCTGGACTGCCAGGGAATTCCCTACATTGCAGAGATTTGAAACAACAGATTCTGAATGGAGGCATGGTTTTGCTTGGCTCACCCAGTGTTGTTAAGTTTCTGAGTTAGTTGCCAACATTTAAAAGTCAAATGATTTCACTTTTTAATGGCTAGTGACTTAAGTTCTGTCTTTTTACTCTCTGCCTCCTCTTTCTAGTGGATGTTCAGTTACTTTCCTTTAATGGTGCTGACTTTTTTCCCCAGGCTGAAGATCTAATAATTACACGAGCCACCGTTTTAAAGGAAAAACCAGACCCCAGTACCCTGGTGTTTGGAACAGTTTTTACAGATCACATGTTGGCAGTGGAGTGGTCCTTGGACCTTGGATGGGAGAAACCACACATCAAGCCTCTTCAAAACCTCTCACTGCATCCGGGTTCATCGGCTTTCCACTATGCTGTGGAAGTAAGTACTTGGAAATCAATGATGGTGACATATTGGTCTTCACTGTGGTTACTAAGTAGCTTCCCCTGCTCAAAGAGCTCTAGGGCAGTGTGGGCTTGACCATATATACTAGAGGCAATCATAAGTGTCTATAAACAGTTGGATTGAAGGTGAGCCTTCAGAACTAATTTTTCAGATAATCTTGAATTTTTCAAATATCAGTTGAAAAATCATGTAGGTGGTAAGCACACTGTAGGGTATAGAGAATAGAAATATAATGTTTTGCACATGAAACTTATAACATTGGCTTATAATATTATCAGAAAATTACTTGGAGCAAATGGGAAGGACAGTTGGCAAGAAAATTAGCAATCAAAAAGCCTGTAGTGTTAATATCTCACTAAGTCACTGCTCTTAGATCTTCTAAAGACTGAGAATGGATCATTAGGTACAGTATTATATTTTTATTTTAATGCTAACTGCATGGTTTTATGACAGCAATGACTTGTTATGCATGTTAAGAGACATTTAATTAAATGTCGGCCTTCAAGCATGAAGGGAATAATTATAAGCATTAAATATTAAATAGAAGATGCTTTCTGTGGTCCTTCTTAGGATACACACTTAGCCAGATATATGACATATTCCCTGTTCCCTGTGTGGCTTCCCTGGTGGCTCAGTGGTAAAGAATCTGCCTACAATACAGGAGACCCAGGTTCAGTCCCTAGGTAGGGAAGATCCCCTGGAGAAGGAAATGGCAACCCACTCCAGTATTCTTGTCTGGGAAATCCCATGGACAGAGAAGCATTGCAGACTGCTGTCACTCATTATTGGATATCATTCTTAGACTATAAGAATTCAAGAATCAAGCAATGGCCTATTATTTAAGGGACTGAAAGATGGAAATAGTAAATATTCATACTGATATTGCTTGCTCCAAGGAGGTCACAACTGAGGGAAGATAGAGGTGAGAGGCCCTCAAACGTGTGAAACTCAGGGCAGAGACCTGTGTTATCCGAGTCTCAGGGCGGTAGGTACCACATCGTATGCTGCTTGTAGCAGTGGTGTTACATTCTGTGACTGTATTCAGTCTGTTGACTTGGCCCTTGCTTAGTTTCCTTCTGTGAACATTCTTGCACAAAGTATGCTGGTGTACTTGTTGACATGTTTCTTTAAGTCAGCAGTTCTTGAAGTGTGGTCGATAGACCCCCTAGGCTGCCCTTTGAAGAGACTGCCTAAGGTAAAACTCTTCAGAGTGTAATACCAAGGTATTATTTTTCTTTCTCATGGTGTTGACATTTGTACCACCCAACCTCTGTTAGTCATTATATTGTTTATTGCTGTGCATTACAGTATAAAAAGAATGTCAGCTTTACTTAAGAATGTTCTCAATGAAGCGTAGTAATGATTGAGTTTATTAAACCTTGACTCTTACATAAACATTTTATTCTGTGTGAGAAAACATCCATTTCACAAGAAGCGCACTGTTGTACTGAAGTGCTATGGATGCCCCAAGGAAAAGCAACCGTATGATTGTTTTTGTGTGTTGAATTACAACTGGCTACTTTTTCTACCTGGCACCATCGTTCCTTGAAAGAACAAAGTTGTTCAAACTTGTGTGTAATTTTTTGAAAATAAATGAAATAAGCCTGTCACTTCAAGTAAAACGATGGACTATATTTATGGGCAGTGATAAAATTTTAGCTGTCAAGTGAAAATTGGAATTTTTGAAAAATTTGTATCTACCACCCTTTCCTCCTGTTAAAGAGGTCTTATTTTGTATCATATCGGTGGCTACCAATGTTTTAATGATATTGGTGGTTTTAAAAGGAGTTACTCTTTGAAAGATCTGTAACTCAGGCAACCAGTATTTTTCCAAATGAGTGTTCCATGATATTACAAATTTATGTATGAGTAAAGATTCATTCAAAGTGCAGGATTTCCCTGGTAGCTCGGTGGCTAAGACTCCATGCTTCCACTGCAGTGGGCACAGGATTGATCCCTGGTCAGTGAACTGAATCCTGCTTGCTGCAGCGATAAGATCAAAAAACAGACGAACAAACAGACCCCCAAAGCCCTGAAGTACGTTTTAAAATGGAAAAAAAAAATTATTGCAAGTACAAGATAGGATTTTTGATGTGTCCGTTTGGCTACTGTAAACTGAAGTCCCTAGAACTCCATTTTTTGTTTCCCTTTGGGGAAGAACTGCAAGGACAGTCTCTCGTGAGCTTTGGCAGACTTCGGGAGGCAGCGGCCATTCTGTGGTGTGCACACCCCTTCTAGTCATTCAGTCACACACTAATCTGAGTGGCATCTGCAGGAATTTGGCAGATGTGGTTCAAGTCCCTGATTGGTTGATTTGAAGTTATCCGAGGGGGATGACTGTGGGTGAGCCTGACCTCAGGACATCCGTGTAGGTCTGGCTGCTCACATGCCCTCACTCTCTTGCTCTGTCTCTCCCTTCCTGAATCGGCTGGGGATGGGCTGCAGCTCACATCTCCTGGTCCAGCCTGCTTGTGACCTTCGGTGCTTATCCTACAGATTTTGGACTTTGTTTAGCCAGCCTCCACAGATGCTTTGGGCAGTTTCTTCTAATAAATCTGTAAATGTTATATATATTTCTCCTGGTTCTGTTTCTTCTCAGTTGAACCCTGATTGAGACCATTGGATTTTAAGAAATTAACAGAGTATAAAAACCTCATTGATGGGGTTGCAGATTCTGCAGTGCAGCTAAGCTATAAGGGACCAGCAGTTGTCAAGTTTTAGAGGAGTATCAGAGATTAATAGCCACGATTGTCAGAAAAAAGTTATCAAAAATACTTTCTTCCTCAACCATATATCTATATGAGACTGGATTTTCTTTGTGTACTTCAGCTAAAATTTCTTATTGCAAGAGACTGAATGCAGAAGGAGGTATGAGACTCCAGTTGTCTTTGATAAGCCAGACATCAAAGGTTTGCAGTAATGTAAAACAGGGCCACGTTTAATATGAATCCTCTTGGAAAATATAGATAATGTGAATGAAAATATTTTAATGTCATAGTCTATTATTGTTAATAAATATAATTTCTCATGGTGGCTATGGTGAATATTGATAGAATGCTTTTTAAATAAAAGCCCTTTGAGACCTTTTATCATTTTTAAGAGTGTGAAGGCACCTGACACAGAAAACCTTTGAGAAGTACTACTTGAGGGTATATCTAGTAATGTGCTGCTGCTATTGAATATAGCTTCAATTTTATGAGAAAGGGGAAATTTTTCCGTAATGATTTTACCAGTTTTTATACTCACTAGCCATGAATTAGCAAATACGTTCAACTTATCACCTTTGCTGGTTCTTATAGCCTGACTTTAAATTTTTAGCTTATTAATAAAATGGCATGTTATTGTGATATTAATTGCCACTTCTGAAGAGGCTGAACACATTTTCAAATGTTTGTCAGTTGGATTTCATTTTATTTGAGGTGCCTGCTTGTTTCCATCTTTTGCTCACTCTTCTATTGTGTTGTCTTTTTGATTTGTAGAAGTACTTTATATATTTTGAATATGGGTCCTATGTCATTTATATGTGTTTTAAATATCTTCTTCCACACTCTGACTTTTTATTCTCCCCGTAAGTTTTTGATGACAAGAAATACATTTGGGGAGGTGGGGGGCTATGGCAAGCAATTTGTGGATTATTAGTTTCCTTATCAGGGATTGAACTCAGGCCAAAGCAGTGAAACCCCAGAATTCTAACCATTAGGCCACCAGGGAACTCCACATTTCAATTTTTAAAAGTTGAATTTATCAATCTTTGCTTCAGGTTTGGTTTTGTGTCTTGTTTAAAGAGTCTTTTTCTACTCCTAGATTATGAAGACATCTTCCTGTATTATTGATTTTGTCCGTCACAGTTAGGTCTTTAATTTCGGAAGTTGATTTTTTTATAAAGTAGGGGTCCGGTTTTTCTTTGTGTTTGTTTGTTTTGTTTTCCTACAGATACCCAATTGTCCCAGTACCATTAAAGAAGACTTTTTTCCTTCTGATCCATCATAGCACATCTTAGCATATACATGAGGTTCTGCTTCTAGATCTCTTTTTGCCTTCCATTGTCTTGTCTATCTGGGTCTCTCTTTTGTTTCATTGTTTTGCTTGTCCATCTGGGCAAAAGTCACACTGTCTTTATCTCCAAATCACTATAAGGAGTCTTTTATTTTTTTTTAATAAGGAGTCTTGATGTCTACTAGGACAAGTCCTGTTTCACACTTCAAGAGTGCCTTGGATATTTCTTGTTTTTTGCTTTTTCTTATAGTTTAGATTCAGTTTATCATGTCAGTCAAACTTTTGTGGTTCAATTTGTTGCAAGAAAAATAAATGCCCTGACATGATTTTCATTTGGATTGCATTACATTTTATTAGTCAATTGTGGGAGAATCGGCATCTTTATATTTTATTTTTTTTTCCTTCTAAAGCATTTTATCTTTTTAAACTTTTAATTTTGATTAGAGTATATAGTCAATTACCAATATTGTGATAGTTTCAAGTGGGCAACTGAGGGACTCAGCCATGTGTAAACATGTATCCATTCTCCCTCAAACTCTCCTCCCATTCAGGTTGCCACATAACACTGAGCAGAGTTCCCTGTACTATTCATTAGAGAAATCTTTATAATGAATTTTTCAATCTATGAATATGAAACTGCTTTCTGCTTTAATTAGGTCTTTAATGACTTGGTAAGTTTTATATTTTCCTTCTGTCTTTCACTTATGTTAGACTTTCCCCTCCTAAGAATTGGTTTTAATTCTACCTTAAATAGTGTTTTTATTTTCTAACTGCTGCTGTTATATGGGAATATAGTTTCTTATCTGGTTACCTTGCCTTAACAGATAATTTCAAAAGATTATGTCAGTTTTTCTGGATTTTCTACATTTAATCTTTTCTGTGTCTCAAGATCTATGACAGTTATTTTTCTTCTCCTAACTTTATACTTCTATTTCAGGGCTTCTCAGGTGGTGCTAGTGGTAAAGAACCCTTCTGCCAATGCAGGAGACATAAGAGGTGCGGGTTTGGTTCCTGGGTCAGAGAGATCCCCTGGAGTTATTTCATGACCCTTACTTTATTTTATTGGTAGTGCAATATTGATTTAAAGTATTCATAGTTACAACAGGCATTGTGTGATGGCCTCAATCTGAAAGAAAAGCTTTAAATTTTATCACTTTAATAGATAAACAACAAGGACCTGCTATATAGCACAGGAAACTATATTCAATATCTTGTAATAACCTATAATGGAAAAGAGTCTGATAAAGGATATATATATATATAAAACTGATTCACTTTGCTGCATACCTAATGCTGAAACTAATGCATTGTAAATCAACTATAATTTTTAAAAAATTGCCATTTTAAATATAATATTTGTTGCAAATTTATTGAACAAATCCTTTATCACTTAAGGAAGATTCTATTTTCCTTAGTTATTGAGGAAATTAATAGTTTTTTTATTAGTTTTATCAGATGCATTTATTACATCAGTGGGTTGATATATAGCTTTTTTCACATAAACTGTTAATGTAGTGAATTTCATATATTTTCTAATGTTAAACCATTGACTATTCTTGGGATAAATCCAGCTTAGTTAGACTATTATTCTTTGTATATTTTGCATCTGCATTATTCAATGACATTATTGTATAATCTTAATGTAAACTTGAACCTATATCAAATGTGTGCAGTTTTTAAACTGAAATATATTGAACCTTATAAGATTGCTTACCTTCTTTATTTCCAGTGGTGCTTCTTGTCTAAAAGTTTGGTTTGTTACATATCTAGCAATATAACCTCACTGCCTTCATTTTTAAAAGTACATTGCTTTTTATGCTTTTTTGTTTCAGATGTTACCAACTGAATTAATCTGACAACCATATCTTTTAACCAAAGCTCTAGTCTTATTACAGTTAATAAATTAACTGCATATTTGTACTTCAACAAAACATCTCATCTTGTCCTTTTTAATTGTGCTCCAGAATTTGTATTTCTTTTCTCTTGTAAGCTTTAAGGCTATAAGCATCTGAAGGCCCCATTTTTCATTCTCATTCAGCTTAGCATATTTTCTAATTTCCATTATTTTTCTTCTTTAACTCACGCTTAATATTAAGTAATGGATTTCTTTTTTTCCAAAATGTGTATATCTTATGGTTATATTTTTGCTTTTGATATCTAGCTTATCTTAAACATGTGAAAAGAACATGCCTTCAGCAGGTGCTATGTGCAGGGCACTGTGTCCACTAGGTTAGTTTGTTGTTCCTGTTGTTCAGATCACCCGTATCTTTACTTTGTTTTAACCTGTTTGTTATATCAATCACTTAAAGAACCTGTGGTAGAAATTTCCCTTTTTTAAAAAAAATTTTATTGAAGTATAGTTGATTTACAGTATGGTGTTAGCTTTTGGTCTACAACATGACTCAGCTACACATATACGTACACTCATCCTTTTTAGATTCTTTTCTCAAATAGTTTATCACACAAACAAATTCCCATTAAAATGTTCTATTTTTCCTCTTTGCTATATATTTATCAATACGCACCAACTTCAGTCTTTTTCATATCCCTCTTCAGCATTTTGCTTGTGGCCTCACCCTGAGAAGGTGGCATTGCCCTAACAAGGGTCTTGAGCTGCTTGGTTTCTGTGATTTGGGAGGCTGAACCACCTCCAGCCACACGTAGATAGCCACTCTCCAGAGTTCATAGGAGCCAGATAAGATGAAAAGATACGTGGGTGTTTTGGGATGGATTGGCCGCAGGGTACTGTGGGGTCTTTTCCATTTCTGCTTTGTAGGCAGTCAGTCCACATTGTATAGACGTGTTTTCTTCCAGCCTCCACTGATGTGTTATTTAACCATCCAGCTCCTGTAGTACAAAGCATAACTCTGAATTCCCTCCAGATCTTGGTGATAAAGGGACTTCTTTTTATCCCAGTGACTAAAACCAGTCTGTCTGGCTTTTCTAGATTTAAGGTCTGTGTCATTAGCCTTACATAGTGAAGGAGATGAAGAACCATAGAAAAGTCAGTCTTCAGAACATGGGGACTGTTTTCATTTATTTACCTTCTAACATTTATTTTTCTTTTATCTTCAGTTATTTGAAGGATTGAAGGCATTTCGGGGAGTAGATAATAAAATTCGTCTGTTTCGGCCAAACCTCAACATGGATAGGATGTACCGATCTGCTATGAGGGCCACTCTGCCGGTATGTAAATTTAGGAATTTCTCTTGTAATGGGTCACTGAATTCCACCAAATGAAACATTGCTGAGTACTTAGATCAGTATTTACTATAAACCATATGAGCACTGAAGTTATTTCTGACCTGTTTTTTAATCAGTGAGGTAAAAATGCAAGGAAGTAACCATCTGGCAATTCCACAGTCTAGTTCTTCATGAGTGTCTGTGAGGATTTAGTGTGTATGGGAGAGATAACAGGATAAAGAAGAAAAAAATATGCCTCAAACTGCAATAATAAAATTTAAAGACTATATGAAATTGTAGTATGAAATATGGTATACTGCACAGATAATTGGAGAGTGTTTTCCCTAATTGCTTAAGATGCTACTAATAAGTATGCATGATTTAATTAGTTGTTTTGATATTTTATCCCAAGTTTTGTTAACTTCTTTTTAAAAAATAGAATGTAAAAATGTTTTCTCATAGCCACTGGGTCCTGACTATACCATTGTTTTTTATGGAGCAGAATTCATTCTGAGGTGGGTTGGAAGACCCTAAGGTTCATGCCTAGGTATGAGGTAACTTAGATAACTTTCATTTCCCAAGACTTGAAGAGGCTGCCTTTCTAAACTGAAAGAAGTCTTTTCTCCTTTGAGATATTTCATTTGTCCCTGACCTTCACCTGAAGGTCTTTAGTTGAAGAAACCCAAGTGATGGCTCTTTTTTTTAGCCAGGCTCTTCCTTCTCCTCCCTTTTTATTTTATTTTGGCCATGCAGATTCTTCATTGTGGCATGCAGGCTTAGTTGCCCCATGGCATGTGGGATCTTAGTACCCCTACCAGGGATTAAACCCACTTCTCCTGCATTGGAAGGTGGATTCTTAACCACTGGACCACAAAGGAAGCTCTTCCTTCTTCCTTTTGGAACCCATGCTTCACCCACTTTCTTCAGAGGCCATAGTATAGTAGCAGAAGGGACATTCAGGTACTTCTTTGGATTCAGTCCTAGTTCTACTCTTTACACATTACAGACAAACTGGGAAATCCTTTTAAAATGAAGACAGAAGAAAAGGGAAGTAACATTTAATGGACATCAACTCTGCCACAAACCACGTTATGTGGTTTTGCATTCTTTGCATTTTTAATCATAGCAGTGAGCCACTGTCAAGAAGGTATGCCTTGTAAATTTTAGCAGCACCTTTTTACAGATTGAAAAGCTCAAGCCCAGAGAGGTTAGATGAATTGCCTAAACTCACACAGAATGAAGGGATGGGGCAAGAACTTGGATGTAAGTTTTTCAATCCTAGTCAAGTTCTTTTCACTAAATCTTACCTCTAGACAGGAGTAGCAGAAGCCCTGCCCTTTACACAGGGAGGTGGTATGTCCTAGATGGTTGGCAGTCCTGATTCCTGTAGCACTGCTATACTGTGACTGCTATTACAAGGTAGCCAAATCCTGATGTCATGAACTCTGTTCATGTGGGTTTCTGACTCCTGTCTACCTTGAGTAACCCGTCACATCTCTCTGAAAGTATGCTTCTTTGCCCTGCCAAGTAAGTAGAAACTACTTATTTTACAAGCTGTCACCTATTTAGTATGTAAAACCCTTTTTCACCTTCGTGAAATAAATTACTCTTTGCTTTTACCCATTTTCTTATTGTATCATTTGTCTCTCACTGATTTTCAGGTTATCTTCATGTTTTCCAGTCACTATCCTTTGTTGGTTATACGACCAAAAAACTTCACCCAATGTGTCACTTTTTTATCTTTTGAAGAATAGAAGGTCTTAACTTTTAAATAGTCAAATTTTGTCCTTTTTTTCCCTCTTATGATTTATGCTTTATGTATTTAATTTAAGAATTTTGCTTTAAGGTGACTGATGCTTTGTATTTTTTTTTTAATAGAAGTCTTAATGTTTCCTCACATTTAAGTGTGTCATCAACTACAGTTAGTTGGTATTTGGGTTTGGTAAGAGGTAGGGAACCACTTATTTATCTTCCTTATGTGACTAATCTATCATTCCATCACAATCTGAGGGGGAAAATTCACAGAAAAAATTGCTTGGTTTTATTATTATTAGTTATAAATATTTATTTATTTGCTTACTTATTTATTTTGTACTTTTTTTTTTTTTTTTTGCCCATACTACGTAGCTTTGTAGGATCTTAGTTCCCTGACCAGGGATTGAACCTGGGTCACTGCAGTGGAAGCATCAAGTCCTAACCACTGGACCTCCAGGGATTTCCTGCTTAGTACTTTTTTAACAGTCAGAGCTCTCATGAGGATCATTTCTTACTGCTGCAGTGGAAAAACATTGCATTATTCATTGTGTTTTTCATTCCTTCAGGCGTTTGACAAGAAAGAGCTTTTAGAGTGTATTCAGCAGCTTGTGAAACTGGATGAGGAATGGGTCCCCTACTCAACATCTGCAAGTCTATATATTCGTCCTACGTTCATTGGAACTGAGGTGCAGACCGACTTCCTATTTCGGGGTACTTTGGTGGGCGATTATCATTGTTTATGCTTGTGTGACACTTCTGGTACATAGTTTGAAATAGCCCCTAGTAGCATCACTAATGCTCCTTTTCCTTGATCATTAAGACTGTAAACATTTTCTTTAAAGCCAGATAGTCAGTATTTTAAGCTTTGTGAGCCATATGGTTTCTGACACTACGCAGTGCTGCCATGTGGTACAAACACAGCCACAGCCACCAACATACATGAGTAAAGCAAGGACCGAGGCTGTTTGCCTTTCCTAAAGACTAACCGCAGTCTCCTCAGTTTACCAGTGTCATGCCTCCTATCTGGGTAGTCCTCCAAGGTAAGAGTGGTAATGGTTTTGAAATTTGGAGGAGAGTGAGCTCCTGTTTTTTAGCCTTCATTTTCTTGAAGTCTTGGGATTACTTGGTAAGGAGTGGGAATGAAGGACCTTCTTCTCCCATAGAAAATGTTGAAAATAAAGTTCACAGTGGTATTAGGGAAATACTTGAGAGCTAGAGGGACAGGTTTAAACAGTATGGCTATAAGATCTCCCAGTACTTCAGTCTATTGGTTGGTGACCTTTCAAAAGAAGGACATACTTGAAGTGACCATGGCCATCTGTGTGGGTGAGTATGTGATATAAAATATAAACCCTGGCTCCTTCCTCTACTGAGCAGGGTTAAGCCCTATGGAGAATGGATGATGTGAGGGGGGAGATTGATTGTAGATGGTGGATGAGGAAGGTATGGCATATGGAAAATGGGACAGAGCATTTGCTATAGTCTAGCCATTTTGCTCTCTCTGGGGTTATTGTATGGCTACCAGGTTTTCCACTGGGTCATATGAATGTAAGCAGTAGAGGAATATATAAGGCCAGAGGATAGGTACCTAAGTGGTCCTTTGGAATCCTTTTAATGCCTTTTGAAAGACTGTTAAGCATCTGGAAATTTCATAAATTGCAGTCTTCCTAATAACTGTTAAAGAATTGGAACAATTTAAAGAGTCATCTACTCTTTACATTTAAATTTCTGATATTTTAATATTATTGAGTTTTAAAATATTATTATTTAGGAAGAAGCAGTTTTTAAATTTTCAAAGCACTACCTGCTAGTGATCTGGGGTGCTTTCCCATTCTAAGATCTGATTCTTCCAGTCTTAGTTTGTTAAGAGTTTTTATCGTAAATGGAGGCTGGGCTTTGTTGAATGCTTTTTCTAAATGTCTTGACATGATAATGTGGTTTTGTCCTTCGTTCTGTTATAATGTATTATATTAACTCATCTTTAGATGTTAAAACAAACTTGTATTCTTGGGCTAAATCCTACTTGATTATGGTGCATAGATCACATTATGTTTTGCTGTGTGCATGTTGCAAATATTTTGTTAAGGACTTTTGTGTTGGTGCTTATGAAAGTTATTGGTCGATAGTTTTCTGATATACCTAGTTCTGTGATTTAGTCAAGTCTTTAGGCTCCTGAAATTCTGTAATGTAGAGTTAAACAAGCTTTCAAGTCTGATAGTCTGGCTGATACTCCCAATAATTTACTTTACTGATGGTCTTCAAATCTTTTCATATGAATTACCCATATGAAAATACACATATTTATACCAATCCCAAGATATTCCAGTTGAATATTCTGTTGCTCAACCAAAATTAAGAACCTCAGTTGACAAAAATCCTGCCAAGTAGTCCCCTCCCATGGCACTCAGTCAGCTTATATATTTGATGATACTTTGGATCTCAGAATCAAGAATTTTTAAATATCTGCTTTCCAAGTAGTAAGCTAAGAATTGAAAGAGAAAACTGATACCATTTGATGTCAACATTGTTTATATTTGGTTGCTATGTTTATATCAACTAGAATCTTCTAATTCATGGTACAGGCAGAAAAAAACAATCACCAGGCATTCAGAACGAGCATGATACAAATAGCATTCAGTAAAGCATATAGATTTAAACATTTGCACACCACACAAGTGTTGTATAGTTCAGTCTGGTAATTATCACACATTGCCTTCTCATGGTATCTACATGGGATCCAAGTAGAGTCGGGTCATTTTTAAAGTGAGGTAACCACCAACTTGCTTACATGTACTAGGTCTGTGGTCTCTGGTATGGCACTTACTTGTGTATAGCGAATATTCTGTATTCTTCAATAGACATATTTCTACTGGGCCCCAACTCAACCCAAATAATCTAAATCTCTGGATCCAAGGTCAAACACTCTGCTTTTAAATAAAGTCTCCAGAGATTTTTAAAAAACTGCAATGGAATCACCATCCCAAGTCTTGTGAAAGAATTAAAAATATGTCTAGCAGTCTTTAACACTTTATTTCCTCCAGGAACTGCAAACTAGTACCAAGGTGGAAATATTTTTATCTTTGAAAATTTCACTTCATCCTAAGGGCAGAACTGTTGTTTTCACTTTCCTGAGCTGTGACGTGACAGTCTGTTATTAATTACTGCTTCTCACACTCAGTAAGGCTTAGTAGCTGCAATATAATCTGAGAGTAACTCTGACACCAACTTATGAATTTCATTACATCTTCAAAAGTACTGTGCTTCTTTACATATCTTACAGTCAATAGTTACTTCATTTTAAAAATTACTTTACATAAATCTGACTCTTTATGACCCCATTGACTGTAGCCTGCCAGGGTCCTCTGTCCCTGGGATTTTCCGGGCAAGAATACTGGCGTGGGTAGCCATTTCCTTCTGAGGATCTTTCTGACCCAGGGATTGAACCTGGGTCTCCTGTATTGCAGGCAGATTCTTACCATCTGAGCTACAAGAAAGTCTTAATACCTATGTACCAATGTCTTTGTTTAATTCTTCATGTCTTCCAGCCTTCTTTGATAATAATTGGATTCATTGCTAAAATCTTTTGAGATTTAGGATGGTAATAAACAGAAGAGTATTTATTGGGACATGTATTAATAGCTAATTAATTAGCTAATTAAATAGCCAGTGAGTAGAGATTGTTGAAAAAAAATTTTTTTCTAAAGCTTATATTATTAAACAAAATACTGAACACTATTATATAAGCTTTTTGTAAAATATAGAGACTAAAATCATTCATGATCCCAAACATATTCTGATATTAAAAGAGAATTTTGGTGGCTCAGTGGTAAAAAAAATCTGCCTGCCAATGCAGGAAACCTGGATTCAGTCCCTGATCTGGAAAGATCCCAAAGCCTGTGCACCACAACTATTGAGCCCGTGCTCTGGAGCCCAGGAAACACAACTGCTGAACCCTCATGCTGCAACTACTGAAGCCCATGCACCCTAGAGCCCATGTTCCACAACATGAGAAGCCACCACAATGGGAAGCCTGCACACCGCAACTAGAGAGTAACCTCTGCTCGCCACAGCTAGAGGGAAGTCCACATGGCAATGAAAGACCCAGCATAACCAAAAATAAATTTTAAAAAAAGAGAGAATTTCAGCCTCATTTTAATCAATATCTTCTGAAATATTTACAGGTAGTTAAAAACTTAGAAACTAAAAGCTGGAGTGTTTCAAACGGCTGCTGATTATTAATTGGAAATTAGATAAAACCTGAAATTATATTTAAATTTTAAAAAGTCATAGGCCTGTCATTCTTTTCTTTTTATCACCTAGTAAAGTCTTTATAGTCCATATGTAATTTTACCTATAGCCATAACAACTTCCATGAAAAGAATTCCCTTTTATTCATGGCCCTTGTTTATGTATGCTTATACATCTTATCATCTTTTCCCTTCACAATTAGCCTCTAAATGAAAGAATTGAACAGATTTGCAAGCTGGTAATCAGAGCAGCAATTTGTAATCATTCACTTGGGTTTTGTCCATATTTTTAATGTATTCTTTTGTGGTCCTTTTTGAGATTATATATGTATCTCATTCTGCTGTTATAAACCACCTTAAAATCTTACTTGCATAACTGTTAACATGTTTTGTATTAACTGCCCCCTTTTTAGTATCTTCAAGTCTCAATTATCTGTTTTTAGAGATACAGCTTGTTTGCACTGATTTTGGCCTGTGATGATCAGCTTCCTATTATCAGGCCTCTCCCCGACATCCTCTTGAGGCTGTTCTTGTTCGTTTCAGCATTATCACAGGAGATGGTAGTTATTTGTTATTCTCTTTATTTTTACTTTGAAGTGTTGGTGCACTTAATTAATAATGATACCCTTCAGTTCATACCACTTACCATTTTGGGGCAGAATGTGACCATTTCTTTGTTTTTTTTATTCCCTTTTCCATCCCTTCTTTCAGTCTGTGGAAATTGTTCTCGTCTATCGAATGAACATTCTCTTGGTTTATATGTGTTGTAAGTACCTCTTATTACCTTGGACCCCCATAATTATAATTTATATAAATGGCCTTGTCCCACACACCTCACTGTGTCTCTTAATGTTTTCCCTCAATGCTATGTTTCTCATTTCTATCCAGGTTATAGTGTGTAGGTCCAGTCCATCACCTTTTTTTTTTTAATGTTTTATTTTGTATTGGGCTATAGCCCAATGGGCTAGAGCACAACAGTGTTGGGATAGTTTTAGGTGAATAGCAAAGGGACTCAGCCATATGTATATACATGTATGCATTCTCCTCCAAACTCCCCTCCCAACTAGGCTGCCGCATAACATTGAGCAGAGTTCCATATGCTATACAGTAGGTCACTGTTGATTATCCGTTTTAAATATAGCAGTGTGTAGATGTCCATCCCAAACTCCCTAACTGTCCCTTTCTCCCATCTTCCCTCTGGCAATCAGAAGTTTATTCTCAAAGTCTGTGAATCTGTTTCTGTTTTGAAAGTAAGTTCATTGGTATCACTTCTTTTTCAGATTTCACATAATAAGGATCTCATGATATTTCTCCTTCTGTCTGACTTAGTTCACTCAGAATGATACTCTCTGGGTCCATCCACGTTGCTGCAAATTTCTTTCTTTATTCATACACACACACACACACACACACACACACACACACACACACACCCCACATCTTTATCCATTCCTCTGTCATTTATCCATTCCATGGGCATTTAGGTTGCTTCCATGTCTTGGTTATTGTAATCAGAGCTGCAATGAACATTGGGGTGCATGTATATTTTGGGGTCATGTTTTTCTCTGGATATATGCCCTGGAGTGGGATTTCAGGGTCATATGGTAGGTCTATTTTTATTTTTTTAAGGAGCTTCCATTGTGTTCTCCCTATTGGCTGTACCAATTTACATTCCCACCAAAAGCGGAGAAGGATTCCCTTCTCTCCACACCCATTCCAGCATTATTTGTGGATTTTTTGATGATAGCCGTTCTGGCTGGTGTAAGGTAATATCTCATTTTAGTTTTGATTTGTATTTCTCAAATAATTAGCAATGTTGAACATCTTTTCACATACCTATTGGCCATCTGTATGTCTGCTTTGGAGAAATGTCTATTTAGGTCTTCGCGCATTTGTCAATTGAGTTGTTTGTTTTGGTGCTGTTAAGCATCATGAACTGTTTGTAAATTTTGGAGGCTAATCCCTTATTGGTCACATCATTTGCCAATATTTTCTCCCAATCTGTGGGTTGTCTTTTTGTTTTGTGTTTGCTTTGCTGTGCAAAAGCTTTGAGTTTAAGTAGGTCCCTTTTGTTTATTTTTGGTTTTATTTCCAATATTCTGGAAGAGACAGTTCATGACTTCTAACTGCTACAGAGTTCCCCATGCTGGACATGTACGACACTTTGTCCTAGTTCTCTTACTGGGATTCCATTTCACTGCCCCTTTAGATGATACTTCAGTGAGCAGTTTGAAAATACATAACTTAGGGAATTGCTGAAAAGAGTTACTGAAAGATACCCTAGGCTCATCTTTTCTATCTCAAGAAAGTCCTGCCTCCTTTCATTCAGGGAAATCCTTGTTCTCTTTGATGGAATACAGTGGTCCAGTCCGCTGTCACCCCCATCCCCTGACACTGTGAAGCTCTCCTGAGTGCTGGGCGCTACGCTTAGGGCTCTCCTTGCACAAATTGACAGCAGCCCCGTGAGGAGGTGCTATTGGCATCACTTTGGAGACGGGGAAGCGGAGCCTACAGAGGTGAAATCAGAACCCCTTTGCTCTTCTTGCCTCTGTTCTGCAGCATTCCTTACGTACTGGTCTTGGAATGCTGTGCTAGGCAAAGCCACCTCCCTGCCTTCGTGGGACTCAGTGTCTCATAGAGCTTGTGGAGTGTCAGATCCATGAATGAATGTATTGGTAGATGGAGGTCACTTTTGTGAAGAAATGGGGGTGTGGTTCAATAAGAGTGCTTACGGAAATGTAACTCAGGTGGGACTAATCATTTCTTTCCCATTTTTTTTTCTTTTTTAATGGTAACTTATTTTGACATGCATGTCAATGCAGTCCATTGGGGTAAAGTATAATCTTTTTAAAATTAATTTTTATTGTCGCATGGTTGATGTACAATGTGTTAGTTTCTGCTATGCAGTAAAGTGAATCGGTTATACATGTATATGTGTGTGCTTAAGGCACTCAGTCGTGTCCAACTCTTGTGACCCCATGGACTGTAGCCCAGAAGGCTCCTCTGTCCGTGGAATTCTTCAGGCAAGAATACTGGAGTGGGTTGCCATTTCCTTCTCCAGGAAATCTTCCCGACCCAGGGATTGAACCTGGGTCGCCTGCATTACAGGCAGATTCTTTACCACCTGACCCACCAGGGAAGTGGATACATGTATATATATTCCACTCTTTTAGATTCTGTACCCACAGAGGCCATTGCAGAGTATTGAGTACACTTTCCTGTGCTATACAGTAGGTCTTTATTAGTTTTTTTTATATATAGAAGTGTGTGTATGTCAATCCCAATCTTTTTCTTTTTTTTCTTTAATTTTTGGCTGTCCTGGGTCTTTGTTGCTTCATGGGCTTTTCTCTAGTTGCAGTGCACAGGCTTCTCATTGCCTTGGCTTCTCAAACTGCAGAGAACGGCCCTAGAGCCCAGGCTCAATAGTTGTGGCACACGAGCTTAGTTGCTCCCAGGCATGTGGGATTCTCCTGGATCAGGGATTGAACCTGTGTGTCCTTGTTGGCAGACAGATGCTTTACCACTGAGCCACCAGGGAAGTGCGCCCCTGCCCCCATCTTGTAATAATGTTAAGTCCGCCTTTGTGTCTGTTTTGTTTCCTTCCCTGAGCTATCAATTATATTTGACAAAAATCACTGCAGATTTTCTATATTGCACTGTGAATTTTACAATATGTAACATGTATCCGGTAACACACAGGTACAGTCACACTAAGTCTAAAGTTCATTCGCAATGCTTCTGAGTTTAGGAATATCAATTTTCACATGCAACTTGCCAGTGTATTTCTGGAATTTTAAGCAGGGAGGGATTTGAGGGAGGGAAAAAATGGGTAAAAAATTAAAATAGTTCCAAAAGTATACAATAAAAAGAAAGTTTCCTTCCTACTCTCTTTCTGATCCAGAGTCCACTGTTCACCTTCTTCTAAGCAATTCCTATTGCCTGTTTTCTCATATCCTTCTAAAGATACATATTGATAAATACACACACCCATACCTGCTTACATGTGCTTGTATGTTAAGTATTAGCCTTCTTTTTTAGAAAATGGCAGTAATTCTTTGTTCAGTTTTTGCCAGTAAATCAAGATTTTTAAAAACTACACGAAACATACCTACTCCCACCTACCTTGCCCCACCCCCCCACACACAAGGTTTTAAAGGATAAAAATGAAAATCTGTGGACCCAACACCCTGTTAAGATAAGAATGTGGCTAGGACACTTGACACTCTTTTTATATCCTTTCCTATCACCTCTCCTCCCCTCCCCAGTACAGTCACACACCCATCCTTACTGCCCTGGGGCCAAATGTCTGCAAATGGACACTGGAGTTATTTCCAGCTGTTCTAAATAAAGCTGTTGTGCACATCTTTGAATGTATCTTATGGTGGACATACATACATACTTCTCTTTAGTGTTAACCTCAGAGATAAATTGCTGGGCCAGAGGTGATAGTCATACACATATATATAGAAAATTATATGTGATATATAAAAATATATCTATATCTTTACTTAAATACTGCCAGTTTTTTAAAGTGTTTGTACCATTTCACTCCCACCAGCAGTGTATGAAAGGTCCATTTGCCTCATATTCATGCTAACATTGGTGTTATCTTATTAATTTTGCCCATTCAGCAGCCTTATCTCTTTGTGGTTTTAAATTTCTCTTCCCTGAGGACAAATTACCTACGTTGAGTACCTTTTCGCATACTGACTGTCAGAAATCCTTTTGTGAAGTGCCTTTATGAGCCTTTTACCATTAAAAAATCAGTTTGTCCACTTTTTGCTCTCATTTTCCTATCTGTAAGCTATTTCATTGTACGTTATGCCATACTTAGCTGAATACAGGATGCCGTAAATTATGAGGCAGCATTGTTTTATGCATTGAAATGGAAAGACATTGCCAATTACACCATGACACAGCACTTTCCTAGAGTGTCCTGAGTGATTCGTGAATGAGTCATACCTCTTATTTTTTTCCAAGAAAATCTGTAGTTTTTCCTGCCATCAGATGCACTGCTCCGCTTGTGACAGGCATATTTATTTTTACTTGTATCTTAATAACAAAAGCTAACAGCATTATTTTATGGGTTTCTGCTGACCATAGGTCCCATTAGAAGACTTGGTTGTTGCTTTGCAAGAAAATATTGAATTGCACTTGTTTAATATAAATACACATGTTTGTTTCACTAATACCAAATACGTGTCCCGCTCCTGTTTTTGCTTCTTTCTTTGTAGTAATTTTTTGGTGCCAAATCAGAATGCAGATTTTTTAAGACATTCTGTATGGCCTATTCAACATTTGTAGCCTCACCAATGCCCACAGACTATTGGAACTGCCATCAGTATGAACAGCTATTTCTAAGTCTGAACAGCTTTCCCATGATTACTGCTTAGCCAATAGCAATTATAAAATGCTTAGCTTAGATTTCGGACACATTAAATGTGAAAAAGTAGATATCTTAGAATCTGTGAAAGAGTGGTGTCATTTATATAACCAGTGCCCTGTTGATCAACCATTAAGCTGTCAATATAACAGACATAAGAACTGTAATTAACTAATATAGTGTGCAGCGTATGAAAAATTGAATTTGGAGCTTTAAAAAATGCAGATTTTCTTTACAACATTTATGCTATAGACATATCCCCTAGTGCACATAAAGACAGATATTCAAGGATATTTATTACAGCTCACAAAATTTGCTTAGATTGTGTATGAGAGTAAAAGGAAAGGTGTCAAGTTTTGCTTTGGGACCATTGCTGCTGTTTAGTGACCATTTGTTGGGATGGGGGAAAGTGAAGGAGAGGATTTTATTTGTTGGAGTGCTGATGGGTAGAATCAAGAGTTCAGTTTTGGACATGGGAATTTCAGCCAGTGATATCAAGTTGGTGGGTGGATACACCAGATTGGAATTTAGGAGAGATTTGGGAGTTTAAGTGCTACATTCTTGTCTTTAGCATAAAATGCCTTTACAGTCTGGGGCTTGCATGAGGTTATCAAAGAAATACCTGTAGAGAGAGATGAAAAGAAGGCAAGGAATGAGATCTGAGGCAGGCCAGCATGTAGAGAAAGGGAGAGGAAGAGGAGTCAGCTAAGGTGGCTGAGAAGTAGCAGCCTGAAAGGTAGAAAGAAAAACAAGAGGGCTTGGTGTCCTGGAAGCCAAATGAAGAGCATGGAGACACAATGAACCGTGGCAAATCCCATCCATAGGACCAGTGCCATGAAGACTTGATTATTGGAATTGCCAACGCGGAGTCCTTGGTGATCCTAAACATCTTTCAGTGGGGTAGTGGGACTGAAAGCCTGAATGTCATGGACTCAATAGAGGATGAGAGGAGGGAGGTTATGATTGTGAGTATGCATTAATCTTGTGAGGAATTCTGCTCTGCAGTGGAACAGAGAGATGAGAGTGGGGCAGGTGGTAAAGGGAGAGGGTTTTTTTTGAGACTGGAGGTGTTATGGCGTGTTTCTAAGCTGATGTCAGTGATCTAGAAGAAAGAGGAAGCGGATCAAATAGTCACAAGATTTCCCAAATTCTACTTCTGTCATGCATCTACTTCTGAAGGTGGCAGTGTCAGCAGGCAGTGACATGTATGGGATGGAGGGACATCCAGGTACCCCCGCCTTGCTCCTTGGCTTGTAGCTCTCCACCTGACATTCGTGTCACTGAGAGGGCTCTTGCGTGAGTGTAGCATCCTTCCCCCTTCATCAGCCAACTCACAGGCTGAGGCTGCTGGTTGCCCGCTCCCTGTGTTTGTCTTACCTGTTGCTCTGCTCCAGCCAAGTGCCTTGTGTGGCCCAGTGCACTGAACCAATCTGGATGGAATCCCACAGTCCAGGTCTGAGCACTGAGGCTAGGTCAGTGAGGAGACCTTGGTTCTGAGACCATACCATCCTGTGGCATTTTCCTGGCATCCAGAGAAAAGGCTGGCAGACATTTTCTGTTAAGGGCCAGGTGTGTGTGTAAATGCTGAGTATCTTCAGTTGTGTCCAATTCTTTGTGACCCTGTGGGTCATGGCCTGACAGGTTCCTCTATTCATGGGGTTCTCCAGGCAAGGATACTGGAATGGGTTACCATGCTCTCCTCCAGATCTTCCTAACCCAGGGCTTGAACCCTCTTCTCTTGACATCTCCTGCATTGGTGGGTGGGTTCTTTACCACTAGTGCCACCTGGGAAGCCAGGTAGTTAAATATTTTTGGTTTTGCATTCCTTGCAACTATTCACCTCTGTCTTCATAGCACAAAAACAGCAATAAGCCACATGTGAATGAAAGAATGTGTTCCAGTGAAACTTAAAAACAAAATTGGCAGCAGGCTGAAATTTGCTGACCCTTGATCCTGAGTTACTTTAGAAGGGAAATGAAGCATGATTTTCCTAAGAGTGATTCATTTTGGCTCTCCCTGGATACTTCCTCATCCCATATTCTTGGCCATTTGCTCAATAATTCATGCTGAAATTTCTATTTATGTTTCACATTTACGAACCTATATTTTCCACTTCGTCACTACAGGAATCCTTGTATTTTTTCTAAGGACCAACGCATTCTCCACAGTTCCAACACTTAAGTGTTGACTAGTTCATTGTTCAGATCTACAGTCATTGTAATGTCATGTGAATATTCTGTAAATTGGTACATGTTGAATTTATCTACCATTATTACTATTATCATGTATTATTTATTTAAAAATAGTAAAAACTGGTATTTATTGGATGCATAAAAAAGATCAGACCAGGGAGGGGGGAGGGAGGGAGGAGAGAGGGGGGTTCTGGAGGGGGAGCATATGTAAACCCATGGTGATATCATGGCATTGTATGGCAAAAACAATAATCAAAAAAAAAAAGATCAGACCCTGGGAACTTGCAACAGATATCTAATTTAATCCTTATTCTAACCCGGTGAGCTATTAGTGTATTATCACTGCCTTTACATAATATTAGATTGTAAAGTGTACTTTTAGTCTTTCTCACCTGAGCTTTAGTTTTCTTTTAACCATGTTTTTCTTTTTTAAATTTTAACATCATTTTTATTGAAAAATTAATAAAAAAAAGAGCTAAATGGTTAGCCTTTCTGTCTAATGTTAAATGTATATTGTCTTTCTCTTTGAATAGGACTGAGAAACAAACTCAGCCCTGTCCCCTACCTGTTTGATAGCAGGTTTCAGAAAATTCTCAGCTTTTGTTTTCCCCATGATATTCTTTAAGTGTCTATATATTAACTACCCATTAGTCTGAAGGCCAGCACTAAAGGAAATCAGTCAGGAGACAGGAACATTTTCTCTATGGCATCAACTCAACAGATAAGGATTAACATCAGCTTTTTTTAAATAAAATAATTCAAATTTGGCTAAGTAGTTATCTAGGTTGGTTTCCTAGCCCTTTTCCATAAATGTCTTATTAAGACGGCCAACAGTTCAACCAATGTCTAGTCAGTACCTGGTATAACAAACAACAGAGGATGCTTTGTATAGGGGGCAAAGAAGGTCCTGCACTTCATGGAGTGCACAGATAACTGAGTGGTGGAGAAGTAAATAAGCAGTTGTAAGAAAGCGTGATGGGTGTTTTATCTACATTTGAGAAGAGCTGATGCTGTAATACCGTGTAACACAATCACTTAGCCTTGTAACTGGAGCTCATTTCCTGAAGTGACAGTTAGATGACATTTAGAGATTGAAGGATTTGTGTTACCTACAGAGAGGGGATGTTTTGATCGGTTTATGTTGCCACAGAAAGTGAAAGTGTTAGTCTACCGACTCTGCAATCCCATGGTCTGTTGTCCTCCAGGCTCCTCTGTCCATGGAATTCTCCAGGCAAGAATACTGGAGTGGGTTGCCATTTCCTCCCCTAGGGGATCTTCCCAACTCAGGGACTGAACCCACATCTCCCGCACTGTGGGCAGATTCTTTACCATCTGAGCCACCAGGAAAGCCTGGTGCCACAACAGAATTTCAAAGATGAGGCACTCGGGATCTTGGTTTCCCAACCAGGGATCAAATACTTGCCCCCGGCAGTGGAAGTGCAGAGTCTTAATCACTGGACCACCACGGAAGTCCCAAAGATTAGGTGCCTTAAACACCAGAATTCATTTTCTCACAGTTTTGGAGGCTGGAAGTCCATAGTCAAAGTGCGAACAGGGTTGGTCTCCGGTGAAGCCTCACTTCCTGGCTTGTAGGTGTCCACTTTGTCACTCTGTAGTGAGAGGTCGCAGACACATATGCGCTGCTGTCTCTTCTTATAAGGATAACAGCACGACCCAGGTGGCTCAGTGGTAAAGAATCCACCTGCCAGTGCAGGAGACACAAGAGACTCAGGTCTGATCTGCGGGTCAAAAACATCCCCTGAAGGAGAAATTGGCAAACCATTCCAATATTCTTGCCTGGAAAATTCCATGGACAGAGGAGCCTGGAGAGCTACGATGCATGGGGCGGCAAAGAGTTGGACACAACTGAATACACACAGAGTCCCACAGTCCCAACAGGATTGGGGCGCCAGCCTTTTGACCTCATTTAACTTACCTCCTTTAAAGCTTTATCTCCAAATGCATTCACACTGGGGGTTAGGCCTTCTACCTATATATTTTGAGTAGGAAAGCAAGGAGGAATCCAAAAGGATTCCATATGGTTTGAGCAGAGGGTGCATAGAATATGAGACTGTGGTGAAGGCTGAGGGTGGAAGGAAGGTCTGGTTTGAACTCTCTTCACATTAGGAAATCTCAAGAATTTCACCAATTTTTTTTTTCTTTCCCTCAAATTCTGATATCAAAAAAAGAGCTCTGGACTAAGAGTAGAGGGATGTCCAGAGCTTAATAATGAAAACTCTGGGTGAATCATTTGAGCCTCTTTAACTTAGAAATAGGAGTTTCTTTAACTTTAGTTAAAGTTTCTTTAACTTAGAAATAGGAGTGATGGAGGAAAGAGGGGCGCGAAACTAAGATGGCGGAGGAATAGGACGGGGAGAACACTCTCTCCCCAATAAATATACCAAAAGAACTTTTAAAGGCCGAGCAAACTCCAAAAAACAGGAACTGAATGCTGGCAGAGGACATCGGGCATCTGGAGAGGCGACCCAGTGCCGACGTGAGGAGGTAGGACAAAAGAAAGAAAAGAAAAAAAAAAAGTAGAGGGAGAGACAAAGAGCTGGGGACGGGTTCCGTCCCGGAAGGGGAGTCTGGAATAAAGAGGAAAAAAAAAAAAAAGAGGAGAAAGGTTTCTGAATACCAGGGAGCATTCTCTCTGGCAGATCTGCGGTGGATCTTGGAGAGCAATATAGCTGAGAGCAGAAGCAGATTAATAGCTAAGCCCTGCAAGGTTCGTCTCTGGCTACAAGGAACAGCCGAGAGCCGCAGCACAGCCGAAGCAGACTGCTCCGGGCTCAGGGAACGGAGCAGCCTGAGGGACCTAACCTTCCAGGAAAAGCTCCCTCTCCCGCCCAGGTCCGTGCACAAAACAAAGGGCGGTGAGGAGTCAACAGAGAGGCTGGGCAGCTGCGGGCTGCGGACCGGCCCAACCCCCGCCTGAGAGCAGTGGGCATAACCCAGCCCCGGGGAGGCTAACCAAGACTTCTGGGGATTCTGGACAGATCGGTGCTGTATACACCTTAGAAGGAGTGCTCAGCTGCACGCCGAGAAAACAGAGCGGCCGGGCCGGGGGAGAGGAGAAGCCCCACTCCCCAACTGTGCTGGGCTGACAACAGAGAGCCTGAGCAGAGGGGGCGGGGAAGCCCTCTCACCAGGAGCCGGGCAAACTCCAAAATTAAATCCCTGCCTGTAGATCAGACTGCATAGAAAAGAGACTGTAGGACTGTGAGAAGGACAAGCCTAACCAAGAAGGCCTGCTTAGCTGCACGCTGAGAAAACAGAGTGGCTGGGCTGGGGGAGAGGAGAAGCCCCACTCCCCAACTGCTGGGCGGACGACAGAGAGCCTGAGCAGAAGGGGCGGGGGAAGCCCTCTCACCAGGAGCAGGGCAAACTCCAAAATTAAATCCCTGCCGGTAGAACAGACTGCATAGAGAGCGGCTGGGCCGGGGGAGGGGAGAAGCCCCACTCCCCAGCTGTGCTGGGCGGAGGACCGGAGGAGGACCGGAGGACCGAGAGCCTCAGCAGAGGGGGCGGGGGAAGCCCTCTCACCAGGAGCAGGGCAAACTCCAAAGCGCTGAATAGACACTTAAAAGACCAGCAGACAGAAGACGCTAGCAGAACAGCTTTGAAACAGACAGGAGAAGCAAATTAAAGCCCTGCAGGTGGCGATAACTGCATAGAAAGGAGTCTATAAGTCTGTGAAAAGGAGAAGCCGGACCAGGGAATCATCTGAAATTCTACAGACCCTTCCCTTCACCGAATGCACCAGCACCAGAGAAAGCCTTCATTATAACTGTACTAGGAACATCTTTTAAATTTTTAAAACTTTTATATATATATATATTGTTTTTTTTTTCTTGTTTTTTTCTTTTTCTTCTTCTTTTTTTTTT
>ML663562.1:13683530-13919358 GCA_007570785.1 Antilocapra americana | reverse complement strand
TATTTCTTTTTTCTCCTTTATTTTTATTTTCCGGTTTTTTTTTTAAGTATTTTTGAGAACCCAGTCTTTACTCTAGATTTTTAATCTTTGCTCATTAGTACCTGGTATCAACTTTGTACCTTTCAAGATCCAAGCACCAGTACCCACTGCTACCTGGGAATGAGATCATTGGCTTGACTGCTTTCTCCCCATTCTTATCTCTTGCTAGTAACAGTGAGGAAACCTAGACTCACCCACCAGAAAACCACACAAGCCTTTCCACCCAGGAAACTTCGACAAACCACACATCCAACCCCTCCCATAGAGAGGAATCCCCACAATAAAGGGACAACACAGCAAGATAAACAAGATGAAAAGGCAGAGAAATACCCAGCAAGTAAAGGAACAGGATAAATACCCCCTAGACCAAACAAAAGATGAAGAGATAGGAAGTCTACCTGACAAAGAATTCCGAATAATGATAGTGAAAATGATCCAAAACCTGGAAAATAAGTTGGAGTTACAGCTCAATAACCTGCAGGCAAGGATTGAGAAGATGCAGGTAAGCTTTAACAAAGACTTAGAAGAAATGAAAAAGAGACAAAATACAATGAATAATGCAATAAATGAGATCAAAAACACTCTGGAGGGAACCAACAGTAGAATAACAGAGATAGAAGACAGAATAAGTGAGGTAGAAGACAGAATGACAGAAATAAATGAAACAGAAAGGAAAAATGAAAAAAGAATTAAAAGAAATGAAGACAACCTTAGAGACCTCTGGGACAATATTAAATGCACCAATATTCGAATCATAGGAGTCCCAGAAGAAGAAGACAAAAAGAAAGACCATCAGAAAATTCTTGAAGAGATAATTGTAGAAAACTTCCCTAAATTGGGGAAGCAAATAGCCACTCAGGTCCAAGAAACACAGAGAATCCCAAATAGAATGAACCCCAAGCGGGACACCCCAAGACACATATTAATCAAATTGGCAAATATCAAATACAGAGACCAAATATTAAAAGCAGCAAGGGAGAAGCAAAAGATAACTCACAAGGGGAATCCCATAAGGATAACAGCTGATCTCTCAACAGAAACACTTCAGGCCAGAAGGGAATGGCAAAACATACTTAAAGTCATGGAAGAAAACAATCTACAACCCCGACTACTCTACCCAGCAAGGATCTCATTCAAATTTGAAGGAGAATTCAAAATTTTCTCAGACAAGCAGAAACTGAGAGAATTCAGCAACACCAAACCAGCCCTCCAACGAATGCTAAAGGATCTTTCCTAGATAGGAAACACCGATGGGATAGATAATCTGGAGCCCAAAACAATAAAATAAATGGCAGCGGGATCATACTTATCAATAATCACCTTAAATGTAAACGGGCTGAATGCCCCAACCAAAAGGCAAAGATTGGCCGATTGGATACAGAAACAAGACCCCTATATATGTTGTCTACAAGAGACCCACCTCAAACCTAGGGACACATATAGACTGAAAGTTAAAGGCTGGAAAAAGATATTCCATGCAAATAAAGACCAAAAGAAAGCAGGAGTGGCAATACTCATATCAGATAAAGTAGACTTTAAAATAAAGGCAGTGAAAAGAGATAAAGATGGACATTACATAATGATCAAAGGATCAATCGAGGAAGAAGAAATAACAATTATAAATATTTATGCACCTAACATAGGAGCTCCACAATATGTAAGGCAAATGCTAACAAATATGAAAGGGGAAATCAACAACAACACAATAATAGCAGGAGACTTTAATACACCACTCACACCAATGGATAGATCAACTAGACAGAAAAGTAACAAGGAAATTCAAACTTTAAATGAAACAATAGACCAACTAGACCTAATTGATATCTATAGGTCATTCCACCCCAAAACAAGGAATTTCACCTTTTTCTCAAGTGCACACGGGACCTTCTGCAGGATAGATCACATCCTGGGCCATAAATCTAACCTTGATAAATTCAAAAATATTGAAATCATCCCAAGCATCTTTTCTGACCACAATGCAGTGAGATTAGATATCAACTACAGGAGAAAACCTCTCAAAACTTCCAACATATGGAGGCTCAACAACACACTGCTGAATAACCAACAAATCGCAGAAGAAATTAAAAATGAAATTCAGTTATGCATGGAAACGAATGAAAATGAAAACACAACAGCTCAAAACCTATGGGACACTGTGAAAGCAATGCTAAGGGGAAAGTTCATAGCAATACAAGCTCACCTCAGGAAACAAGAGAAAAATCAAATAAATGACCTTACTATACACCTAAAGCAACTAGAAAGGGAAGAGATGCAGAAGCCCAGGTCTAGTAGAAGGAAAGAAATCTTAAAGATCAGGGCAGAAATAAATGCAAAGGAATCAAAAGTGACCATAGCAAAAATCAACCAAGCCAAAAGCTGGTTCTTTGAGAAGATAAATAAAATTGACAAACCGTTAGCCAGACTCATCAAGAAACAAAGGGAGAAGAACCAAATCAACAGAATTAGAAATGAAAACGGAGAGATCACAACAGAAAACACAGAAATACAAAGGATCATAAGAGACTATTATCAGCAACTATATGCAAATAAACTGGACAACCTGGATGAAATGGACAAATTCCTAGAAAAGTACAACTTTCCAAGACTAAACCAGGAAGAGATAGATAATATTAATAGACCCATCACAAGCATGGAAATTGAAACCGTAATCAGAAATCTTCCAAAAAACAAAAGCCCAGGACCAGATGGCTTCACAGCTGAATTCTACCAAAAATTTAGAGAAGAGCTAACACCTATTCTACTCAAACTCTTCCAGAAAATTGCAGAGGAAGGTAAACTTCCAAACTCATTCTATGAGGCCTCCATCACCCTAATTCCAAAACCTGGCAAAGATGCCACAAAAAAAGAAAACTACAGGCCAATATCACTGATGAACTTAGACGCAAAAATCCTCAACAAAATTCTAGCAAATAGAATCCAAAAACACATCAAAAAGATCATACATCATGATCAAGTAGGCTTTATCCCAGGGATGCAAGGATTCTTCAATATTCGTAAATCGATCAATGTAATACACCACATTAACAAATTGAAAAATAAAAATCACATGATTATCTCAATAGATGCAGAGAAAGCCTTTGACAAAATTCAACATCCATTTATGATAAAAACCCTCCAAAAAGTAGGAATAGAAGGAACATACCTCAACATAATAAAAGCTATATATGACAAACCCACAGCAAACATTATCCTCAATGGTGAAAAACTGGAAGCATTCCCCCTGAAATCAGGGACAAGACAAGGGTGCCCACTCTCACCACTACTATTCAACATAGTTTTGGAAGTTTTGGCCACAGCAATCAGAGCAGATAAAGAAATCAAAGGAATACAGATTGGAAAAGAAGAAGTAAAACTCTCTCTGTTTGCTGATGACATGATCCTCTATATTGAAAACCCTAAAGACTCTACGAGAAAATTACTAGAGCTAATCAGTGAATATAGCAAAGTTTCAGGATACAAAATCAACACACAGAAATCCCTGGCATTCCTATACACTAACAGTGAGAAATCAGAAAGAGAAATTAAGGAAACAATCCCATTCACCATCGAAACAAAAAGAATAAAATACTTAGGAGTATTTCTACCTAAAGAATCAAAAGACTTGTATATAGAAAACTATAGAACACTGATGAAAGAAATCAAGGAGGACACAAACAGATGGAGAAATGTACCGTGCTCATGGATTGGAAGAATCAATATAGTGAAAATGAGTATACTACCTAAAGCAATCTATAGATTCAATGCAATTCCTATCAAGCTACCAGAGGTCTTCTTCAAAGAATTAGAACAAATAATTTCTCAATTTGTATGGAAATACAAAAAACCTCGTATAGCCAAAGCAATCTTGAGAAAGAAGAATGGAACTGGAGGAATCAACCTACCTGACTTTAGGCTATACTACAAATCCACAGTCATTAAGACAGTATGGTACTGGCACAAAGACAGAAACATAGATCAATGGAACAGAATAGAAAGCCCAGAGATAAATCCACGCATCTATGGACACCTTATCTTTGACAAAGGAGGCAAGAATATACAATGGAGAAAAGACAACCTCTTTAACAAGTGGTGCTGGGAAAACTGGACAGCCACTTGTAAAAGAATGAAACTAGATCACTTTCTAACACCATACACAAAGATAAACTCAAAATGGATTAAAGATCTAAGCATAAGACCAGAAACTATAAAACTCCTAGAGGATAACATAGGCAAAACACTCTCTGCTATAATCCAAAGCGGGATACTCCATGACCCACCTCCCAGAATATTGGAAATAAAAACACGAATAAACAAATGGGACCTAATTAAAATTAAAAGCTTTTGCACAACAAAGGAAACTATAAGAAAGGTGAAAAGACAGCCTTCAGAATGGGAGAAAATAATAGCCAATGAAGCAACAGACAAACAATTAATCTCAAAAATTTACAAACAACTCCTGCAGCTCCATTCTAGAAAAATAAACAACCCAATTAAAAAGTGGGCCAAAGAACTTAACAGACATTTCTCCAAAGAAGATATAAAAATGGCTAACAAACACATGAAAAGATGCTCAACATCACTCATTATCAGAGAAATGCAAATCAAAACTACAATGAGGTACCACTTTACACCAGTCAGAATGGCTGCCATCCAAAAGTCTACAAGCAATAAATGCTGGAGAGGATGTGGAGAAAAGGGAACCCTCTTACACTGTTGGTGGGAATGCAAACTAGTACAGCCACTATGGAAAACAGTGTGGAGGTTCCTTAAAAAGCTGCAAATAGACCTGCCATATGACCCAGCAATCCCACTGCTGGGCATATACACCGAGGAAACCAGAATTGAAAGAGCCACGTGCACCCCAATGTTCATCGCTGCATTGTTTACAATAGCCAGGACATGGAAGCAACCTAGATGCCCATCAACTGACGAATGGATAAGAAAGCTGTGGTATATATACACAATGGAATATTACTCAGCATTAAAAAAAATTCATTTGAAGCAATTCTACTCAGATGGACGAAACTGGAGCCCATTATCCAGAGTGAAGTAAGCCAGAAGCAAAAACAACAATACAGTATATTAACACATATATATGGAATTTAGAAAGACAGTAATGAGAACCCAACATGGGAGACAACAAAAGGAACGCAGATGTATAGAATAGACTTGTGGACTTTATGGATGAGGGTAAGGGTGGGATGATATGGGAGAAGGTCATTGAAGCATGTTAATTGTCATGTGTCTAATCAATCGCCAGCCCAGGATTGATGCTCGGGACTGGTGCAGCGAGATTTCCCGGGGGGGAGGGAGGAGGGAGGGGGGACCCGGAGGGGAAGCATATGTAAACCCATGGTGATATCACGACAATGTATGGCAAAAACAATAATAAAAAATAAAAAAAAAGAAAAAAAAAAAGAAATAGGAGTTACAATTCTTAACTTCCTGGATTGCTGGATTTTCTGAGATAATGGCTATGGAATGTCTTGGAAACCTGAAAGTACTGTGTAATTATTGAGGGTTGCTAATTATTTTTTTAATTTTAAATCAGACCAACTAGTTTTTCTTATAAACACATTCCATGAATTTGGTGTCCCTCCCCTATGTGACTCACACTGAAACCCTACGTGGGTCATTGGTCAGTCCTGTATTTCTTACAGCATCCCCTTAGTTCATTGTTCTTGTGTTTTTTTTTATAGAAACTTAAAAAAAATTAATTAACCAACTTGGCTGCATTGGGTCTTAGTCGAGGCCAGTGGGGACTTTTCATGATGGCAGATGGACTTCCTAGTGGGGTGCAAGGGTTTAGCTGCCCTACAGTATCTGGGATCTTAGTTCCCCAGCCAGGGACTGAACCCACGTTCCCTGCATTGCAAAGCGGATTCTTAACCACCTGCCTACTAGGGAAGTCCCAGTCAGTATTCTTTATCATTTTTCCCTCTAACTAATCTTTTTTAAGAACTGGCAGAATTTTTTTAATTAGTCTACTCTTTGGGTCAAAAAAAGAATTTGGAGCACCCTAAAAATTTCTTTTTGAAATATGTTCCCCAATTATTTCTATTTTTCCTTCTGTCTCTTAATTGCCTTGCCCGGCAGAATCATTTTCAAGCGTCTACATGGCCGTGGTGCTTCTCTGCCTTTCAGGCCAAAACATGGACTATTAAGTAGTACATTTCTCAGTTTGCTGAATGCCCGCTGCAGATGGATCACCCTAGAAGTCCTGCCTTTCTATTAAGTAATTTTCTAAGTGACACAGAAGTGGTCATTTCCACTGTGAAATGTGTCTTTATTTTCCATCACACTCAATTGTCCTGTTATTTTGTGCAAAATGTACCCACATTTAATGCTCATATATATATTTATTTGTTATTTGTGGGGTATGACTTAAAAGAGTATATTTTTTAACATATCAGAATTTCAATTTCAAAGTCAATGTGATCCCTTGAGACATTATAAACTTTGCATCTAAAATTTTATATTTCTCATTTTCTGAGGGATTTCTTAAAAGCCCCTTTCAGTTCTTTATGTATTGAAATAACCCAGAAACTAGTAGAGAATTTTTAGAAATTAATCAAAATAAGACATTGAAACTGGCCTACATAACTTATCAGCTGTTATTATCCATATTTTTTCTTTATGTATATAGCTTTTATTTTATTTCAACCAGGATCCTGATCTTCTGATCATAGAATGTTGTTCATTGCCATTTGATTAATATTATGCTGTCATAAACTACTCTTTACTGTAGGGGTAGTGCAGAATTTAAATTGCTTTCCAGGAAAGAAGGGAGAACTGAGGAACAAATGTTGGTTTCTGAAAGGAGAAACAGATCCAATCACCAGCTTCCCTTCCTGATCCAAAAAGCTGCATTTTATTTACTCTCACTTATGAAACAGTGTGGTCATTTTTAGTAAAGTCATAGTTCTTTTCATTGAAAGATATTTGACATAAATAATTATTTAAGGATGAAGGTGATTGAGCTATGATTAATACCATTACTGAAAGTGTTTGCAAAATATGAGTTGGCCTTGCTTAAATTTCAGAAATAAAATTTAGTACACGTAAACACATTTTCTCTCACCTTTGAAAACATTCTAGTCTATAATTTGCTTGCTAAGAATGGTGGTGGTGGTTTAATCCCTTAGTCATGTCTGACTCTGTGCGACCTTATGGACTGTATAGCCCACTAGGCTTTTCTGTCCGTGGGATTTCCCAGGCAAGAATACTGGAATGGGTTGCCATTTCCTCCTCAAGGGGATCTTCCTGACCCAGGAATAATGATACTGTTTAAAGATTTTTATCAAGATATTCGCTAGAAATAGATTTAATGTGTTATTCTGTTTTCCGTCTGTTTTCTCTCTACTGCCACCTAGTGGATTAAATTCAAGTTTACCTGTCAATTAAAATCAAGGGAAGGAAATGAATAACATGAAATTTATCCATGATGATGAGTTATTGTTACTTTTTTTTTAGTAGAGTGTAGGCTGCAAAAAATACAAGAGTGAAAAAAGTCCAGGCATTCATGTAATATCAGTAATAAAATGCTTATCAGCTTATCCATAAACAAGATATTTTATTTGGAGCATTAGAAGCTAGGTAAATTATTGATACTGTGTCCTGCATATTGTATTTCTAAATTATGTTGAGAAGCTTAATTCCTTATTACAATGGTCAATAATTTTTTTTCTTAATGTAAAGCTTCAAAGCCCCCCTGATGTGAAGTGTACTTACTTAACTGACAGGTAAATAAAAGTGCAGAGATAAGATAGTCAATTTTTATCAAAGTTGGGAAGAAAGGCAGATGTGTGTGTTATTCTGGGAATTTCTTTTTCCAAATAATGAAACCAATAAAAGCAAATGGAGTTTAAGTCTCCTCATTCTTTGTAGGGGTGTCCTCTTCAGCCCCCACTAAAGAACAAACCTGTCAGGTGAATGTAGATGTATGTTCCTCGGCTCTTGTCTCGTCACAACAAAGATTTGGAGTGACGGACATTGAAGCCCTCGGCGGGCCACAGCTCTCTGGTCTGGACAGACCGCGTTATAGCTCTTAAAGAAATCAGTGTTACAGCTCAGTGTTACAGCTCTATTTTGTTTAGAAGATGGTAGCCGGGGAATTCATCCTCAAAGTGTGAGGGCATGCCGATCCAAGGACATGAAGAGAAGAACACCGCAACGCGAGGGAGAGGGAGAGAGAGTCCATCTTCGAGGCACAGGAGAGAGAGAGAGCAAGCGCTTTGGCTCCTATTTTATATGTTTATTTCTGCCCCCTGGGCCTGTCCTATGCAAATTGGGCTTAGACAGGAATGCTGTTCTACCTGCAGTTTTCACTCAGGTCCTCGGACCTTCCTTGTTCTATTTTCACAGGCTTTTCCTTTCCTTGTCTTCTAGCCACCATCATTTTGGACTCCTGCTTCTATTCTAACTACCTAACAAAACACCTGTTGTTGCTTGCTGGCTGTTTTGTTGAAAGTTTTCACTTTCATCTCAGGTCCAAAGGATCTGTTAACAAAATAAGCCACTTGTTATATACAAATAAGCAATACAAATATTTCTTAGAGAACTATGTAGTCTGCTTTCAATATTTTAACATAAAAGAAATAGAAACAGCAGAGGAGAGCAGTAGTACATCCATCACCAAATTGGATCTGCCAACATCCAGACTTAAACAGCACTGGGAAGTCTCATGTGACAGCAGTCTCGAGTTCCAACTAGGAAAAGGTCCCAGGCAGCACATCCACTCTGTGGGTGAGACTTCAAAGATTGCATTTCTCCCACTTATAATCCCAGGATGCAAACTGATATATCATCATTAGTTCAGTCACTCAGTTGTGTCCGACTCTTTGAGACACTGTGGACTGCAGCACCCCAGGCTTCCCTGTCCATCGCCAGTTCCCAGAGCTTGCTCAAACTCATGTCTATCGAGCCAGTGATGCCATCCAACCATCTCATCCTCTGTCATCCCCTCCTCCTGCCTCCAGTCTTTCCCAGCATCAGGGTCTTTTCCAGTGAGTCAGTTTTTCGCATCAGGTGGGCAAAGTATTGAAGCTTCAATTTCAGCATCAGCCCTTCCAGTGAATATTCAGGACTGATTTCCTTTAGGATGGACTGGTTGGATCTCCTTGCAATCCAAAGGACTCTCAAGAATCCTCTCTAACACCACAGTTCAAAAGCATCAATTCTTTGGCGCTCAGCTTTCTTTATGATCCAGCTGTCACATCCATACATGACAACTGGAAAAGACATAGCTTTGACTAGATGGACCCCTTTTAATTTCATGGCTGCAGTCACCATCTGCAGTGATTTTGGAGCCCAAGAAAATAAAGTCTGTCACTGTTTCCATTCTTTGCCATGAAGTGATGGGACCGGATGCCATGATCTTAGTTTTCTAAATGTTGAGTTTTAAGCCAGCTTTTTCACTCTTGTCTTTCACTTTCATCAAGAGACTCTTTAGTTCTTCTTTGCTTTCTGCCATAAGGGTGGTGTCATCTGCATATCTGAGGTTATTGATATATTATCATCAATCTGTCAGCATAACTGCAGCTCTGGTATTATGTTAATTTTTTACAATGCTGTTTTCTTTTTTGGAGAAGGAAATGGCAACCCACTCCAGTAGGTGTGCCTGGAGAATCCCATGGACAAAGGACTCTGGTGGGCTACAGAGGCCGAAAGGACTGAGCTACTAACACTTGCGTTGTGACACAAATCTTGGAATGTTACTAAGTCCTAGGAGTGGTAGGCCGGACCTCCTCAAGGGACTTGAGAAATTCCAAGATCTGCCCCCTATCTATCTATTGTGTTTCTCTTCTATCACTCACAGCGGGTGTGGCTAACACCCGAAGCAGTAGTCCGGGCTGTATCCATGTAGGTCAGAAGCTAGGTCGGAGGCCTGCTCTGCTTTGTCTCTGAAGCCTAAACAAGACTATTTAATTTCCCTAACACTGACTCATTTCTTTATCTTTCTCTTTTTTATTTGAACTTTTTATGTTGCATTGGAGTATAGCCTATTAATAATGTTACAGTTTCAGGTGGACAGCAAAGGGACTCAGCCATACATATACATGTGTCCATTGTCCCCCTAAATTCCCCTCCCATCCTGGATGCCACAAAACATTGAGCAGAGTTCCCTGTGCTATACTTTAGATCCTTGAATACAGTTGCATGTTGTTGTCAATCCTAAACACGCAAACTATCCTTGCACCCCATCCTTCCCCCATGGCAACCATAAGTTCTTTCTCTTAAGTCTGTGAACAGACTCATTTCTTTGACTTGGTATCTGTCACTCTTTATCCATTTCCTTTGGGGCTAGCCAAGCCCCGTGTGACATTCAGGTTCACATGCTGTGTGAATGGACTCAGCTTCCCATTTCCTAAGCCTCTCTGATGGCCTCAGTGCACATATACAAACACATTGTATCATGCTCACACATCTTTTACCTACTTGATTCGTCATCTGGGCATAAGTAGTGGGCGAGGCCCCTTGAGCTAACAGGTAGCAGAGGAGGAGATTTAATTGAAATTCAGAAAAAAAATATATCCCCAGGCCCACTTTTAGCCAGTTTCATTAAATATTACAAAAGTCGCGAATTAGCTGAATTTGAGCCTCCTCTCATTATTTTCACACCAGATTGCTATCCCATCCAGGCAGACTAGGCTTCTTTTTTGAAAACTCAACGTATGTATTTTATTGCCCAAGACTTGATGTAGTAGTCTTAATTTGTTTTCTTACCTGCATGGCCTTAAACTATACAGGATAGCCCAGCAACCTTTAATTCCTTTAGACTATGTAGCCCTCAAAACTTTTTAGTCTCTCAATTTTCCTCTTTAAAAAAACAACTGAGAGTAACTACTTTTGTGCTGAAGGAATTTATGATTGCATTGTTGCCTTGTGATTTTCTCAGTGTTTGTGGGGAAGGCTGTTTTCTCTCTCTGTCATTTCTAATATGAATTCCTGAGACACTCTGTCACCATCAGGTGTGCTAATGACAGTTTCCCCAGCCCAAGTCTTGCTGGCACTGTTGCAGGAAGGGGAACCCCTTCCAGGGCCCGAAACTGGGCTCTTGTCTAACACTCGGAAATGAATTGTCCAAGGAGACACATGTGCTGACAAAGCAAGAGATTTTATTGGGAAGGGCACCCAGGTGGAGAGCAGTAGGGTAAGGGAACCCAGGAGGACTGCTCTGCCCCGTGGCTCGCAGTCTTGGGTTTTATGGTGATGGGATTAGTTTCCGGGTGGTCTTTGGCCAATCATTTTAATTCAGAGTCTTTCCTGGTGGCGCACGCATTGCTCAGCCAAGATGGATGCTAGCAAGAGGGAATCTGGGAAGTGGACGGACACCCGGTGTCTCCTTTAGACCTTCCCGAACTCTTCTGGTTGGTGGTGGCTTATTAGTTCCATATTCTTTATCAGGATCTCCTGTCATAAAACAACTCATGCAAATGGTTACCATGGTGCCTGGCCAGGGTGGGCGGTTTCAATCAGTGTGCTTCCCCTAACAGCACCATCTGAACGAAGTAGAAGGGCAAGTTAGAGAAGCAAATACTAGGTTTCACCCCCAAAGACTGAGATCATGTCTAGGTTCTTTCGTTTTTCAATTTCCAATCAGTGCAACCCTGAAAGGTGTTACATGGCTAGTTGTCAAAAATATATGGCTAGTTGACCATGTACTGGTCTTCCCAGGTGGCTCGGTGGTAAAGAATCTGCTGCCAGTGCAGGAGCCCCAGGAGACATGGGTTCGATTCCTGGGTCAGGAAGATCCCCTGGAGGAGGAAATGGCAACCCTCTCCAGTACTCTTGCCTGGGATAATCCCATGTACAGGGAGCCTGGCGGGCTACTTGTCCGTGAGGTCGCAAAGAGTCAGATGGGACTGAGCATGCACAAAACACCTACCAATAAAACAATAGACAAATTTGCCTTTCCTTTAAAATCATAACTCTGAAAGTAAAGCAAAATGGAACTAAGTCTTGGTGTTTTCTTCTTAGAAGACCATCAGCTTCAGAAGTAACAGCTGTCATTTGATGGGTTCTGGGAGATGTTACAAATCTGTTCTAGACTTTGAGACTGGCATCTGTGTTTTAGATTCACAGTTGTGTGTACTTTTATCGTATTCCAGCCTTCTCTGGGAATCAAGAAGCCAACTAAAGCCCTGCTCTTTGTAATCTTGAGCCCAGTGGGACCTTATTTTTCCAGTGGAAGCTTTAATCCTGTGTCCCTGTGGGCCAACCCGAAGTATGTAAGAGCCTGGAAAGGTGGGACTGGAGACTGCAAGATGGGAGGGTAAGTTGGTCTGTGTTTCTGTCTAACGGATAGAGTCTCTTGTGACCATTTAGGTGTGGCCATTTCACTTCAATACAAATATATATATATATATTAGTATTCACACTGGAATGTTCATTTTTATTTTGTGTTTAGTCTTCAGTGGTTTGAATGTGCTACTTGTTTGAAGGATAACCTCTGCGGCCCTTTGTAAAGGAGAAGCATTGACTGTTACACATAAGCAAGAACTAAAGTACCTAAACCAGGAATGAAATCAGCGCTTTGAATGAACTGCCCGGGATGCTGGTTCCTGGCCGCAGGCTGACAGTTGGCATTTGAGAGCATCTGGTGTTGGGGCCCAAGCTCTCAGTCGGCTCCAAGGAGTCCTGTCTGGGGAAGGTGCCTGCTTCACTGAAGTGCTGTCTTCATTCCCGCAGATTGCAACCATATCTGCTGCCAACTGGCTCAGGGACAGCCTGCTTTGGCTCGGTCAGGCCAGTCTCATAGGCCATATGTAGCTGGCTGGAAATAAAAGAGCATTTGAAAGTGTTAGACGATTTCAGGGGTGGACTTGGCCGTGAATCGGAAATGCCCTGATGGGTGAACAAGAATAGCCGGGTTACCCAGTGTGGCTCTTCCTTTGGAAGAGCACCAGCTGGCCTGTAAGGTGACTCAGTGGCAGTCTTCTGAGCCCTGGTGCAAACTGTAGAGTCTCAGCTGTGGGAGAGAGGAAGGGTGTGGTGCTGACACGCCAGAGACCTTGACAGCTGGCTTTGAACCCTCCATAGACTTTCTCTGTTTCCCACTTTCCTACGCCCGAAAAGGCATGGTGGTAAAATGCTATGTCCTGTCATCCCTACTGGCATTCACTCACTAGCTGCATTCCCTCACCAGGCCAGAAAAAGCCTGATGGTGGTGGCTTAGTTGCTAGATTGTGTCCGACTCTTACAACACCATGGACTGTAGCATGCCAGGCTCTTCTGTCCATGGAATTTTCCAGGCGAGAATACTAGAGTATGTTGCCATTTCCCCCTCCAGAGGATCTTCCCAACCCAGGAATCAAACCCAGGTATCTTGCATTGCAGGCAGATTCTTTACTGAGCTATGAGGGGAGCCCAGGAAAAAAAAAAAATTCCGATGGAGTTCATTCAATAAACTAAGTCACTTTTTTCCCTGTTAGATCTCCTTCTTAAGTCCTAGGCTAGCCAGGTCAAAAACTTTTTTGTTTGCTCTCTCGATGGCTTTTTTACTTTTTCAGACTTATTCACAGAGCATATCTGTATTACTCTGTTAAAATTTCTCTCAGAGTGCACATTGCAATAAAGCAACAGTCTTGATGAAGAGATAACTTATAATTTTTTCTTCTTTAAATCTTACTCTCTAGCTCCCCCTACCTGCCTAGGGAAAAGATAACATGGGAACCCAGAAATTGCAGGGAATCCTTTAGTTTGGGCAGTTATTTGTTACAAAGAGGATATTGAGGCAGTCTCATAGAATATACAATTATTATAGAGCAATTAAAAATCAATACTTTATGTACAACACAAAGACTGAACTCTGGTGTTACTATGAACAACTAGTATTTCAATATTGGTTCATCACTTATAACAAGTGTACCCCACTAATGTGAGATGTTAATAAGAAGGGAAATGGAAATTGACGAATAAGAGTTATAGAAGCTCTGTTTTTTGCTCAGGTTTTCTGTAATCTGAAACTTCTCTAAGAAATAAAGCCAACTATAAAATAAATTACTTGTTTGACTCATTAGGCTCACATGGACCAGAATCAGTGGACATTGACTTGAAATTTCTTAGAGAAGAGAGTTATTGGGCCTCATGCATAAAAGCAAAATTGGCAAGAGGGCAGGCATGAAGCAGAGAGTGGATTTGTCACACACCTGCCTGTTGTTTCCAAGAGTTTCAAAGCTCTCTGCTCCTGTACTCCCAACCTGGAGGAGCATAGGGAGACAAATGATTTTGCATCTACCATCATTCAGTTTAGTTGAAAAAGACATTTGGCAGCAACCTTAGATTTATGTCTTATTGTTCTTTTCTAGACCTAACTTATTCAACGCCGTGCTGTGCTTAGCCTTTCAGTCGTGTCTGACTCTTTGCGACACCATGGACTGTGGCCCACCAGGCTCCTCTGTCCATGGGGATTCTCCAGGCAAGAATGCTGGAGTGGGTTGCCATCCCCTCCTCCAACTTATTCAACAGTTACCTTCTAATCTTTTTTTTAGTACCTCTGTAGTCGGTAGTTATTAAATATCTATTGACTTTCACAAGCTCAAGAATTTTCTGCTTTTGTCTAAGTGAATCTGAAGAAGAGAGAGAATATATGTATTTTTTAAATTCTAAGATTAAATTTTCTAATCTTAGAACTTTTAAACCTAGATTAATCTAAATTCTAAGCCTTAGTTTCCTCATTGATAAAGTGAGGGTAATAATGCCCACTTTGCCTGTGAGGATGAAGGGGAATAATGTGAAGTGCCTAGGACACTGGCTGGCACTTATGGAGTTCTCAACAAGTATGGAGTTAGAACCTGACAGTTTCCAGCGTGGACTTGAGAATTAGAGATACCCACGAATCGTGCACATATCCGCATGACCTTACACAATTAAGTCCTTTCTCCCTGCAAGTCCTCATAAGTATAATAACATCTAGGGTTGTGCTAAGAAAATTTGTTGAAATAATGGGGTTCAGAATCTAGTACCCTGCCTGGTGGGTGGTATTCTCTCAACAGACAATAGTTTGTAATATGAGGCTCTCTTTATTTCTGGTTTTATCTCCTGGACTCTCTTCTAGGAGCAATCAGTTGGATTGCACATAACAGGATTTACTCTTTTGGAGAGATGTATTTAATATTCCTAGTCTCCCAGATTCTACATTAAAATTATATGTAGACATTTTTCCCACTTTTTCATTTTTCTCTTTTATCCAAGGACATGTGTTTTTCTTTTTAATATTGGCAGCGTGTGAAAGGAAGCCCAAGTATATTACCAAAGTATCAATAACCCAGTGGACATTAATAATACAGTTTATACCTGAGGGAGAATTTTGATACACCTTTGTATTCAGGGAAAAACACACCTGTAAATGGACTTCCCTGGGCTCAATGATAAAGAATCTACTTGTCAGTGAGGGAGATGCAGGTTCAATCCCTGGGTCCAAAAGATCCCCTGGAGGAGATGGCAACCCACTCCAGTCTTCTTGCCTGGGAAGTCCCATGGACAGAGGAGGCAGGCGGACTACAGTCCATGGTGTCACAAAAGAGTCGCAGATAATGTAGCAACTAAATAACAAGAAGTGGACGTTAAAGAGCTGCATCTGGGCCTATTGGCTCCAAACCCATGCTCTGTCTACCAAACTCTCCCTGCAGGATGGTTTATACTTCTTAAAAAGTATTCATAATGGAACCTAGTTACTGCGTATTTGCCATTAGTTCTGAATATGGGTGGTCTGACGTTTTATGGTCATTAAAAACAAAAGCCTCCTGAATATTAGAATTGTGTCATCTCCAGACTGACTAGTAATTTACATTTTGTTGCCTGTGTTTTGAAGTATACATGTTGAGGGTCTTTTGAAGGAACCTGAACACCTTGGTGTAAGTAAATCTCACCATTCTCCTGATTGTATGATGTCTATTTCCCATAGCTTTCTAGAATACTTCAGTTATTAGTCACTAGTCTTTGAGCAGCAGTCTTTGAGTTACAGGTCAGAAAGCTAGCTCAATCCACCTTGAGCAGAGAAGGGATTGACTGGGTAGTAGGATGGTAGCTGTGGACCAAGAAGAGCTCGAATCATTGCCACCAGGTTGCTTTGCCCTTGCATATGTCCTGCTTGTGCTACTTCCACCCCAGTCTCTCTCTTCCCTCCTTTCCCCTCTCTTTCCATCCTTCCCCCATCTCTTGTCAAAGCTTCTGGCTATGTGTCAGCCTAAGGCTGTCCTGATTCAGATGTCTTCTCCTTTGAAGGCTGGTGATCATGGATACAAGAGACCCAGCATCATAGCAGAGAAGCTACCACCATTCTCAAAGGGAGAAAATACACCTTTCAAAGGGTTTTGTACATTGAAATGAATGAGTGAGTAAACTCAAAGAAGAGCTTATGAGCAACTAGGTTACTTGCCTACCCTTTTCTTCAGTTGTGGTAAGGGCAGGATGCTATGATTGTCAACCTAAGCTGAATGACTTGGCTGCATAGGAAGGGCCCGAGAGAATATAGTGGGAAGAGAAGAGAAGCTGTGCAGACGAGAATGGCCTGTAGCCACTGTGATATGTGGCTTCTGTGTTTAAGTTACACTTTGACTTAGGAAATACTAAAAATTTAATCTTGCCCGGATACAAAAGAGCTCATTTAAAAAGCCTAGGTGGGTATTTTGTGGGAGGTAATAATAACATTAATTTTTTGGTAGTATGTTTGATTGTTTCTTTGTACTTCTTGGGGCTTCATAGTCCAAGGATGGATCTAGGGTTTTTTCCCTAGTCCTGACTGTCATAGAGGAGTGCTTCTCAAACTTGTTTGCTGATACCTTCTAAAAGCCAAGGAAAGTGAATTATACAGCCAGGAGCATAGGAAGGCAAACAAGCATCACATATATTTGAGGACTTTCATGTTTTATCTAAAGCATTGATTCATATTTTGTATTCTACTGCATACTTTTCCCATTTAAGTTTAATAAAGGATAACTTTAAAATATTACTTTCTTTTCTCTTAAAGCAACATATAATTGGAGAACTCATTAGTGAGGATAGTGAGAGCTAGGCATCATTATGAATGAACCTACTTATGCCAAATAAAATGTTAAGGTATAAAAAGCATTAATATTTCTGTTTAATTTAGAAGTCATTACTCCTTCCAAATGATAGACCATTTGTCAAAATATATCTTCTTTAGAAAGAGTCAATTCCAATATATCTAAATTTCATGTCTCTTTAGTTTGAATTTATTTTCCATGAGCCGTGTGTGTGTGAAATGTCAATTGTATCTTACATTCTGCTTCATAGAGGAAAGTGCTCCCCTACCAAGTTTACTTAAACTTCTAGAAGTCAAGTAACAAATGAATGAATGAATGAGTAAATAAATTACTATTATAAACTACATTGCCATTCCAGGAAGATACCCCATGTTCCTTTGAATAATCCAAGGTGAATAGTATTGATTGAGAAAAATGGCTTTTGGAATATTTTTTGGTTAAAAATCAGGATTTTTAGCCTCTTGTCTCACTTTTAGGAAATTTAGACATTGAACATTAAGTATTTCTTGATTAAATTGAAGGGTACCAGTTAGAACACAGAGTTGGTGCTCTGCTAATTAATAGATATAACTTGATATAAATTACTTCTCTAAGCCTTAGTTTCTCATCTGAACCATGGGTCTAATGATTGTAGCTAACTCATAGTATTTTGTGGGGTTTGAATGAAATATTCTTCGGTCACTAAGTCATGTCTGACTCTTTGTCACCCCCATAGACTGCAACACACTAGACTTCTGTGTCCTTCATTATCTCTGAGAATTTGCTCAGATTCATGTCCATTGAGTCAGTGATGCTATCTAACCAGCTCATCCTCTGCTGCCCTCTTCTCCTTTTGCCGTCAATCTTTCCCAGCATCATGGTGTTTTCCAGTGAAAAAAACTAGAGCCTTAGAACAAGCAAAAAAGTAGCACTCCTCCAAAATGAAATAATTCATGTAAAATTGATTGGCATGTGAAAAAAATACTCAATAATGTCTAAGTGTTGTTAACTTGGCTTTTCACCTGTATTCTCCCTTTTCAAGATAGAATTGCACAATTTTTCTTTGCTCTCTCTCTCTCAAATGAATGCAGTTAGACCATGTAGATTCTCTAATGTGTTTCCTCTAATATTATGCAGTTAACTGGAGAGGATATATAATTAAGAATCTACTACATTGACTACATCCATGCTTGAATTAAAGACTTACTGGGAGGTAGGGGCTGAAGTATGTTCATAATCCTCTTTCCTCTTTCTTAAAAGGAATTATGGCTCATCTCTCTTTGCCCAATGCGAAGCAGTGGAAAATGCATGTCAGCAGGTTCTGTGGCTCTATGGAGAAGATAATCAAATAACTGAAGTTGGAACTATGAATCTTTTTCTTTATTGGATAAATGAAGATGGAGGTAATCCACTCAGATTTCAGCTTTATTCTATTTTTCAGTCATTTTCAGTGGTATGGGAGAGAAAAGAACTAAAACCCTTAAAACAAGAGAACAAGTATCACATTTCCAAGATCTTCAGATTTTCTATGCTTTTGCTGTCCAAATATACATGAGTTTTAAGTTTATAGTATTTACAAAGATTTTTGGCTTTGTTTTTGTTTTTTGGCTTTAGATGTACTTACTTTTGAGCTGTCAACTTAAGGAATTTAAATCTCCACTATTTGAAAATGTGCTGCCTTATCCTTTTTATTATCTGATTATTTCAGTGGTCATTTACCACGCATGCATGCGTGCACCTTTGCTTCAGCCGTGTCCAATGCTTTGTGACCTCATGGATCATAGCCTGCCAGGCTTCTCTGCCCATGGCATTTCCCAGGCAAGAGTACTGGAGTGGGTTACCATGTTCTCCTCCAGGGACTCTTCCCAACCGAGGGATTGAACCCACCTCTCCTCCATAGCAGGTGGATTCTTTACGTCTGAGCCACTGGGGAAGCCTGTGGTCACTTACCATATACTATGTATAAGACACTGTAGTGATAAACATAGTCTACTGTTTCTACTGATATGAAATTTAGTGTACTCTCTTGTAACTCATTTAACAATCATTGCCCTTTCTACATATTTTGATAATACATTAGACGCCTTCCAGATTTACACTAGAGCTCTATTTGAATAAGGCTTCCCTGTGGCTCAACTAGTAAAGAATTTGCCTGCAGTGTGGGAGACCTGGGTTTGATCCCTGGGTTGGGAAGATACCCTGGAGAAGGGAAAGGCTACCCACTCCAGTATTCAGGCCTGCAGAGTTCCATGAACTATACAGTCCATGGGGTCACAAAGAGTCAGACTCAACTGAGTGACTGTCACTTTCTATTTGAATAAAGGACATTGTTTTTAGGACAAATTGGTCTTATTTGGGGATTGTATTTAGACTGTGGTTCATTTAAGACCATTAATATATGTCTACTACAAAAATCAGTACTTCTTTATTACCTTTAATATCCTGAATGCTCACTTTCCTTCTTTGCAGTTCTATTTTTTTTTAATTAGTTGGCAGAAATCATAGACTAGAAATGTAAAATGATGTTTCCAAATGTGGCTCCTCTGTGTGTGGGATTCTCTAGGCAAGAATACCAGAGTGGGTAGCCATTCCCTTCTCCAGGGGATCTTCCCAAGCCAGAGACTGAACTCGAGTCTCCTGCATTGCAGGTAGATTCTTTACAGTCTGAGCCACCAGGGAAAGCCCAAATGTAAAGTGATAAGTTTCCAAAGATTGAGTTGAGTTTGAACAATTTTTTGGCCAACCCAATACTGCTGAAATCTTGGGATTGGTTTTAATTCAGATTTTAAGTGAAATTTTAATTTTAAAGCAGATATAGTAGCATCTATTGCTCTTTTGTTATTTGGCTACAAATAGAGGGAAATGGTGATTCAGATGTGGCTGCTTCAGAGCTAATTTGAGCATTGCTTTCAGAGAATTACAAGATGAGCCTTATATTCCAGTCACAGTGAGAATAAACAGAAGGTGTGGTGAGTACACCATGTTCTGGGATTAATCCTTGGTATCCCTTGGCATATGAAAAGCCAGATAGAGATTATGTTTGTCCTTCCATACCTGGCTATTTGTAGTTGACACTCTTGAAAAACAAAATTTGTACTGGAATATTTGTGATTTCTAAATTTGAGTTATTGCATGTGACATATATCAAAAAGTTGACAGCCACTGTGGAACTCTGTACATAGGAGATAATAAATTGATTCAGCTCATTCTTTCCATCTACCCACTGCCATCCCCATCGCCAAGAAAACCCACGCAACCCCAAACAAAACCAGTGACATCATACAGAAGTGGCACCATCCTGATTTATGGATGGGAGATGTCAGGATTTAAGCACAGTCTGAATCAGAGCTACATGATTTAACCAGAAACACCAGAAACTGTCCTGGTGAAAAATGACCCCTTATGCAAACAATAATCATGAACCATTTCCATGACTTTTAAAGGTCAGAAGAGAATTGAATGAATTTGTCTTCTGGCTCTTATAAAATATACAAGACCTTGAGAGTTCCTATTCAGGTTTGGTTGCCTGAGATAAGTATAGTTTTAATGTGAAGATTCTCCTTCAATTTGAGGGTGTTCACGCACAGATCAGATAACATTAAAAGTAAGGAGAAAGGAAATGGAGCAAATGTTTGAACAGTACTCTGAGACAAGTGAGGGAAATGTCAGGAATCTTTGGGCTTAAAAAGAAAACAGACATTGCAGCAACTCTAGTAACTTTGATTTATACTGTGTGGCTTTAGGAAAAGACAAAGAATAATGCGTTGAAAATCAGCAAAATATGGAGTCTTTTCCCCAAAAAGCTTTCCAATAAGAGTTAGAAGCAAAGTTCTTTCCATGAGCACCCACTCTCACCGTTCCGTTGGGCCCAGGTAGCTGCCACAGTGCTGTGCCCTACTTTGTGGCACTTGGCTTGGAACTCATGGGGTTTTTTTATTTTTGTTTTTAAACTAAAGTATAGTTTCGGAGAAGGCAATGGAAACCCACTCCAGTACTTTTGCCTGGAGAATCCCATGGATGGAGGAGCCTGATGAGCATGGGGCTGCGAAGAGTCGAACACGACTGAGCGACTTCCCTTTCACTTTTCACTTTGTGCATTGGAGAAGGAAATGGTAACCCACTCCAGGGTTCTTGCCTGGAGAATCCCAGGGATGGCGGAGCCTGGTGGGCTGCCATCTATGGAGTTGCACAGAGTCGGACACGACTGAGGCAACTGAGCAGCAGCAGCATAGTTGATTTACAAGGTTGTGTTAGTTTCAGGTGTATATCAAAGTGATTCAATGTGTGTGTGTATGTTTATATTCTTTTTAAAATTCTTTTCCCTTATAGGTTATCACAACACTGAGTAGAGTTCCCTGTGCTATACAGTAGGTCCTTTTTGAGTGTCTATTCATGTGGGTTTTGATTCCATAACCGCAGCCCTGATTGTAAGATCGCATGGCCCCCAATTCTTTCTTATTTCATTGATGAGTCTTATGACATACACACTTGTTGTTCACTGTTGAGAAGGCAGCATTATCTAATACTAGACACTGGAACTACTGTGAAAGTAAGATGGGATTGTCATGGTTGAGTTTCACAGTGAGTTTGAGATGCATTTACACCAGCTCTGCTCAGAGTACTCTTGCTGGGCGGCTGCTCACTCACCCCCTTCAAGCCCCTTCAAGCCTTTGCCATTCTCAGGAAGACTTTTCTTGGATACCTTAATACACATCTTAAACTCTCTCCCCAACGCTCCCCATCACCTTCTTTTTTTCCCCTTCCATCACCTAACATACTATTTAATATAATTATTTGCCTCTGCCCATTAGAAAGTGAGCAAGGAGGTACATTGATTTTGTTCACTGCTGTATCCCTCATACTTAGACTGGCCAGCAGCTCTGATGCTGGCAGTGATACTGATAGATGCTTAGTATATACTGTTGAATGAATGAATGATTGTGCTGTTGATGTTTGGGTCATTAACACAAACCCACGTTCCTGGTTCCCGTTAGTGAAGTCAGATGAATCCTGCTCTTATTGCTTCTAAACTCTTCATCTCCCTCAAATGATTTCCCTGTCAAAAACAAGCTGTGTTTGTAGGCTCTGTTTTCCTCCTGTTGAGCAATCTGGAGCTCATTCTGGCTCTTGTAAGCTTGTTTGTGGTTGCAGAGGAAAATGAATATTTCTCACCCAAATGTTGTCATGTCATCATCTCTGTCTGGCAACCAGAGAAGCAGATGTTCCGTTCCTTGACCTCAGGCTAGTGGTTACAGATTTGGGCGTTACATATGTTTCACAAAACTGCATTTGCACACGCGGGGCCACTGTTTTCATTGAACTTTATGCAGTCTTAGGAGGAGGGCATGGCAACCCGTTCCAGTATTCTTGCCTGGAGAATCCCATGGACAAAGGAGCCTGGTGGGCTACAGTCCATGAGGTCCCAAAGAGTTGGATACGACTGAAGTGACTTAGCTTAGGTTAGCTCATGCAGTCTTAGAGCCCAGCAAGCTTTAGGGTAGGTCCAGTTTGGGGGCACTAGAAGTGTTTGTTTATATGTGTGAGGTGTGTGTGTGTGTGCATACACATATAGATCTGTACATCCATATATCCAGCTTGCTTTCTATTGCAAAACATGTGTTTATTCTGAGATCAAAGTAGCCCCCAAAACATTGCCAAGAACAAATTTTCTTCTTTTGAAACAGTGGTTTTCTGCAGATGATTTTTTGATTTCAAAACTCAAAGAAATCATACTGCTATACCCTAGCAAAGATGATTTTTTTTTTTAAACTCAGAAACATGTATTACATACCACTCTGGGCCAGGAATGTTGCTGAGTTTTGGGGACACAGGAATAAACATAGAGTCTTGGCTTTCCAGAGAGCTGTGTTGTTGTTGGGAATGTCTCATATGGCCACAGTGGAGTGGATGAGTCCAGAGCACAGTCTACAAAAGGAAAGGGTGGTGGCCACAGTGGTGAGAGACTTGAGGGCTGACAGTGCTCCCCAGTGTCACCAATCTTGGGAAGTCACATGTTTCTTCAGCCTCAGTTTCTCCTTCTGTAAAACAGGAGTCTACTAGTCCTTTTAGGCTGCATCAAGTGGCTCTGGAGCTCAAAGACTGATTTCTATCCCACTTTTGCTACCCAGTGGTCCTTTCCAGCCTCCCTTGTGAAGTCCTCTGCAGACACATGACAAGCAACACATCTGTTCTTGGTTCAACCTCTATATAAAGGGATGGTTTAAAGCTCGGATTTCCCACTAGATTCAGCTTCCTGGGTGCCAGAGGTGAGGAGGAAGGGGAATGTTGAGTACCAGAGGCATCCTTCTTGTAAGGAGACTGTGTGGCTGGTGTGCCACACTCTTTTTTTTTTTTTTTTTTTGGTAAGATTTATTTATTTGTGGGTGTCCTGGGCCTTTGTTTCTGCGAGCGGGGGCTATTTGTTGCAGTACACAGGCTTCTTACAGGGATCGCTTCTCTTGTTGTGGAGCACAGGCTCTAGGCTGATGAGCTTCAGTAGTTATGGCAAATAGGCTTAGATTAATTGTCCCATGGCTTGTGGGATCTTCCCCAACCAGGAATTGAACCCATGTTCCCTGCACTGGCAGGCAAATTCTCAACTGCTAGGTCCCGAGGGAAGCCCCACATTGAGTCTTGTTGACAGATCATCATGCCAGCTTGCACTGTGGTTGGGAGTATCTGCAGTCATTCTCTTAGGAGACCAGTGTCTTGGCTTTGGCTCTGTGGGTCACCCATGGAGTGTTATTTTGTTGTTTGGCTTTCTTTTTTTCTTCTGTCTTTATGTTTTCTTTGTTAGGCATATACATGCTTGAGCCCACCCTGACTGCATTACATTCGAATTTCAGAGGGTGAGGTCAACATCTCCATACTTGATGTGGATGCTCCTCAATGGTTGACTGTCACTCTGCATAGACTTGTCAAGGCCATTGTGGGAGCAGTGACAGCCTGAGTGGGCGTGCATACCTCTTAGGACAGGGTTACCCCACAGTACTCTTAAAAGGTTTGGTAATGCCCAGTGTTTCTGGATAAGAATCTGTCTACATTTTCCTAATCACAACCAGCTTTAATCTTTTTGACTTTGCAGTGTTTTTTGACTTTTGGAATGTTGCTCTCTGGAGTATTTTATAACTCTTAACTGTTTGTTAGTGGGAAGCCATCTCATTTTTCACTGGTTAAGGATAAATTGAAGGTGGTAGGATGACTGATTGGGCTTCCCTGGTGGCTTAGTGATAAAGAATCCACTTGCCAATATAGGAGATGCAGGTTCAACCCCTGGGCAGGAAGATCCCCTGGAGAAGGAAATGGCAGCCCATTCCAGTATTCTTGCCTGAAAAATCCCATGGACCTCGAGGAGCCTGGTGGGCTGTAGTCCATGGTGTTGCAAAGAGTTGGGCACAGTTTAGTGACTAAACAGCAAAAGAATGACTGATTTTCTTTCATGTTCTTTTTTTTTGCATTTTTTTTTTTTTTAAAGAAAACAAGGATCTACCTGAAGTGTGAGTTGATTTGGAAATTTGACAGTACAGAACAGTGGCCCCCTTTTCATGTTTGTTACCAGAAAAATAACAAGTGTTTTTAAAAATAACAAGAAGTGTTTGTTGTTTTAAAAAAGCATCTAATAAAGTTTGAAACTATTCCAATTTCTAATTGATAGAAGAAGAACTGGCAACTCCTCCGCTAGATGGCATCATTCTTCCAGGAGTGATGAGGCAGAGCATCCTGGACTTGGCACACAAGTGGGTGGGTACCTTCAGCATGAACTCTTTTTATAAAAGCATGAAATCAAAAGTAATCAGAATAAGTCCAGCTTAGTGTTGAAATAATATCCTGTAGTTCCAACCAACATTATCTTATCTTTAAATCATAACTTGAGTGGAAAGAACTCTTCTAGAAGGTCTGTCTGCCTTGGCAAGACTATCAAATAAGTACTGTTTATAGGGAAGGGCAGGCAGAAACCAGTTTAGCCAGTTGTTCTAGTGAAGAAGTATTCTAGTACTAGACTCAAGCTTTATGCCAGGTTCACCTGGTTTATCCTCCATGTACTTCCCTTTTGCCAGCCTTTTAAAATCTAAACACTCAAGTAAATGAAAGTTGTTTTCAGTAGCCTCTCTGATTCACATTACACAGGCAAGTCTGTTAAACCATTCGGTATTGGAAATGACTTTGCATATTCAAGATGAATATTGAAGGAGTTGGTTAATCTGGCACAGATTCTTGGATGAGACTTTTGACCTATGTGTTGAAATGGTCTCCAGGGGACAAGAAAAGGCTTTGAACATACTGTGGTCAAACAGTGTTAATAGGACAAATGTTTAGAAATTCGCATATCTAGGAGAGTACAGTTTCTTTGGAAAAGGCTTTGGAAGTAGAGAAAATGTGCTATAAATAATTCTACAAAACCCTGAAGTAGACAAGACCCAACTGCCACATGCTGGCTGGCACATTGGGCATGACATTTACAAACTGTTGGTATAATTTCAAACAGCTTGCCCTGTCCTAAATATGTTTGCAATTGGAAAGATGTATTTTCCAAGCTCAGTAATTTTTGTTTCATTAAAGAGAAAAATCAACCAAGTACAGAAGGTTTGATGACAAGTTGCAAGTGGAAATGCTTTCCCACACTAATGATTTGCTAGCATGAAAAATAGGTTATTATGGAGGAAGTTTTTTCTTGACTCCTTAGCTATAATTTATTTTTAAAACTGTGAGACATACACGCCAAGAGGCATGTGGGGGGTTACCAGTATTTGCCAGACAGGGGAAAATTGTCCAAAGATAAAGGAGGGTGAGGAGAGGAAAAACAATTCTGTTTATTTACAGGAGATTTTTTTTTTTCCTTTTCCAGAACACAGAACTAAGCTTTAATTTGGCTGATTTTTTGGAGTTTATTTGTTTATTTATTTACTTACCTTTGTATGACTTAATTGCAGTTGCAGACTAAGATAAATTGAAACTTACAAAAAGCCACATTTCTATTGCAGGCATATTTTTTCTTATCTTTCCAAGTACACTTACAGCACGAAGCAGTCTTCTTCTAATGCTTTGAATCTTGCCAAGGGCTGTGATTTCCATTTATATCTGTTGTGGACTTGTACATAAAAAAAAAAAAAAAAAACACCTCTCTTCTTACTTTAAAAAAAATGTATCCATTCTTTGCTGCCCTTAATTCAAATAGCCTTTTGACCAGGGTTTTTTTTTTTTGAGCTTTAACTACTAACAGAGAATGAGAATTAAGCAGATTAAAGAATGAGTATGAAACAGATAGTTTAAACACAACTTAAAAGCATCAGTTTTTTTTCCCCCACTTCCTATCCTTGAACAGATGTTCAAATAATTCAGCGGAAGTTGATGAGAGGGTATACCAATAATTCTGTGATGAAACTCAACCTAAAATAGCATCAGAGAGAAAGAAGAGGATTATTGCTGTAAAGTCAACTGAATCAGTGAATGTAGGGGAAAAAATTCACTGTGTGATTTCTCAAATATGCTATCTGTGTATGTTTTAAAATAATGAAATATTTCAGATATTTAAACTCAGCCCCTGTTTCTACTCCATAAAAGACACAGTAGAAAGAGGACTAGGTTTGGAGTCAGTCAAATCAGACCTGAGCTCAAGTCCAATTTCTGCCATTTCCTAGCTGTGAGGCCTCAGGGGTGTCACTCAATGTCCTTGAACCTTAATTTTTTCATCTGTAAAACAGGGTGATAATACCCACCTTAAAAATTGGAGAACGTGGTGTGTAACTGATGCTCAATAAATAGTGGCTATAATTATTAATATTAGATAACAATGTACTTTCTCTTACGATAAAAAGGGTTTGGAACAAACATTAAGTAACACTCGAGTACATCAGCTTGTGAAACTTTGGCCATGATAACAAACAAAAGGCAGAAAATAAAGCAAGTATTAAAATATACCATGTACTCCATCATGCCGATCTTATATTTTATATTCTGATCATTTCGTTCATAAATGCTGTGACCTTGGAGTAGGTTGCTTGGCATCTTGGTGTATTTCCCAAAAGATGATGTCACTCTTTCCAGCTTTTCTTCTAAACATGATTATGACGTTGTTTCAGTTCAGTCAGAAGGTAAAATAGAAAGGTCTGCACCTCAGGGCATTTTTTGCATGTCTGTTCCTTAAATATATATGTAATCTGTTTTTTAACTGAAGAATAATTGCTTTACAGAATTTTGGGTTTTTTTCTCTGCCAAATAACAGGGATCAGCCCTAGGTATACATATGTCCCCTCCCTCTTGAATTATATTTGTCTGTATTTCTGTTCCAAACAGGGTGAATTTAAGGTGTCAGAGAGATACCTCACCATGGATGACCTGACCACAGCTGTGGAGGAGAGCCGGGTGAGGGAGATGTTTGGCTCAGGTACCGCCTGTGTTGTTTGCCCTGTTTCGGCTGTACTGTACAAGGGGGAGGTAAGACATCGTTTCTTCATGTCCTGTCATTTTCAAACATTTGCCTATAATTTAACTCTTTGGATATATATATGTGGACCAAAGGCTAGTTGGCCTCAGGATGCAAAGGATTTTTTGAATAATTTGATATTTTGTTAATTGCGGCAGTTGTCTTTATGAGCCTGTGTTAGCAAATGACTTAGTCATCTTTCCAGTGGTTTCCTGAAAGCTCCAACAGTTTCATCCTTGGTTATCATACCTGCCTTACGCATGCCAACAGGCTTACACTCATCTAGCATCTCTCTAAGGAAGGTTTTCTTGTTGTTGTTCAGTCGCTAAGTTACGTCTGACTCTGCGACCCCACGGGCTGTAGCCCACTAGGCTCCTCTGTCCATAGAATTCTCCAGGCAAGAATACTGGAGTGGGTTGCCTTATCCTTCTCCAGGTGATCTTCTCAGACTAGGTATCAAACCTGAGTCTCCTGCATTAGCAGGTTGATTCTTTACCACTGGGTCACCAGGGAAGCCATAAGGGAGGACTTACAAGTAATTAAGTTATATTTCAGTCTCTGGTTTCCAAAAGTACTTCCTAACTACTAGAGGAGGAATAGCAAATTGTTAAGGAAAACTCATTTAAATGATGAGTGAGTTTTTCCATCTTCATCATCATCATTAATTAAACCACTTCATAAAAAATTTTCTTTTGGCAAACATGATGCATTTACTTCCAGAAGCTTTTAGTTGAAAGACATTTTCTCCTATTAAATTAATCTTGTTTATATATGCTGTGCTTCCATTTCTTGTCAGTGTTTTTGTTGTTGTTGTTGTTTTTTGCTTTCTTCTTTATAACAATATAGCTCCGTCCTCATCTAACTTCATAATTCAGAGGCATAGGGGCATTATTCATATAATATAATTGGCTTAAATTATTCATAATAGTAAATGCAAATTCTGTTGGTTTTTAAATTCAGCATTATAATTATGTTTCCTCAACTGGGTGAGCTGATTTTTTTTTCTGCTGATTTAAATGGTGGTTGCTTCATTGCTTGGGATTTTCAAAAAGTCGACATAATTGCATGAACAGATAGATGATTTCAAGGGAAAAGAATTATTCTATTTTATATGGATACTTGTACTGATTATCAAGCTACTGTTTCACATTTTACTGTGATAATAACTAGATAATATATTATTATAGGGCTACACTTAAATGAACTAAAGTGGTCATTAGGTCAGTGTTTTTTTAAAGCACATGTTTCTTTTAATATTTATTTATTTATTTATTTGGCTGTGTCGGGTCTTCGTGGCATCATGCAGGGTCTTTCTTTGCGGCATACAGAGTCTCTCTAGTTGTGGCTCACGGGCTCAGAAGTTGTGGCATACAGGCTTAGTTGCTCCACAGCATGTGAGATCTTGGTTCCCTGACCAGGGATTGAACCCACTTCCCCTGCACTGCAAGGTGGATTCTTGGTCATTGGACCATCCGGGATGTCCCTGGGTCAGATTTTTAAAGTTCAGTTGTTAAGAAGTTAGTTTATAAAGTCTAACACATTTCGTGGTCTTGTTTTAGGGGAGCATTCCGAGCCAAAAGGTATATCTAATTATCCTGTTATCCTAAAGAGTGTAATAAGAAAAGTAGGAGTATAGACTGTCTCCTAAAATCAAACTATCAAAAGCCTGAAGCCAGCAAGCCATGAATAGGCATGACTCAAAATACAGATTAGGGTCATAAACTCTCTTTGCCCTGACTTTAACCATCTGTGCAACTTTGTGGAATTTGTAGCCCTTGGAAGCTTGGCTTAGAATAGACAGATTTAGCAAGCCCTTGTGCGAAGACATAGACTTGTGTGCGTTTATGTTACTGACGGACTCCCCCGGTGGTCTGGTGGTTAAGACTCCATGCTTCTACTGCAGGGGGTACAGGTTGATCCCTGGTCAGGGAACGAAGACCCTGCATGCCATACAACAAGGCCAGAAAACAAGCAACAACGACAACAACAAAAGCAACTTATGTCCCTGAAATGGCTTACTTTAATTCGTGGCAGAATATCTTTTGAGTTCTCGTTCCCTGCCAAAGGGTTAGATGTGGAGGCTAAAATTTCATCTTTATAGAGTCTCAGGATGCTGGAGGAAGTAGGGTTTAAGTTTAGCCACTGTTCTAGGTACCCCTGGCTTCTTGTTGGTTCTTCAGATGAGCCTGGAGATTGGCAAATAAACCAGTTGTGCCCTGAAATCAGCTGGTAGGAGATGAACAGCCCAGCACTGAGTATATTCTGTTTTTTCAAATTAATAAGAAAGAATCTTTGCATAGAAGTTAGCATATGTAACAAGGTTATCATAGTGCCATTCCCTATTTTGGTAAAATTGCTTAGTTTCTTGTTGTCACTGTGTACATGAATATCCTCAAATTAGTTCACATCTGGTTTTCTTTTATAGACTATACACATTCCAACTATGGAGAATGGTCCTAAGCTTGCAAGCCGCATCTTAGAAAAACTGACTGATATTCAGGTAAGCACATCTATTTTTAAGATGTTATTTATTTCATTCAAAGCCTAGAACCAAATCTTACCTCCGTGGAAAGAAGAGAGTAAGTACTGCCATTTGAGGTCAACAAACTAAATTTAAGGAAGATGTTCCTGATAGTGTGTGTGGGCATGAGCAAAGTGGAAATGAGACAAAAGGTGCCTGTTTTAAAAAGAAAGGAAGGAAAGAAGGGGAAAAAAGATACAAACACACACATACATACATACACAGTTGGAGAGTCAGAGACTCAGTCACCTAACATTAAAAAATAAATATATTCAGTAAATTTTGATAACACTTAAAAACTCATTGAAAAGTATAACATACTTTTATAAAAGAAAAAAAGCTTTAAAGTAGAAGGAAGCACAGAAAAAATAATATTATCTGTGATTCCATCGTAGATACAAGCAGTTTATTTTTGATATCTTGATTTTCAATATTTTGTAAGCATTTATATATTTTTGATAGATGTTTTTCTAACCATGGGATCACATATAATTTCATAATTTTGTTAACCTACTTTTTAAATTAAATCATTTGCTTTTTGATATCAGTGAATTCTAAATTTCATGCATAAAGTTTAATTGAGCTCCACTATGTTGATAAAGAATAATTTTTAAAGAAATCTTATTGTTGAATATTCATGTTTTTGGAAATTCTTTCACTGTTATGAACAGTGTATTTTTAATTTTTTTCTTTAGGATAAATTCCTGACATTGTAATTATTGGGTCAAAGAGCATGCATACCTGTTTTTTAGTAGTGCTAACTTTGTTTTGTCTATTTTTTTCTGAGCAGCAACCTATAGTAATATCATCAGGCAGTTAAGCGTCTTTCTAAGTAGGCAGATAATATACTCGGTAAACCTGGCTCACCTGTAGAAGACATTTTTCCAAAATTTGGTGAGCCTAGTTGGGGAAAAGGGAGTCGAGATTCACACTGAAATGTAAAATGAAGTTTAATTGATGGGTGACATCAAATGGTGTGGGGTCTTAAAAGCTAAGCAGTTATTTAAAGTTGATTGGGAAAGCAGCAGGTCCCTACAGAGCAATTGAAGACTTTGGATAAAATATGTTATATTTTGAAGACTTAGGAACTTTTATGCAAAATTTATAACAATAAAAGAAAGACTGTGGGTTTTGAATTTATGAGTTGTCTTACTTCTACTCTTCAGGAGTTTTCTATAGCAATTTTATGTAACCTTAAAGGAATATCTTAATATTAGAGGACTTAAAACTTAGACTTGTTTTCTATTTTTGTATGTAGAAACAATCAAAAGTAATTTGAAGAAATTTAGTAAAACTTTTCTGCATGGATGGTTCAGCTGTTTCTCTTTTAGTGAGTCTTTTTTTTTAATTGATGTATGATTGATTTATGATGTTTCAGGTGTATAGCAAAGTGATTCTGCTTTATATATATATATCAGTTCAGTTCAGTTCATTCACTCAGTCACGTCCGACTCTTTGTGACCCCATGAATTGCAGCATACCAGGCCTCCCTGTCCATCACCAACTCCCAGAGTTCACCCAAACTCATATCCATCAAGTCGGTGATGCCATCCAGCCATCTCATCCTCTGTTGTCCCCTTCTCCTCCCGCCTTCAGTCCTTCCCAGAATCAGGGTCTTTTCCAATGAGTCAGTTCTTTGCATGAGGTGGCCAGAGTATTGGAGTTTCAGCTTCAACATCAGTCCTTCAAATGAACACCCAGGACTGATCTTTAGGATGGACTAGTTGCATCTCCATGCAGTCCAAGGGACTTTCAAAAGTCTTCTCCAACACCACAGTTCAAAAGCATCAATTCTTGGGCACTCAGCTTTCTTTATAGTCCAACTCTCACATCCATACATGACCACTGGAAAAACCATAGCCTTGACCAGACGGACCTTTGTTGGCAAAGTAATGTCTGTGCTTTTCAATATGCTATCTAGGTTGGTAATAACTTTCCTTCCAAGCAGTAAGCATCTTTTAATTTCATGGCTGCGGTCACCATTTGCAGTGGTTTTGGAGCCCCCCAAAATAAAGTCTGTTTCCATTGTTTCCGCATCTATTTGCCATGAAGTGATGGGAATGGATGCCATGATCTTAGTTTTCTGAATGTTGAGCTTTAAGCCAACTTTTTAACTCTCCTCTTTCACTCTCCTCAAGAGGGTTTTTAGTTCCTCTTCACTTTCTGCCAAAAGAGTGGTGTCATCTGCACATCTGAGATTATTGATATTTCTCCCGGCAGTCTTGATTCCAGCTTGGGCTTCCTCCAGCCCAGCGTTTCTCATGATGTACTCTGCATATTAGTTAAATAAGCAGGGTGACAATATACAACCTTTCTTTTTTTTTTAATTTTCTTTACTTTATTGTGTTGGTTTTGCCATACAATGACATGAAACCGCCATGGGTTTACATATGCTCCCCCTCCAGAACCCCCCTCCCTCCTCCCTCCCGATTCCCTCCCCCTGGGACATCTCGGTGCACCAGCCTCGAGCATCATCCCTGGGCTGGCGATTGATTTCACATATGATAATTAACATGTTTCAATGCCATTCTCCCATATCATCCCACCTTTGCCCTCTTCCACAGAGTCCACAAGTCTATAATCTGCGTTCCTTCTGCTGTCTCGAATGCAGGGTTCTCGTTACCATCTTTCTAAATTCCATATATATGCGTTAGTATACTGTATTGTTGTTTTTCCTTCTGGCTTACTTCACTCTGGATAATAGGCTCCAGTTCCGTCCACCTGAGTAGAACTGATTCAAATGAATTTTGTTTTTCTTTTTTTTTTTTTATTGTTTTTGCCATACAATGTCATGATATCACCATGGGTTTACATATGCTCCCCCTCCAGAACCCCCCCTCCCTCCTCCCTCTCCCCCGGGAAATCTCGCTGCACCAGCCCCGAGCATCAATCCTGGGCTGGCGATTGATTAGACATATGATAATTAACTTGTTTCAATGCCCTTCTCCCATATCATCCCACCCTTACCCTCATCCACAAAGTCCACGAGTCTATTCTATACATCTGCATTCCTTTTGCTGTCTCGCATGTTGGGTTCTCGTTACCGTCTTTCTAAATTCCATATATATGTGTTACTATACTGTATTGTTGTTTTTGCTTCTGGCTTACTTCACTCTGGATAATGGGCTCCAGTTTCGTCCATCTGAGTAGAATTGCTTCAAATGAATTTTTTTTTTAATGCTGAGTAATAGTCCATTGTGTGTATGTACCACAGCTTTCTTATCCATTCATCAGTTGATGGGCATCTAGGTTGCTTCCATGTCCTGGCTATTGTAAACAATGCAGCGATGAACATTGGGGTACACATGGCTCTTTCAGTTCTGGTTTCCTCGGTGTATATGTCCAGCAGTGGGATTGCTGAGTCATATGGCAGGTCTATTTGCAGTTTTTTGAGGAATCTCCACACTGTTTTCCATAGTGGCTGTATTAGTTTGCATTCCCACCAACAGTGTAAGAGGGTTCCCTTTTCTCCACATCCTCTCCAACATTTATTGCTTGTAGATTTTTGGATTGCAGCCAATCTGACTGGTGTAAAGTGGTATCTCATTGTGGTTTTGATTTGCATTTCTCTGATAATGAGTGATGTTGAGCATCTTTTCATGTGTTTGTTAGCCATTTTTATGTCTTCTTTGGAGAAATGTCTGTTAAGTTCTTTGGCCCACTTTTTGATTGGGTCGTTTATTTTTCTAGAATGGAGCTGCAGGAGTTGCTTGTATATTTTTGAGATTGTTTGTCCGTTGCTTCATTGGCTACTATAGAACCTTGACTTACTCCTTTTCCTCTATTTGGAACCAGTTTGTTGTTCCATGTCAGTTAATTCTATTAATTAATTGAAAATTAAAGTCTGTTAAATATGAATCAAGAAAAAGCTAAGTAGAGATGTTCAGTCAGCATAATCATGAAGTTTTGAAAGGTGAAAGCAGAAATGAGTATCATCCCCATTGAGATGGTGACAACATATATGCCCCAAAACCCTAAAATATGAATAAAGAACTCCAAAGGCAACTATGGGACAAGATGGAAAGCCATTGCAAATGGTCTCAGAAAGAGCATTTTTATTTATTTATTTATTGGAGTATAATTGCTTTACAAAGTTGTGTTGGTTTCTGCCATGCTGCTGCTGCTAAGTCACTTCAGTTGTGTCCTACTCTGTGCGACCCCATAGATGGCAGCCCACCGGGCTCCCCCATTCCTGGGATTCTCCAGGCAAGAACATTGGAGTGGGTTGCCATTTCCTTCTCCAGTGGTTTCTGCCACACAACAATGCAAATCAGCCATAACTATGCGTGTGTGTATGTGTATGTGCGTGTATATATATATGTGTGTGTATCCCCTCACTCTTGTACCTCCCTCCAACCCCAGCCCTCTAAGTCACCACAGAGCACTGGGCTGGACTCCTTGTTGTTGCTCAGTCACGAAGTTGTGTCCATGTCTTTGCAACTCCAAGAACTGCAGCGCACCAGGCTTCCCTCTCCTTTATTATCTCCCGGAGTTTGCTCAAACTCATGTCCATTGAGTCGGTGATGCCATCCAACCATCTCATCCTTTGTCATCCCCTCCTCCTGCCCTCAGTCTTTCCCAGCATCAGGGTCTTTTCCAGTGAGTCGGCTCTTCTCATCAGGTGGCCAGAGTATTGGAACTTCAGCTTCAGCATCAGTCAATCCTAAGGAAATCCCTGAATATTCACTGGAAGGACTCCCTGTGTTATACAGCAGCTTCCCACTAGCTGTCTCTTTTACACTTGGTAGTGTATCTATGTCAAGTCTTCATGTTGGAGTATAGCCAATTAACAATATTGCGATAGTTTCAGGTGGACTGCAGAGAGACACACCATACTTCTAATGTATCCATTTTCCCCCAAACGCGGTCCCTTCCAGGCTGCCACATAAAACTGAGCAGAGTTCCCTGTGAGAAAGAGCATATTTAGAAGTAAGATTACAGAAAGCAGGAATATAGGTGACAGAAATGAATGGTTTTGATTCATTCATTCAACAATTATATTGAGCACACACTGTATGCCAGAGGCTGTTCCAGATGCCTGGGATAGAGTAGTGGAAAAAGTGACCAGGAAATCGGAGAAGTCAGAGCAAACTGATATAGAAGGACAGATTTATTCAATTTGAGACCATATCAAAAGGTTTAAAAATAAAAGTTACATATGAAGTAGAAAAGGAGGAGAAATAGAACATTTTTCTCTTACCTGTGTGAATTCTCTTTATAACTTGGCTAAGAAGTAAATAAGTTCTCTTTTTACCTTAGGTAGTAAAGTATAATGGTAATAACACTAAAAAACTGATGATATGTTCGAGAGCTCTGTACTGAACAAAGAAACAAAGGGATGCAAGCATGCATGTGATCAGTCGTGTCCAACTGCTTGCGACCCCATGGACAGTAGCCTGACAGGCTCCTCTGTCCATGGAGTTTTCCAGGCAAGAATACTGGAGTGGATTGCCATGCCCGAATCTTTGTCTCTTGCTTTTCCTGGCAGGCAGATTTTTTACCACTTGAGCCACCTGGGAAGTGCAGGGATACATGAGATTTTGAATTAAACCCACAAACCAAGTACCAAATCTGCTCCAAATTGTTAAGTAACTCAGGACCATCCTTTTGGAATCTAAGACCACTTCTTTCTTCTTCAATTATTTTGTGCCTGTGGGCATGAAACCTACAGTTTCAAAATTATTCTCTTACAAGATGGCAAATTGATGCTGTCAGCCAAGCTACTAAATTGTCTGTTTCTCTCCAAGAAAAATAATTTAAGTAATTACTGAGGAAAAAGCATAGAATTGCACCATGTTTTACATTTGATCTCTTTGACGTTACATGGAAACATGATGTTTCCTCCCAAGTGCTCTGGAATTGAAAAGAAGCGCAATAGCAACCAAAGAATCCTCAAGGTTCTTGCCAGTTCTTTCTCTGGGGGAAGAATTCCTTCTTAACCACAGATCTGATTTTCATTTAACTTGTATATTTCTGTATATGAGCAAGAATCTCTGAGGCTGAGTGTTCATCCCATTTGTCTAATTAGCCATATAGTTCCCTGGGTCTTATTGCCTTACAAATTGCCTCTTGGGGAAAACTTTTCAAATGACAAGGTTTTGGAGTTTTCCCCTTTTTTCTTTTCCAATTTTTTAAATCAGTGAATGTAGACTGATTTTGTGATTTTTTTTTTAATATTTATTTATTTGGCTGTGTTGGTTCTTAGTTGTGGCACGTGGGATCTTCATTGTCATTCAGGATCTTTCATTGCACATCTTTTCTAGCTTGTGGGTTTAGTTGCTCCTTGGCATGTAGGATCTTAGTTCCTTGACCAAGGATGGAACCATTGTGTGGATTCTTAACCACAGGACCAACAGGGAAGTCGCTTTTTTAAATTTTTTTTCCAGTAATGTAACAAAACAAAGCACTTCTGTGTCCATACTTAATCAGACTTGAACATGGAGAACATCACCATGCTGTCCATATCCCTTGCCTCTCCCACTGCTCTTTGCTATTCCTGTTACCATCATACTCACCTTTGCTTCTGCCGTATGGGGGTCTTCTCTGTCCTCCAAAATACTCTGCTCTATTTGCTTCCTTCCTACCTTGCTGTATCTTCTACAGTTTGCCTGTTTGATAAAATGTTGGTTGTTCCTTCCAGATGCATCTCCTTGAAGAATCTTTTAAATCTCTAGAATAACATCCCCTTTCCTCAGTACAGACATATATTCACCCTCTTAACTGCTGCTTCTTCCTCATTTTCCATAGCCCCTGGATGATCACATAAGACTTTTAAAGTATGTTCTGATTAGTCACACACTTACCTTTGTTCCATGGTTGTTTGAGTGTGGGTGTTATTTTATTCTCTTTTTGTAACTCCAATATTGTCACAGTGTCTGTGCCATAGTACATACTTAGTAATGTTTCTTTTTTTTTTTTAATTTTTTTTACCCTAACTCCTGCTAATATTTTCTCTTTGTACTATATTCTTCAATTTTTAAAATTAATGTTAATTAAAATTTTTTAATTAATTCATTTTTGGCTGTGATGGCTCTTTATTGCGGCACAGGGGCTTCCTCTGGCTGGGGTGCATGCAGGCTTCTCTTGTGGCACACGGCCTCAGCGATTGTAGCACGTGGGATTCTCTAGTTGTGTCATGTGAGTTTAGTTGCCCTGTGGCTTGTGGGATCTTAAATCCCTGATCAGGGATTGGACCCAGATTCTTAACCACTGTTGGAAGGCAGATTCTTAACCACTGGACCGCCAGGCAAGAACCTCAGTAATGTTGAAAAAGGAATGAATGGGTGAGTGACACACCAAGCAAGTACCGAAGAACGTGTTGCCCTTGTGTATTAACACTTTCTGAGAAGAGATAAAAATGTCAAGTTATTTTACAAAAAGAAAAAAACTACTTAAGAGAATCTGATTTAGATTTTTTTCAGAGTGAGATATACATCGAAGCTGCTGTCAAGATCGGATAAAAGCTGCAGCCCAGGTCGTAAATATCAGGGGAGCATGTTTGAGTAACTAGCAGTGCTGCTATCCCGGTTCAGAAAGTGGGAGGAGTGAGTGTCAAGACCCAGAAGTGGACATCTTCAGTAGTTGAAAATAAGGGAAGCTGAGTGGAATCAAAGCGTGATCTGTACTGATGGCCCATCACCAGATAGAATTTTAGAAATCTCTTCTCCCACCAGCGGCTGCAGCTTTGTGAGAATCAAGAACCGTTCTTTCCGGAGCTATTCTGTGTGTGTGTGTGCGGACTTGGTGAACATTCTAGATTGCCCTGATGGTGCAGTCCCTTGCCCAGCTTCCCAGCCCCTCCTTGTTCCCTAATTCACACTTCACCCCTTGTGTTCGGATCACAGAGCTTTGCGTGGCCATTGAATGTGGCCGACAACCAGGATGATGAAGTGTTAACTGGTGGGCGGCACTCGTTCTATTTTCATGGGCCTTGTTGAGAGTTAAGCACCTAACTTGCAGCTTGGCCTTTTATGTTTTAGAATTTCTGCCAAATGTAAAAGGCACGTTTTAACAAAGGCCTTGTACAATTATTTGCCGAATGTGCATTGAATGCAAGTAATAAGCTTATCATTATTAGTCACGTTTTAGTTCAGTGTTCTCTTTGGATTTGATGAAAAGTTGAAAAATTCTGCACATCACACTGAGCCTTCCACGTGGACTCAAAAATACTATCCCACAGGCTGGATTTTATTTACTGCATTGCAAACATTAAAAGCTGTCACTCTTTTGTCCTAATGTTAAGGATGCATTTTTGTTGTTTAGTCACTAAGTCATGTCCGACTCTTTGCAACCTTATGGACTATAGCCTGCCAGGCTCCTCTCCATGGGATTTCCCAGGAAAGAATGTTGGAGTTGCCATTTCCTCCTCCAGGGGATATTCTCAACCCAGGGATCAAATCCTCATCTCCTGCATTGGCAGGCAGATTCTTTTCCACTGTGCCACCAGGGAAGCCCATTATAACCACTGACAGCAGTATAAGGACACGCTGGTCCATGCAGACAAGTGTTTTCTTTCCCCTCCTCTGGATACCTTTTAAAGGAAGCACATTTCTCTTCCTGCTAAAATCTGTCATCTCTACTTTGAATTATTTCATCTTGGAAAATTAAAGTATGTTATTCATCATTGAAATGAAAGGTGATAATCATGTAGGTCTAGATATTATGAATTAGCTGTATTATTACATCCCTTGAATAACATCTCAGGATGCTATGATTTTACATTTTGAAAGCATGAGTTGCAGGATAAGAGAGAAAAACCTTAATACATATTCCGTAGGTTCCTAGAATTACACAGCCTATGACTGTCATTGTATTCAAAACTGATCTTGACCACTGATAAAACTAAAATGGGTAACTGAAAGCAAATTCATTTTAACTGGTGAGATTCATGATGAAATTATAGTCATGAATCAGAAGTTTATAGATCTGCTAAAATGTCAGTGGGGCTTCCCGGATGGTGCTAGTGGTAAAGAACCCAGCTGCCAGTATAGGAGACTCAAGAGATGCGGGTTTGATTCCTAGTTCCAGAAGATCCCCTGGAGAAGGAAATGGCAACCCACTCCAGTATTCTTGCCTGGAAAATTCTATGGACAGAAGAGCCTGGCAGGCTACAAAGACTGCAAAGACTTGGACATGACTGAAACAACTTGGTATGCAAGCACACACATACCCAATAGGAAACGTGGAAACCCACTTTGCATACAGAATATCAGTAGGCTGATACTCAATTATTATTAATGGCTAAATTGCAGCCATGATATTAAAAGACGCTTTCTCCTTGGAAGCAAAGTTATAACCAACCTAGACAGCATATTCAAAAGCAGAGACTACTTTGCCAACAAAGGTCCATCTAGTCAAGGCTATGGTTTTTCCAGTGGTCATGTATGGATGTGCGAGTTGGACTATAAAGAAAGCTGAGTGCCGAAGAATTGATGCTTTTGAACTGTGGTGTTGGAGAAGACTCTTGAGAGTCCCTTGGACTGCAAGGAGATCCAACCGGTCCATCCTAAAGGAGATCAGTCCTGAATATTCATTGGAAGGACTGATGCTGAAGCTGAAGCTCCAATACTTTGGCCACCTGATGCAAAGAACTGACTCATTGGAAAAGACCCTGATGCTGGGAAAGACTGGAGGCAGGAGGAGGGGATGACAGAGGATGAGATGGTTGGATGCCATCACCAACTCGATGGACATGAGTTTGGGTGAACTCTGGGAGTTGGTGATGTACAGGGAGGCCTGGCGTGCTATGATTCATGGGGTCACAAAGAGTCAGACACGACTGAGCAACTGAACTGACTGAACTGAAAGTGTCTAATGTATTAATGGAAATTCAAATAGAAAAAATAAAATGTGTATTTCGCTATATATAAATCAGGCAGAATTTGGGAATGTTTTGTCTGGCATTCGTTATGAAATCAACAGTATAAACAGTGGGAGGCCACACTCTGTAGGCAACACTTTCTGATGTGGATTAAGTAAGTCACTTAGTGACATTGGCTTCCTTCATTCTCCCTTTTCATGTAAATTAGAAGGTTGTAGGGGGACCCATTCTTAGCTTCTAGTATTTTTACCAATTGGATAGATTCTACTCTCTGAAGTCTTTAAAGCTCCATTAAGAGGCACCCAGGACACAGACAGTGTGATGGAGGAGAAATAGCGTTGCACAGAGACAGAACTGGGCTGTAGTTAAGAGTTTCCTAGAAAAAAACAGACTTATGGTTGTCAAGGAGGATGGGAATGCGGGAGGGATGGATTGCGAAGTTGGGATTAGCAGATGTAAACTATATAGAAAATGTATAAACAACAGAACCTATTGTATAGGACAGGTAAATGTATGCAGTGTTCTGTGATAAACCATAATGGAAAAGAATATGGAAACATATATGTATATATTTACATACACACACACACACACACACACACACACACACACACACACACACACACACACACATATGCTTAGTTGTTCAGTTGTGTCTGACTCTTTGTGACCCCCATGGACTGTAGCCTGACAGGCTCCTCTGTCCATGGAATTTTTCCAAACAAGACTCTGGAGTTGGTTGCCATGCCCTCCTCCAGAGGATCTTCACAGCCCAAGGATCGAACCCAGGTCTCCAGCATTGCAGGCAGATACTTTACCTTATGAGCCACCCAGGAAGCCCAAGAATACTGGAGTGCGTAGCCTATTCCTTCTCTAGAGGAACTTCCTGACCCAGGAATCAAACCAGGGTCTCCTGCATTGCAAGGAGATTCTTTACCAGCTGAGCTACCAGGGAAGCCTATATATATAAGCCCTTCCAATGAATATGTATATATATATATATATATAGGGCTGAGGCTAAAACTGAAGCTCTAATACTTTGGCCTCCTGATGCAAAGAACCAACTCACTGGAAACAACTGTGAGGAGAAAGGGGCGACAGGATGAGATGGTCGGATGGCATCACTGTGTCAATGGACATGAGTCTGAGCAAACTCCAGGAGACAGTGAAAGACAGGGAAATCTGGAGTGCTACAGTCCAAGGGGGTCGCAAAGAGTAGAACATGACTTAGCAAGTGAACAACAATGTGTATATATAGACATGTATATGTATGTATATATATACATACATACATAGATATGTATGCATAGCTGAATCACTTTATATAGTAGAAATTAACGTTACATTGTAAATCAACTATACTTCAATAAAAGAAAATTTTAAATACAGTGTTTGCTAGAGCCTTAGTATCCTTAAATGAGAAGCCGGACTTAAAAGTTTATTGCTCTTCACACTTGATTTTTTAAGCTTTAGAACTTTCTGCAAAAGAGACCTTTCCTGGAATCCCAGTATACGAAACCAATAGAAGTGGAATTGCTCTGAAGTGAAATCCAGAGCCACACTTATTTGACTCATCCCATGCAGACTAGACAATTTGTCATGTTCTTTCCAATTCAGGAATTCTAATGTTTTTTATTCATTTCAGCTGAAGTTATATTAGTACTAAAGAGGCAATTCAGATGAAAACGGTGTATGATCTGAGAAAGTAACAGAATAGCAGTGAAAATGCATATGTAAGGAACCTATACCAGCTTTAAATTTGAGCTCAACAATAATTACAAAATCTGTGATTCTTCCCAGGTATTTGACTGTTTCTTTATACGTAGTCTTATTTTCAATATAAACCTGTTTTTAACGTACAAAACAGAAGTGAACCTTGTTCAACGTTGGTTATATCATTAAGTTTATTTATAAGCTGTTCCTGTGCTCTTAGCTTTTACACTGAAACATATTTTCTTGCTTTTCTTGTAGTATGGAAGAGAAGAGAGCGACTGGACAATCACAGTAGCCTGAATGGAAAAGAACAGGATATCATTTGTGTGCGCTTGGGATAGACTGTTGCACTGAATTATGAGAACTGTCTTTGGCTACCTGATTTTAGTTGTGCATCATGTTGTTCATATTATCTATGTTACTAGGGCGATTGTTTCCTCATGCCAGGGAAGATGAATCGCAATCATCCAATGATAGTTTCTAAACTTTGCTCCTAGAAGCTTTCCTTACCTTCTCTAGAGAGTTGATTATGGAAGCCATGTAAGTGTAGAATTTTCCTCCATAATCTTAGTACCTCCCTTAGGGCTTCCCTCAGATTTTTTTTTTTAATGTTTATCCTTTAGCATAAGTTATGTTCTGCTTCTCAACCAATGAGTGTCTTTGTGTTTGAAAGCTGATCTGAGTACATTTCAGAGATACCATTTCCCGGGCCACATCTCCATCCTCAGAAAAGAGTGTTGTTGTTTATAAATTAAGACGTAGAGAAACTGGATTTCTTTCCCTTACATTTCTTTCCAGGTCCCCTAAGTCCACCTTAGGGAGAATCTCTCTTCCTGCCTGATATCACAGTCTGCACCCAGCTCCACTGGACATCAGTAACACCACCCCTGCTGTCTCCGCACTGTGTTGTGATTCGCGGGCAGGCTTCACTACAGGACTGAGGGTCTTGTGCCTTATAGATCTTTGCATCCCCCAGCCTGGCCCATAGTAAGGAATGAGTGAACATTTAGCTTCTGTAGAAGTGTACCTTCTTTGTTTCTATATTATGAAACCTCTTTATTAGAATTTGTGATTGATTCTGACTTTATATTTACCTCATGTCGTCTTTAGTTTCCATGGACTGCCACGTCATTAGAGATACTCTGATTGTGGTTTGTTGGAGGGATGATTTCTTATTTGAAGACTGTCTTGGAATTCAAGTAATAATTCTAGAAAGATGGTGATATCACACCAACCAAATGGAAATGACATGTTGTATGTTAAATACATAAATGTTGAAGTGTTAAATACAAAATAAATCATATTTAGTTTTTTGGTAGAAAGCAAAGAGGAGTATACTCTGGATTTTATGCTCTGGTTTTATAGGTGCTCTTTTCTGTGGAATGGGGATTGGATAAGCACATGGTTAAGGTATAAGGAGAGCAATTATAGATGATATTTTCCTTGTTTGGGAGCTGTGAGTTAAAATTGTAGTATCCTGGTTTATCTAGGGGAAAGTCAAATCTTGATAGAAAACATTTACCCTTGGAAGGTCAGCTCTCAGACATTTTATTTTGGTTTCCTTCAGTCCTAATAACTTTCATCTTGCTGATCATATTTCATTCTCTTTTCAGAGCAAGGAAAAAAATTCTAAAAGTTTGACGTGCTGGAAAAATTTCCTTAAGGCATTTAGCAGCTCATAGCAAATGGGGCTTTGATTCTTTTCCAAGACTTTTGGCCATAGGGTCTTTTTAGATAGGAATGGTAAAATGAAAATGAGGAAAGTAGAAGATGAAAAAGAATGGTAAAAATATCTTTTCTAGGGGGCTGTTAATTGGCAATCTGAAGTCTTGGGAGAGTCTGTTCTTTTCAGGTCTGACATGCTTTAACTGTCCTCCATGCTCGTTGTTCACCAAGTAGCATTCTAAGGGTATGCATTTGCCTTTGCTAAACCTTGTGACCTCGCTCTCAATACTGTAGTCTAGAAATGACCTAAGGTAATTCTAACCTGTCAAGTAGCACATAATAACCAGACTCAACATTCCTATGAGAAATGGAAGTCATTTGTTTGCCACAAATACATTTTATACTTTGCATCTCTAAATTTAGTGTGGCGAGACATGTTCCTTGTAAAAGTTGGAGAACAATATGTCTTGACATTATGTCTGTGTGATTTCTTTCATCAAACCTTAAGAGCATTTTAAGCCCTTAAAAGCCAGACTTCATGAAGACGAAGGATATACATTTAAAGGAACCAAGTCTCCTAAAAACAGCAAACACAATCTGCCATTCTCATTTAAGTAATAAGACAGGAAATTGACCTTGACACTAACTTGTTAAATAGATTTAAAAGGAACATCTGCACATCTTTTTTCCTTGTGCACTGTTTGTTTAATTGCAGTGGATTAATACAGCAAGAGTGGCACATTATAACTAGGCAATTATCCATTCTTCAAGACTTAGTTATCGTAACACTAATTGATCATTTAAGGCGTAAGATAGTCTAGCATTAGGAACATGTGAGGCTAATCTGCTCAAAAAGATCAACAAATTAATATTGTTGCTGATATTTGCATAATTGGCTGCAATTATTTAATGTTTAATTGGGTTGATCAAATGAGATTCAGCAATTCACATGTGCATGATTATAAACAGAACTGGTGGCACTTAAAATGATAATGATTAACTTATTTTGCATGTTCTCTTCCATTTTTTTTTTTCCCATTTTTACATTTCAGACCGAGTTCTTCAGCCTTTTTCAAAACAAAATCAGTAGAAACCAAGATCTTAAAGTGTTCAGGCCTTAGAAGTAACCAGAGCTGTTTGCTTTTAGGAATTTCTCTGTTGCAGTCATTTATCAAGGATTCAGCTCACAATACACCAAAAGATGAGTCTATTTCAGGGACGGGTACTGTGCTTCCCAGAACTTGCAGGAATACACTCATAATAAAACCTTTACTTCCGAAAGTACAGAGGAAAAATAAAAGGGAAAAAGGAATAAATGCCTGGGAAACATTGTTCGAGAACCACTTTTTTTTTCCTACCTAGTAAACCCCTTTATTCTTTTCTTAAAAGATTGTCATTAGGGAGAAAAAAGAAGATCTGCAGTAGCTACAAGAAAGCACAGTGTCACACTGATTATATGACTTGGCAATGTCAGCCTTCTGAAGATCTGAGAAGCTTATGTTATATACCCTGGATGAGAACTCTTCATCATATCAGTTTTGTTGCTTGATGCAGTTGTACCCAAACAAGTGGTCTTGGTTCAGTTCAGATCAGTCACTCAGTGGTATCTGACTCTTTGTTACCCCATGGACTGCAGCACGCCAGGCTTCCCTGTCCATCACCAGCTGCCAGAACTTGCCCAAACTTATGTCCATCAAATCGGTGATGCCATCCAACCATCTCATCCTCTGTAGTTCCTTTCTTCTCCCGCTTTCAATCTTTCCCAGCATCAGGGTCTTTCCAATGAGTCAGTTTTTCATATCAGGTGGCTAAAGTATTGGAGTCTGGCTTTCCTCAAATCAAAGCACTTTGGGGCACTTGTTCAGTCTCTCAGTCATATTCGACTCTGTGACTCCATGGACTGCAGCATGCCAGATTCCTCTGTCCTCTGCTATCTCCCAGAGTTTGCTCCAATTTATGTCCACTGAGTTGGTGATGCTATCTAACCATGTCATCCTCTGCTGCCCCCTTCTTCTTTTACCTTCAGTTTTTCCCAGCATCAGGGTTTTTTTTCCAACAAGTCAGCTCTTCCCATTGGGTGCCCACTTTAAGGCAATTAATGGATATATCTTGGTCAAAAGAATTGCAGGAACATTTTATTAAAGCTGCAGTTTCAACTCAGTTTTAGAGAGTTTGTGCTATAAAATCAGTTGCTAAATAAGCTTATTTATTTTCCCCATTCCCACTTAATCACTGTATTCTTTTTCCTTAAAAAGTTCCTTTTTAAAATTATATGTTCAGTTTACCCTTATGCTTGGAAAAAGAATATTTTAAGCAGAAAACAATGTTTACAATTTCAGTGAGTGATAGTTTTTATAATATTGAGAGCAATAAATATTCATGGGGTACACTAAAGCTTAGACAGGGAGAGGTTAGAGGAACGTTGGGCTTCCCTGATAGTTCAGCTGGTAAAGAATCCATCTGCAATGCACAAGACCCTGGTTCAATTCCTGGGTGGGGAAATCCCCTGGAGAAGGGATAGGCTACCCACTCCAGTATTCTTGGGCTACCCTGGTGGCTCAGATGGTAAAGACTCTGCCTGCAATGAGGGAGACCTGGGTTCAGTCCTTGGGTTGGGAAGCTCCCCTGGAGGAGAGCATGACAACTCACTTCATTATTCTTACCTGGAGAATACCCACGGACAGAAGAGCCTGGGGGCCTATAGTCTATAGGGTTCAAAGAGTCAGACATGACAGTGACTAAGCACAGCACACAGCACAGAGAAACATTAAAAGGAGGATCCCTGATATTCCTGGAATGTGGGTTTCTTCTGTGAATGTGTGATAACTCAGTTATAAATAGTAATCCTGGCAAGTAATTTTAGTAGATATAACACCTATCTGGCTTCCCTGGTGGCTCAGCAGTAAAGCATCCTGCCAGTGCAGGAGACACTGGCTCAACCCCTGGATCGGCAAGATCCTTGATACAGGAGAAGGAAATGTCAGCCCACTACAGTATTCTTGCCTGGGAAATCCCATGGACAGAGGAGCCTGGCGGGCTCCACGGAGTCACAAAGAACTGGACACGACTTAGTGACTAAGCAATGAAAAATAACACCTATCATTTTGTTTTGCCACAGGTAGAATTTGTTCAGGGGTCTGTTTTCTAAATACCTCCCCACAAAAGGAGTCACTGTTTCAATAAGCTTAGCATATTGACTGATAAAGATCACAAAAGATTATAGTTAAGTTGATGATGAGTTCATTTGATGATTGCTGTGCCTAACAACTCACAGTAGCATTTAGAAAATAAGTAGTATATAGACATTACCCTCATGGCATTTGTACTCTCCTATATAACATTTTAGGTATAAAAGTAGTATTTATTAATAATACAGTTAGATAATGAAGCAAAGGCCAGAGCACATCTGTTATCAAGAAATCACAATGAACATTTTCATCTCATTTTTGAAGAAATGTGTCTCATTTTTCCATTCCTTTCTTTCTTCTTATGGGAAACTGCTCAGTAGATTAGTACTTAGGAGTTAGTTGTAGGAATTATGGTTTACCGCTTCCTGAGCTACCCAGGTGGCTCAAGAATCTGCTAAGAGTTTGATCCTTGGGTGGAAGATCCCCTGGGTTCTTCCACCCAAGTGGGTGGATGAAATAGCAACCCACTCCAATATTCTTGCCTGGAAAATTCCATGGACAGAGAAGCCTGATGGACTAGAGTCTTTGGGGTCTCAAAGAGTCAGATGCAACTGAGCACACACACAAATCTGCATACTGCATATTGGTATAGTTGTTGTAACAACTTGGTATATTTGTTAACTGCATTCCTTTGGAGCAATGTCAAGCTATTGTGGTACATCTAACAAAAGAACACTTCCAAATACAGCATCCTTGCTGATCTTCTTAAACTCAAAGTCAGGTATTTTTGAAATAAACAAAATGTTTCTAGAGTGAGTTTTTCTGGAAAATGTCAATTATGAATCAAACTGTTTAGACTTAGCTTGAAAATGATGGATTACAGCTACTCGGAAAATAGCAGGTGGAAGACTTAATACAACAGTTTTTCACAGCTTGAGGTTTTAAAAGAAAGGCCATTTAAAATATTGCAAAGAGATTTTTTTATTTTTAAAAAAATCATTGCCAGAAAGCTGTTTTAAAAGCACGAAGATAGGGAATTCTCTGGCTGTCTAGTGGTTTGAACTTGGTGCAGTGAACTGCAGCAGCTGGAGTTTGGTCCCTGGTTGGGAAGCTAAGATCCTGAAAGTTGTACAGACAAAAAAGAAAAAAATGAGAGATAGAAGAAAGTGACGTATTTTCCATCTTCAGCATACATACCAGATATTCATCTGAGGATATGATAATGAAACAGTAGAATATAGAAGAGTTTAGAGTAAATAATTCAGACACATGTAAATATATTTGCTTTAGTGAATGATAAAGGTACAAAGTTAAGTCTTAGCAAGTGAGTCTGCTGGTTTCAAGTATTGAAGTTTCAGATAAATTTTGTATACTTTGTATCTGAAAGTATATTTTTCATACCAGAGTAGGCCTAAGTAATAAGGTCTAGAACTTGAGTTACATCATGTTTACCTATGGAATCCACTGTTGGGATGGTAAAAATTGTGAACTGTGATATGAGGATGAATTTAAATGTATTTTCATGGACAGATTTCTCCTCACACTCAACTATTGCAATGGCTAGATTCCTTGTTACCCATCACTGAATGGAGACAATTTTAGTTAGAGATGTTAGAGGAAGAACTACTGGTAGTAGAGAAAGAAAGGAAAATCTCTAACTTGGGTCTGTGCTGTACAAAACACCTTTTTTTTCTTGTGCCAGCCATAGGGATCTCCAGCTTTCAATACAGGTGCCAAGTACAAACATTGCCAGCTAGGAGATAACTAAATATAGTGGTCAGCTTATCAGATACTAGAATTTTACCATAACCTTGAGTCACGTTACGTGGTAATCTGACATTCATGTTCCATGGGAACCACTTCGAATTACTACCAATTTGGTTAAGAGTTCATAATTCCATATCTGTAAGATCTGTTGTGTCTTTTCTTCAACTGTTTTAAGATTTGTGAATCATTTCAAGACAAATAAGTAGCAAGGAGTAAATCATGACTTTTTTTTCCCCTTGGAAATACTATTTGCCACCATCCCCTTTTTCGTTGGTGAAGGTTAACTGACTTGGAAAATAGTTAAATATTATCATTTTGTTTTTAACTAAATTGTACAACATGCTGTGATGTCCTCAAGCTAATTTCATAGTGGTTGTTAAAGTCATTCTCAGGGTCGAGAAAGGATTGCAAGTACCTGCCTCAATTTCTACTTCATTGATAAGTTTTTGAAGCGTGTTAGTATTCTCTCAAGAGTATGGCTGTGAGTAGATTTTGAATGAAGTCTTTAAGATAAGCTAGCTAATTTGTATGCATTCATAAATTATGCAGATAGTCCCCTATTGATGAATAAAAATGAATGACCCCACAAATTGCTCAATCAGCCTATACATGGACCCTAACTCCCTATTCTGAAGAATTTGTGCTTCCTTGGTGGCCAATAGAAAATCGGAGTGTGAGGAAGTAGTGTTTTCTTTTGGTTTTTTTTTTGTTTTTAAAATATGCTTTTATTTTTTTATTTTTTTTTGTGAACGTAGTTTTAAAATTAGCATTTAAAGATAGAAATGGGAGAATACCAGCTTAACCATGGAGTTTTTAGAACTTATTCTCTTGCATCTAAGTCTGATTGTAATGAAAAAGCCCCACCATTGCTTGTCTCAAAATTTTCCAGTTAATAATCAAGTAGAAAGAAATACTTTGTAAATAAGGCTTGGCCCTTATGAATAATTATTTAAAGGTCATGTTTAAAGGATTTAAGCTCACTAAAAGTATAACAATGGTAATGCTCAAGATGTGGTGGGTAAAAGAAACTACCTTATTCTTTGAAGGTTTTGTCGAAGCACAATTACGCATTCTAAAATGGCTTTGTTACATGTGAACCATCTGGTGTGAAAGAACTATATTTGTAATGTCTAAAGGACTTGGAGTAATTGTATTTTGCTGGCAATAGTCACATTCGTTATTGTTTGCAGGTTCCTCATCAAATCTTTAATTATACACTGTTTTTGTCAACAATAAAGCAATTTCAAGGATTCCTGTTTGCGTAGTCTCTTGAAATCGGCATTATTGAATGCACAAAATAATCATGCTTAGTTACCGTTTTATGATGTTCCAAGGTTTTTGGTCATGATGTAAATGTGGTATGTTTTTAAACCAAAAGGACATTGAGAAAGAAGGAATTGAGCACATTGCCCGGGATAGTCTAGATTGTCTCATATTTTCAAACATGTGGATTAAAAAATACAATGGGCATTTAAGAATTCTCCTTTCCCCTGGGTATGGCTCCATCTTTAGCAAAATGTACCTTTGTTTTTGCATTTTGAATATAAGGGGAATGAATTGCTTCTTCCCATTCACTGTCATAATGAATCTCTCACTGATAGAACAACACATGCTCTAAAGCGCACAATATAAAGTGAAAGGCATTTGATTTAAACTTAGAGAGTGTCAACAATGTGCCCTTCTTGTCAAACAATGATGTGTATAATTGCCCTCATATGCACATATCTTTCAGAGAATAAAGCCCGTGCAGTATCGCTGAGGGTCACATATTCATTTTCTTGTGATTCGCCCCAGCAATTGCAAGTGCAGCAAAACTTAAGACTTCTCACAGAGTACTGTAAACCGAACTTAAAAGTGTCAAAGTCCTCAGTGACCCTCTTCTCCTGACCCTGTCAACCTGTGAAAACACTGTCCTTTATCATGATCTTTATCAAGAAGTTATGTGCAGAGTTTGAAAGGTCCAGGTGAAGGTTATTAGTCAAGTTCTCTGACAGCGTCCGTGCTCAAATCCCACAAGGGTGACAAAGATAGACCTGTCATTCCTGAGGGCGATGACATACATTCACTGGAGCTTATATGATTTATCAGATGCGACAGCAGTCTCCTTCAGGGTGCAAAGTGTCTCTTCTACATCGGTTTACTAACAGAAGAAAAAAAAATTAGGGGAGAATTTTCAGCCTTTGAAGTTATTTTTCTGTTGCATTGATTCAGTTTGATCTTAAGCATATTTTTTGAATCAAGAATTGATTCCACATATAAGACCTTTCATAGTTGCTTGACACCGTATCTTCAGATGAAATATTCTATTATAGCCTGTCACTATTTCACTTACAGAAACGTTTTAGGGTTTCACGCTTCCGGTTGATTGTATCCTGAATGCAATATATCTATTTTTAAACAGAACTGGTTAAAAAAAGATTAAGCTGCATTTGTTTTCAAAGATAGTTACAATAATCTAGTAAACATTCCTCATCAATATCCATGATAATGGTACCCAGCGGGAGAAGGGGACAACAGAGGATGAGATGGTTGGATGGCATCACTGACTTGAAGGACATAAGTCTGAGCAAGCTCCAGGAGTTGGTGAAGGACAGGGAAGCATGGTGTGCTGCAGTCCATGGGGTCTCAAAGAGTCGGGCACAACTGAGTGACTGAACTGAACTGAACTGAACTGATACATTACACACAGGGCTTCCTAGGTGGTTCAGTGGTAAAGATTCTCCAATGTAGGAGTCACTGGCAATGCTGGTTCGATCTCTGGGTCAGGAATATTCCCTGGAGAAGAGAATGTAATCCACTTCAGTATTCTTGTCTGGGAAATCCCATGGACAGAGGGAGCCTGGCAGGCTACAGTCCAGGGGGTTGCAAAGAGTTGGACAAGACTTAGCATGCATGCACTATGTATAAGTACCATATAGGTGCTAATAGTGGTTCTGTTTCTCTATAGAACCCTGACTAGTACAATAATAAACAATATTCTTAACACTCTTATGGTTCCCTCTTCTAGAGAAGAAAATCATGTACTATTCAGTAAGTCCCCTATATAGGAACCTTCAAGTTGCAATCTTTCAAAGACGTGAATGTGCATTCCATCAATATCAGGGTCAGGGGTGAGTGATGTTGCCACTTGCCCTCCATCTCCTATTGCTGATGATCCTTCAGCTCTACCATCTCCCATCTCCTCTCCCTGCCCCAGTCAGTAACTCTTCTTGCCTGTTCACTTGATGCCAGCCCCTCTAAGCCAGCTGTTGTACTGTACCTTTCAAGGTATTGCACTGTAATGTTAAAAATGTTTTCTTTCTTTTATGTGTGTTTTTATTCTATGTATTTCTTATGTGAAGAGTATTATAGACCTATTTCAGTACAGTACTAGAAAGCCAGTGGTGTTAGTTCGGTACTAGGCTAACTTTGTTGAACAAATTGAACTTAAAAACAAGCTCTTGGAATGAAACCTGTTTGTATATAGGGGACTTAACTGTATTACTTTCTTTTGACTCAAGTATCTAACCTAAGACATGCCTAGATTTCAGAGAATTGTCCATTGCATAAAGAACTGGCAATAGTTTTTTAAGAATTTCAGGACTAGCTATATTATACAACCCAAACTGACTAAATGAAGACAAACATCATCAGTGAAATTTCAGGCATCAGTGAGGAAACTATTTTTTTAGTGGTGAGTCATTAAATAACTCATAAAATACTGTTACCTTAGTGTTTTTGACCTGAATCAATGCCCTGAGAATGCAATGTGGCCAAAAGTAGATGGTAAGAACTCCCTTTTTGGTATAATTAAGTGATGGGGTTATTTTGTCAGGTAAGCAACCACCCTGATGATAAAAATCAGTTTCACAGATTCACTAGGCTATGATGAACATCACAGAGTCACCTGGGCCCTGCTGACCTTACACAGCATGACAGCCAGGTTCAACCCCGTACTTACTGATGCTTCCACTACCACGCTCAATTTAGCAATCATCTTTGCAGTCATTTGGACTTTTATTTACCAGGATAGGTAGGAAGATACCCCATATATTAAAGTTATATTTTGCAAGACAGTCTTTGTAAATTCCTGAGTAAAGAGAAGCAATGGGTCTGCTTCTCCAGTGAGATTTGACAAGGCAATTTAAAAAGCAATAAGCTGAATGAGGTTAAGTGATGGTGACAGAGAACTTCTAAAAGAATTCCTCACCAGTTTGGTGTTTCACAGAGGAAAAGGTAATTTCATGTTTGCTATAAAAAGAAACATATTTTTCTTGGCCTGGCTTTTGTCATAATCACAAAGTAAATGTTTGCATTTTCTGCAAGAGTTTCCCCCCACCCTAGTTTAACGCAACCTCTCTTTAATGTCAATAATTCTCCTGACTCAATTCAACAATTATTCTTTTTGATAGTCACTGATTTTTTTTTTCATTTACTTGTTTTGTTACTTACTTAGTTTTCGTCATTCATTTATTTGGCTGCACCAGGTCTTTCGTTGGGACATGTAAACTCTTAGTTGCAGCATGTGGGATCTAGTTACCTGATCAGGGATGGAAACTGGGCCCCCTGCACTGGTAGCTCGGAGTCTTAGCCACTGGACCCCCAGGGAAATCCTGTAATTACTGATTTGAATGGCTACTATTCAGCTGAGCATAAGAAGGCAACAGACAGCTCTGCTCTTAACCTCCCCCCACTTTCATGTAGGTGACGTGAAAACTTGTGTCAAAGTTCCCACTCCCACTTGACCAGTAACTCTTCAAAGAATTGCATCTTCCTCATTCTCTTATTTTCTTCATTTTCCCAGAGCAAAATTCTTTAATCATATAAAAGTAGTAGGTCTTAAACATTCTATGTAGTGTTCAGCATTTAGGAGGTATACCTTATCTGGCAGCTCCTACTTTTTCTTGAAACACCACTTACCTCCAAGCATTGAGGACATTTCATCTAATTTTCTGTTCAGTTCAGTCGCTCAGTGGTGTCTGACTCTTTGCAACCCCATGGACTGCAGCATGCCAAACTTCCCTGTCGATTACCAACTCCCAGGGCTTGCTCAAACTCATGTCCATTGAGTTGGTGATGCCATCCAACCATCTCATCCTCTGTTGTCCCCTTCTCCTCCTGCCTTCAATCTTTCCCAGCAGCAGGGCCTTTTCAAATGTAAGTTCTTCTCATCAAGTGGCCAAAGTATTGGAGCTTCAACTTCAGCAACAGTCCTTCCAATGAATATTCAGCACTGATTTCCTTTAGGATTGACTGGTTTGATATCCTTGCAGTCCAATGACTCTCAAGAGTCTTCTCCAACATCACAGTTCAAAAGCATCAATTAATTTAATCTCTTCTAATTCATGAGTTAATTGGAAACAGGTCTCAAAGTGCATTTATCTGAAATTCAGGGGCATGGAATTAGCTTTGCTGTCCTAATCCTAGCATCTGGTGTCTCTTGGATGACCTCCTGGATCCAACTGTGCTTTCTCCCTAGCCCTCAACATGCATGTCCACTCTTTCTGCTTGACTGGATTTCTGCACTGGTACAGTTCTTTGTGGGAGTCATTGTGCTCACAGCCACAGCCCATCTGACTGAGGTTCAGCCACCTTCTTAAGCCTGTACATTGTCTCTTCCCATCGAAACACAGATGGATCCATTTTCTATCCAGATTGACACCTTTGGAGCAAAATCACTGCCTCTTGCTGCATTATGATTATTGCTGGACCCCATCAACCAGACTGTAACCATTCATTTTGAAAATGACCTCGATGAGACCTGAGTTTGCCAGAACCCATGGACATGGGGATTCCAGCTAAGCCTTATTTCCCACTCAGGTGGCATCTTGCCTGGCACTGCTTTTGTCTACCAGCTTGCTCTTGATCTCAACTCACAAAAGTTTCTTCTTGGCCCAAAGAGACATGACTCACCCTAATTTTCAGTTGTTTGGATTAATTTATTATTTTCAGAGCGTGTCTTTTAAAATCTAAAGCAGCAACTGTTATGAGTTTAGAGGTTATTTAAAACCTAGGCTGGCACCACGAGCATCTCCTAGGTACTTGCTAGAAATGCAGAAAATGGGACTTTCCTGGTAGTCCACTGGTAAGACGCCACACTTCCACTGCAGTAGGCATAGGTTCATCCCTAGTTGGTGAACTAAGATCCCATATATGACTCACAGTGTGGCCAAAAAAAAAGGAGAATCTCAGACCTGTCCCCTTGAAATGCAGAATCTCAGATCTTGTTGCTGTTGTCATTCAGTCACTCAGTTGCGTCTGACTCTCTGTGACCCCATGGACACCAGGTTTCCCTGTCCTTTATTATCTCCTGGAGTTTGCTGAAACTCTTATTCATTGAGTCAGTGATGTCTCAGTAATGAACCTGATAATTCATTTGCACATTCACATTTGAAAGTGGTGATCAAAACATTTCTCAGTAAACATCAAATAGAGGTGCATACTACTGAGAAACTTCTGCAGGGTTAGAAAAAGATTCATTTGCTTAGGTTATTTTTAAAAAAATACTTGCTGTTGGTTTTATATAGATATTCTTTATTTTGTTTATATCGTATCTCTTTCTTCCCTCTGATATTATTTGTTTGTTGGCTGCCTCACAGCACTTGTGGGATCTTAGTTTCCCCACCAGGGGTTGAACCCAAGCCCTCAGCAGTTAAAGCCCAGAGTCCTAACCACTGGACCATCAAGGAGTTTCCAGAAGAAGATTCATGTGAAAGGCATAATCAATTTTATCAACAAAGGCATTTTTTCTGAAGTTGAAGTGATTTTATATCACTGTGCTCCAGCTAGTCTTGAGTCCGCTTGAAAGCCAACATGTACAGGTTTGATTATGAAGCTGATGATGCACTTCCTGAATTGTTCATTCCTTCTGAGTTTTCTCCTGGCATTTCCTTCCTGTCTCAGCCTCATGAGAGAAAATTATCATGGTGGTCTCCATAAAAATTACCACACAGGAAAACAAAAGGAGACTCCTAATACTGGATTCCCACACACCATTTATTCTTTATATTAGAGCCATCAGAGAGCCTCTGGGCTTATATGCACAATTAAAGAGAGAAACAAGATTTTCAGCCAAGTTGTAGCTGTTCGGAAGTTTCTTGGAACACTAACCTGATTAAGTTCTTCCTTTTATATCAAAGTAAGTTCTCTGCCAGTGACAGTTGGTTGTCTGATAACCTGAGGAACTCGAGGGCAATGGAAATGCAGGGCTGACCCCAAGTGATCCCAGTGAGTTTTTCTTCCCCAGTTCCGAGGGTGGTAGGTTTCTCAGAACCAGAGACTAGGGTGCTGGGAGGCAAAGTCAGTTGGGCTGGGCTCCTCCCAGAAACATGTTCCTTGCTCTACCATGTGTTAGTCACTCAGTCATGTCCCCCTCTGCGACCTCATAGACTGTAGCCCGCCAGGCTCTTCTGTCCATGGGATTACCCAGGCAAGAATACTAGAGTGGGTTGCCATTGCCTTCTCCAGAGGATCTTCCTGACCCAGGGATCGAACCCGAGTCTCCCTCAGTGCAGGCAGATTCTTTACCATGTGAGCCACCTGGGAAACCCTTCTGTGGACCAGAAGCGTCCCTTGTCATCCTCGTTTAAAATACTTCCTCCAATTTGCCATTAAATAACAAGTCTATTTCTAACTTCCAGAGAGTAGTTGTGTCACTAAAATGAAACTTGGTGTCAACAGTGATAAAACAAAGAGGAGATCCCAGGCAGTTGTGGTGCAAATCTTGGACAACAGCCTGAAGTCAGGAGTTCTTGACTTGAAGTTCTGACCCTCTGTTTCCTCCACTAGCTCTACACCAACTGGTCCCATGACCGTGAACAGATTAAGTACTCTAAAAAGAAGGGCTTCCTTTAGTCAACTGTTTAAATCTCTTCTCTGTCTAAGCTTCCTCAAGTCTGAGAAATCTCTCATTAGTGGACTCAGTCTTTCCCTTTCCATTTATCCCCTCTCCTTTAATATTTCTATTTTAAGAGCTAACTTTCTTAAAGATTACTCTTAGGACACAGTCAGGAGGTAATCATCTGGACTTCCCCAATGGTCCTGCGGTTAAGAATCCACCTGGCAATGCAGGGGACATGGATTTGATCCCTGGTCTGGGAAGAATCCATACGCTGCAGGTGAACTAACCTGTCTGTGTGACACAGCTGTTGAAGATCACGTATCCTAGAGCCCATGCTCTGCAGCAAGAGGAGACACCACAATGGGAAGCCCACACAAGGCGACTAGAGAAAGGGTTAGGCGCAGCAACAAAGAGCCAGTGTGGCTAAAGATAAAATAAACAAATAAACGAAAACTTTTAAAAAGAGAAAGCAATTATCTACTTTTAAAAAGGAAGATATTAAGAAATATATACAAAAATCCAAAACATAAAGATTAATATCTTTATCACCCATGTACCCATCTCACAATATTAATAAATAAAATGTTACCATGAAATTTTAGTCCTTGAGAATTCCCTGGTAGGCCAGTGGTTAAAACTCCATGCCTCCAATGCAGGGGATATAGGTTTGATCCCTGGTTGGGGAGCTAAGATGCCACATGCCCTAAAACAAAAGTTTAGTTCCCTTGATAGCCTAATATCCTCTCATCTATTGCTATTCCTTCTCTATACCTAGGAGGTAACCTCTCTCCAAAACAGTCTTTTGGTCTTTAATGTAAATTTAAGTCATAGTGTTATCTTTGCAGGGATTTAGGACTTACATTTCTAATAATAAAATAAATAGATTACAATTACGTTTAGCAGAATTTTGGGCAGATGGAACGAGATGCTAGGAGCAGAATATCCATCCCCATGGAAAGAGGTGGCTCTGAGAATCATAATAAATTTACATTGTGTCCTATGTGTGTCAACAAAAGGACTTTCCTTATTGCTGGTACTTTACATACCTAAGGCTCTCTAAACAGTACTAATTCTAACTTTTCTATCCTATTTTGTAATCACTTCCCTTCTTGTTCATTAGCTTTCTCTTTGGAAAATGAATATGGAAGAATATGCAAACAGTGTATCAGAGAGACAATGACTGCTTAAAGGTCCATTGGTTCAACAATGAACTTGTTTAATTTAGAACAAATATCAGTAATTATGTCAGTCTGAGCTGACAGTCACCTATAACAATGCTTGGAGTTACTATGCTTTTGCTTTGCCCACAATGTTTCCAACATCATCTTTGGCTTTTCCAACCATCTTCCAGCCAAACTGGTCACCTTTAAGGACTCTCAAAAATACACAAATCTCTCTCTCTCTCTCCTTTCTCTTCTCAGATGATGCCCTTGTCTAGAGTAGCTCCTCACTCCCTTTACCTCATCTCAGCCCTGTCTTAGTTTTAGTAACATTGCATGCATCACAACTGCAATTTAACTGTCTCCTCCTTTAACTTATAAACACTATGTGGGCAGACACGTTTTCTGTCTTCTTTATCAACTGCTTACCACAGTTTTTAGTAATAGGAGGGATTCAATTGTGTTTCAAATGGAAAAATGCAAGAAAGAAGAAAGAAAGAAAGGAGGAAAGGAGAAAGAGAGGGAAGGAGAAAAGGAAGTAAGGGGACAGAGAGGGAGGAGAGAAGGGAAAGAAGACAGAGAGGACTCACTTCTTTTTTTCAAGAGGGCATTAAATATTTTATTGGTTACCCATGATACAGAAGTTTCATTCCCGTCTATAACTATCTGGTACCATAACTCAATTTAGATATATTGCATAGGATGTGCCAATAATCATTAACGACCAAAAAAAAAAAAACCCTCCATGATTTTACATGGGTGACCATTCTAATAATGAACTCCAGGTTACAACCCATAATTGTCAGTTCAACTACACCAAGGTTCTGAAGACAACAGCTTCTCTACCAAAGCAGGTTGTAAATAAATTTCAAATGGAACTGGCATTACTCTGAAGGAATTCTAACTTCACACTGTTGGGGTAATTTACCAAAATGGCTTCAGAACAGACTAACTTTACACAGCAAATTGAAAAAAAAATACACATTTATTCAGCGTCATGATCCGACTATTACATTTAGCAATCAACAGCATGGGTTCAAAAACAAAGAAAAAGCCTACATTGAGACCCTTTGTTGAAATGTTTTACACTTTCCACAGGACAGATACTAAAATAAGCTGTTATACAATTAGTCGCAAGTATAGTCTTCAAGTTTTTTGCCCATACACATGAATATTGTCTAAAACGTGTCTCCTTTGTAGCACCTAGGCCCTGTCATCACCTTCCTTGGCTGAGTTCACAAATCTGTTGTAACGGTAGCTTCCCTGTCCCTACTCTGGCTCTCCTCTCCTGCTGAGCTTTGTTTCCTGGCAGTAATTAAACCCTCTGCCACTGCCATAGCTACTGCTGCTGCTGGAACCACCATGGCCATCTTGGTTTCGTGGTTTGGCAAAATACTGGCCTCAACCACCACAAGAGCCTGAACTTCTGCCTCCAAAGTTTCCTCCTGTCATAGGTCCAAAATTTGAAGACTGATTGTTGTAATTGCCAAAATCATCGTAGATTCTGCCACCCCGCACATTGCTTCCATCATCACCAAATCCATTATAGCTGTCCCCACTGCCATCATCATTACAGCTGCCACCGAAGCCACCCTCACCACTGAAGTTTCCTCCTTGACCAGAGTTGTCATTCCCACTGAAACCACCTCCATGACCACCACCAAAGACTCCAGAACATCTTTCACCTCTTTGGCTGGATGAAACTCTAACCATCTGTTGCTTAGATGGGGCTTTCCTTACCTCACAGCTGTGGTCATTCACAGGGTGGAATTTCTGAATGACAGTCTTGTCTATGGAGTCATGGTATCAAAGGTTGCAAGAACAAAGCCTCTCTTTTTGCACCTGCCTCAGTCAATGATGATTTCAAACACTTCAGTTTCCCCATACGGTTCAAAATCTCTCAGGTAATGTTCTTCAGTGTCTTCTTTAGTGCCATCCATGAAAATCATTTTTCACAGTTAAATGGGCACCAGGTCTTTGAGAATCTTCTCCTGAGACAGCCCTTGGGCTCCACAACTCTTCCATCACCTTGAGTGGCCTTGCCTTCATGACCTCATCCACCTTCTCCATCATGGTACACACGACAACCCCAAAGCTTCTGGAGTGCTTGGTGTTTGAAGCCCTCATTACCACACAGTCTGTGAGCATTTCCCCATTGCTCAAAATGGCTCCTCAGACTCTCATTGGTTGTTTCAAAGCTCAGACGTCTGACAAAGAGTTTTGTAGCTGTTTGAGTTCTTCGGGAGACTCTGACTTTGACATGACAGCTGTGGAGGTGGGGAGACTTCAGCGATGCTTCTCACGTTTTAAATACATGAATCTTGTGGCTTTTCTTTTTCAGTAATTCATGGAAATATCCCTTGTCTGTGGTTTCAAGTCATTGCCACAACAATTCCTGTTGCATGGTAATTGGGAATTTCATTACATTATTGGTTTGAAAGAGAATCTTGACATTTTCAAGTCCTTTAAAAAAAACTTAAAGCACCTGCCCTAGCAGCCAGCCATCGTTGGGAAGCTATTGTAGACTTTTTTTTACAAAAGCTTTTAACTTTGAGATAATTACAGATTCACATGCAATTGTAAGAAATAACTCACAGGAACCCTGTATATCCTTTGCTCAGTTGCCCCCAGTAGCAACATCTTGCATTACTATAGTGCAGGCGTGCTTAGTCATTTCAGTCCTGTCTGACTCTTTGCGACCCCATTAGCCCAACCAGGCTCCTCTGTCCGAAGGAGTCTCTATGCAAGAATGCTGGAGTGGGTTGCCATGCCCTCCTCCAGGGGATCTTCCCCATGCAAGGATCGAACTCAAGTCTCTTTACATCTCCTTCTTTGACAGGAGGGTTACTTACCCCTAGCACCACCTGGAAAGCCCATTACTATAGTACAACATCACCACCAGGAAAGCTATTGTTTTTAATAAAGTAACAAGTTCCCCCCCACCCCCACCCCCCAACTTCCAATTCTTTGTTCATTCTCCAGCTCTCACAAAAGGGCTTGAGGTAGTTTATCTAAAGGACAAATATAATACCATTGTTTTACAATTAATTACAGTGGAGGAAACAAGGTTAAAAGCAGATAAGAAAATAGGCTAACTCTTGGGGGTAATTCAAAGCTTATAATCTAGTTCTCCGCAGAGTCAACAGATTCTAATTAATTTCCAACTGGAAACATGCCAACTCGTCAATAGAAGACAAAGCTTTTCTTAGTTCCTAAAACAATAAAAAGTTCTCATAAGGAACAACTAAGTATGCTTATAAGAGATACAGTTTTTATCACCTTCTTTGATTTACAGTGAATGTGACAACAAGTGGGGGACCACAAAGCTAACTTATTAGTTAAATAGCTTTCTCTCACAAGACTCTAGATCTTATCAGAGACCTCAGGGTCCACTCTCATAGAATCACACTCAATGCTAAATTCTCATACCACACTGTATCATTAAACTCCTATGAGTCAACCACAGGGAATCAGCATTATGATAATAATGAGAGCTACTCACAAATATTCTAGTTTTCCTCCTTTTGGGTCTTTGTTAAGATTGCAATTTCCTGCCCCCTTAAAGTTAAGCATGGCTGATGACTTGACTTCAGCCAATAAAATATGAGTGGAAGTGACATGTGCCACTTCCAAGTGGAAGCATTTAATTGGTGGTACTGACTGCACATTTATCTTCCCTGCTTCAAAGATGGTAAGTAAGTAAGTGTTAGTCACTCAGTCATGCCCTACTCTTTGCGACACCATGAACTGCAGCCGACCAGGCACCTTTATCCATGAGATTTTCCAGGCAAGGGTACTGGAGTGGGTTGCCATTTCCTTCTCCAGGGGATCTTCCCAATCCAGGATCAAACCCAGGTCTCCTGCACTGCAGGCAGATTCTTTACCAACTGAGCTACAAGGGAAGTCTCAGAGATGGTGGGATCATGAATTAGCATGAAGTCTCTATCATCCTGGGGCCCAGGAGACTAAATGAAGTGGAGACTCTGCTGACCCATGCTGAACACATTTCATTAGGAGAAATAAACTTGGATGGAGTCATGGAGATTTAAGGGTTGTTCATGATCATAGGTTAACTTGATAGCACATCCTGGTTGTTATAGGAAACAGAAGTACCTTAAAATATATTTATTTCATTATTCTCTCAAGTCAAGTTCCTTTTCTTGAGGCTAGCTATGCCCATTTCCTTCCATGGATGAATGTGAAAAGGCTGATTACAGTATTAAATGGATCTCTCTGCCAATTTAGCTGTAAGTATGATCTGCTCCTCATTTACTCTGAAAATAATCTGTCGATGACACTCTACATAAAAATGACTCTAGCAACATGCTGAAACTTAAGGAACATCTCATGACTAGTCCCCTAAGAACTAGTAAAGGAGAAGAATTGATCATTAAAACCTAAACCTAGAAGGTCAAGTGACAGTGAGATGGGAGAGGACTTCCCTGGTGATCAAGTGATTAAGACTCCAAGCTCCCAATGCAGGCGGTCCAGGTTCAATACCTGATCAGGGAACTAGATCCCATATGCCACAACAAAAGATCCTGCATGCTTCAATGAAGATGGACAATTACTTCATACCTCAACTAAAAGCCAGTGCAGCCAAATAAACAGATTTAAAAAATTGGGGAAAAAAAGATATTTTTTAAAAAGTGAGATGGGACAAAGTTGGCTGTTTGTTTTTGATACCTTTGTTATCTGACATTGTTGTGACTGCTTCCTGCCCTTCATCCTTACAGGCTCTGCTCATTCTTTGGTAATGAAAGGAAGAGGGAAGAGGTACTCACACAAAGCATTTTTAATAACTTGTTAATTGGATGAAATGGCAATTAAGGTGCCTAAGGGCTCTACGCATATTCAGAGATTGTCTTCAAAGGGTACAATTACCAAAGCCAATGAAAAAGGTTATGAATTAATATTGGATTGTGATTTGGGGCGGAGGAGGGTGAGATATGTTCAGATGTCTTCCTCCAAATAGCTGCTAAGATTAATCTGTGTCTCAGATTTTATATGATAATATGTAGAGATACAGTTTGCCTGGGGCACAGCATGTTTGTCAAAAGAATGAGTTCCACAGTGGGTAGTCATTGGCCATCCTCCTGATAGGTGGGTACACAATACTCTAGAGGTACAGAGTGAATTTCCCACTCAGTATAAAAGCTTACATAATATTTTCCATAATATCCATGTCTAGTATTATTTCCATCAGAAATAAGTATTTCTTCTTGTGGTAAAGATTAAATATAATATCCCCTTTGTGAATTTCCACAGGAACATAAAAACAGTATTTTTGAGAATAGGAGCAACATTTTCTTTCGGAGCTGCCAAAAAGTGTATGGAAAAGAGATTTTGGTATACCATGTTGAAGTCCTTTCTCTGCCTTGAAGAACACCTTGACAGTTAAGATTGAATGTTCAAGTGACAATGCAGTAAGCATAAATTCAGATTCCACAGGGCTCAGGAATGGATGGGAATTACAGACACTTCACTCTGCCTGCTCTCATTCTGCTCAGCCACTGAGGTCCATACAGGGAAAGATGTGGAAGGGGAAAAAAGCTGCATACATCCCCAGGGCATCCTCTAAGTGCCTGAGTTTTTGTCACTCTTTTCCTGACACTTCAGATAACCCAAGATAGCTCACGAAAAATAAATGCTCAGTGGCCACAGTTTGGAGATTTCCAAAGATAAAAGCATTTTCAGTTACTTTGTGGTCAGGTCCATCTGAAAGAGCCAATGACTCTTTAAAAACTTTTTTTTTAATTAAAAGATAATTATTTTTAAAATTTTAATTAAATACAGTTGACTTGCAATCTTGTGTTAGCTTCAGGTGTACAGCAAAGTGATTAAGTTATATATATAGATAGATAGATAGATAGATAGATATTTCTTTCTTATATTCTTTTCCATCACAGCTTATTACAGATATTGAGTATGGTTCCCTGGACTATACAGTAGGTCCTTGTTGGCTATCTATTTTATGTTTAGTAGCGTGTATAATTTAATCCCAGACTCCTAATTTATTCCTCCTTCTCTTTCCCTTCTGGTAACCATAAGATGCTGGATGGCATCACTGATGCAATGGACATGAACTTGGGCAAACTTCAGGAGATGGTGAGGGACAGGGAGTCCTGGTGTGCTTCAGTCCATGGGGTCCCAGAATCAGACACAACTGGGTGACTGAACAACAGCAGTTCTCTTATGCCTTGGAGAAGGAAATGGCAACTGACTCCAGTGTTCTTGCCTGGAGAATCCCAGGGACCGCGGAACCTGGTGGGCTGCCGTCTATGGGGTCGCACAGAGTCGGACACGACTGAAGCGACTTAGCAGCAGCAGCAATAGACAAGATTATACACATAAAGAAGTTAGAACAGTGCCAGGCAGATAGCAAGTACTCCATTTATTATAGGTAAAATTATTATTCAAAAATGAACATAAGCGCAGAACTAAACACATGCATACACATTACATTAGGAAAATCTGAATAAGCTCAGTGGGTTGTAGCGATGTCAGTATCTTGGTTGGGACAGAATCCTCCAGTATTGTAAAATATTACTTATCACTGGGGAGACTGGGCAAAGTTTATCTCTGTATTGTTCCTTAGAAGTGGCATGTGAATCTCCAGTGGTGTCAATAATAATTTCAATTATTCAAGGACTTCCCTGATGGTCCAGTGGTTAGGAATTCACCTGTCAATGCAGAAGACATGGGTTCAATCCCTGGTCTGGGAAGATTCCACATGTTGCAGGGCAGCTAAGCCTGTGCACTACAACTATGGAAAGCCATGCTCCCTGGAAACTATACTCTGCAAGAAGAGAAGCCCCCACAGTGAAAAGCCTGGGCGTCCACAGCTAGAGAGTAACCCCTGCTCACTGAAACTAGAGAAAAGCCAACTCACTGTAATGAAGACCCAGTGAAGCCAAAAAGAATAAGTAAGTTTTAAAAAAGAGAAAGAAAAACATGGAGGAAGCTTCAGTGCATATTAGTAAGTGAAAGAAGCCAATCTGAAATGGCTACATAAGGTATGATTCCACCTGGATGATATTCCGGAAAAGACAAAAAAAAATTCAAACAAGGAATGAAGGGCAGGGTTGCGGGGGTTGCCTATTAGAGATGGAGCAATGGCTCATCTCAGCAGCTCAATTTGTGAGCCAAAATTGTCTGTTAAGGCCTTTGGGGAAAGTTGGAGAAATTTGGATATAGGATGAGGATTAAGTGTTTTTTGTTTTGGTTAGAATTGGCCTGGGCATTGTGGTTATAGGGCTTCCCTGGTGGCTCAAATGGTAAAGAATCTGCCTACAATGCAAGAGACCTGAGTTCCATCCCTGAATTGGAAAAATCACCTGAAGAAGGAAATGGCAACTCCCTCCAGTATTCTTGCCTGTAGAATCCCCATGCAGAGGAGCCTGCCAGACTACAGTCCATGAGGTCACAAAGAGTCAGACACAACTCTGCTTTCACTTTTTTCATTATGGTTATAGAAAGAAGAAAAGATAAATTTAGTGCCTCAACTCTCCATGGCCTGAACTGCAAGGCTGTGACAAGTCGATTATTAGAAAACCTCCCTACATAACTCCTTACTTGAGTTATAATCACCACCACACTTTCAATGTCTGCTCAAAATTTCCAGGAGAGAAACTCAATAAGCTACAGCAGGCAATTATTTTGCCCAAGACCTAAGACCTGGGAGCTCAAATGGTAGATAATCTGCCTGCAAAGCGAGAGACCTGGGTTCAGTCCCTGGGTCAGGAAAATCCCCTGGAGAAGGGAATGGCAACCCACTCCAGTGTTCTTGCCTGGAGAATCCCATGGACAGAGTAACCTGATAGGCTACAGTCCAAGTGGTCACAAAGAGTCAGACATGACTGAGTGACTAACACTTTCACTTTCACTAAGCCTCTAGTTACTGCAAATCAAAAGTCTTTCCTTAAGAGGGTCACTAGCTCTACAGGACATATTCTCAACAAAGGGTTATGAATTGTATAGTATGTGCTGGCTTCTTCTCAAAATGGCTCTACTGAGGATTCAGCTTCCTTGAATTTAAATGCTGCAGATGTATTTCCAGCAAGAAAATGAATGAGTAATTATTACTCAGCACAGTGATAGACTGTATGATTTAGACAGTGTCCTTTCAATTTTAGCAGAGGCGTTTAATGTCCCTGTTTGTAAAACACTTTGTTCTCATAAACAGCTAGATCTTGGAAATTTCCTTATTGTCTAACTTTCTAGTTCTTGAAACTGACTGATGCATTTCTAAGTATGAAAGCTTGGCGAATGCCTTTTCACTTACTGAAGATATTCACATTGCTTAGAAGCTTTAGATAAAGAAATGTTCTATCTCAGCTTCAAAGAATTATAATAACACATGCATGTTTTCCCCCTCTCCAGATCTTTTGTAGACCAGGCTTCTCTCTTTCTGATCTTTTCTGATAGTTACCAGTATGAACATGCTTGTGATATTCCTGGAACTGTTATGTTAAACCAGATTTTTAAAGGGATTTTGGATTCAAATATGAGAAAAAGCTCCCGTGGGGAATTTTTACAGAGTATAAGCATATGTATTTCTATTCCTATTTTTTTATTATAAAATATGTGTTTAGCTATAAGCTTCACAGATCAGATATTTAGAACAGGTACCATCCACACCCTCCCCCACATAGTAGCTTGTGAATGCTTGTGGAATTAATTTTAATAGATTAAATATTAATGGGGCAGTCGATCACTGGGTCAGAAAGATCCCCTAGAGAAGGGAATAGCCACCCACTCCAGTATAATTGCCTGGAGAATCCCATGGACAGAGGAGCCTGGTGGGCTACAGTCCATAAGGTAACAAAGAGTCAGACATGACTGAGCAACTAATATTAACACTTACGAGAAATCCGGGCTATCAGATTTAGCTTTTCTCTTGCTTAGTATTATTTCTTTCAGAAGCTTTGTGCCAAATTGCTTCAGTCTTGTTCATCTCTTTGCGACCCCATGGACTGTAGCCAGCCAGGCTTCTCTATCCCTGGGATTTCCCAGGCAAGAATGCTAGAGTGGGTTGTCAGCAGCTTAACCTATAAATTATGGATTACTTCTCATTTGTTCATAATGAAGATACTGTCTCATGTATTAAAGGGTTTTGTTTTTGTGGTTTTTTTAAATTCTGAAAGTGGAGAAGTGTTTGTTTAGGTGATGATTTAGACATCACAATTTTCTCTCTTGCAAAAAAACGAGGGGGTAGGAATTGCTTGCAAGTAGTTTTCCTTCCGATTCCATAGCCTATGATTCAAGTCATTATTAGCTCAGAAGAATATCCACAAAGTAGTGGCATCTAATATCTGCTTTAAAAAGATAATTTTCTATCTTCTCAACTTGAAATGTCCCAGTTGATTTAGCTTTTCCCAGATTTTTTTCCTGGCACAAAATCAGAGCTATTTTGGTAAATTTTAGCTTACTTTGCCTTCAAACATGTTGAAACTGATAAATAAAGTTATTTTTTCTCTGAGTGAATGGACATGAGACATTATTCTGAGAGATGGAAAGGGTGAAATTTACAACTATACTATGTTAAAATTTTTGATAAATTGTCTAGTGATGGCAATAGCATTAGGTGTATGAAGAAAAATATGGCTCTTTAAGGCAAATCTATCTTTGGAAGAAGGAAGTAAGTAGAATAAGTATAGTTTTCTCTTAGATTCTCTCATTTAGGGCATTAATTTGAGTGCCTTCCTTACACACACACACACACACACACACACTCACACACACACACAACCTTTCTATAGTATCACTTAGAAACTAAGTACCTGGATTAAAATGAATCTCTGCATAGATAGATAAGATAGATAGATAAATATAACCTAGCAGAAAGTCATTTATAGTTTTTAAAATATGGACCATGGTAACTATACCTTAATATAAATAAACAAATGGACAAACTTGTCTCTCCAAAGCCTTTTATGACTTTAATTGGATGGCTTGATCTCATTTAGCCTTTAGCTGTCATAGCTATATGGCAGTTAATTAGAGATGAGCACACACTGGCACTTCCTTGGTGGCGCTAATGGTAAAATACCTGCTTGGTAATTCAGGAGAGATAAGAGACATGGGTTCAGTCCCTGGATCAGGGAGATCCTCTGAAAGAGGAAATGGCAACCCACTCCAGTATTCTTCCCTGAAGAATCCCATGGACAGATGATTCTGCGGGCTACAGTCCATGGGGTTGCAAAGAGTCAGATATGACTGAATTGACTTAGCATGCACCACTTATGTGTGAGTACTCATCACTAGACAGATTTTAGTTTTTTTCCCATTGTGTTATTTTTACTAGATTCATTTAATTTGGTTTTGAATATAAGCAACTAAAAGCTTGCATTTGAAGCAGTGTAATAAACCATGCTTGGTACAGCTGAAAGTTGTCCCACAGCTCATTGTTTTGAGCTTTTTCAAGGTAAATGAGTAATATTGTTCTCCTCAAAGAGCAAAATCTGTCTTCATACAAAGTTAGTCCTTTAGTAGAGAAATTTGCATTCTTTAACATGGGAAAAATTAGTACTTTTTTAAAAAGATGAGTACTTTTATGGATAACAGTTTCTGTACTAACTGAAAGTTTAAATTAACATTATGTTCTCCAACCTTTCTAGGTAACCCCTGTTCTTTTCACTTTTATCTTGTCCTTATTTTAGTTTTCCTAAAATAATCCCATGGTTTGTGTAACTTGAACATACGTTTCCTGATAAAAGGCACTTTACAATCCTTATTCCTTTCACTTAACACTTAAAACATGTCTTGTCTCCAGTGATTGGAGGTTTTTGTTGATTTAAGTTGCAAAGTCACCCCAGATTATTCTTCACATCAGACTTTACTTAGGTTTCATTTCATTGAAGTGGACACAATTATTTTCCAAAAGCTATGCTGGCCTCTTCTTCCTGTCTTATATTAGCTTAGAGGTCTGATCTGTTTCTATCCAACACAAAGGGATATTGCTTCTGCTGGATATCTTCACACCTCCTAATCAGTGACTTTCCTGAAAGTTCTTTCTGTATCTTTCAAGTCTGGTCCTTGACTACCAATCCCTGAGAATTCTTAGCATCTGGTCACAGGAAATTATGTCCTTTTCTCAGGAAATTTGATTACTTAGTATGGGGAAGATGGAAGAGGGTATCAAATATTACCTTAGCTTGTTAGGAGAGAGTAGGATTAATTTAGGGCTTCTTAATTTAGAATTTATCAGAAATTAATAATCAATCAATAATTAATTAATAATGAACAATTTAATTATACTTTTAATTTAGATTTGATAATAGTTTAGTAAGAACCAATCAGTTAATAATTAATTGATTAGATTTAGAATTAATTTGGAAATGCATCTAACATTATGTAGATTTACAGCTGCAGTCTAGGGGTATAACTGGATGGATGATTTTCCTGAGATTTCTGACTTCCTCAGAATATTTGAAGACTTGTTGAGCTTATTTCTTATATTTATCGATACTGACTTTACAAACTTAATATGGCATGGAAGATAATTGACATGACTGGTAATTTAAGGTATATCCATATTTTTCCTCCTAGAAATGCAGAGTTCAGAAGATCCAGTTTTATCAATGTGCTTTTGTAGTTTCATCTTAGTTGAAGTGAATTCCCTTGCTTCTAAGGTTTGAATGAGAGGTGATTAAGACAGAAAGGAACCAAACATCTGAGTAACATGTGTTCACTTGAAATTCTCAACAGTAAACCAGGGAACACAGAAGGTGTTATATGCAACACACATAGATGGTGCGAAGCAATGAGATGATGCCAGAATGGGCAAGGCAGAATTGAAACAAGGGAAGAAGGAGGTAGGGCCATGTGTGTGAAAAGACTCTTTCAAAAAGGTGGTTGAGGGATTTCAAAGGGAAGGCACTTTTATTTTTCCTTAGTTTAGGCTAAGTTTAAATGTTCACTTAATTACTGTGTACTTCCATGCAAAATAAGAGAGTAAGTTCTTAAACAGGATGCTTGGCTGATGCCCATAAATCACAAGTTTTGTTGATAAATACTTCAATGAAGAAGTATTATCTCTAATGGGTCTTCAATGAAAGCGTGTTTGAGATATATAGGGGTCTACTTATGGAGATTAAAAATATTCTCTCCTTATTGTTTTGCTTTTCCTGCATCTTCTGGTTCAGTTCAGTAGCTCAGTTGTGCCCGACTCTTTGTGACCCCATGGACTGCAGCACGCCAGGCTTGCCTGTCCATCACCAACTCCCAGGCCGTACTATTTTCTTTGCTTGCTTTCTAATTTGAATACCACATGTTGAACAGGTCCAAAGATTATAACCATACAACCTCTATCATCAAATGGCCCTCATTTTGCCTTAATTTTTTAACAAGTAATTGGATCATGAATGAATTTTATAAATATTCATCTAAGAGCCAGGAGCATTGATTAATTTCTGGAAGTTGATAGAAACAAAACCCATTTGATTTTCATTAAGGAAATATTAGAGATTCATTTTTGGTTTTGAAGAAATATAAATTTTGTTCATTGCCGTGTAATAGCTATTGCTCCAGTTGATGGAGAAATAAAAGGGAATTTATTCAAAATTGAAATATTGTATCACAGAAATGATTTTACTTATAAGATCCAATATTTGACTATTTTTGAAGTAAATTTTGATGATATTATATATACCAAGTTGCATAACCTCACTACATCTGTAAGAATATAGAAGGGAAAGCAAATTTGAAAAGAGTATAATTACACCTCTCAAGTGATTTAATAACATCTAACCTTTGGGATGGAAACAAGAACAACTTGACCAAAGGAAATGTCATTGCCAATCTCCTCGAAGCAAGCAATGATTAAATGCAAAGAAGCAGTATTTCTTAAGTTGATTGAAGAGTGCTGCAATTTTTCTTGTTTTAAAAAGTTAAATATTTAAAAATTAGCATATATACTCTGTTGCTCACAAGTAAGAATTACATCCTCTGAACCCTCTTACTAGCTAATTTTTCAAGAGAGGTGTGTCCTCTTTTATTGTTTCATTATGCAGCCTTTGAAACATTTAAAATTTCTTAGATGCTTTTAATTAAATGTAGCACTTTGAAGCATCTCATATGACATTATAATTTTTTTTAGTAGTTTCAGTGCCCAGGATCCAGATGTACATGGCTCTAAAAGTGCCTTCTATTTTTCCAATATTTAGAGGAAAAGTTTAGAAAGAAATATATCTTAGAACTTTTTCACATGGGCACTTTGTGCATTTAGGTTCATGAGTACAGTTGGCTTTCCGCATTCGTGAGTTCTGCTTATGCTGACATGGAAAACCGACTGTACTAGCCATTCTACACAAGGGACTCGAGTATTCAATGTTTCTGGTATCGAGGGAGATTCTGGCTCCAGTCCTCCAAGAAAATTGAAGGATGACTGTGCATTTCAAACTCTTTTTAATACTAGTATGTTTTGGTTTATCTATTTGTTGTGTCTATACTCTAAAATATCTATAGGGAATTTATTTCCCACTAGGACTTAATTGCCAACTAACTACCTAAGTAGAAGTTGAACATGGCTTTATGAATTCCTGCATGTATTTCTAAAATGTATTTACAAAGCACTGTATGTCAGCAAGGGCTTCCTTGGTGGCTCCAATGGTAAAGAATCTGCCTGCAATTCAGGGGATCCGGTCTCGATCCCTGGGTGGGGAAGATCCTCTGGAGAAGAGAATGGACCTACAGTTCATGGCATCACAAAGAATCAGACATAACTGAGCGACTAACACTTTCAATTTCATTACGTCAGCAAGCCCAGCAATCATCTTCCAAAAGGCATGGGATATCAATGTAGTCACATGGATATTTAACAATATTGTAAAAATTATAATCTTTGATAATTATTAGTTACGGAAGAAAAAAAAAGCTTGCTTTACACCTTTTTGCTTTTAGGGAAGACTTGTATCAGTCTCTGTTTTTGCTAATAGCCAAATCCATTAGCTAAATCCAAAGAGGATTTCCACTTTCAAAAAAAAAAAAGGCAGAAAGTGAAAACAGCAATCATCATTTGTTTTGCAGAGAGTTGTTATAGAGGCATCTTGGGTCTAGTAGCTTGAGTGGCTTGGCCAAACTCCTTCCCAAAGAAATACATGCAGCATCTCAGCATCAAGCCACCATAGCTTTGAACTGTGTCTGTGAGCATCTGTACTTTATCTCATTTTATTTTGCTCATCCATTAGCTAGATGTGTTCTAAGGTAATTGCTTCTTTACTTTACACCATTTCGACTTAGGAAAGGTTTCATAGAAAGAATCTAATACTTTCAGGTAGTGGGGAAACCTAAAGCTCCATTTTATTTTAGGATACGGATAATGTACCTCTCCCACCCCCAGCTTCCCTGATGGCTCAGATGGTACAGAATCTGCCTGCAATGCAGGGAACCCAGGTTTGATCCCTGGGTTAGGGAATGTCCCCTGGAGAAGAGAATGGCTACCCACTCCAGTATTCTTGCCTGGGAAATTCCAGGCACACAGGAGCCTGGTGGGCTACAGTCCACGGGGTCACAAAGAGTCAGAGAGGACTGAGTGACTAACACTCTCACTTATTTTCAATGTACTCCCCCCAGACCCAACACATCCAAACACACAAATCAGGATCTGAACTTTTTTTTTTTACAAAAAAAAAAACTTAAAAAAAATTTGATTTTATTTATTTTTGGCTGTGCTGGGTCTTCTTTGCTGTTAGGGATTTTCTCCAGTTGTGGTGAGCAGGGGCTACTCTTTAGTTGTGAGGTGCAGGCTTCTCATTTCACTGGCTCCTCTTGTTTCACAGCACTGACTTTAGGGTGCATGGGCTTCAGTAGTTGTAGCTCCTGGGCTGAAGAGCACAGACTCAATGGTTGCAGTGCACAGGTTTAGTTGTTCCAAAGCATGTGGGATCTTTCTGGATTGAACTCATGAACCCTGCACTGGCAGGTGGATTGTTTATTACTGAGCCACCAGGGAAGGCCCAGAATCGGGACTTTAATTAACCATATGGAATAATGATGCAATAGTGTCTGTTTCATTTCCAAATATGACTGCTTTCGTGTGTATTAATATTTGTGCAATAATAGGCTCGAGTATGTAGGGCGTGGAGGAGTGAGTTAAAGTTAGCACCAACTACACATGGTCAAGGAACCACAGACATATATTTCAAGTGGTCCAAGACATTGTTGCAAGAACCATTTTCTCAAAATTGACTTCTCTTTGCCTGAGAAGAGTAGCTTACGAATAGTGTAAGTCAGCTCAGAAAATTAACTTGTGCCCATAAGCCCTGAGAGAAATCAGGTCATCCTCACAGAAATCAGGTAGCAAGCCCTTATAAAACAGTGTGTATGGTATCTCTTGCTTTCAGCTGTATTCTTGCCAGACCTTTGGGGCACTCTATTTGTGGTAGGCAGTGTGCGAACACCTGACTGGCAAATTCTGGCCTGGGAGGAACCAGCAAGAAAGAACACGGTGGATAATCAAGCAGTGTGAGAAGACACTCAAACAGGGGAGATAGACATGGGTCTACTGGGTTGTGTGCTAACTCAGCTTCACCCATGTTCCCTTAAGCATTCTCCTCCTGCAAGGAAGGACTCCAGTTTTCCAAATCTCTCTCCACCATGTTTCTCTCTCTTTTTTTAAAAAATATTTATTTATTTATTTGGCTGTGTCGGGCCTTAACTGCTACACTCAGAATCTTTTGTTGCTTCTCTCTAGTTGCAGCACACTGGTTTAGTTGCCCCATGACATGTGGGATCTTACTTCCCCAACCAGGAATGGAAACTGCATCCCCTGCATTGGAAAGTGGATTCTTAACCACTGGACCACTAGGGAAGTCCCTCTAGTATGTTTCTTGATTCACTTCTGCTAAATGGTAGACATTTCCATGAGTTTTGGAAGGGGCATGAAGGAAGCAACATTATTCTCTCCAAGGGCAGCTGGGATTATCCATGGTGGTGTCCTTTGCCTTCTGGGGTCCTCCTGGGAGTTACCCACCGTGGTAACTTTCAGGTGGCTGAAAGTCTCCAGTGGAAGCTTTCCTGTGATCCCTGTATTTCCTGATTCAATAACTTGGCCAAGGTCAAATAGCTACGTGAAAAAGCCTGAATTCAAGCTCAGGAATTGAACTCCAGAGCCGATGCTTTTAGCCACTCACCATAGTGTCTGCTGCAGAGTGGAGATGGGATGCTATTCTGCTGTCTTCAAGTGCTCTTGTATTTTCTTTTCATCTTTGACAAATCTTCAGGCCAAGCTTTGACCATCTCTTGACTGTATAGCTTTAACCATTTCCAATGCTTCCATTATTCTGTTAAGGCCAAAGAGAGCAACAGAATAGAGCAATAGAGTCTATCCTTTTTGCCAGCCTCATCAACCTATAACGTGGCTCTATTTTGTTAAAAGCCTGGAGAGGTAGCTTATTTGTAGGATTTATGTAATAACCTTCACTTAGAGAGATTGCACTGGGGTAGCTTTATTATTAATAACACTTTCCAGACCTGGTTGTACAACCCAGTCTCTAGGAGGATATTTCAGTAACAAGCACCCCCAGGTCCCACATCAGGCCTCCTGCATCAGAATCCATGAGGTTGGGACCTCAACATCTGCATTTCTACTAAGCATCCACAGGTGATTATCATGCATTTAAGTAGGTGCTGATTCCCAGCCTGTGGTCTGAAGATACTCAGGCATCAAGAGAGGAGGGATTTATCAGAGAAAGTTCTACATACCCTGCTCCAAACAGAGCAAATCCATTTTTAGCTTGTTTACATTTTGGGGTTCCATTGGGTTTTATTTGCTAAAGGAGTTCCACTACCTGTTTTTTGTTTTTTTACTAGTACCCTTCTGTCAGGTGAATAGCTCTCCTCAACTCTATATGTTTTCCTGTTTAATTCCTCAGCAGTCGCACAAAGTTCCAAATGCTTTCCCAGCTCATCGGGACACTTCTTTCCATTTTGCATTCTATCTCATCCCAATTCTCATAGACAACTGGAATTGAGCTGAAAATAGAAACACAGTCCTTTATTTTTCTCCCAGGAATGAAATCATTGCATATATATAATTACACAATGGAAATCCTGAGGAAAGCTCCTTGGTTTTTCTCTGAACAGATTTCCATGTATCTATGTGACCTTGTTTGTGCTTGTCAGTATATTAATACATTTTGAAAGCAAAGGGGTATTTAATTTGCTTGACATAATATTCAAAATCTGAATCAGGTATACTTAAAAGCCCAGATCACCATGTTAAAGTAATGGTTTCTGTCATTAAACAAAACTATTAGCTTCTATCCCCATGTTTTGTTTTGTTTTTAAATTTTGGCTGTATTGGGTCTTCATTGCAGGTTTTCTCTAGTCGAGGCTCATGGGCTCTAAAATATGCAGGTTCAGTAGTTGCAGCACAGTTGGGCTCAGTTGCCCTGCAGTGTGTGGGACCTTGGGGCCTCCCTGGTGGCTCAGAGGTAAAGAATCTGTCTGCAGTACAGGACATGCAGGAGACACAGGTTCGATCCCTGGGTCAGGAATATCCCCTGGAGGAGAGCATGGCAACCCACTCCAGTAACCTTGCCAGGAGAACCCCATGGACAGAGGAACCTGGTAGAATAAAGTCCAGAGGGTCGCAGAGAATTGGACATGCCTGAAGTGACTTAAGCAGGCAGGCAGGCGTGTGGGATCTTAATTTCTTGACCAGGGATCAAACCTCATCTCCTGCATTGGAAGGTGGATTCTTAACCACTGGACCTCCAGGGAAGTCCCTCCCCATTAATGACTATAGGCCATAGACTCTAAATATGTTGTAAGTCGAAGAAATCAGAGGAAGAGGGTAAACAATACCACGTAAAATAACCAATGATGGCTAGAGATGGATTTCAAAGCACATACCAACCATATCACATTCACATACAGAGCACAGGGTATTTCAGAATTTTTGCCTGATGCGAATGGCATGAACTTGAAATAAAATATATACTATTTAAATTTTTAATATGCATTTATGTCACTCTCGTATATATTTATATGTCTCAGAGAAAACTGCAGACACCCTAAAGTATTTTAAGTTCTCAACTGTTGTAACTATTGCCACCTCCCCTTCTCTAGGCATGAAACCCTGCACCTTTTAACCATTATTTGTAAAACATCAGGCAAAACACGCTATGTGAATCATTTCAAACTATTTCTATGTAATGATGGGATGTAGCTATCATATATTATTCCATTGTACAGATTGGGAAGCTGAGGCCTAGAGATGTTAGGAAACTTTCCCAAGGTTCTATTTCTAGGGCCAGAGGAAGCTGGATGTAAATCCTAGCAGCCAAGTGCCTACCATGATGCTGTTTTGCCCAGTTCTCCGGTGAAATGAATGTCAAATGCCAGCTTACCAACCATTAGCCAAATCTCTTCTGTCCTCTGCCTTTTCCTACTTCCTTCTTTCAGGGTTCAAGAGGTAACATGCCCTAGTGAGATAAGCACTGCCTTTGTCACTTTGGCAGATACATGAACTTCTCAGATGTAATGATTATTTCAACCCTATGAGTTTCAGTTCTTCTGAAATATGGGCATGTCAATCCTATAGGGGCTTCCTTGGTAACTCAGATAGTAAAGAATCTGCTTGCAATGCAGGAGACCTGAGTTCAATCCCTTGGTCAGGAAGATCCTCTAGAGAAGAGAATGGCAGTCCACTCCAGTATTCTTGCCTGGAGAATTCCATAGACAGAGGAGCCTAGCAGGCTATAGTCCATGGGGTCTCGAACAGTTGGACACAACTGAGTGACTAACGTACACACAGCCCTTTAGGGTTGCCATGAAGATGAAATGAAATAGTTTGTATAAATGTGCTCTGCCCAGGGCCTGGTCAGTGAGTGTTTGATTAAAAAAAACAGAAAAAAGTAAGGAAGAAGACAAACTGGCATTTATCAAACGCCTTCTTTCTATCTTTGTTATGAGTTCCACAAAAACAAAGAGACCTAAGTTGCTTTTTATTCTATGTTCTTTGAGTCCCCATAATTGGAGGTGTTCAAGGGGAAAAAAATGAATGACTCCTTGAAGGAGTGCTGTGGCTGGAATTCAGGCCACAGTTACCCAGGGTAATGGCTTCACCAACCCTTAACTCTCCATTCCTATCACTCCATGACAAATCACTGATCAGAATGTATCATTTTATTTTCTAAAGGATTTAGTTACAGGTGACTCCCCCCTCTCCCCACTGCCTTTTTTTGGTTACCTTTTACAGTCTCAAAAACCCCAGCTCATCCACACAAAAGACTGAGGTCAAGTGAATGGTAGTGTATTCATTTAACAGCCTGCTATTAAAACTGATGATTATAAAGTAGAATGAAAGCACATACTTTTATATCTCTTCTGATTTGGCTGCTCCCCAGATTGTGATCAATAAGTCATTCAAAGAAAGTCTGTGCTGCAAGAAAATCACTTAAGCTTCTTTAACAAATTTCTCTATTATTGGACATCTAAATTTTATGTTAAAGTCATCTCTAATTCTGCATCCTAAAATTTTGGTAAAAACTTATTTTTGCTCACATGAACCATAGTGTTCCATGTGATCATTTCAGGAAATGACCCAGTTTCCTTTCTCTAGAAGTGTTAACATCATCTTGGACTTTGAGATTCTTCACTGGATTTTTTGTATCTCACCAACATAAGGAAAAGAGAGCTTGAAACATCACTCCAAAGATATTGAATATTTAGGGACAAGAACTTGAAGCTGTTTGTATCACTTCTTTTTTTTAATTTAATTTTTAATTTTATATCAGAGTATAATTGACTTACAATATTGTGTTAGTTCTGGGGGTACAGCAAAGTGATTTGGTTATATATATACATATGGAAATTCTTTTTCAGATCCTTTCCTCATATAGGTTATTACAGAATATTGAGTGGTGTCACTTCTGCCCACATTCCATTGCCCAGAACATAGTCTTATGATCATCTCTGTGAGCAGGAGAGCCTGGGAAATGTTACCCAGCCATGTGTCCAGGAAATAGATTTTTCTAAATATCCAGCAGTTTCTGCCATAGATTCTTTCCAATTTATTGCTATCATAAACAGCTCTGAGATTAACACGACTTTATTTCAATCTTTGGTCACATTCTTGGACTTTTCCTTAGGATACATTATTTACAGTGGAAATTTTGCCAAAGACTTACTTTAAAACACGTTTTTGAGTTTTGATATAGTCAACTGCCCTTCTGAAAATTTGGATCAGTTTACCGCACATTAGAATTACCCAGGGAACTCTTAAAAATCCAATGTCCAGGTAACACTGTGGATGAGCCAGATCAGAACGTCTGGGGGTGAAACCAGACATGAGTATTTTTAAACTTTTTTGGTGGGGGCCTCACCAGGCAGCACATGTGCAGGATCATAGCTGCCTGACCAGGGACCCAACCTGTGCCCCCTACATTGGGAGTTCGGAGTCTTAACTACTGGACCACCAGGGAGGTCCCCAGACATCAGTGTTTTTTTAAACATCTCTAAGTGATCCAATGTGCAGCAGAGTTTGGGAACCACTGCCTTTGGGATTCCAGAGCAGAACACTGAAGGCACCTCTGTTACTGATAGCACAGCAGTCCAGAACTACCTGTCACAGGGCCATTACATGTCAGAGAAATAGACTTCCAATCTGTGTAATTCTGTTATTTGGAGTCTCAGTTGTAGGCATGGAACCATGGAATAAATGTGGGTTACTCTCATTAAAACTAACTGACTTTAACAGAGAAGGAGAAATATCATATGGCATCCCTTATATGTGGAATCTAAAAAGAAATGATACAAATGAATTTACTTAAAGAACAGATTCACAGATTTAGAGAATGAACTTAGATTACCAGAGGGGAGGATGGGGGAAGGGATAGTTAGGGGGTTTGTGATGGACATGTACACTGTACTATATTTAAAATGGATAACCAACAAATGCCTCCTGTATAGCACATGGAACTCTGCTCAATGTGATGCAGCCTGGATGGGAGGAGTGTTTGAGGGAGAATGAATACATGTATGTGTATGACTGAGTCCCTCTGCTTCCACCTGCAGCTATCACAATATTGTTCATTGGCTGTACCCCAATACAAAATAAAAAGTTTCTAAAATTCTTTTTAAAAAACTGACAAATGATTTCACGGGGGAAGAAAATAAGTCTTCTCCACTAGCATGATGTAATGGTAATAATTTTTCCAGACTTTTGCTAACAAGTATGCTCTCTGAGAATCCTAGTCAACTAGAAATGAGCATTAGTTTCTTCGGTTGTAAAGTGATATCTATCCCTTAGGGTTGGTGTCATTATCAAGTTAGATGATTGGAAACACGATTTATAAAATTTAATCTCTGTATAAATTCTAGTTATTTTGAGAATGATGTTCTGGTAGACCTTGAATGGCTACCTTCATTGTCACGTCCTTTCAAAAATGAATTGCCTTTCTTTTATTACAAAATTGAGAAATTATCTTAAAAGACTGCTATTTTCCAAACTGTCCATTCTCCCCACCCTGAAGTGAGAAACACATAAGGGAGTAAATGAGGCCAGAGCGAACTATTTTCTAGGTATTTCCTCTCCCCAAGAGACCTTAAAGTGATGGTCACAGGTCATAAGTCAACAAGGACACAAACAGCGTTGTCAGCCGGAAAAATACTTCATTTTACAACTGCCACCGGTGTCTCTGGTCACAAAGAGAATGGGTTTGGATGACACGAATCTGTTGAATACTCTTCTAGTTCCTGCCCTTTACCTTTACCTTTTCTTTTTATTTATTTATTTATACCCATGCTGGGTCTTCGTTGCTGCTCCTGGGCTTTCCCTAATTGCCATGAGCGGAGGCTACTCTCTAGTTGCAGTGTGCTGGCTTCTCCTTGCGAGTGGCTTCTCTCATGGAGCACAGGTTCTAGAGGGTGTGAGCTTCAGTAGTTGTGGCTCATGGACTCAGTAGTTGCGGCGCATGGGGTTAATTGTCTCACAGGTGAATTCTTAACCATTGGACCACCAGTGAAGTCCCCTTTGCCTTTTCTCCTAGATTAGTCATAAAATGCTAGCAGAGTGCTAAGCCTCCAGAGCTCAAGGTCTGTATTGCTCTTATAAATACAACAGAACTGGGTGTTGAGTACTGATCCTCAAAGTTGTCCATCTCTAACCTATGAATAGCATTTCTACAAAAAAGAAATAATAGTAACTAACATAAGTGGCATTTCAATGTTGTGAGGTGGGTGGGAAGGTAATCTATTTTAAAAGAGGCATTCAAAGCGAAATCCCACCATAGAACAGAAATTAACATTAGAAAATAATGACATTTATTGAATGCGATGATATCTGTAGATGTTTGTATGCCTCTCTGTACACATACATGCACTGGTAACAATGTTCAGTGGTGGAGTGGGGTGAGGGACAAAGGTTGGATGTTGGAAGATAAGAATAAATAAGGACTGATCCTTCCTCCAAAGAATATTAAACTTAGTTGGAGATTTAACAAGAGAAGGCCATTTAAAAAATACTTATCTAATATGCATTAGGCTTCCCTGGTGGCTCAGACTGTAAAGAAACCTGCCTGCAAGGCAGGAGACCCAGGTTCAATTCCTGGGTTGGGAAGATCCCCTGGAGAAGGGAATGGCAACCCACTCCAGTATTCTTGCCTGGAGAACCCCATGGACAGAGGAGCCTGGTGGGCTATAATTGTTGGAGTCACAAAGAGTTGGACACGACTGAGGGACTAACACTCACTTTTCACTTTTTTCCCCATGTATTAGTGAGAGAAAATTAACAAATTGTACCTTGAGTCCACAAGAACCAAAATGATAAAAATTAAAAAATGTTGCTAACACCAGAATGCACTTTTCTCTACCCTGCCTCCAATACAAATGGTAATAAACTTCTGCCAACATGTTGACACCATCAAAAGTCAAGGATTTAAATCTTGGATGTTTGCTCAAGGTTTTTAATTAATGCTCTAGCTTACAGACCCCGCAGTAAGCAGAATAATTGCTCCCCAAAGATGTCTGGGTCCTAATCCATGGAATCTGTGAATATGTTACTTTACATGGGAAAAAGGAATTTACAGATCTCATTAAGGAACTTGACATGGGGAGGTTATTTTGGATAGATGGGGTGGAGTGACCAGCCTAATCACATGAGTCCTTAAAAGCGGATAACTTTTCCCAGCTGGGGTCAGAATCAGAGGGAGATATAACCATGTAAGATTAGCTGGAAGAATGCAATATGGCTGGTTTTGAAGATGAAGGAAGGAAACTACGAGCCAAGGAATTAGAGTAGCTGCTAAAAGCTGTGTCCGCTGCAAAGCTACAAGATGCAAGGGTTCTCCTTGAGGAAGGAAAGCTGTCCAGCGGACACCTTGATTTTAGCTTGGTGAGCCCTGTTGCCTACTTCTAACCTCCAGAACACAAAGGTAATAAATTTGTGTTCTTTTGAGTCAGTGAGTGTGTAAAAATTTGTTACAGCAGTAATAGAAAAAAAAAAAATCCTCTCTTTTTAAAAGTCCTTCCTCAAAAATGATCTCCCCCTTTAGTTCTCATACAGTTGTTTTGTTCTTGAACAATAGATGGTGCTAAGCATCCATGTTTCTCATATTGTCAGCCAGCTCCCAGTTTGAAATAATTGGGACCATATGACAACAGTTGAAACACTTATTCATGGAAATCCACAAACCACATAGTTTGGGGTTCAGAAAATCTTCATCAGAGTAGTGATGAACACCAGCATGTTGGAGATTGGGTTGCTGTAATTCAAAAGTAACTACTTATAAAAACTCAAAGAACAATAAAATACATGTTCTGTTTGCTATATCGAATGGCTTCCATCCCTTAAAAATATTAAAACATGAACTGCAAACCCCCCTTCAGAAACACGGAACACCCTGAGGCCACACAGTATATGAAAGTGAATTGGAGATTAGAAACTACAGGGAAAAGATGCCTGCAGAAGAAGTTATGCGGCTGTTGCTGGCTTTTTCATATGTGCTGTGATACAACATTTAAGAAAGGCAGCGGCAGTCAGGTTTTTCTTGCAAACTGTTCACTATATGTTTTCTTATTAGTGCTGATTTTGAACAAATGCAACATTGTTTATATTTAGTTCCTAGTGGGCATTTATCAGTTTGACTATTTTCTAATAAAGTATCTATAATGTAGATTTTTAACAGACTTTTTGATAATATATTTGCTAATATAATAAAAATATATTTTATAGTATTTTTGATAATATATTTGATATATATTTGACTGTAATTTTTAAAATTGATCTGGGATACAGTAATATTTTCAACCACAGCTTTGTATTCAATTCTCTTCAGTCTAATTTAATAATATGGGTGGTTGGCATCTCAGATTTGATGACTAGTGTTCTATAGTGTACCATTTTAGGGCTCAAGTAAACCCTCCTATAATAAGAGGGGGAAAGTATGCATTCAGAGGTCTTTGGGGAGCTACATGTATAGAAAAATTTAGGAGCAGTCAGTGATCTCAGTATCAGTACAATCACTGCTTCCATCCCCTTCCTTTTCTAAACAGTAAATTAAAGAGACTCGTTTTCTGAATAAAAGCAAAAACATCTTGAAGGATGAATATCTTTCAACTGAGAGTGAAGGCAGGCGATATATACCCACTTAGAAAAACCACAAACTCATGGGAACCGATTGATGAATGCTCTGAAATTCTGAGACCATGGACTGGAAACACAGATAATGATGGAACTGTCAAGGGGACAGCATATAATGTCAAGGAGACATCTCATTTCTGTTTAGGTAAATAACTTCTTAATCTCCTCTAAGCACAACTCCAGACTTTATCTATTTGAAAGCCTCTTCCTTCACTCAAGGGCCAGTCTCTGGAAGACTCTGCTCCTATGTATTTAAGAATCAGGAGCTGAGACAAAGACGGTCCTTATACATACTGACTGCCCCATGCCACTGTGTGTTCTGAGTACAGTTGTATTCGGCTTGAGCTATTGAATTACTGAAATTAAAGAAATGTTTAAAGGGACTGAATCAGGTGACTAAAAAGAAAGACTAGCCATCAAGGGCCACACACATACAGAAAGATACTTTTATTTATTTAGTTATTTGGCCATGCTGGGTCTTTAGCTGCAATATATGGGGCCTAGTTCTCTGACCAGGAATTGAACCCATGTCTCTTGCACTGGGAGTGCAGAGTCTTAGCCAGTGAACCACCAGGGAAGTCCAAAGAAAGCTATTCTTTAAAAATCAAAATCAATTTCTAAAGTCTGTTTCAGTAAGGAAGAAGCAAGAGCTATAATTTTCAACTGAGGAGAAGGGAACTGGCAATTATTTTAATTTTTAGTAGTGTCCCAAAACATGTGAACATTTTATGGTAAAATCTAATGCCGTGAGCATTCACAGCCTAAGACTGGGAATTTATAAAATGTTTAGCAGTGTATTTATATACTTGATAGGAATGGAGTGAGAAATTGTGTGTGGCAAGGGGTATGGGTGGCACAGAGGGAGTGGAATTGGAGACACAGAGGTAAGAAGGGTGCATGTGGATGAGGCTGAGAGAGGTGACAAAAATCAGTCTCCTTTAAAAATGACTTAAATGACCACCAGAGGGACTCCAAAGTTCACTCATCAGTATTGACCTGATGTTTGGAAGATTTAGAATGTTTGGAAGATTTAGATTTATGAACCCACCATGCTAAATCATTAAAATACGGATAAAATACAGCAATAGGTGTTACCCATTAATTCAGAGGAAGAAACTCAAATGCTTAAAATTGAGAGTTTTCAAGGACCACCAGTGGGGATAAAAAAGACTGTAATAATTGATATGAGAGATTTGTTACATAGCTACGTTTAGTCTGGATTTAAGATGCTGTTTTATTTCACTCAGTTTCCAGTGTCTCTGTTTTGCCAGAAGGTGTTGCTATAATCTAGCTGGGCTCAGAGGACAAAGTCACATGGAATGAAATGTGGTTAGACTGGATAAAAATGTAAACCATATAAGTATATAGAATTCAGGCACAAAGATATCCATTATATGGGGAAAAGAGGGCTTTACTGTAGTATGTGTCCTGCTATAAATAGTTCAGCAAAATGTAAACATGAAATATTTCCCCAGTGATATTTGCAGCCGTAGAAACAGTAGCCCTACTTTTCTTTTCATTAACTCTCATTTCTTAATAAAGGGACTTCTGTAGGATGAAATTTGGGCAAAAATAGCAGTGATCTGTAACTTTTTTATAACAGGGTATAGCATACATGGAATAAAAACTAGAATTTAAAACCAGCAGATTTTTTTGTGTTGTTTTTTTAACAAACAGAGCTTTGCTTTAATGTATTAAGGCCCATATGTTATAGAAAGCACAGTGGGTGCACAAAGGAAGAAAAACTAACAAAGAAATGAAGAAACTGGAATTCAGTCCTCTTTTTTTAAAAAGTTGGGATTTCTTCCAATATTGGCAAACAAAACACTAACTGAATACTTCTAATAATCTCACACTGTCAGTCAAGATTTTAAAAATGACCATTAAAAGGAATGTCTTTTCACAGAGTTAAAATGTATTTTCACTCCGACTTAATCCAGAATATACTGGAAATTCTACTCTCAAAATTCAGATCAAGTCACCTCATTTTTTTAAATGAAGAAGATCCTCTGGAGGAGGGCATGGCAACCCACTCCAGTGTTCTTGCCTGGAGAATCCCATGGAGAGAGGAGCCTGGCAGGCAATAGTTCATAGGGTCACAAAGAGTCAGACACCACTAAAGAGTCAGACACAATTGAAGCGACTTAGCACACAGCACGCACGTACCATGCAAGGCAAAATAGATCAAGCATTTAAAATATGGGACTACAGCTGACCCCAAGTTGGCTCAGCACAGGTGAACAAACCAGAGATAAACTAAGGCACATAGATAATACAGCCTCCTTTGAAATACTGTCTCAACATTCCCCCTCTCCAATAGTTTTTAAACCAAATTGGTAAAAATGGGTCATGGGAGTTTGGGAAGGCCCTTTCCACTTTGTTTTGCCCAGTTTTCACTTTGGTCGTATCGAAAATTTGGCCCAGGTGTGATTTTGTTCAGAAAGTTCTCTCTGAACCAAGGGCTAGGCAAGCACTCCTTGTGCATATTACAGAGCACTCTGAACCAGTTCACATCATTACAGGAACTGTGCTAAAAGGAAGGCCGAGCCTTACTGGTCTAATGCTTAGCACCCTACCTGCAAGTTGGATAAATATCAGTAGGACTGAACTGAATTGAAACTGATTGAGACTAGATAATCCGAAAATTGCTCTTCGGCAGTCAGTTTTGGGTTTCCTTCCATTCCCAATGATGATAACCTCTATAGAGCTTTGTGGAAAATTGAGTACTGCTTCTTTAAAAAAAAAAGAAGAAGAGGAGGAAGAAGAAGAAGCAAGACAGAACCCTGCTAGGATAGGCCTGTTTTAGGAGGCTGGAACCCAGATTGTTGGAATGTTGTCCTGTGGACCACATGGCTTCAGAAGAGGGCAGCAAGGTTGTGTCTAGGGTTTGAGATCTCCTTATTGATTTAACTGGACTAATGACCAAATCCCAACGTTCTGAGAGTTCCACAAAGGAAGAACTTTGGAGGAGTATAAAATAAACTTTGAGAATATTTTTTTTATTCTTAGATATGTGAATGACAAGAGATATCAGGACATACTCATATTGTGAACTCATTAAGAATGTTAAGCAGAAACTCCATAAAATTGCCATAACAGTTTTTGTAGATGTCGTAGACAAAAAGAATTATGGGAATCAATGCAATAGCTTTTTAAATCAAAGTCAGAGATATAATTTATTATGTCAAATGCTTTTACTTTTTCCCATCTTTTTATTTGTCTTAGGTACACTATTTTTCCCTCTTGCATGACTATATTTGAGCACCTTGCTTTTTTTTTAATCGAAATGGAATTGACATTTAACATTGTGTTAGTTTCAGGTGTACAACATAGTGACTCAATACAGGTAAATCTTGTGAATTGAGTACGTTGAGCACTCTTGCTTTTATCATCACCTCTGAAGTGTATGGAAAAGCTTCTTGATTAATTCAGTGAAATTCTAGTCCAATTACTTAGTCATAAAACATCTTTAAAAGAAATATTTTTGTTTCTGTTTCATAAGTTAAGTGTTAGTTGCTCAGTTTTTTCTGACTCTTTGTGATTCCACGAACAGTAGCTCACTAGTCTTTTCTGTCCATGGGATTCTCCAGGCAAGAAAACTCTAGGCCTCCAAGTAGTGGTGAACCAATAATCTGAACAATAAACAAGCAGTATTTCCTGCAATGGAGAGATTGGATCTTTAAACCAAGGTCACAGCCAGTGGAACAATCTTCTATATAAAAGAGATACTAATAAATGACAAAATCCATGTGATACAAAGTGAGATGAAGTATTAGACCTTATATACTTATATTCAAGAGAGAACCATATTCAGTAATCAAGATTGTAACGTGATTTGGTGGCATCCTATGCACTAATCAGATTAGGTGCGTGCTTGTGTGTGCATGCTCAATCACTCAGCTGTGTCTGACTCTTTGCAACCCCATGGACTGTAGTCTGCTGGGCTCCTCTGTCCCTGAAATTTTCCATGCAAGAATAATGGAGTGAGTTGCCATTTCCTTCTCCAGTGAATCTTCCCCACTCAGGGATTGATCCCACATCTTTTGCACCAGCAGGCAGATTCTTATCACTGCACCATGTGGGAAGCCTTAATGAGATTAAGTGAAAACCAGGCAAATCTACAACTAACTTTATGCCAGGTAGGCATGGACCATTCATTTAACAAATATGTATTGGATGCTTCCTCTGTAGAAGAGAATGGCAACCCACTCCAGTATTCTTGCCTGGAAAAATCCCATGAACAGAGGAGCCTGGCAGGCTACAGTCCGTGGGGGTTGCAATGAGTTGGACATGACTGAACACACTCACACACACACATTGGATGCTTATTATGGGCCAGGCACTGTTCCAGACTCATGGGATTCATGAGTGAACCAAAGATCCTTGCCTCTTTGGGGCTCACTTTCTAGCCAAGGATTCAGGGGATAGAAGCACATACAAAATGGGCTGGGTCACAGAAGGGAGGGAAAGGGAAACAAGTTCAAAGGGGCTGGGTGGGGGCAGGTTATCTGGGCCTCATGGGCCAGTGTGAGGACTTTTCTTTAACGCTAAGCAAGATGAGAGGCCCTGGAGAGTTTTGAGCAGAGAAGTGATATGGTCTGGCTTATTTTTGTGAACAATCCTCCTGGCTGCTGGGTTGGGCATAGCCTGTAGCAGCAGACAGAGCATTAGGAGGATGTTAGTAAGCCAGGTGAGAGAGGATGGTGGCTTGGACAAGGGTGGTAACTGTGGCGATAGCAAGAATGTTTTGGAATCTGGATATATGTTGAGGGTAGAGCTAACAGGATTTTCTGCTAAATTACATAAGGGCTGTGTATGTATGTGTGTGTGAGAGAGAGACAGACAGTGGGACTGAGAGAGAAAGGTGATGTTAAGGTTTACCTGGGCTTGCTTCCCTGGTGGCTTAGATGGTAAACATTCTGCTTGCAGTGCAGGAGACCTGGGTTCGATCCCTGGGTTGGGAAGATCCCCTGGAGAAGGGAACAGCTACCCACTCCAGTATTCTTGCCTAGAGAATTCCATGGAGAGAGGAGTCTGGCATGCTACAGCCCATGAGATCGCAAAGAGTCGGACACAATTGAGTGACTTTCAGTTACTTACCCCTCCTTAAAGATTTACCTGATCAGCTGAAATACGGCAAATATGGAAAATAGGAAGAAAAAAACTTGGCAGAAAAAGGCATAAAAAACTTTTTCAGACAGTGTTTGTAAAGGGAACATCAAAGAAATGGCATGCCAATAACAGGAGACAAGGGGTCAGGAGAACATTATTTTAGGTGGGAGAAATAGTCATGTTAATGTTGATTAACATGATCCATTAGAAAGGGAAAATTTAATGATGCAGGAGGGAGAAGTGGATTTCTCCAGTGATGTCTTTAGTAGGCTAGAGGAACTGGGATCCAGGGTCCAAGTGGAGATTCAGGCTTTAATAGAAGAGGAGACAATTCACCTATGGTAACCAGCAAGAAAGTAGCCTATGGAACTGTGGCAGGTCTGGAACTCAAATGAAAGTCTGTTGGACTCAGAGCTCAAGCTCTATCTTCTGTGCACAGGGAAGAAAGAAGTGAAGCTAATCATGGTGTTAAACCACCTACCTAGATAATCCATGTACCCTTCCTAATCAGGAAAACTCAGAGCGGCATCAAAATGTGATGGAAAACTTGGGCATTTTTTTTTTTTTTTTTTAGTTGCAGCATGTAAGATCTTTAGTTGTGGCATGCAAACTCTTAGTTGCCACAAATGGGATCTAGTTCCCTGACTGGAGATCAAACCCAGGCCCTTTGCAATGGGAGCACAGAGTCTTAACCACTGGACCACTAGGAAAGTCTCAAAGCATAGGTATCTTAGGACCTTGGTTGATCCTCCACTGGGTGTGACACATCATTTGTAAGGTGAGAAAAAAAAATTACCCATGTGCCCTTATTCCAGGGTTGTTGTGAAGATCAAATGGAACCATATACTTGGGAGTGCTCCAAGTTATAAAGAACTATGTGCAATATGCTCTAATAATCAAGAGTATTAACTACCTCAAGTCTTTTGTATTTCTTGTTCCCTATGCCTGGAATAATTTGACCCCCATTCTTTGCGCATCTCCCTTCATTTTATCATTCTTGAATGAGCACAGGGAAGTCTTCTTTGACCATACAAAAGTGGTCCCCATGCCCCACACTGACTCTGTCATGCTTTGTCCCCTTGCTATATTTTAGTATCTTATTAGCACTTATACATATTTGAAATCATCTTATATATTTGTTTATTTATGCATTGATCATATTTGCTGGTGAAACAGACTCCATATAGAAGGGCAAAGTTTTTTTTAACTTTTTATTTTATGTTGGAGTCCAGCCAGTTAACAATGTTGTGATAGTTTCAGGTCAACAGCAAAGGGGCTCAGCCATACATATACATGTGTCCATTCTCCCCCAAACTCCCCTTCCATCCAGGCTGCCACAATACATTAAGCAGAGTTCCCGTGCTATACAGTAGGACCTTGTTGATTATCCATTTTAAATATAGCAGTGTATACATGTCAATCCCAAACTCCCTATCTAGAAGGGCAAGCTTGTCCCCTATTTTCCCACAGAGCCTAGAACAATACCTTGCACACAGTGGGTTCTCAATACACTATACATTTTATTATTATCTTAATTATCCTCCAGATAGCTTTCCAAAAAGAAAATACCAATTTAAGGGAAACACTGAAAAAAAAAATCTTACCATCATTTAATGGCACAGCAACAGTAAATAACTTCAGTTTAGTGGGAGCTTCCAAAACAGTTTCTTAACAATCTTCCTTTCCTGTGATTTCCCTCCAGGAGGAAAATCTTATTTGATGTGCCTAAACACTGTATTAATTCATCACCGTGACAAACACGAGAGAGTTGTAGCAAATTGCATGTTTTAGGAAACATTCAATCAATATTAAGCCAAAAAAGGAGACTTGTCTCTTGTTTTAATGGAGCAAGAATCTCCCTTCTTACAGCGTGTTAGTGACTTTTTATTGTTTTGCTTGACTATAGTAAAGAAAAGTTATGAGGCAAAAGAATGTGTAAGAAGGGAGGTGTACTCAGAGTCTAGGCCCAAGACATTCTGAAAGGGCTTGCAAAGATAGTTTTTGGATCTCCTTGATTCTTATCAGGAGTTTCTGTGATTATCTGTGACCTCCACCATTCATGTGAACTGTGCTCTCCCAGAATGGGAGAATTATAAGGCTGTGATCATTTGGCTTTTGCTTTCAAAGACTCAGTCATTTTCCATTGGGGTTAGTATGCTCCACATAATGGAATTGGTCATAGGAAGAGTTATGGGACAGACATGATTGATGATCTGCACTGAATTCTGCTATATAAGATAGTAACATCTTTCTTGCTAACGGGATAGACAAAGCATGAATCAACTCAGTATATTTGACAATAACCAGGGGGTAAGGAGAAAGAGGGATAAACTGGGAGATTGGGATTGGCATATACACACTATTACTATATGTAAATCAATAAATAATAAGAACCTACTCTATAGCACAGGGAACTCTACTCAGTACTCTGTGGTGGCCTATATGAGAAAAGACTCTAAAAAGGACTGGATATATGCTTATATTCACTTTGATGTACACCTTAAACTAATACAATGTTGTAAATCAACCATACCCTGATAAAAATTTAAAAAATAGATGACTGTCCAGTGATAAAGTCAGTTTACAGAAGGACTGTGGGCTAGATTTCATCCCCCAATCTTTCTTTCTGTGTTAATCGATGTGTGACTTGTTATTTTTGTAGCAGAAAAAAAAATCTCTTATAGCTAATTTGTATGCCTTTATTTCTTCTCGCCTCTGGCTATCCCTCCTTTCCTCTCTCTCTCTTCCCTTTTTGCTTCCTTTACCTTGCTTCCCTCCCTTCCAGTCTTTCTCAAATGCTCTTTCTGCATAATGAGTGTCTTTCAAAGAGCCTATAGTCCATCCTTCTTAGAATTTGTCCCCCAAAGGAGAATAAATCTAAAGTTACAGAAAGCTCATCTAGCCTACATTACTTTTAGAAAGTGATTTCTCTCATCCTGTTGCTTCCTATGTGAGCACTCAGGTCCTGTGTGCAGCTGCAGAGATAAGAACTGTGAGTTATCTTGCAGAGTTGACTCTGACCACAGTGATGGCCCATCAAGCAGCCATGTGAGCAAAAACTGATCATTTTCTTTTTCTTCCCTACACTGAGGCTTCGGAGTCTAAAAAAGGTAGATTTTTAAAATTAAATTTTCTTAATTTACTGCATAGCAACCTTCAAGGCAGTGAAACATTCCAGAAACAAAATTACCAAATTGCATGAAACCTTACCATTTTTAAGCTGCTCTGTCAAGAGGAAAGTGTTTATGTTCAGGTGTATGTCCATATGAATGACATATTCTTGCACAAACATCAGGCTTATGATGAGTTCTCCTTCAGTTCAGAGAAGGAAAAGTCAAAGTAACTTGTATAATCCTTCCTGGACCAACTCATGCCAAAGACACATGGTTTCTGACGAAGGAGTCATACTATTAGAACATAAAAGTGATGCAATTCAGCAGAGTTTATTGTGTCACCAATTTTATTACATCCCCCAGGTTTCAGAAAGGTCATTGCTTGGACAGAGGATGAGATGGTTGGATGACACCATCAACTCAATGGACATGAGTTTGAGCAAACTCCTGGAGATAGTGGAGGACAGGGAAGCCGGGTGTGCTGCAGTCCATGGGGTCGCAAAGAGTCAGACACGACTGAGCAACTGAATAACAATAAAATTGCTTGGACACTCCATGAAATCAGGGCATATTGGAAGAAACTGATGGGTAAATGACAGATGTCGCCATGCTTTTCTTTGGTCATCAGATAAAAATGTTTGGGTCCAGGTTCTGCATTTTAAAGAGGAAAAGACAAAAACAACCTATCCCTAACTTACAACAAGCTCACAAAACACATACAATATGTCCGTAACCAGACCATTAATTTTTAGCCTGATCTCGGCAACAGGGGTTAGGTTTGACTTCACCACCAAGTCTTCCACATTCAGAGGATGCAAGGGTGCACACATACTGGCCATAAAAGGAATTAAAGTAACAATGTTAAATTTTTAAAAGGGAAACTATTGTAAACTGTGACTTCCTCATTGCTTTTGATAGAGGGTTTTGCTTATTTGTCACTTCTCTCCAAACAAAACAAAATTAAAGCAGTGAGGATGAGGATGGAAGTCTTATACAAACAGCACAGTTCTTCTTGAATTTCAGTGGAGCCAAAGCACCCTTGATGCCATGTCGAAGTCAGCACTTGCAGCTCTCTCATAAAACTTAGAGAAGACCCTAATTTGTGCAATGTTGATTACTGCATTGAGTGGGGGATGGTGAATCAGAGCACAGGGCATCCTGAGGAATATCTTGATGGATATGAATTGAAGCTCTACCACACAATGAAGAGTTAAATACCAGCCACTCATTTCCTTCCATTCATCTCCTTTCTTCAGTTTCAACTTGAAATAGCATCAAAAATGCTTTCCCCAAGAGAAATGATCAATAAGGGACAATGTCCAAATAAATATATGCTGTGCTGTGTTTTACTCAGTCGTGTCCAGCTCTTTGTGACTCCATGGACTGTAGCCCACCAGACTCCTCTGTCCAAGGGATTTCCCAGGCAAGAATACTGGAGTCAGTTGCCATTTCCTCCTCCAGGGGATCTTCCTGACCCAGGGATTGAACCTGTGTCTCCCACATTGCTGGCAGATTCTTTACCACTTGAGCCACGATGGAAGCCCATAAATATATATGCAGTTGGGATGCAATGAATATTTTTTACGTTTAGGCAGAGCCTTAATTGTGTTTGTAGTTTTTAAATCACACAATAGTTCCTGAAATCCTCTAGGATTGAGCAGCAGCATGCCCTGTGTATACAGCTTTTGGGTCAGATGTGCAAGGAGGTTAACTTTATGATAATATGACTCATATAGCCACAGTTGCCCCAGCTACTGAATCAGCCATGCATTTTCTTTTGCCTGGGAAACAGGGCAGAGTCTCCTTGTGACATGGTTCCCATCCAGCCTCCTAACGAGTAAAGTAACAAGTGAACCAAATACTTAAACATCCCGAGCCCCACCTGCTTAAATGCAGTTTTGTAGACTTGGGAGTAGCATTCAGTTATAATCAACTCCTGACAGGTCATATGAGTGGGGAATATTGGTAATTAAGATTAGAATTATCCTTGTTTTTCCCCTCTAGATCCTTAATCAGAGAGAAGAATAGATTGCAGTTGAGAGCTTGGTTCAAAGTAGCTTAAATATCAGATAAACTTTCTGATATCTTTCAAAATTTAATAGACAAAAATGTTGCTTTCCAGTCTATCATATATCTGTTGGCAGTTTGTTGTCCTTAAGCAATTATATGTCTTTAGTTTAAAGTGCTGGGCAAATGTAGCTCAAGTCCATTTTTCCAACCAGATGACTGTCTTTACACTCAACAACAGAGACTGAGACAAAGATTTGGTTGCTGCTGTGCAAATCCCTCTCCGAAAGATTTGGTTACAGGTAGTTTATTTGGAAGGTGAAAGGGTAGGAAGAGGGAGCAAGGAAGGAGGAAAGCCAAGAGAGACTACATCACTGAGCTGCTTGCTGTTGCCAACAAATGGGGTTCAAGCCTCCACAGAACTATGTATTGATTAGGCCAAAAAAAGTCAGGTTTTCCCATAACATCTTATAGAAGAATCAGAATGAATCTTTTGGCCAAATCAATACATTGTTGAGAACAGTTCAGAACTGTTCCTCTGAAGGACAGAAGCTGGGACACTTACCCCTCATTAGTTGCAGATCCTGCCCAAGGATGGTAGCTCCCTGCACTTCTGGATTTCCCTGGTGGCTCAGACTGTAATGAGTTTGTCTGCAATGCAGGAGACCTGGACCCCATCCCTGGGTCAGGAAGATCCCCTGGAGAAGACAACGGCTACCCCCTCCAGTACTCTTGCCTGGAGATTTCCATGGACAGAGGAGCCCGATGGGCTACAGTCCTTGGGGTTGCAAAGAGTCAGACACCTCTGAGCGACTAACACACACTTCTGGGTCTGCCCTTCTAGCAGCTTGATTAAGCTCCAGAGGCAGGGGGAAAGGGCTTGAGATAGAAAAATGAGAGATGGGGTGGGCACTCAGGCTGGGATGCTGTGAACTTTCCTGAAAATGATCCTTCACTAATGCAGGTGAAATCCGAGGTAATAGAGAGAACACAGCGTGGGATGCCAGAGGCGAGCACTTCATTCTCAGGCGCAGCCCTGTTGACCCATTTGGATCATTTATGACCCCGTGGATACATTTGTTTTACACATTTTTCTCAATGAACATTCTGTTAAAATTGATGCTCTGGAGAGCATGTTCATCCTGCAGTGTTGAGTGGCCCTGTATACCCATCCAGAAGCCCAGAAACAAATGTTAATTTGGAAATCATAGTGGAAGACATGCAACTAGCTGACAAGTTGTCCAGTATGATGGGAATGACAGCATTCAGTGGTCCCAAGAGAAGAGAAGGGAGCTTCAAACTTGTTTTTCATCTGTTCCCTTGGCTTCTCTGGATTATATCAATTTCTCTTTTATCTCCTATTATAGAATCAAGTCTTGACTGGCTGCAGTGTGCTCGGTCATATTTGTCTCTTTGTGACCCCATGTGAAGGTTTCCTTATCTGAGGACTTCAGTAATTTGTGGTAAAAATGCCTCAAAACAAGTCAGTAGAGATAATTATGACATATTAAGATTAACTTCTTCTATTAGTTTTTTCATTCTATCAATATTTTCATTTTTCAGCTCATGAAATATAGGTTATCCTCCAAAACTTATTTTGTAGGTTTGAAGTCAAGAGAATCAAAATAATTGACTTTTGGTACTGAAAATGTTGAAGTTTTTAAAAAAATGTTTCTAAATCAAAACTTTGGAAACCTTTCTTTTGCCTATTTAATCTAGAGATTTGGGTATTAGGATGCCTTCTTTATTTTTAAGGTTACTTAATAGTGGCTTTGGGAGTTATTATGGAAGTTATTGGCTTTGGAAGTTACAGAAAAGTTTAACTTAGATTTTTAGGGGGAAATTCCTAAATTTCTGGTACTTTACTTTGTTAATCTTCAGATGGAGGAACTAAACAAGCAGGATTCATTTTCTTGCACAAACATGAGGAAGCTGTGTCCACAGTAGATCTCCTATCTAGAACAATAGTAGATGTTCAGAGCAGTAGAATTCATCTTACCTCCTCCAAAAAGTGAAAACCAAAAATGCAAAATTTTGAGAAAAGTCTTTGAGAATACTAGCAACAATCTAGAATAATGGAACTTAAAGTTTATTAAATAAGCAAATATAGTAGTAGCTTTGGCCGAATAGGGCATCCCTAGTGGCTCAACTGGTAAGAAATCTGCCTGCAATGCAGGAGACATGGGTTCAGTTCCTGAATTGGAAGATCCCCTGGAGAAGGGAAAGGTTACCCACTCCAGTATTCTGGCCTGGAGAATTCCATGGACTGAATAGTCTATGGGGTTGCAAAGAGTTGGGCACAACTGAGCGACTTTCACTTTCACTTTTTCCAGGAAAGAATACTGACTGGAGTGGGTTACTATTTCCTGCTCCAGGTATCTTCCTGACCCAGGGATCAAACTCATGTCTCACGTGTCTCTTGCATTGTAGGCGGATTCTTTACTACTAGCACCATCTGGGAAGCCAAACCAAATCTTAGAGTTTCTGTATATATTAATAGTTATCGCTGAGAACTGCTAGGTGTGTGAGACATGACTGTGGACCACTCAGCTCATAGCAGAACGAAAACTTGGCCTGGGTTCTCTAATTCCAAGCCCAGTTAACCATGGCAACCCAAGAGAAACAAAAATCAGATGAAAGGTGAAAATGTTATGTTCAGATGATGGTCTATTTGGTCAAAGAGTGTGTAATACATATTGCAACCCATTCCCAGTCTCAGGGAGCTATGTCAAGAATAAATAACTTAGGAAATGAGTCTGAACAAAGGAGTTTGGGACTGATTTCTCTTACTTAGGGGCAGAGGAAAACATTTATGAGTACTTGCTTTAAGGAAGGCATATTAGCTTAAACATTCTATATACAGTTAACTCTTACCATTTGCTGTACTTACATTTTATAGCTCCTGTGGACACTGAATTATAGCTACCGTGGACACTGAATTAGCTGATACTGCTCTTGGATTGAAACATAGTGTTAGGTTCCTACAAGCCTCTGGTCACCATATTTTTCTCAACTGATAAATACATATTGATATTGTTTTATGTTTGTTTCTGTTTAAAGACATCTTCTTAAACATGTATTGTTGAGTCTTTAACATGGAACTCATGGTTCTATACTCATAGCACATAACTCATGCCTAAACAAAGCTTATGTAACACATGGATCTAACCTTTCTCTACAAGGTTCATCAGAGCTGTTTTGTGCTTAAGAAACACAAGACAGCATTTCGGCACTAAGTTAGGGGGCATTATCAACAGTGAAATTATCAATAAAAAATACAAAAATGCAAACACACACACACACACAGCATTGAAAACATGGAAATGACGTATTTACAGTCTGAGAGCTGAATAAGAAGACAGAGTGTGCCTTGTCAGATCTCATATGTGTGTCAGGTGTGTGCTGGTTTTTTGCTGCTCTGTGCTTGTCTATAAATGATTAAAAAAATACTGCAAATACTGACTGGAGTTACAAATAAATTGTAGCCAGTAGGGAAGACACAAATAGTGAGGATTGATTATGCACATCTCATTTAATCTTCCCTAAAGCTCTGGGCAATATATTGCATTTCCCCAATTTATAGAAGAAAGCAAGATAACTGGCCAGAGACACAAAGTTAATATGTGGAAAAGAATGGCATATATATTGTGTTTTCTTCTTTTTCAGTTCAACTGTAAATAATTCAGTGTATATCTTATAGTTAATATCTTTTAGAAACATAAACATAATATCATTATCACATCTAAAGTAATTAACATTTCCTTAATATACCAAAAAAAGTCAATTTCTCTAACTGTTTTGTTTCTCCAATTGTTTATTTTTTACAGCTGGTTTGTCTGAGTTAGAATCCGATAGGGTACATTATTTGGATAATGTGTCTTTTAATTTTTAACCCTGTATGTTCTACCTCTTTTCTTTTTATCTTCCCTTGGAATTTATTCATTGAAAAGCCATTGCTTTTTTCTGTGTTTCCATTTTCTCTCTAACAGCTACAAAGCTCATAAAAGACTTGAGGCTCAACTTTAGTGATTATTGCAAGATCTTTTTAGCATAGTTAACATACAGACCTGTTTTCTTTTTTTTTTTTTTAAGTTATTTACTTTTTAATTGAAGGATAATTGCTTTACAGAATTTTGTTTTTTCTGTCAAACATCAGCATGAATCTGCCATGGATATACATATGTTCCCTCCTTCTTGAACCTCCTTTCCATCTCCCTCTCCATCCCACCCCTCTAGGTGGATACAGAGTTCCTATTTGAGTTCCCTGCAGACCTGTTTTCTAATTTGTTGTTTATTGTTATCTTTCCATTGTACTCCTATTGTCCCTTCATCAAGTTTCTTTCAATCCATTTATATTTTCCTCCTATTGTACTACCTGTATTATTGTAAAACACCTTAATTTTTCTTTGCATGTGCAGGTATATTCCTACAGATATATAAATGCTGTAACAGGGACTGCCCTCCCGAATCAAAGAACTAAGATCCCACACACCTCAGGGCAACTAAGTCCATGCACCAGGACTGTTGAGCCTATGTGCTCAAAAGCCCGTGGGCCGCAAAAAGAGAGAAACACTTGCACCACAATTAAAGAAAGCCCGCCCAACACATCTAAGATCCAGTGCAACCAAAAACAAGTCAGCTTTTCTGAGATTTGTAATATATATATATACACACACACATATATATACATATGTATATGTGTGTATATATATATAAACAAACCTGAGTCAGTTTTCTATCATGCTTGTCATCTACCCCTGGGCTTTATCTTCCCTCCAAACTCATCTGGCAAACAGGTATCCTAATAATATTTACTCTCCTCTCAGAGCTGCATTTGGGAGAAAGGAGATGATATATGGGCCTGACACACATAATTAAACAGTAAATGCTGTATGAGTGACCAAATGCATGATTAAATAGGAATGCTTCCTAAAACATAAAGATGCTGTATAAATGTTGTTTAAAATTATAAATGATGAAACAGTTTGAATAAAGAAAAAAAAAATTCTCACCCAGGCTAAGACTTTTATTGCTCTGTTGTAAAGCTAACTGTATTAATGAAGCGGATCATTTAAATCTTTGTGTTCTTCCCTTCCTTCTTCTATCACTCTGGCCGTTTCTCTGCCAAGCAGGAGAATATGAACAGAGAAAGGAGGTGAAATGTCAACTTGTCTGGCCTTTTTTTTTGAGTATTGGAAGAGAGTCTTGTCAAGAAAAAGGTAAACATTTACTGAGATTGTTTGTTATTCTCTTTGAATTTCAACTATTTATCTTTGTTTCTGTTCTTCAGACTAAAATGTTAACACCATGAGGGCAGGAGTTTTTGCTGTTTTGTTTACTGTTCTATTCTTTTACTTAAAATACAGTCTAATTAATAGGTGATCAATAAATCTTTGCAGAATGAATTCCTACATATCACTGGTATGCTGGCTTAGTGGTAAGGAATCTGCTTGCAATGTAGGAGATGCAGGTTCCATCTCAGGGTTGGAGAGATCCTCTAGAGGAAGGCCTGGCAACCCACTCTAGTATTCTTCTCTGGAGAATCCCATGGACAGAGGAACCTGGTGGGGTACAGTCCATGGGGTCATAAGGAGTTGGGCACAGTGGAAGAGACTGAGTGTGCAGGCTTGCACGTGCACACACACACACACACAGTGGTATGTTAAATAGACTTAGATTTGGCTCATGAATGGTGTCTTAGCTTCAGCAGCTGTAACAACATAACATAGACTGAATGGCTAAAACCACAAGTATTCATTTCTCCCAGTCCTGGAGTCTAAGAAGTCCAAGATGAAGGTCCTGGGAGATCTGGTATCTAGTGAGGAAAACCTTCCTGATTGCAGATGGTTGCTTTCTCTTTGTATCCTCACATGGCAGAGAGCAGAGAGAGGAGCAAGGTCTCTGTTTCTTCCCATAAGGGCACTAATCCCATTCATGAGGGCTCCACCCTCATGACCTAATTACCCCACAAAAACTCAATCTTCTAATACTGTCTTGTTGAGGGTTACGATTTCAATATATGAATTTGGAAAGGACACCAATGCTCAGTTCATAACAAATGCAATGGAAATGCTAGTCACAGTGACAGTCAAGTCCACCTTCCATTCTAAAAGAAACTGTCAAACCTATAGCTTCCTCTACCAAGAAAGATGCTTTGAGCTTTTCCTTAGGCAACTGGTCATATTTTGTACCTTAGAGCTCTCCTATCTTCCATTTAGACAGACCATAGATAGGTACCTGAATCAAAATTAGTCAAACTCATAGTACTGAAAGTCCAATGACTCATGAGATGATCAGTTCAGTGACTCAGTTGTGTCTGACTCTTTGTGACTCCATCGACTGAAGTATGCCACACTTCCCTGTCCATCACCAACTCAAAGAGCTTACTCAAACTCATGTCCATTGAGTCAGTGATGCCATCTAACCATCTCATCCTCTGTTGTCCCCTTATTATCCCACCTTCGATCTTTTCCAGCAACAGGGTCTTTTCAAATGAATCACCTCTTCACATCAGGTAACCAAAGTATTGGAGTTTTAGCTTCAGCATTAGTCCCTCCAATGAATATTTAGGACTGATTTCTTTTAGGATGGACTGGTTGGATCTCCTTGCAGTTCAAGAGACTCTCAAAAGTTCAAAAGCATCAATTTTTTGGCACTCAGTTTTCTTTGTAGTCCAACTCTCACATCTATACATGACTACAGGGAAATCCACAGCTTTAACTAGATAGACCTTTGTTGGCAAAGTAATGTCTCTGCTTTTTGGCATGCTGTCTAGGTTGGTCATAGCCTTTCTTCCAAGGAGCAAGCATCTTTTAATTTCATGGCCGCAGTCACCATCTGCAGTGATTTCAGAGCCCAAAAAATAAAGTCTGTCACTGTTTCCATTGTTTCCCCATCTAATTTCCATGAAGTGATGGGACTGGATGCCATGATCTTTGTTTTCTGAATGTTGAGTTTTAAGCCAGCTTTTTCACTCCTTTCACTTTCATCAAGCGTCTCTTTAGTTCTTCTTCGCTTTCTGTTATAAGGGTGGTGCCATCTGCATATCTGAGGTTATTGATATTTCTCCTGACAGTCTTGATTCCAGCTTGTGCTTCATCCAGCCCAGCATATCTCATGATGTACTCTGCATATAAGTTAAATAAGCAGAGTGACAATATACAGCCTTGATGTACTCCTTTCTGAATTTGGAACCAGTTTGTTGTTTCATGTCTGGTTCTAACTATTGCTTCTTGATCTGCATACAGATTTCTCAGGAGGGAGGTCAGGTGGTCTGATATTCTCATCTCTTTAAGAATTTTCCACAGTTTGTTGTGATCCACACAGTCAAAGGCTTTGGCATAGTCAATAAAGCAGAAATAGATGTTTTTCTGGAACTCTCTTGCTTTTTCGATAATCCAGCCAATGTTGGTAATTTGATCTCTGGTTCCTCTGCCTTTTATAAATCCAGCTTGAACATCTGAAAGTTCACAGTTCATGTTCTGTTGAAGCCTGACTTGGAGAATTTTGACCATTACTTTGCTAGCATGTGAAATGAGTGCCATTGTGCAGTAGTTTCAGCATTCTTTGGCATTGCCTTTCTTTGGGATTGGAATGAAAACTGACCTTTTCCAGTCCTGTGGCCACTGCTGAGTTTTCCAAATTTGCTGCCATATTGAGTGCAGCACTTTCACAGCATCATCTTTTAGGATTTGAAATAGCTCAACTGTAATTCCATCACCTCCATTAGCTTTGTTTATAGTGATGCTTCCTAAGGCCCACTTGACTTTGCGTTTGAGGGTGTCTGGCTCTAGGTGAGTGATCACACCATCATGGTTATCTGGGTCATGAAGATCTTTTTTGTATAGTTCTTCTGTGTATTCTTGCCACCTCTTCGTAATATCATCTGTTTCTGTTAGGTCCATAGTATTTCTGTCCTTTATCGAGCCCATCTTTGTATGAAATATTCCCTTGGTATCTCTCATTTTCTTGAAGAGATCTCTAGTCTTTCCCATTCTGTTGTTTTCCTCTATTTCTTTGCACTGATCACTGAGGAAGGCTTTCTTATCTCTCTTTGTTATTCTTTGGAGTTCTGCATTCAAGTAGGTATACCTTTCCTTTTCTCCTTTGCCTTTAGCTTCTCTTCTTTTCTCAGCTATTTGTAAGGCCTCCTCAGACAACCATTGTGACTTTTTGCATTTCTTTTTTTTGGAGATGGTCTTGATTACTGCCTCCTGTAACATGTCATGAACCTCCATCAATAGTTCTTCAGACACTCTGTCTATCCCATCTAATCTCTTGAATCTATTTGTCACTTCCACTGTATAATCATAAGGGATTTGATTTAGGTCATACCTGAATGGTCTAGTGGTTTTCCCTACTTTCTTCAATTTTAGTCTGAATTTGGCAATATGGAGTTCATGATCTGAGCCACAGTCAGCTCTTGTTTTTGCTGACTGTATAGACCCTCTCCATCTTTGCCTGCAAAGAATACAACCAATCTGATTTCGGTATTGACCATCTGGTAATATCTATGTGTAGTCTTCTCTTGTGTTGTTGGAGGAGGGTGTTTGCTATGGCCAGTGTTTTCTCTTGGCAAAACTCTGTTAGCCTTGGCCCTGCTTCAAGGCCAAATTTGCCTGTTACTCTAGGTATCTCTTAACTTCCTACTTTTGCATCCAGTGCCATATAATGAAAAGGACATCTTTTTTTTGTTTGTTTTTGTTTTTATTCTTAGGACATCTTTTTTGAGTGTTAGTTCTAGTAGGTCTTGTAGATATTCATAGAAATTTTCAACTGATGATCTGGCACAAAAACTCTGTCTAAAGGCCCTTGAAAAAGTGAAAATTGCTCAGTTGTGTCCAACTCTTTGGGAACCCAAGGAATTCTCCAGGGCAGAATACTGTAGTGGGTAGCTTTTCCCTTCTCCAGGGGATCTTCTCAACCCATGGATCTGAACCCAGGTCTCCCGCATTGCAGGTGGATTCTTTACCAGCTGAGCCACAAGGAAGCCCCAAGGTGATTGGTAGTGGGAAAACCATGAAGCACCCCCAAGAGAAGACTAAAGCTGAGTCCACCAAACTTATGTGTATGTAGGAGCCATCCAAAATAGAAGCCATGAGACAGAAAAGGAAAGCCATTTGTTTGAGGGTGACAATATTGGCTGGTAATGATAAAAAAAAGATGGAAGCAAAGACAGAGAAGGGCTGAGTGACTTCTGGCAAGGCTTCTATGGGCTTCTGTCCCTGAGGGGGATCTTAGATCAGGTTGCCAGGAAATAGACTGAGATAGAGATTTGTGCGCAGGAATTTTAGTGGGGTCAGTTCTCTGGAAAGTCAATTGTGAGGGGGAAAGAAAAGCAGTATTGGGTAAAGAGAGAGAGAGAGACAAGTCAGATGCAGTGGCAACATGACATCATCTGATCCAGTGGGAGCTCTGGAGCTGGACGGGCACATCAACATTTGGCCCAAAATGGCAAGGGGCAGAGCCTGTGTACCCTCACGCAGACCAGTCCTGGCATGAGGGTTGTATGAGGATGAGTAACTTTGAGCTAAGTGGCTCCCTTTCACCAAGGGGGATTCCTGGAAATGGACCCAATTAGCAGCCACCAGGGGCCAATGCACCCAGAAGGGTGATAAGAACCTCGTTCCTACAATGGGTGGGGGCAGTTAGGCAGTGAGCCCCAGTATCTACAACATGAAGTGACAGAATAACTAAATTTCTATGGCTTTCTCACATACGTCTTGTTTTGTTTTTTAAAGCCTTTGTTGAGTTTGTTACAGTATTGCTTCTGTTATTTATTTATCTGGCCATGAGGTAAGTGGGATCTTAGCTTTCCAACCAGAGATCAAACTCACCCCTGAAGTTGGAAGGTGAAGTCTTAACCACTAGACCATCAAGGAAGTACCTTCTATCTTATTTTTAAAGTATGCTTTCATTTCCGTGAATCCCAGATGTATGGCTATTCTTGGATGCCCTCCAAAATTCAGTTTCTGTGTGTACATAAAGCAATACGTTATATGTATATAACATGTTTTCTTTGTATAATTATATATATATGTGTGTGTGTGTGTGTGTGTGTGTGTGTGTAATAATCTCTCCTCCTATTTATTGAGCTAGTTTGAATCTCATGAGGGGAGAATCCATTCCTTTGATCATTAAGGAGGAGAGCATGAACATTAAAGGGCTATGCCAGAAGAATACAATTAATCAGCTTCAATATTAATAAATCCACTAATCTTAAATCAATATTGAACCTTTCCATTTGTGAATGAACTCACTGAAATCTGTCAGTCCTGTACCTCCATAATGGATATTGATTCTTTCTTTATGAGAATATGAGTATGGAATATCCATGAGCAGAAGATTTGGATTAATTTCTATGAGTAAAAGAGAAAATTCTCAGAAGTTACCAAGTCCCTGAAGATACAAAATAATTTTAGGAGATGTCTGTCCACACAACCTACTGACATAAGGATGGCCCTTGAATGGAAGAAGAGCCAGATGTGGTTTCCATTTCTCCCATTGTTTCCTTGGGCAATACCCTCACCTCCACTGAAAATATTCATTCTTTGCCTCTAAAATCGAGATGGCCACACATTAAAGAATTGCTGTGAGAACTAAATGAAATCATATATACACATCTCCTGTAGTAGTGCTCTCCATCTAGTAGCTAGTCGGTATATGGTATCCATTCCTTTATGTTTATTAGAGCCAGTTTTTACTGACTGAGTAATCTTGTTAGCAGTTGAATGTTAATTAATACTCCTGGTATCAGTTCTCCCTAATATTGCATCGGATTCCAGGGACCTTAGACCTGCTTTGGGAATATATATTTAGGAACGGAATAGAATCCTTGCTTTAGCCAGAAGCGTCCTGTAAAACACACCCGGTACAAGAATTTCCTTGCCTGGAGCATCTCCCCCAAGTGGATTGGACTGAGGGCTTCTGTCAGTGCTCAGCTCTAGAAGAACTGCTAATCGCTAATTTTTGATTGGCATCACTTACTGGCTATTGCAGATATTCAATACATGTTGGATTTTCTTTTCCACATTTGGTCCAGGTACATTTCTTGAACTCTTCGGAATCCCAGGAAGATTCCTTGAGATTTTACTGAACCGTCAGGGAGTTCCTCAAACCAGTATACCAATGATTGATGAAAATTTTATAGATCGTCTGCTTCTAGTTTCCCCACTGCACCCTTCAGGTGCTAAATTATTACAGTCCCATAGTCAGAGTTGGATCCCAAGGAGCAAGAACTCCAGTCACAAGCTCAGCTCCAGGGAAGAATATTTCTGGTTTTAGGTCAGTCCTGTAACAAAAACTGTAAAACACCGGGCAGAATGTGGTGGCAAAATACCTGCACCCTGGGGGGCCATTCTTGCCGCCTGCATTCAAGTCTGTAGTCTCCAAGCACTAAAAAAATAATCGTGAATTCAACGTGTTCTTATAATCTAAGGAAGGCCTTTAAAAAAATGTTGGAACAAATAGTGTCCCAAATTGGTTCCATAATTAAGGTATGCAGAGCTCGGCTTCAAAGATCCCTTACGTCTGTTTTAAGGGATGCTGTTAGTGAGCAGATAATTGTATATAGTAGCTGTAGAGCCATTAGAGAAGCTTAATCTATACAGAAAGCTTTGGATATTAGGTGCTTCTGGGACACTGCATCTACAGTAATGTCTCATCGGCAGATATTACCCCAAATGTACACTTTTCTCCATTATATTTTATTTTTTTTAAGCCAGAGAGTTTGCATTTGGGTACAGTTTTGTAACAGGATAAATAGGTACTCCAAAGATATTTTGATTGCTGTAAAAGGCAAAAACATAATGAGAAAACTAATAAAGATCACAGGGATACAATTCTCATGACCTGTTAAACTTGTGCGCGGGGTGGAGAGACAGGCCCAGCATGGCCCCGGAGAGGCAATGATAGATTTGCTTTAGAGTCAGCTGGGTGCCTAATGGCTTCCCATTCAGGCTTTCCAGGTGGCGCTGGTGGTAAAGAACCCGTCTGCCAATGCAGGAGACATAAGAGAGGTGGGTTCCTGGGTCAGGAAGATCTCCTGGAGGAGGGAATGGCAACCCAGTCCAGTATTCTTGCCTGGAAAATCCCCGTGGACAGAGGAGCCTGGCGACTACAGTCCAAAGGGTCGCAAAGAGGCAGCCATGACTGAAGCGACTTGGCATAGCCATGTGCTAGCATGGTTGGAAGCACTTGATCATATCCTCAGTAAGTCAGGCTAGTAGGAGATGTGAAATTTAAATTCAGTTTGTTTGTTTGTTTTACTAAAAACCTGTGAATGGTACACTTATTTTATTTTTTTTAGATAATTTTTATTGGAATATAGTTAATTTACAGTGTTATTTTTTGCTGTACAGCAAAGTGACTCAGTTATACCTATACAAATATGTACTCACTTTTAGTTTCTATTCCCATGTCAGCCATTACAGAGTATTGACTAGAGTTCCCTGTGTTATACAGTAGGCCCTTACTAGTTACCTATTTCATATAGGTGTGTGTGTGCTATGTCGCTTTAGTCATGTCTGGTTCTGTGTGACCCTATGGACTGTAGCCCGCCAGGCTCCTTTGTCCATGGAATTCTCCAGGCAAGAAGACTGGAGTCAGTTGCCATGCCCTCCTCCAGGGTATCTTTCCTACCCAGGGATCGAACCCACGTTCCTTACGTCTCCTGCATTGGCAGGCAGGTTCTTTACCACTAGCGCCACCTGGGAAGCCTATTTTATATATAGTAGTGTCTATATGTCAATCCCAATTTACCCCTCCCCACCTTGTTGTTGTTGAGTCACTAAGTCGTGTCCGACTCTTTTCGACCCCATGGACTGTAGTCCGCCAGGTTCCTCGGTTCATAGGATTTCTCAGGCAAGAATACTGGAGTGGGATGCCATTTCCTCTCATGTCTCCTGCATTGGCAGGGGGGTTCTTTACCACTGAGTCACCAGGGAAGCTCCCATACCCCCTGGTAGATTTAGGAGTTTTGGTTTGCCTAGGGATTTTGGTGGATAACAGATGAAAACCTGGGAATGCGGCTAAGGCAAAAATACTGAAGATAAGTATTCCTTCCGGAAAGGCAACTTCTAGCTGGTACCAACTCCAAATCTCCCAGATTTGTAATAAATATGCTCTTAGAGTAATAACTCTTAAACAGCTGAAGAGAAAAAACCAAATCATCTCAAACAGTGACAGAGTTCATGAGAAAAAGAATTAAAATTCTTTGCTCGGTCACTTTAAATAGTATAGGAATTATCGTTATTGTTATTATTGTTATTTTTTTTAGTGTCTACTCATATTCAATTCACCTCACTCACCCCCACCACACACATACACACTTTTAACTTTTGTAGTCTAATCTCTTGCATAACCAACCACACAACAAAGACTTGGTTAAAAAACCTCCTCCCAGCCTGTTGCAATATTTATAAAGCCCTAGCTTTTTAACACACTGGGAGAAGGGCTTAGTAAAACAAAGGGCATCATAATTTATTGTCTTAAGATTATTGATTCAATAAATTAACAATAATTTCCATGAAGGGTAGGAACCCTGGTGCCATAAAAGTTTATTTATTCTCACTTTAACTAGCATTGATTAGCGTATTCAAATTGTCCCAGTGCTCTATAATCACTCTTTATAGGTGAAATGCCCTCCGCTGTGCAGGAGACAGTAAAATAAACATTCTACCAGAAGTGACAATGGCTCCTTTAAAAACCAGAAACGCTAGATTTTTTTTTTCAAGAGGGAAAAAATAGTTCAGATAGAGTTTTTAATATGTGCTGTGTGCACATTGGGCCCTGCTCTCTGATATATTGCAAGGACATAGTTTTAAGAGGCTATGTCCATTGTTAGGAAACAGGTAGGATCTAAATGGTGATATTTATACCCATACCTCAAACAAAGAGCGCTTTTTGTTGTTGTCGCTTGGGTTTAAAGTATCACTGTATATTGCCTTTAAGAATCAGGTGAATTTTTTTTTTTTTATGCAAGTATGGCTTCAGTGCTTTTGTTCCTCAAGTGGTGACTAAACTTTCAAGGTAACTTGGGGAGGGCATTTAAAAACTGTTAATAACTTGAACAAACAAGTACTGCTTTTTCTTCTGTAACCACAGGGCAGATTAGTTTGAACTAACAATCTGAAAAGATGAGAACAATAGGCAAGCCAGTTCATTAGGCAACCCAGACCTGCACTTGGATTTCTTCGGTCTTCAGGATCAATTCTCCTTTCCAGCACACCAGTACGAAAGGGCATGCTTTCCTTCTTCACCCATCCTGTTTCTCTCCTCTCTTGACATCTGGATAACGGGTTTTATTTGTTAGCTTTCATGCTGTATTTTCCAACGTGATTTCTTTTCTTTTCCACCAACAAGAAATCTCCACGCTGAAATATGATTTAGAACCAGGCATTGGCAGTAATTAATAAAATGAAATGAAATAAAATACAATAAACCTCTTAGTCACCCAAAGGCTTACAATTTACATAGGCTTGAAATGATTGTTGGTGTTAAGATTGTTTCTCAGAATGCAACTCAGGAATTTTAAGTTGTCAGATTAACTGCTGTATTTACTGGTCTGTTTGATTAGGTGAGCATAGTTTATATTCCCTCTTGGAGACCTAAATAGCAACCATTTCCTACCAAAACAGTGCTGAGAACAAAGGCCCCATTCACAGAGCAGTGGGCATTGCTCTATAGGCCTTTGTATCTGAAACAACATGGTTACTAAGCACCTCGAAAGGAAAAGGTGCAACTAATTTTTTAAATGTACACATAATAGGCAGAAAAGGAATCACGTTGCATACCAAACAATATATTCTATCAAAAGTGCACAGAGTGTTAGTTTGTATTGCTGGCCTTTCCAAGGCTGGAATAAACATTGACTGTGGTCATTTTTAAGGACATCAAACAATAGAAAAGCAGTATTGGTAGGGACAATCTGGTCTCATCATTTTAACTGCTCACAAACACTCTCAGGATTGATTAAGATTCTTTTAGTCCATAACCATCTTTTTCAGAACCTTCCATGGGCTAGGCTCTGTACTGGGTGTCAGGGGCATAAAAGCCAATCAACCTCCTTTCTTGCCTGTTCCTTAGTCCTATGACTCACATTCCAGGGTTTGGACAGCGTTGTCACACCGATTATTTCAAGGATAAAGATGGAGCACAGAGAAGGGGTATCCTCTTCAAGGATGACCCCTGGGCTTCCCTGGTGGCCCAGCGGTAAACAACCTGCCTGTCAATGCAGGGGACACAGGTCCAATCCCTGTCTGAGAAGATTCCACACGCCTCAGGGCAACTTAGTATGTGTGCCACAACTATTGAGCCTGGGCTCTAGACCCCATACACCACAGCAAGGGAAGCCACAGAAATACAAAGCCTGCTCACTGCAACTAGAAAGCAGCCCCCACTCACTGTAACCCAGCACAGCCTAACATTAAATAAACAAACAAATAAAATAAAAGGTACTCCCTAAGCTAGATCCTAAGGACAGGGGCTAGCAGCAACTCCAGACAGAGGTGACTATACCAGCGAAGAGTGAGAATATCTGTTCAAGAATCCACAAGAGGTTACTGATGTTGAATCACAAGTGGAGATTAGGACTGAAAAATGATGAAGAGGAAGGAGGAACGAGGAAGCAGAATCCACAGAGCACTTTCTATGCCACGCTAGGTAGTTTGAACTTGACCTTGTAGGAGACTCAGAGCCTTTGCAGGCTGTCAAAGGGTAGGGAGGCAGATGAAACTGACAGGTCTGCACCGTTCTGACTCCAAAGTGATGAATTGCTTAGTTGTACTTTTGGGATCCTGAAGTGAACCTCATCATACTGGTAATATACATTTTCTTGACCTGCCTCTCCTCACTTCATTGTCTACACTGTTTGAATTCACAGATAGCCACTCAATATTTCACTTTTCTTAGAAAGTTAATGTATCATTCCTTGAGAGAAGTCATTTGTCACCTATGGAGACACATACCAATCATTTTATTGAAGGACTTGCAAAAAAAAAAAAATGTGATAATACCAGTTCCTTAAGAGTCTGAGGAGTGGTAGTCTTGAGGAGTTTAAAGGAATCTCAGAAGCATCATCCAGGGCCGTGGGGTAATGTAAAAATTACACCATAAAAGTTTTCAAGATTGAGATCAACACGGTCTGGCTTTTCACATCAGCCGCCATATTCTGGCAGTGGTTCTCTGTTTACAATGCATTAAGATAAAGGGGATATTTAGGTGAAGCAAATAGTTACATAGATTGGAAAAACACATTTTCTTTACATATCTGGTATGTCATTCAGATGTAAAGTACTTAACTTTTGATCCCATACTGGTCACTTCATCTGGTCTAATTGTTGTCAGACAGCTGCTTGTGTTCGCCAAGACTCCCAGGTTTTAACCTCTCGAACTGAATGATCACTCTACAATGGAAGAAATACATACAGAGTGAAGTGGGAAATTGCCATTAAAATTGAGGCTGGACTCTATTTATCTCTACCTGTAGTTTTTGCCACTTATATGAGGATAAGAATTGTCCTGGGTTGCTTGTTAGGAGTACGGATTACTAGACATGCCCTTGGTAATCTTTGTTTCAGGAGGTCTGTTTTGGGTCCAGGGATCTTTGTCAAGGTCACCAGGTGTTCCTGACCTTCAGGAAACATTGCAAAAATGATTGAGTAAATTGAGTTAAACAGTATTTTTTAATTCATCATATATGTATCATTAAGTTTTAAGAGAAACACTGTGAGAACTTACTAAACATTAAAATGATGAAGGAATAGTTGGGGTTACACATTCTATAATTTTTCAAGCTGCTTTAGTAGAAGGAATGAAAGCAATATAAAAAGCAACTGTGCCAAAATTTTTATTGGGTCTCCAGATTACTAAAAGAAGTCCTGCCAATTAGTTTGGGGTAAGAAAAATTGTGAGTCAGGTGATATTTTCCTTTCATTACTAAGTGAAATAAATTTGTTATTAGTGATTCAGTTAAGAAAAATAAATCCTTTGTTTCTTCCAGATGCAGTTGATTACATGTTCATATGACAATGAAGGTGATCTTTTGAGTCTGTGGGACTTGCCATGTTGTCATTCTCCTCTATACTATTTCTCCATACAAGGTATTACAAATAAATTTCCCGGTAGCTCAGATGGTAAAGAATATGCCTGCAATGCAGAAGACCTGGGTTCGATCCCTGGATCAGGAAGATCCCCTGGAGATGGAAATGGCTACCCACATCAACATTCTTGCCTGGAGAATTCCATGGACAGGGGAGCTTGGCAGGCTACAGTTCATGGGATTGCAAAATGTCAGACAAAACTAACACTTTCACTTTTCAAGGCAAAACCCTGCTTGCTAGCAATAGTTTTCAAAGTATTTTTATAGCAACTGGATACTTTTTCTAAAACCCCAGTATATAAACAAGTAGGAGCAGCTATGTTTTCATCAGGGGCTAGAGTACAGGGAGAGGAAACAGGTCAGTGGGTCTTCCCAGCTCTAAATCAGCACCTTCCTAGTTCACCAGCCTCCCTGGTGGTTGGAGAGTTCAAGGCATTAGGATAACAAAGAGTTGATGTTCAGTGAAAAATGGTGTTTTGCCAACTCCTCCACAGACAGGGCAGAACAGAGTTGGAAAACTGCTAGAGTTTTTCCTCAAGGATGATAGCCTGGTTCACTCATTCCTGGTTCAGTCTACCACATGCCAGCAATTCATGGAAGGTTTATTTTAGGGCATTTTCATCACATACTATCAGAGAAATTTTGAGTTTACATCCTTTTATAAGGAATGATTATGATTTTAATAAAGCACATAGGACCTGCAGATGGAAATAGAAAAGAGAACATTTGGACTCAATTGATAATATGGGCATGCTCGTTTAGAATAATGTCCCGCCAGTAATGGTGATATCCTAACTTTGTGTGTGGGCAGCCTCTGGGGTGCAGGGAGATGGGCTGGAATTAGAAGGCATGGCTGTTTCTGTTTAACTTGCTTTGCACAGAGCTGTCTGCAGGTGGGCACTCAACAGAAGCTGCCAGTCTTAGCATCCAGAGATGCAGTTGTGATCTGTCATGATATTATTAAATTATTCCTCTAATATTAAGTGACCACAATTTCAACATAGGCTTCTCTTGACAGATGTACAATTCATATAGACGATGGGAACTATATTCAGGGCGTGCTGTGATTTCATTTGCCGTGCCACTCATAGTGGAAAAAATATGCCACACTTTTTTAAGCAAACAGGCTTCTTTTCACAGTGGACAGAGAATACTGTTAAACAGAGGAAACACAGTATCCCTTTTCATAGCAAGAGATCAAATGTCTGCAGAAGAGTTTAATTTATACTTCTGCATGTGCCAGAGCCCAGTCGGAGACATAGCAGCATTTCAGGACTTTCAATCAGGTCATAGTTTCCACCCTGGATGACTTCATCCCTTTTAAAATAGAATAAATGGAATTCCACATTATACTATGGGCAGGGATTATAGGAAATTAAAAGACGTATAGTGCTCAGCACACTAAATAATTGTGACACTGAGCTGGGAAAATAACACTTAGACAGCAAGTTCTCATTGGGTATTATTTGTGAAAGAGATTTTGCTCCAGCTTTCTAGGAGAGCGGTAGAGGAGTGTTGCAGTGTGGGCCAGAAAGTAAAATCTAGGCTGTGCTTGCTTTTCAAAATATATGTTAAGTGTTAAGTTAGATCAGAGGTGCGACTGAATTTCATTGTCCACCAGCCCCGCTGTCGGACCCTCTCTGGATTTAGTGCTCTAGTTTTGCTGTGTTGGTGATGAGAGTTTTACAGGGTGAAGTTCAGCCGCCTGCAGCCTGTTAGTCGCTCAGTCCTATTTGACTCTTTGCAACCCCATGGACTGTAGTCCACCAGGCTCCTCTTTCCATGTAATTCTCCGGGCAAAACTACTGCAGTGGGTAGCCATTCCCCTCTCTAGGCAATCTTCCTGACCCAGGGATCCAACCCAGGTCCCCTGCACTGCAGGCAGATTCTTTACCATCTAAGCTACCAGGGAAGCCCATCTGCAGCTTGGATTGGATGCAATTACAGAGGTTGAGAGAAATCATGTTCAGCCAAAAGAAGGCTCTGAAGTTAAAATGTGAGATATACTCTACTAAAGCCCTAATATATAATTATCCCAACATGAGCTAAATTGTTTAAAACAAACAAACAACAACAAAAAAAAAACAGAAGTTTTTGATTGGTCTGTGTAGAAATTGCCTAGAAGAGAAAGCTATCATGGTCAAGTTCGTGGGAGTCAGATTCTTCTCTGGAGGACCTTTCTTTCACAAGCTACTTTTTGGCTGAAAGAAAGAAAATTAAGTTGCTCAGTCGTATTCACTCTTTGTAACCACATAAACTGCAGCCCACCAGGCTCCTCCATCCATGGGATTTTCCAGGCAAGAATTCTGGAGTGGGTTAGCATTACCTTCTCCAGGGGATCTTCCCTACCCAGTTATCAAACCTGGGTCTCCCGTACGGCAGGCAGACTTTTTACAGTCTGCGTCACCAGGGAAACCCTACTTTTTGGCTGACTTTTGACCTTACTTTCCCTAGTTTTGTAAGTGAAAGGAGTTAATATGTTTCTTGAACTAAAAAATATACACACTAGACCCTTCAGCAAGGGGTGTATTAGACAGAAGCCTTCCTACTGTGGGGGAGGAATGAAAAGACAATGCTTGCATTCTGTTGTGCTCACTTTACAATCATGTTCGTGGCATTAAATGGCCGCTGTGTTGAGATTTGCGCACCTTTTAAAAAGAGGCAAGTGAGCACGGCCTTCCCTTTGGGAAGATTACAAGTGGAGAAACGGGGATGGTGAGAGAGACTGAGCACAAATGCATTGCAGGTGAGCCAGCACACTTCAATCATTTATTTATAAACTATCCCTAGGAATCCCTGTTTGCTTTGAATCTGCCTACCACATAGGCCACAAGGAGACAGAAATGGCAGACAGTGTTTCTAGTGTCTAGCACTAGGCGTATGCTCTGTTTCTGTTCACACATAATCAACAAACAAAGGAGGAGGTGGCAGCTGCTCAAGAGAGCTCTCAGGAGGGAGACGTACAGGTGGGAGTTTTTAAATCTTGACACACTGATAAGATTTCAGCATGGCTTCAAAGCTTATTCCAAAAAAATGACCCATGCTAGGATTTCTTTGAAAATTCTAATCTGTTGCTAAAACAGAGCAAACCAAGTTCTCCTTTGTGAACTTGAGTAAACACATTCCTCACCACCATCAAAGACTGTGGCGAGAAGAAGGAAGGACCTGCCTTTGTGATTCAAGAGTCCTCCACGAGCAGGCTGTGCATATTTGTGGGAACAGTCATATCTTTCAAAGAACAACACAAACCAAATACTTCTGGTAATCTCCAGTCTTTTAATGTGTGACAGAGCAGGGTGATGGGTGTGTTATTCTGAGACTTTCTGTGACTGAAGGATCAGATCAATAACCACACTTGCTCTTCAGGGGCACTTGCTTATGGAAGGGGTTCCAACATTGGAGAAAGAAGTGTTATAACAACAGATGGGAAAACTGCAACAATGAAGAATTCTTGACCTGGTCAAAGTCAATATTACTGGTCGATAGAGGAGCAGATAACTTGCCTTGTCCAGCTGTCTGCTGTCACTTCATGTATGAAATCTGATGCCCTCAAGTTGGTGTGAAGGACGATCAGGGTGAGCCTTGAAGCCACAGAATCTAATATGCTCCACCATGGAGAATAGTCTCTCCATGTACCCAAATTACAGTCAGTCTTACTCTTTGTGAAAGTTTAAAACAGGAACATGACGATCCCTCATCTGATAATAGCTTCTATGGTACTACTAAAAATGGACAGCAGGACTTCCCTGGTGGTCCAGTGGTGAAGAATCCACCTGCCAATGCAGTAAACGTGGGTTTGATCCCTAATCTGGGAACTAAGATTCCATGAATTTGTTATCTATGCCTTTGAGTTTATATCTGTTTTGTAAATAAGTTCATGTGTATCACTGTTTTTTTAGATTCCACATGTAAATGATATCATAAAGAAGATGATGTGGAATGTGTGCGTGTGTGCACGTGCGCACACACACACACACATATGTATTCAATGAAATATTACTTGGCCATAAAAAAGAATGAAATAATGTCATTTGCAGCAACATGGATGAACCTAGAGATTATCATACTATGTGAAATAAGTCAGACAGTGAGAGACCTACTTTAAACAACAGAAGGAAACAACAGAAGGTCAAGAAGGAAATGTCTGAGAAGGTGATACTTAGCTCCAAGCACAGAAGATAAGAGCATGAAGGCAGAGAATATAGTTCTTTGAAGCATTTTCAGAAAGAAGGATTTGAGACATTAAAAGAATAGAGACATTAAAAAGAGAATAGAGATTTTTCTTTCACATACCGAGAGAAAGCAGGGGCATTGTGCATTGAGACTAGAAAGGTGAACCGAACCTCACAGGCCATGATAAGGGCTTTGGACTTCATTCTAAGACCTTTGGGAAGACACTAAAATAGTTGAGTGACATCAGAAAATTTTATATTTTAATAAACTGATTATTGCTGTTATAATGAGTTTGACTGGACAAGGGGTAAGAATGGAAGAGGTGAGATCAATTAACTCTAAAATATACCATGAAGTGAAATGCCAGTGAGTTATTCTTTGGTGGGGACAGAAGAGATGTAGAAGAGCAAACTGATTGAGATGTATTCTGGAGATAGATTAGATGAGACTTGCTATTGTATGGAGAAGAAAAATCAAGGATGAAACCTGTATTTCTCACTTGAGGTACTGAGTGGTTGGTGGTGACATTTACTGAGAAAGGGAAGACTGGAGTTTCTGATGGCAAAACAGGTTTGAGGAGGAAATCAAGAATTCCATTTTGGAAACGCTGAGTTCAAAATGCTTGTAAGGTACCTTATTTAAATAAGTGATGTGGTACGTGTATGTGGAGCTCGGAAATGAGGTAACGTTCTGGAGTCATCAAAATTTAAATGGTATTTAAATGCATGGGAATGATGAGATTTCTGAGTGTATTATTTAAAGAAGATAAGAGGCTTCTTATTTGAGCCTTGAGTTCTATTTAGAGATTAGCTATAGGAGAAGATTCCAGCAAAAGAGAATGTTAGAGAAATAAAAGGAAAATCAAAACACTGTGTTTTTACAAAAGCCAAAGAAAGACATAATGTCAAGACAGAAGCAGTATTTACCTGCTTATTTACAGTAAGTAGTATTTACAAATATACAGAAGCAGTATTTACAAATAGTGCTGTAAAATTTCATGTATTGAGGATAGCAAAGAGTCTATGAATTGGGGATCATGAGGTCAATGGTGATGTCGATAAGCACTCATATCCTCTCTTTGAGAGTTCTTGGAATTGGGCATTCCTTGGTGGACCAGTGGTTAAGACTATGCCCTTCCACTGCAGGGGACATGGATTCCTTCCCTGGTGGGGAACTAAGATACCATGAGCATTGAGGTGGAGCAAAAAAAAAAAAGAAAGTGCTTGGAGTAGAAATAAGATTGTAGAAAATTCAAGTATAAATGGGAGATGAAGATAAGGAATCTATGTACATAGATCTTTCTTTTGAGAGATTCATATTCAGATATGAAGGTATATAGAATACCCTATATTCAAATAGGATAACTGCAGGAGAGAGATGTGATTTTATTAATGGTAGATACCAACTTTCCTGGTGGCTCAGAAGGTAAAGAATCTGCCTGCAATGCAGGAGACCCAGGTTTCATCCTTGGGTAGGGAAGATCTCCTGGAGGAGGGAATGGCTGCCCACTCAAATATTCTTGCCTGGAGAATTCCATGGACAGAGGAGCCTGACAGGCTATAGTCCATGGGGTCACAAAGAGTTGGACACAACTGAGAGACTAATACATACCAAGCATGTACATTTTCTGATAGCAGTGACCTGTGATTCATAAGAAAGTATAGCCAAAAAAGCCAAGAAGTAACACTTGAGATGGAAGAAATAAAGAATCAAGAGCACACATGGATAAACTGAATGGTAGCATGTAACATGATTCACGCGGAAAAACCCTATAATAAACATTCTAAGACACATTTCCCTTTCTAACTCAAAGCCATTCTAAACAGATTGTTCAAGATTTAATAGAATAACTCAACCCATGAAATGACTTGATGTCGTTGTAGGGTAATCTTTCAAGGAAATAGAGATCTTTACTGAGAAAATAATTCAACTATAGTATTTCTTAAAAAGAAAATGTAAATATATCTTTAATTTCCTGATTCTTCCCTCCTGAGTCTGGCATGACCAATAGATCTGCCTCAAGAGGCATAGATGGCAGAAAAATCTCTCCACATCCTCTGTAAAAAACCAGCCCACTAGAGCTTGTGGCACTCAGGACCTCAGGCTCTTGTTATTTCATACCCTGCTTTAAAAATACCCTGTATTAGTCAAAATTTTCATCTCCAACTTCAGTGCTCAATTGCTAAGACTTTTTTAATTTGTTTAAAACTGAATTTGAGCATTCATCTGGACAAAAGGCAAAAGACTTACTCTCAGCCAATTCAGGGCGGCTTCCATTTGCCTTAGGAATGCTTTCCTGAAATTTTTTTTATTGAAGTATAGTTGAAATAGAGTTGATCTACAATATTGTGTTCGTTTCTGATCTATAGTAAAGTGATTCAGCTTCACATATATACATATATATATTCTTTCTCATATTCTTTCCCAACATAGATTATTACAAGTACTGAATATAGTTCTCTGTGCCAACAGTCGGACCTTGTTGTTTATCTATTTCATGTGTGTAGTAGTGTATGTCTGTTAATCCTAAACACTTAATTTATCCCTCCCCCTTCCTTTCCTCTTTAGTAGCCATAGGTTTGTTTTCTATGTCTGTGCATCTGTTTTGTAAATATGTTCATTTATATCACCATTTTAGATTCCACATATGAGTGATATTTCATGATATTTGTCTTTCTCTGTCTGACTTACTTCACATAGTACGAGAAACTCTAGGCCCATTCAGGTTTATACAAATGATATTATTTCATTCTTTTTATGGCTGAGTAATATTCCTTCACATATAGAGACTGCATCTTTATCCATTCATCCACTGATGGACATTTTGGTTGTTTCCATGTCTTGGCAATTTTATATAGTGCTGCTATGAATATTGGAGCGCATGCATCTTTTTGAATTTGAGTTTTCTCCAAATATATGCCCAGGAGTAGAATTGCAGGGTCATATGGTAGGTCTAGTTTTAATTTTTTTAAGGAACTGCCATACTGCTTTCCATAGTGGCTGTACCAGTTTACATTCTGACAAACAATGTAGGAGCATTACCTTTTCTCCACACCCTCTCCAGCATTTATTTATTTATTTGAAATTTGGACGGATTATGTGCTGCTTGACATGTGGGGATGGAAGGGGACCTATGCTTCTCTCCTTTGCAGTGTACCCACGTTGTTACCTGCTGAGATGCCCTCGTTGTTATCTGATCTTTGGTCATTAGTCCATACAGATTATTGCTGTAAATTCCTTGTCCCTTCAAACCCTGGGCTTTTTGTGCAACGTCTGTGTTCTCTTGGATATTGGGAAACATTCCACAGATATCATAGAACTGTGGATTGCGGTAAACTCAGGGAGACTGTCTCATTGCGGACTGAACACCTCTGTAAGACTTTCTGCTCTAGAATCTTGGACGACAAGAAAAAACAAAGCAAATTTCTCCCTGTTCTCACATTTCTCAAAGCTATCTGGAAATTTCTACCCACTTCCTAAGAGTCAGCATGTGATTAGGGAGGTGGACACACCAGGAAGCCCCTCTCTCAAGCACTCTACATCATAAACCCTATTACTCTGAACTCCACCTGAGTTCCATCCCTGGGTGGGAAGATCCCCTGGAGGAAGGCATGGCAACCCACCCCAGTGTTCTTGCCTGGAGAATCCCATGGACAGAGGAGCCTGGCAGGCTACAGTCCATGGGGTTTCAAAGAGTCAGACACAACTGAAAGACTAGGCACACCTCTTCTTCGAAGAGTCAAAAAAACCTTTATTTAGTTTGAATGTAGGGTAGCTTAATTCCTTCTCTTCTCTCAAATATGCAGTTTATGCCTGATCTAAACTTGTACTTTTTAAAGAATGACTTGAGATATAATCCTGATACCATACAACTCATCCATTTTCATTGTACAATTCAATCCCTTTTTGTGTATTTGTAGAGTTATACAACCACCAGCAAATTTTCTAATTTAAACTTTTGAAACTTTCTAAAGCCAATGGTTTGATTCCATGTTTTTTTTATTACCTTTCCTGATGTGTTGGAAAGTTTCCTGAATGAGGAAAAAAATAAGCAGTAAAATAAAATGCACATTGGGAAACCTTGATTAATATATCAAAATATTAATCTGCCATAATGTGGACCAGCCGGCTCTTCAATGCAATGAACTTCCTGTGAAACATGGATGTAGAATATTGTATAAAGCATTGTTTGGTTTGTTTGCAAAAGATCTCCATCTTTCTCTATTTTTACTCATCCATCTTCAAGTTTACAGATATTTCTTTTACATGAATTATCAAAATTTAGAGAATGAAGCTGCACAGTGAATATAGGTCATTCATTTCATCTCATATTTCTATAATGTTAGCCTCAGTTACATCTCATATTTGTTCCAAATTCAAATTTTAACTGCATTTTATTTTCCATCTGGGTGTTGCCACCACATTAGAAGAGCAATTGGGGACTTCCCTGGTAGTACAGAGGTTGAGAATCCACCTGCCAATGCAGGGAACACTGGTTTGATACCTGGTCTTGGAAGCTTCCCCATGCTGCGGGGCAACTAAGCCCGGGCACCACGACTACTGAGCCTGTGCCCTTGAGCCCATGCTCCACAACAAGAGAAGCCACAGCAATGAGAAGCCCACCCACTACAACTAGAGAAAGCCTGCATGCAGCAGCGAAGACCCAGCAAAGCAAAAAATAAATTAATAAAATTAAAGAAAAGGAGAAGAACAATTGGGCTTGGGAGAAATTTCACTTCTGTGATAAGGATTTGTGGAGGTACCACTGGTTCAGAGCATGGTAAGCTTTCAGGAGCCCACAAGGCATGCACTCACCACACATGTTGAAAGATATGCCTGAAAAAGCAACATGGTATTTTTCAGCTAAGCAATCTCATGCCAAGTCTTAATCATGTGAAGCCATAGAAAGAAATCACGACCCTACCTCTACAATCTGTTAATTTTCACAGATACAGGCAAATTTGAGTATAGATCTATATTACCTAGATTTCTTGATGATATGAAACTGAAGAACCATAACTATGTCACAAAACCTTGCTGATCTGCTCTCTCCTCAATATGTGGCTAAAAAAAAAAAAAGGAAAAAGCAACTTTCTTTTTATGGAACTCTGGCATTTATAATTCCTATTTTTCTTGAGGAAGGGAAATGGAGAAAGAAGTGAAAAGAAATATTGGAAAACCTGCCAGCCTAGCGAGTAGCATTTTCTTGGATCCTAAGGAAACTTCTGGACACATTTGGTTTTTTGTTTTTGTTTGTTTTTGCTTTGCTTTTGTCGAAGGTGAAGGCCAGCACTGCAGGTAAAATATTTTACTCTTTGTTTTGCCAATATTTATTCCTTATGGCTGTTGTGTCTCTGTCATATCTCAGGATAGAAATTCCCTTCTGAGCAACATGATTAGAAATGCAATGAGGGCTATTAAATATATTTGAATACAGGCAGCAAAATTGCCATGCAATCCGTCTCAAGAGACAGTCCAAAAGTATTATGTGTGCACACAAATGAATCCTGCCCATGCACCGTCCCTTCATCTGGTCCCATTTTGTCCTTCCTTTCATGACTAATTCCTTCAGTGTCGGTTTAGCCTCCTGATATTGGAATATGTTTAACTCCTTAATGTATACCAACATAAGGCAGCAAGCCCAGATGGGAAAGGTGAAGGGGTGAGAGCAGAAAATGGGAAAGACCAAAAGGAACAAAATGAGAAGCAAAGGGAAAACCGAGGTTTGAAAGGCTTTTTTCCTGTGGTCATTTTGGAGCCTGGCCTCTGGCACATGTAATCGCTGTGTCTCAGTGGCTCTGAAACTGAGGGGTCAACTTTCACCCATGAAAAGAATTACCAGTGTACCTGTGGTTATTTGAAGATTATACATGATGTTTGGTGACCTTCTAATATGAACAGCCACGATTCCATTTTTTAAAGAAACCCTGTGCTTTGGAAAAATTCAGATTTTAAGCAGCAAAGTTCTCAAGGGCAGTGACCTAATAGTAACAATGAGCTAACAGCTATTGAGTGCTCACTGTGCTTTGCACCAGAATATAATGACCTGCTGACTCTAGTATCTCATTTAACCCTTATAAGAATCATTGGAGCAATGCTCTGAAAAAAAAAATCATTGGAGCAAAGCTCTGTCATCTCCCACCCCACAGTTTCACAGCTAAGACACTCAGGCTCAGAGTACAGCATGCTAACCATTACACAATAATAGATACCTGTGTATGCATAACTGAGTCACTTGGCTGTTCACCTAAAACTAACACAGCATTATAAACCAACTATAGTCCAATAGGAAATAAAAATTTTTAAAAAGGGAATTCCCTGGCAGTCCAGTGGTTAGGACTTTGAGCTCTCACTGCTGGGCACCAGGGTTCAGGGTTCAATCCCCAGCTGGGAAACTAAGAACCCACAATCAGGGTGGAGAGGCCAGGAAAAAAAAAAAAAAAGAGAGAGAATACAAAGTATACGTATGTATATATGCTGTATTAGAGAAGATAGTTTAATATCTTTGCATTTTCCAACCAACTACATATACTATATATAACCGATATTTTTGATGCTAGTTAACATCAAAAGTAAATGCATCAATCATCTAATTAATAAAAAATTTGCTTAATGAAACAAATGAAAAGAACCTAAGGTTCCAGAGAACATAGCACTTTGCCTGAAGACATACGGTCACCTAGAGACTCTAGTGCCTATACTCCTAACCACTCTCCCTCACCGCTGTGTCTGCATAGCTAGCTGCTTTTGATTCCGAAGAATCTTTTTCAAAGAGAAGCATTTGTCTCAGTTACAAGCCTTACAGAACAAGCGATATCAACTGGAGTGAAATGTTTGTAAAAGTTCCCAATTAATTTTCCATTTATCAGTCCCTTGAGTTCCAAGTGGAAATCTAAAAGAATGCCCAACTTGAGCCCTCCCACCTACACCTGCCAACCCCTATGAGCGCAGCACAGTCCCAGAGGAGCCTGTGGGCAGCCAGGGACCACGCCTTTGAAAGATCTTCTCTGCGTTACTGCAATATAGCTTCCTTATTTACCTAAAAATTCCTCCCCACTGCCCCCCACGCCAGGAGAGTCCCAGACTTTGGTGGCTTTTGCATAGCTGAACAACCAGATATGTGTCTCCAAAGATATTGTTAAAATGTGGGGAACTAGGGCTGGAATGTTACACATGTACGTGCATTCTTGGCCTTATGAAAGTAATTTTTTAAAAGTTTCAAATGGTTACTGACTGAAAGAAACAGAAATGAGGAAGCATTCAGGTCAGATGGAAATGAGCTGATAACACTGAAGGTGTATATACATACATATATATGTATATATGTTGTTGTTTAATCCGTAAGTCATGTCCGACTCTTTTGTGACCTGCTGGACTGTAGCCCGCCAGGCTCCTCTGTCCATGGGATTTCCCAGGCAAGAATACTGGAGTGGGTTGCCAGTTCCTTCTCCAACATACATCTCTCTCTATAAATACATATACATATTTATTTATTTATTGAAAAATGTTCAGGCTATCTCAACATTGTATTTTTCCTTTTTATATATATACATTAAAAAAAGTGCACGAATTTTGAATGTGCAGCATGACAAATTTTCATAAAATCAACACACAAATGCAACAAGTAACCAGTTTAAGGAGGAAAACACTAGCAGGGCCACAAAAACTCATCTTCCCCTCCCAGTCACTCCTTACCCTAAAGGTAATCACTCTCTTGACTTCTAACCCTTAGGTTAGCTCTGTCCATTTCTTAATTCTACATTCATGGAATCATACAGTATGCATTTTTTGTGTGCCTGCCCTCTTTGCATGTAGCAATAGTTTATTCATTTTTGTTTTATGGCATTTTATTTTGTAAATACATCTCGACTTATCAATTCTATTGCTGGTTGACCCCTGGATAGTTTACGGTTTGAGGCTATTGTGAACAAGGCTGCTATGAATGTTCTTGTACATGTCTCTTGGTAAACATATGTTTCTTCTTCTGTGGCTGTTGTTTTATTCACTGTCATGTCTGTCTCTTTTGCAATCCCAAGGACTGTAGCCTGCCAGGCTCCATGGAATTCTCCAAGCAAGAATACTGTAGTGGGTTGCCATTTTTTTCTCTAGGAGATCTTCCCGACCTAAGGATCGAACCCACATCTCCTGCTTGTCAGGGGAATTATTTACCACTGAGCCACCAGGGAAGATCCTGCTCCTGCTGAGATAACCATAATGTTAAAAACAGATTTCTTACCTGTTTTATACTCTTCTGGGTGATATTTAGTCCATGCATTTCTGATTCTATTATTAAAGCAATTCAATCGTCTTTTCTTTTTTAACCTTGCCTCCTTTGCTTTCCCCTTTCCTGAACTTTCTTTCTTCCTAAGACAAAACTGACTTCAGACACTGGGAAAATTAAAAATGCATAGCTCCAAGCTCATCATCTGAGGATATAATAATGAGTGTGTTGTTTTAAATTACTTTCCATCATGTTCCATGCTGCCTTCAAAGGTCAGGCCTTCATCACTTTTGTGTTCCGTGGGAGGACTTGGTGCATGTGACCAAAAGTAGTTTCCAACAAAATTCAAAAAAACTTCTGGTTTTCTCACAAGTTTTGGGTTTTTTTTAAGGTAAAAGAATCTACATTTGATTCTCTGAATCTAGCTCATTTTAATATGAGCCATTTTTATATGCAAAGGACTGCTGACACCAGCAAGTTTTATAGTACTGATTACTATGGAAACATTTATCTATAAATATAAAATCCTTTAAAGCTTAGCCTTTTATCTTTATAGAAAAAGGCCTGTTTATGTCACTTCTAAGATTCCAGCTTTAATGTAGACATGAACTATTCTAATGCCAAACAAGATAACCTCAGTGTTGGAGCTGTGAAAGCTTTGAAAAGTGGAATTTGTGCTAAAACTATTATTTTTTGATAAAATATTAATAATGAAATAAAAATATTTAAAGAGGTTCACTTAAGCCTGTAGCTCTGGCTTGTCAAATTCTTTTTATTGAATTTAATATTGTGACTATGTCTCCTTTTTTTTTCTCTTCTAATTCATTCCATTCTTTGTGTAAGAGTGTGTGTGTGTGTGTGTGTGTGTGTGATAGTTGCAATGACAGTCAAAATGAAAGTAATTCATTCATTAATCTTTTCCTTTGGCCTATTTATGATTTTTCTTTTGCAAAGTTCTTGTAAAAACAGATATGATGATGTAATATCTTTGTATTGTTATCACTTCCTTTCTTGTTTCTCTTTTACTAAAACACATCACTTTAAATAACTAGAGGTTTATGCCAGGAAATTATTGCAAAATAAGAGAGGAAAGATTGCTATCTGGCCCAAATAAGGACACTTTATGTTTTCCTGCTTCCTCCTGGGGAGAAGTAAGTGAGTTGATATGGAAGGGGGAAAGACCTGGGGCAGTAGGAGAACACCTGAACAAGATAACTATAGTCTTCACTTTTCTCTATATAAATAGATAAATCCAAGCATTATGGATCCTGCCCAAAACGAGCATCTCTTTCTATTTCTGTACAACCATCTAAATTTACCATGATTATTTCTCATCTATTAATAGTCATGTCTCAACTCTCTCTCTAATCAAACAATTTCAAATTATGCTCCAATAATTAGTCTGTGTAGTTTAAGCCCACTGAGACCCTTCTACTCTGTTCACTAGCAGATCCACTCCCTCCATTCTTACAAACCTATAATACAAAAATATGTATAGTTGTCAAGCTTTCAACCAGTGTTTTATCAGTGCAGTTGTACACAACTCTAGAAATAAGAAGAGGAGGAGAGGGATGCTGAGGGTACAGGAGAAAGGCACAGGCAGCGATTTTGTGGGTCAACCAGATGTTACTGAAGAGCTAAATTGCTACACAATGAAATCCAGAGGAGTGCTTCTCATCATGGCTGTGAGAATGGCAACGAGATGCCGAAAAAGTGTTGCTATCACAACTGACCCGTTTAACTTTTTAACTGCCAAATTCCTACTTGTTTATCTTGGTGGTACATAAGCAGAGGTTCAAAAAATATCTTTGAGACACCATCCATTTTAGACAACATTTTAGATGTTGTCAGAATTGACCCAGATTCCTAGATAAATCTTCAGTCTGAGGGAAGTAAAAGCCTATTGACAGGATACAGGGGGATTATTATGGCAACATGGAACTGTAGAAACACAGAGTTGGAAGAAGGCCAGAAACTTATCTATTCTGACCACCCAGGTCTTAGCCATAATTTTTTAGAAGCAGAGTGAAAGGACATACTTCAGAGATATTAAACAATAAGGGTCACAGAGTCAAATCTCTTTTCAGTATTTGCCTTTGATCTGCTATTTTCTCATTCCTTTAAGCACCAGGAAAAGGGATTCAGCTATGGAATATTTGTCTAACACTGCAGATATAGCAGCCACACTTATGGGCTCTGCGTTGCTATTAAGTGGCATAGATAGGCCTGACTCTGAGCAGGTTGTGATATAAGGAATGTTTGCCAGCACATTCCTACCTTCACTCTACTTTTCTGTCCTTTCTCTCCACACATCACACCAACCCCTTTTCCCCTACTTCTTTACTTGTAGTAACACAGAAATAATAATTTTATGCACTTCACGGTGTTGAGAAGATTACAACGTTAAATAATGTCTGTGATGTCTTTACTTTCATATCTAGCACATATTATGATCTCAATATTCTATGGTTCTTATTAGTTCTGCCAACTGCTAAGGATGTAACCCATCCAAGAATATTAAGAATGTAAAATAGTACTTGAAGATGGGGAAAACAATTAATGGATGGGATTGACGTTTGAAAACAGAGTGTTGCCTGTTTAACACCTAGTTTTTGGGCATCTCCTGTGAAACAAACCCTCTGCTTCAATGCTGGGAATAGAAGACTTAAAAGCACTCAGTGTTCTTAACTTGATGGAACAAATGATCTAATGAAGGAAACCAATTATGAGCATTAATCACCCAAGTATTTGTATAACCTCATTGTAGTTAGAGCAATGAAGGAAAAATAAAGGGAGAGATGAGCGTGCATAATGTGTCCACTAAGTCACTTCAGTTGTGTCCCACCCTTTGCAACCCTATGGACCATAGCCTACCAGACTCCTCTGTCTATTGGATTCTCCAGGCAAGAATACTGAAGTGGGTTGTCAGGCCCTCCTCCAGAGCATCTTCCCATCCCAGAGATTGAACCCTGCTCTCTTATGTCTCCTGCATTGGCAGGCTGGTTCTTTACCACTAGCACCACCTGGGACGCTCATAATCAAATTTCAAAATCGAAGTTCTGGAAAGCTTGCCTGCAAAATGCCATTTGAGTTAGGCAAGGAAGAGATGGTGGAGTGGGAGGTGACTCTGGCTAGCAGCAGAAGTGGGTGTGGCTCCTGGGGCTGGCCACAGGTAACACAGAAGGGATTGTGAAGAGAAGAAACTGGTCTGTGACCACCTTTCCTGATTCTCTACCCAACCCCCAATGTCTATTGGCTCAGCTGTCAGCATTTCAAGTTTCATGGCGCAGCGACTTCTGGGCTGAATTACAGAGGACTGGGGCTAGACCACTGCTACCCTTTCCAAACCATGCTTAAGAGGCACTGAATAAAATTCAGCTTTCTGTCTCTTCATATGTGTCCATCCCAGTGAATCTACTGAGTCTCCAAGGCCAAGATGTGATCTGAACACACCTTTCAATCACAAACCATATGAAACTGCAAGGTTAGCTAAACCTGATATGAACCTGATGTTATTGTTATTTTTTTAACTGAGCTGTGAACTGGATTTAAACCATTTCAAAGTAAGCCTAGAGAACTTGTTTGAGCCAGACCTAGGCTCACATTTTTTTTTTAAACTAATAAACCAGAACTAAATCCGAACATTGAACCTAAATAATCATTTCATTTAGTTTGAGCATCCATCCTGAAGAAAGAATATTTATAAAGAGGCAATTGAAATATATTTATGTCTAGGTTAGTTGCAGTCAGAATCAGGCTTTAAAGTGTTTGGGAAATTTCAGAATTAGTTTTCATTTTTCTCAAGATATTTTTGTCAAGGAGTATATATTTCTTGCTGTTAGTCTGGGAATGTTAATTTCCCCCTGCAATTTTCAAGGACCTCTAATCCCATAGGAACACCCAAATCAAGATTTATGTGAAAGTAAATAAAAATCAAAGGTTTGATTTCTTCTTGGTGCTCCTTCTTCCGTTTCATAATCATTGTGTTTTGTTTTAGGGCTGGTGAAGAAAAGAGGGATTTGGGAATGTTTTATTTCAAGTCAAAAGATTCTTTTACATGAAGAGACATGGGGAAAACCAGATGAGCTATAGCAATGTAGTGATATCCAAAAAATTTCGACTGAAAAACGTGAAGTCCATTAGAAAAAGCAGTAACTGACCTTGACGGTCTTTCTAGGTCTAGATACTTCAGTGAGTAGACTCTTTTCCCTTTGGTGCCAGTAAGAACTAGTTTTATGGGGTCAGCAATTTCCACTTAAGGCTTCATCACTTTGTGAGGCATTTCATAACTTGACTTTGGGTTTTAGACACTGAGCCCTGGGTAAAAAGCACACAATTTCCCCTTTATTTAAGCTCCAGTTGAACCAAACCACTGGCTTCATGATACTCTCTCAATTAGTAATGCTAACAAATAAAATTTCAAGTTGACTTACTTTGCTTTTCTAATGATCTGAACTAGTTTTTGACTTTTGAACTAAGTGGAGTTATGTGTAGGATCTTGTTCAGATAAATTCAGATTCAGTTGCAAACAACAAAGCCAGTTACAAAAACATAGCACTTCCAACCACTTCTTCCCTCACTCCCCCCCAGCCAACCTCCCTGCCCCCAGAACATCTCCTGTTTTGGAAGGAAAAATAACATTTTTTTAGTCCATTAAGTTCCAAAAAATGTCTAATATTTTATCATTTGATCCTCATAATAATGCTGTGACATGAATGTTTAGCCTGCCAATTTTTCAGATCAGGAAACTGAATTTTCTTGGGGTCCAATAACTCCATTTCATGTGGCCAGTAGGGGGCACAGTCAAGATTTGGCTTGTTTTTCTGATTTTGCAGTTTATTTTGTACATGTGTACATGATGCCATGTGTACAAATAACACTAGAAGAAAACAAATAGCATAGAAAGCCTTTTATCAGAAGCTTAACACATAATTGGGTTCTCTCCATCTACAGAATACCACAGCCCCACAGCACTTTGTGTGGCATTATTTGGGAGTACAAGTCAGGCTGGGCTTAGGTTTCTTCTATTATTATCTTGTGGGGTAGAACTATCACACTGGAAAGGATTTCTTCTGGAAAAGTGTCCTTCTCAAACTCAGTCCAGTTTAAACTCTGGAACCTATGGCAGCGACACAAGAGGCAGATATTTGGATGGGAATATCAGTGTCCTGGAGTAGGAAACTTTGAATCTTCTCTCTTCGTTCCCAAACATCTCTGAAATATGCCATCTGCTTATTGTCAGACCTGAATGAATCATCATATTCTGGTTCTCTTTGTCTCCGTCTCTTAAATGAGGGCCATACTTCCTAGGTCTTCTTGTACCTAAGCTGTGGCGAGCTTTAATTAGCCAATATCTATAAAGTCTTTGAAGATCTTAGGGGGGAAAAATGTTAAATGAATCTAACATTTCATTAGAAAGTACTGTTTCTCTAGGGAGTAGTTAAATGAAACACTCTAATAGTCTCATGGCAATCTTTGCTCACCTACATTAATGAATGAAACATTTGTATAGATGATTAATATCAACTTTGAAAACCCAAGGCTAAAAGACATTTAATATTTGCATTTTTGGCTTTTGTTGTTTGTGTCTGTAAACTAAAAGTTACCAGTGATTGGAATGTAAAGTTCCCAGCCTTAGTAATGTCTGGGTTAGCTCTTCCTTCATGGACTGTAGAGTTACCACCTATTTGCCGTGAGTCCATTGGGAAGACAACTTATGCTTCTACTGGTTTGCAAGTTGAGACCTTGACATTAGACCATCTAGAATTATTGTTCTGCATACATTAAGATGAAATAATGATCATTTCTTTCTTTAAGTAATTTAAATGTAGTTTTTAAACCATAACTTTGAGTCAACCAAGAGAAAGGGGCCACCCCACCACTCACACATATACACTGAAATTCCATTGGAATATTGAGGAGGCCAGGGCTCATTAACTCAGTAAATGTAAGTAGCACAATATAAGTAACAGCATTGTCTTTCATTTGAGTTTGCCAAGTACTTTCCCAATATCACAACCCCACTAGGAACTAGCCAGTCAAGAAAGTACAAAGAGTTTAGGTTTTAAGGACCAAATATAATCCTGAGCTCTAATTTACACACTCTGTCACCTCCCATTCAACTCACTTCTAAAGTTCAGAGATACAAGGTAATGAGACAGGAAAATTAAAAAGATAGTGTCTTATGCATATCACATACCCAATAAAAGTTTGTTGAATTAAATTAAATTGAATTAAACAATGACCTAACTAATCGAGATTAAGACATTCCATCCCTTAGCAGTTTCATTTTTGTTGTTGTTGATTTTGGATTCACTTCAGAGAAAAAGAACAAAGTATTCTTTTGGGAACTTATTTTTTTAAAGTCCATCTTGGTTTATTTTAAATCAAATGTGAAGCCTTAGAGGAGTTTGAAATTATGCTTGCATTGCCTTCAGCATAACAAATGACAAATCACCTGATGAGAAATTTATCAAAACCACCAAAAAAAAATCCCCTCTTTTTATCATACTTCCTCTTTCCCCGTCTTTCCCCTTCACTGCAACATATCATTTCTAGTCTTTATGGAAAAGACTTCTTTCTTTTGAAATAAGTTTACTAGTTTGGGCTTTCCTCTTTAGCAGGAGGAACATAAAGCATTGCATTGTTTCTAAGGTGATTATCTTAAAGAGATGGAAATGTAGTGGCCAACATCACTAGAATTGGCACTGGTATAGAGTAAAAGATGAGGACTCAGGCCTCAGTTTCCTCATCTGTTAAATGAAGGTGTTAGAATAGGGTCTGTTCAAGCCTTAGCATTCACTGCAGTTTACTCAAGATTGTGAAATCCCAAAAGACTGAAGTTCAAAGGCCTCCTTGGGGAAAATTTTCCAGAGGAAATGCCACTTGGTATCCATGGCCACCACACTTCTAGAAGGAAATGCATTGAGGGTATTGTTTCTCATAAGAAAGAAGACCTCAGGACTTGAGAAATTCCAAAGAGATATCTGCACACATAGCTTTTTTTTTCTTTTGCAGAGTAGAGTTTTTGGTTAGTATGAGGTTTTTTGTAGTGCCATTGACCAATGGCTCACTATATAATAACTAATTTACTGTTTGGCTGAAATGTTCACATTTCAACTGATTAGATGACATTGTGTGGACATAACCTTAGACCTGACTAATTAAGATTTGCTTTATACAAACAACTGAATTTTTTAGTTGTAAAACAACTTGTTTTATTATGTAAGAATCTTAGGCTGTAGGAATTGGAGTACACCTTAGAGATTTAGTCTGCTCCCATCATTCTCTAGTTGAGGAAACTGTCAAGAAGGGGAAATAGAAGTTAGATTTTCTTTCACACCCATTTTATATTGACTTTGTAGGTGACTCTGGCAGCACATCTTAGGTTCATTCCTGTGACTGTAATAGGGAATTCTTAAATCCACAAAACTGTCAGATCAAGTCCTTACTTTAGAAAAATTCTCCGTAGTGGGATGTTTTAGTTGAAAATTCCTGATATTTAATTTTGATAATTAATTCTATCTACCCATAGCACTTTGAAAGATGAAATGGGATCACATTTTTAAGATGTCTGCTAGTAAGCATGAGAGCTTTCCTGGTGGCTCAGTGATAAAGAATCCACCTCCTATAGCAGAAGACTTATGTTCGACATCTGGGTTGGGAAGATCCCCTGGAGAAGGAAATGGCAATCTACTCTAGTATTCTTGCCTGGAAAATCCCATGGACAGAGGAGCCTGGTGGACTACAGTCCATGGGGTCGCAAAGGAGTCGAACATGACTTAGCAATTATAGCAACCTCAACAGCCTTAGTAGACACAAGCACACATTAAGGTCCCTCTTTCCTGCAGCCCATCCATGCCCTATAAAGTGTAAATGAATGTATTCTTTCCCTACCTTCAGTTGAAACCACAAGAGATCATCTAGCTCTTAGCATCATCATAAAAGCAGCAGCAAATGTTTAGAAAAATGTTTCAATGTAGTAGGCAGAGAAATGCATTTGTAAATTGATTGTATTTCTCAGATATCTTGGGGCTTCCTCTTGCCCTTTTTGTGTGTGTGCAGTGATTATGGCTTGCACAAAATTTGGCATATGTTTTTTGACTCATGTGAAGTATGAGATAGTTAATGGAGGAATCTCAAATGTTTATGGTAGGCACACAAAACAATTTTAATTTGTCAAACTACACCCTTCATTATACTATGGCAACTCTCCTTTTTTCATCACTGATAGCACCTTAGACATATTGTATGATTTACCATTCAATTACAGTTGTTAAAAATGCATCCAGACTTAATTCAAATTTCAATCTCATCTTCAATTCCATGCTCTTTCCATCTTCACTGCAGCCTAGATTTCTGAAGTAAAGAGTCTAGAGTAGAGAAGAAGGCATGGGGTGGCACTGGACAGCCTCTCCCTCTTCCAAGTTTAGTTCTTTTGATTTGTCTACAGTAAAAAGGAAAACAGAAGGGGAAGAAGTAACTTCAGGACAATGCTCTCTCCATGAGGTTGACTGTCCCTACCCTCCTTTCATCTTCAGTCATTTTTTTATATCAACTGTGGGAGGAAGAGTTGTAGTGGCGATTGTTCGTAAGAGGCCCAGTTTTGACCCTTCAAATATACCTGACTCCAATCGTCAGAACTTAATAGCAGCTATCTAGGGGCTGAAGTGTATGTTACAGTCTGAGCTTTGAGCCTCAGCTGCAATTGTGGGTAACAAAACGTCCTTCTCATACAATATCCTATTTGAGCAACAAAGTAATTCTTGAGACAAATTTGTATTTGTATATGTACCCTGTGTGTGTTTATGTGTGTTTGCAGCAGATTATCTGCAGGATTAAAGAATATAACTGAAAATTCTTGATGAGATTTTGTCCTATTGCATAAGAAAGGAAGTATAAGAGCTGGATATTCATTGGGTTTCCTGAGCAGAGTATTTCCTATAGTTCTTAACTTTTGATATTCAATCTGTCTCTGTCTGTCTTTGCCTCTCTTTCTCTCTCTCTCTCTCAAACATTAACACCAAAAATTCTTCCTTCCATAGTATTATGGAAAATAATACTACTATGTATTGTGAAAAGACCACAGCCACTGGTTTTCAAAGATGCAGCAGTAACATAAAGTTCATTGAATTTAGAGGGAATTCTGGGACCACATTTGATAACTTCCTCTCTTATCCCAATTTTGGCTACTTAAACTACGTTGCTTTATCATAACAAATGAGAGGCTTAATACCCACCTCTTATCTTTGAATAGATATTTGCATTTTACATTTAAAACATGGGGCAGACAGACTCTGAAAATCAAGAGAATAGCCATATTTAGTTACTGATGTGGCAGGCATCAAATCCACAATACTAAAAGATCTTGGGCAACAAAATATTACCAATAGGGTCAAGAAGAACATTGATTTAAGAAAATTTTTATGTTGCTTTATTTTAGGAGAGCAAAACATTCAGATAAAGGTGTGTTTAAGAAGTAATTTGAACCTAGAACTTGATCTAACATATCCTCTCTACCATATTGAATTCTATTCAAACCAGCAAATATTTACTAAATCCTACTATGTGCAAGGCTATATTGTTTCAATCTCTGGGGAAAGTAAGTAAGTAAGTAAATAAGTGAAGTCGCTTAGTCGTGTCCGACTCTTTGTGACCCCATGGACTGTAGCCTACGAGGCTCCTCCGTCCATGGGATTTTCCTGGCAAGAATACTGGAGTGGGCTGCCATTTCCTTCTCCAGGAGATTTTCCTGACCCAGGGATTGAGCCCGGGTCTCCCACATTGTAGGCAGACAATTTTTCCATCTGAGCCACCAAGGAAAAGGTTACTAAATTAAAAATATAATAATTTTACAGACTGTCTTTTCAATTATCTGAAAGAAATATATTTTTGATACCACTCAGTTATAGAAAAAGTGATGATTTATATGACAGATCTGTAAATCTGTTCTTTCCAGCAATATTTTTCAAAGTCTCTAAGCGATACTGTACTTTATTTCTACCCAGCTGAGGAAAAGTTAAGTGACTCTATTAACAACTGTACTAATAGATTTCATTTCATGAAGTCTCAGGTATCTTAACTTCATAACAGTGTGGTTTATTAAGATTGGTCTTTCAAATGAAAGCAGCACATGTTTATTGAAACTTCTTAAAATTGAACTCCTAGATTATGTCAGTACTTCAAAAGTGAAGTTGAAGGTGATAAAAAAATGTTTGGACTGTCCAAATTTACAAATAACTTGTCTCCAAAACCTGGTCAAGAGTCTCTCTGAGGGTCATAGAAGAGAATATAGTGGAGTAGTATTGATGAAACTTCCAGCTAACTTTTTATCTCTGATCTCGGCATGATCTCTGGGGATGTGGAAGCAGTTTGCTTTTAGTGACTCTTCACTATCATTTTTGTCATGTTTTTTCTGGGTATTTTCCTCTAGTGTGTCTTGTACTTATACTTCATTCTAGCTGCCAAAAGCAGGTGGGATGGTACAGGTAAAATATTACTCCAGTATTGCCCCTTCATTACTTTTTCTTCTGCCTGCTTTCATAAATCCCTCTATAAACACATCAAATTATCATCATTTCTGGCTGATGATTCTAATTAGATGGAGAGAGGGAATTGTTTTGATTACCCTGAATTGCAAATGACCACTGGTTGGCTAGTGCATTCTACCTCCAGGAGCACTTATGTTTACAAGCCAGACTTTTAAACCTAAAATAGGGAGGCTCCATGGTGGATCCCTAGGCAATAGAACAAGAGAAGCTTTAAATCAAACTTACTGTCATTTTCCCTCTTAACATTTTACTTACTTTCATGAAATATTTCTTCCTATTTTAAATGTTTTTCTAGAAAACAGAAAACACACACATAAAGCATTCATCTATTCAAATTCTTATATCATTTCAGGTTATAGATCTGCTGATGTCAAGAATTACGAAGAATCTGAGAGTTTATTTTACTTGCAAGCTGACAAATTGATGTCAGAGTTCCATAGATACAAGTAGAAGATACAACACTCTAAGGTCAGAGACAAAGAACAGTTTAATACAGCAATGAAAGAAGCCAGATCATCAGCATTTTTGCATTGGTTCCTTGAGCCCCAGCCCCTACAAAGTGATGCAAAGAGGACCAGGCCATACTTTCAGCTCAGTGGGTTGTATTACTGAAGAGGGACCTGCTGCACATAGGGAACTTGGATCTTTCACTGTAGGCAATAAGCATTTATGCTGTTTGTTCTAGAGGGAGACATTATCTTTATTATGCTGAACTCACGGCTCCATCAAACAAATTTCTCATGATTTTGCTCTACCAAAAGCCCTGTGTTCAGTGGCAAGTCCATCCTTCCTGATACCTTCTATTTAAACATAGGGAACCCCTTGACTCTGCAGCCACAGACATACTGTTTTCTAGCTAGAGGTGCAAGATTTGCTATCTCTGGGTAATTCAAGCTCGACCACACACAATCAACTTTCTTAGATCCATCTTACCCTGGGGAAACTGCTGGCTGTTACTAAGAAAAATCTTACATTCTTGCCCAGGTTCATTGTAAGGGTTAGCTGAAAATTTCCAGGGCAGCAATACTGACCACAAGAATTTACATACATTTCTTTGGGTTAGTGTATCACTCTTTAGCGGGTCATCTTCAACAGTTGTAAAGCCAGTCAGGACAAAAAGAACTCAATTCTTCCTGGAGTCTTTCTTAGGAGAACTCTCCCTTGAAAAGGCCAAAGATCCCTTTTATCAACCAGGACTGAACACACACAAGCTTTGAGATATTTATTGTCTCCAAATAGATTTAAGGTTTATGTGATGACAGAGTCTAAGTCATTTGATGGGTCAACAGTTGCCATTCTTCCTTAGTAATTATTATGCTGGGCCAAGTTCTATCTGTATGGTCAGAATTTCCCTCCTTTAATTTTCTCTCCTTTAAGGTGTTATGTCTGTGCAAATCTTATCTGAAAGGGAACATACTGGGATGAATCTAGTTATTTGTTATAATGTGGGGGCCCTGAGATTGCTTGCCAGATGGGAAATGAAGTCCTCCTTCCACCCCACCCCTGCCATTCCCACTCCTGACCTGGAGGAGAGTTAGCAACAGCCAGAGCAGTGTTTAGGAAGCTGTCTTTGAACTGCTTCCCACGTTCAGTCTTCAAGTGCTTTCCAAATACCTCCTCCATCTGGCACGCATGCCCAGTCTTGTCCAACTCTTTGCAACCCCATGGACTGTAGTCCACCAGGCTCCTCTGTTCATGGAACTTTCTAAACAAGAATATTGGAGTGGGTTGCCATTTCCTTCTCTGGGGGATCTTCCTGACACAGGAAGTAGGCAATAAAGAGGAGGAAAACTTACTGCCCAGTACATCACTTTGGGTTGGCCAAAACATCTGTTCAGGTTTTTCCATAAGATGTAATGGAAAAACCTGAATGAACTTTGGAACGAACAATCTGACCAGTATATTCACGACCGATTGTATGGACTCTTTCAAGTCCCTTTATTTATTTATTATTTTTATTGACATGAATCTGCCATGCATATACATGTGTTCCCCTTCCAGAACCCCCCTCCTCCCTCCCTCCCGATTCCATCCCTCTAATTTGCCTATGAGACCAGCACTCTTCCTTCTTCCTGTTACCATGATCGGTCAGCTTCCTATCCTCATCTCTCAAAACTGCCAAACTCTGTGAAAGGCATGAGATTTTACTCCACCTGCAAGCAACAATGTTAGCCTGCCACAATACCAGAGATGCAGGTTGAAGACACTGGACTCCTAGGTCAGAGTACTAAGAACAATTTGTTACCCACAGCAGCAGAAGCAGTCAGAGTATCAGCATGTTTGTGTCAGGTCCTCCAGGGTCAGTCTGCACAGTTGATGTAAAGAGGGCTGGAGAACACCTGCATACACAGTGGGTTACATTACAGGAGAGGAATTCAGAGTTTAGGGAACCAAAATCTTTTATAATAGTCAGTAAGCATACCTGCCCTTTGTTCCAAGGGGAGACACTATTTCCATTTTCTAAAGCTTCTAAGCAAGCCTAATCTTTGCTCTGAAGCAAGCCACTGTCTCTATATACAAAGCCTGTTTGTGATACAAGCTTCCTTGAAAAGACAGTCTGGAACAAAGGTTAATCAATGCTTCTCTTTCAAGATGTGCAGGAATACAGTAGACCCATAGAGAATAGAGAATTGTTTGCCCATACTTGGAAGGAAGGGGAAATAGTGAAACTACAAGTAGCCTTTGTTTTATGATTGTAAGGACTCAACTGAAAACAATAGCACAGGAAAGTAAGTTTGGAAATATGAACAATTGAGTTTTTGTTTCTTTTTCGATAGTTGAAAAGTGCATTTCAGTGAGCAGTATACTTAGCAGTTTATCAAATGTTATATTAAGCTTATAGGTTTATAAAAGATACACACTAGGGTTTCTTCTGAGAGTTCTCACATGACAGTTTTCATGAACTGTCACTCTCCTAATGGGAGACATCACAAAAGTGAATGTCGCTCAGTCGTGTCTGATTCTTTGAGACTCTGTGGTCTTTAGCCTGTCCGGCTCCTCTGTCCATGGAATTCTCCAGGCAAGAATACTGGAGTGGGTAGCCATTCCCTTCTCCAGGGGAACTTCCCAAATCAGGTATCAAATCCTCATCTCCTGCATTGCAGGCAGGTTCTTTACTGTCTGAGCCACCAGGGAAGCCTGGGACAAACAAGGTCATTGCCTTTTAGTGGATGGGCCTGGACTCACCCCTTTTTAGTGTATTCCTTAGGCTTCAGAGCCATGAAACTTGACAACAAGAGTGAAATAGATAGATGTTTGGCATTGGATGGATTTAATTGGGCCTGTAGGGCAGTGGGGGCAACCTGGCTACTTATTTTCTTCTTAGGAAATAAGATAGGCTACAATTTTGTCAATTATAACTTAATAAAACCGAAAAAAATAAAAAGGGAAGAATTTTGACTTGCTAATAAGATAGGCAACATATTTTTCTCATCCTGAGACAGCAAACATATACAAGTTTACATTCAGAAAGGTCTTATAGCTGGAACAGTTGTACGTGCATGCTAAGTCTGTTCAGTAGTGTCTAATTCTTTGCAGCTCCATGCATTTTACCCACCAGCCTCCACTGTTCATAGGATCCTGCAGGCAAGAATTCTGGAGAGGGTAGCCATGCTCTCCTCTAGAGAATCTTCCAAACTCGGGGATCGAACACACATCTCTTGCATTAGCAAGCGGGGTCTTTACCACTAGTGCTACCAAACAGTTGTGCAAATTTGGATAATGGCTAAGTGTAGAGCAATTGTTTGCTTGCTGTATAGGTGGATTTAGTGTCCACAGATTATAAGGAATTTTCCACTGCTGAGGTACACTGAGTTACCCTTAGAGATCTAACTGGTTTTCAAACTCTTTTTTTTCCCCAAGTCTTTTATTTATTGGCTGCTCTGGGTCTTCATTGCTGTGAGTGGGCTTTCCCTAGTTGCTGCAAGTGCGGATCCCTCTCCAGTTGCAGTGTCTTGGCGTCTCATTGCCGTGGCTCTAGGGCACGCAGACTCAGTTGCCTTGTGGCATGTGGGATCTCCCTGGACCAAAGACTGAATCCTTGGCTCCTGCGTTGGCAGGCGGATTCTTAACCACTGGACCACCAGGGAAGTCCTGAGTCTTTCAAATTCTGGCACTCTTGGCTATTGCGTAGACTTGAAGTTATATAATCCCTGAGCCGTCTTGTTTTTCCTGTCTGTTTAAAACAAAAAAAAAAAAAATAAGAAAACTCACTTAGGAGGTTTCCTGGCATAAAATGAAATATCTTTAAAAAACCTTGAACATTGCATAGTACATAATAAGTCCTTAGTAAAAGTCTGCTCCCTCTTTCTTATGTGGTTTGATTCCATATGGAGAGAAGGTCGTCATTCTTCATTTTCATGTTACTCATTGCTCCGTAGATTCCTCACTGATCCAGGAACAGACATGAATCCTCCCTGAAGGACCTTGCCTCCTTCTACTAGAGAACAAACCTCTCTGCTCACTGACTTCCTATTCTGTTGTTTGTCATGGTCCCCAGATCATATCCATGTGGAATAATGAAGGCTCACTCTGCAGACACCAGACAAGTCCTGGGATTGATTCCATGTGAGCGCTCTTAACAGAGCAGAGTGTGTTAAAAAGCTAAAGAACAGATTTAAAAAAGCCTAAAATCCTTAGAATCTCAGCTTCAGATCCTGGCAGGATTGAATTAGCTTTTTTTTTCCTCTGGAGTAGTTAAACTTAGTTTCATGTGTTTTGTCTGAGTACTGCGTGTGGGAGTGGGAATGTATATCACTCAGATGGAAGCTTTCATCTGTTTCAAGCCTGTATGTATATTAAAACAGCCATGAAATTTTATATGTGCTCAAAGCCTAAAAATATCAGCACAGACCTTAAGAGAATCAGACAGTGGGCTGAAGAAAGATTTAATATTCAGTACTTCTCCTTTCTATTTCTTTTTGTATCATTTTAATAAAAAGTTGGGTTGACAGGAGCTCCAAAAATGGACTCTGAAAACTGAGCGATTGTCCACTTTAATGCATTCTATTAAGATGACAATTACAAACACATTAAAATAAAACAAAACCACAACCTTTTTCTCAATAGCAGGGATTTAGGGCTCAATTTGTCCAAATGAGAGGCTTAAATCTCCTTTTATTTAGTTTCTTGTTTTTGCTGGGTTTTTTTTTTAAACAACTCCAGTAGTGTTGCCAACATAATCTTGAATTTCTTTAAAAAACAACAGAGAACAAGAGAAGGAAATAAAGATGCTTCAGGGGAATAAATGGCATCTGTGGATGGGAGTCTACCTTGAAAACGGGTAAACGGGTGTTTAAGGTCTTATATTGAGGTTATGTTCCTATATTTCAGAGTTCAATGTTACTGGTACTTTAAGTGATTTATCAAGTTCAAAGTGCCTTTTTATTTTTACTAAAGAGCAGTGTGTCTGTCAATCTTCTAAAGCACTAAAATTGCTTTCTCAAATACAACTGACTGAATATTTTCACCAGAACAGGATTCCAACACACAGGAGAGCCACTGTTTTCCCATCCAAGACATCCTGAAGTTGTCTGTAGATGAGACTTGGGCCCCCAGGACAATGCTTCAACCGCCAAAGGACCTGTAGGTATGTCACTGAATTCATCCATCCCTTTGCTCCACAATCTTGAGAAAAATTTGCCTCTGCAGTACTCAACCCCACGACCCCCACCTCTTCCCCTTCTATCCACTCCTCCACATGAAAGTAAGAGCTAGAACATATGAAGACCTATTTTTGGTAAATGTCATGGTTTTTCACATCACTGAGTAAGCATGAAAATTTCTCTCTAAATATTTGAATCACTTCATTTATAGTCAAAGACACTTTCTCAAAATGAACATTTTAAAGCCAACCAATTTGACTATACATCTGGGTTTGAACCTAAGAAAGGCAGAAACACTATAGCTGATCAAACTAATTTGTATTACTATTCTTATCTGGTGGTCTCACTTTGAGGAAACCACAAAGATGTCATTTTGGGAAGTCGCAGCTTTAGGGGTGGGGCTGAGTTAGAGGTGTTGGTCTTCTGGTAGTCACTGATTGTATAACACACAACATAAAATTGTGAAAAAGATTTTTAGTGAATCTTTCTTCTTAACACGTTTGCTTTTTTCAGAGCGGTAATTTTGACTTATGACAATTTTGAAAGAATGAATGCAGTGTGGCATCAAGCAAAGAACAAACCACTAAATTTAAGAATTAAAATAAACTCAGACCAGGGCCTGTATATGCTGTTTTTTCAGTTTTGTTGCATTGGGCAAATTGCATAACAATATGATGTCAGTTCTTTCTCCATCAAATTAAGAATTGATTTAGACCAGAATTCTCAAAATTTGTACTATAGACTCATGAAATTGTCTGTAGAAGTAAAATTATAAAATAAATAAATTGAGAAATGCTTCCTACTGGACCCTCCAAACTTACGTTAGCATGGTAAAAACTGTGGAAGATTCTGCAGTTAACGGTCCCAGCTATACTTTGTACAGTATTTTCCAAAAGATTTTTTCTAGTGACACATCTTAAAATATTTTGGGAACAGAGTATAACAAATATCTTTAGGGAACTCTGAATTCAATAATCTCTGACAACCTTTCCAGCTAACACTCAATTATACCAGTTACTCTGCTTTTGTTATTTTTTTATATTTTGCCAATAGGAGAGTATTTCTTTGTTCATTGTTGGTAATTTCTCAGATGAAGAATAACAAGAGACGAAATAATTTAGTTGCCTAAGGATTCATTAGAATGAGTCATTGGTCCCTCTGCCTCATTTAAGGTACTTTCCAGTATTAAAGTTTATGATTCTAAGATTCTAATTTGAGATCAGGGACAGTTCTTCCTATAAGAAAAATTAATTGTATTTTTTACCTTCTAGAGAGCCTTATGTTACTTCATACACTTATTAGCATACACGAATGTTTACTCCTCCCCAGCCCAAATTATCATTTCAACACAAGAATATCTACAAGCAACAGGGACATTTTGTCACTTCATGGCTAGTACTTTCAATGCTTCTGAAAAAGCCTATTTTTTATTACATAACATCTTTAATTAAATTTTAAATTATATGTTGGTACAAATTTACACAGGCATTAAAATCTCTGGTTACTCTTCAGGAAATTTTATCAAAATATAGGTGCTGTTGATTTTACTCATTTTTTGGAACATTTTTTTTGGTCAAATAATCTGTGTCTTTTGTTCAGAGAAAAGAGCAGGAAAGAGTGTATGCTTGAATCTTTAAATAGATGTTCAAGTTCATTTATAAAGAAGATAATCTTTGTTTTAAAACATTGCATCTTCATCACTTATGGTTTCTTTCCTTCATCAAAATGGTTCAAGATGTATTGTATTTTGATTTTAAAAATGCTTCCAACAGTTCCAGCACCAAAAAAAAATACCTTGTGTTTTATTTACCATAAAAAAAATTGTTGAACTATTTTCCAATTACTTATTTAACTGGTCACTCTATCTTTAGTTTGATGTGGAGGATGGTAAAATACACCCAGTACCCACAAGGTGGCATGGCCTTCTTGTGTAATTCAGTTTCATTTGGTTTATTTCTACTTTAACTGCTGCTCTATTGTAGATTCTCTTTTATTAATGTTTTGAATTTCACTTTATAGTTTTATTTTTCTATGCTAGCAACTCATGTACAGAGCTTGAATTTCTAGAGTTAGACATATTTTTCACAAATAGAGACATTCAAGTAAAACTCTTCAGTCTTTTCTAATTGTTTCAGTCCATTTTGGAGCTGAATTTAAGTTCTTTGGGTTTGCATAATGCTTAATGCTTATCACAATGCTAGCAATTGCTAGGCACTCAATGCTGTGGAATTGCCTTATGGGGAAAAGTATTCAAATACTCAATATCATCAGAATAATTTCTGGATACTTTTAAATATTTTATTTGCTGGTGAAAAAAATCCATTGCCCAGGAAGTACTGTTGTCTTATCATATTACAAAAAATAAGTTATGGATTAGGATGAGATTTCCATCCTATCTCAATTGTAAGCAAGGTATGGTTAATCCAGTTTATCCATGTACTTTTTTCCTCAGTAAACATTTGTGGATGCTCTGTCTATACCCAGCACTGAGCTAACTGCTAAAGAACGTGTGAGGATGCACAGGACACAGATAAGTGGGTAAATACATAATTGCGATAGTGTAATAGTCATACAGTCATTTGTTCTTCCTACAAATATTTATTGAGCTTTTACTGTGTGTTAAGTGTTATGGATGATGAATAGTGATAAAATAGAAATTTTACATGAAAGTGGGGAAGATAAACAATGAACTAATAAGATGAGTGAAATACACAGTAACATTGAAAATAATAGGCCTTCAGTGTTCTGTGATGCCTAGACGTGTGGTTTGGGGATGATGGGGGTGGGAGAAAGGCTCAAAAGAGAGGGAATATATGTATACATATAGCTGATTCTGTACAGCAGAAACTAGCACAGCGTTGTAAAGCAATTTTAATCCAATTTTTTAAAATTTTAAAAATAAAGATAAAAATAAAGCAGAGAAAAGGCCAGGATTGGGAGGAAGGAGGGTGGCTAGACTTTGTGTAGTCAGGGAAGGCATCTCTAGGAAGACAGACTTTGCACAAAAGTTAGAGAAGGTACAGAAGTGAGCTGTGTAGTTATCTTGGGGAAGAACACCTCGGCAGTAGGGACGGCAAGTACAAAGGCTCTGGCATGGGAACGAGTCACTGTTGGAAGGTGTGCGACCTCAGGGTCTCGTATGAAATGAGATGGCAGCAAAGGGGAGTGAGAGACCCCTTGGGGGAAGCTAACAAGGACTCTGCAGAAGAAGGGAAATTTCCACAGGACCAAGGAAAGACAGTGGCACTCCTGCTAGAGAGAACAGCAGGAGCAAAGCTGTAGAGGCATAAAAGCTAATGATGTGCTTGTCTGAGAAGCAAAAAGAAAAAAAAAAAGAAATGGTGAATGGGACCAACATGCGATCACGATCTTGTATGTACAATTTCATTTTATATCTCTTTGCAAAAAACAAAAGCAATGATTTTTCCAGATTCATTTTGTGGGGGGGGGGGGGAAAGGCTCAGCATTTTAATTGAGGCAAATCATGAAAAAAATTTAACTGACCATGTGTGCAGTCATCTTAACCAATAATGTGATTCTGCTTTCCATTCCAGAGAAATATGTGATATTGGGAAACCCATAGCTTTGGGATTAGGAAACCTTGAGTTCAAAATGCCTAAGATGACAGATAGGAAAACTGAGCACCCTATATTTTCTGGATGCCACTTCTGCTTTTGAGATAAGGCTCCCCGTCTGCAGTGTCTCCCTTGGAATGCACTAAATTTTAGATACCAGAGATCTGGACAATGGATAGGGTAAGTCTCTTTTAGGAGAGATTTCACCAGAGCTCATGAGATTCTACCTGATGACTTTTTCCAGGTTTTAAACCTTTAGTAGGGCTCAGTAAGGGGATGGAAAACTGTCCCTTGATTGTTCTACAGAAGCAGAATCTGACAAGCTCAACTTAACTAAATGAACGCACAGCTATCTTTTCCTTTTTTTTTTTTTTTAAAGACAAAATGGTGGGTTTGGAGCTCTATCATAATAATTTTAGGCATGCAGGCTGCCATTTATTTTTCTAGAATTCAACTTAATTTCTACTTTCAGACATCACTAGCATGACAGAAAACTTAGCTCTGGGACTTTAAAAAAATTTCATTGAAGTTCAGTGGATGCACAATACTGTTAATTTCTGCTGTATAGCAAAGTGACTCAGTTACACATACTTATATTCTTTCCCATGTTCTTTTCCATTCTGGTTTATCATAAGACATTGAATATAGGTCCCTGTGCTATATAATAGGACCTTGTCATTTATCCAACTTTGGGACTTCTTGTTTTTTGATAGGATGGATATAGTTGCTTTTACATCGCTGTGTTAGTTTCTGCTGTACAACACAGTGAGTCAGCTCTATGTATACATATATCCTCTCCCTCTTGGACCTCCCTCCTACTCACCTTCCCATCCCATCCCTCTAGGTCTTCACAGAGCACCAAGTTGAACTTCCTGTGCTATACAGCGGCTTCCCAGTAGCTATCTTTTTACACATGGCAGTGCACAAACATCAAGCCAAGTCTCCCTTCATCCCACCCTCCTCAGCCCCTGTGCCCACACATCCTTTCTCTATGTCTGCATCTCTATTCCTGCCCCGTAAATAGGTTCGTCTGTACCATTTTTCAAGATTCCACATATATTTGTTAACATACAGTATGTATTTTTCCCTTTCCGACTTTGTATGACAGACTCTAGGCCCATCTCTCCATTGTGCAGACTCTTGGTCTCTACAATGACCCAATTTTGTTCCTTTTAATGGCTGAATGATGGAACCCTTCCTTCCTGAAGCTGTGGCAAGTGTTGGCAAAGGTCGGGATGAAGTCCAAGCCCCTGTGGGGGGTGGAGTCTGCTCCACAGAGACACCCACGTGGAGAATGTCAGCCCTCAGTCCTTGAGACACCTTCAGGCCTGTGGCTTCCCTACTGGCTGGGTGACACCTTTGAGGGGCAGGAACTTGCTGCTGCTTCCTTGGCTTGCTAAGGCCAGAAGAGTCCCGACTGGGCCACCCTTTGGCCCATATGCCTGAATGCTAATTCCCTGCCCAGTTTCATGCTATCTCTCCCTGGCTCTGCTTTTTCACACATTCTCAGCCACTCTCCCCTCAGGGCTAACTTGTCCCCTCTGTGTTTCCTTCCTACAATCCCAAAGAAACCCTTCCAAAGTCCAGAAGAAAAATCTTTCTGCCACTGTGCTTTCTTCACCAGCTGACCTAATATCCTGATATCCTAATACAGTGATGGACAGGGAAGCCTAGCCTGCTGCAGTCCATGGGGTTGCAAAGAATTGCACACGACTGAGTGACAACCGAACTAACTGAATATCCTAACATCCATCCACGTACTTCTAGGAGCGTGGCTCTAGGATGATCAAAAGATGTTTTCTGTCCCCTCGTGTAGCCCTTCTGATCTAGGACCCTGTGGTTTGTTCTCTGCTCTAACCACTGGAGGGAAAGGGAGAAAGATCAGAAGAGGAAAGAAGTTACTACTTCATGAATATTCACATAATTTCACACACACAAAAGCTGTGTCCAGATTCAGTGTCCTCACTTATTTGTGTCTCTGTGGGAAGGGAAGGTGACAGGCCTGCATTGGGCAACCTCAGGCCACTACTTCAACCTTATAACACTAGTTTCTTGATATATAAACAGTGGACACTCAGCCTGCAATTCCTAACTAGGAGATGTTGTGAGGCTCAAATGAGGCAACTATAGGAAGGTGGTTCATCGCTATGCACATGACACATCTATATAGTATCAAAAGAATGCTTCTGTTTTTAGTTCAGAATTCTGTTTTGAATTTCAAGAGACCTACGTTTTCAAAAGTAGTGAACCTAGTGAAGAAACAGAATTGTTAGACTTACGAGGGAAAGTGTCCGTTCGTCTTCTTTTTCCCAGGAAGAGAAGAAAATCTCACCCTTAGAGATTCCTCTCTTTGCCCACACCATAAATCTTTTCTGTTCTGCTCATTTCCTTCTTAACACCAGTGGTAGGTTGGGGTGGGCATAATTTTGCCCACATCTCTGAGAATATTGTAGCATCCTCACAGCTGATGGGTGGGATAGTATGTGGAGGTTTCTGAGCTAGCTTTGGTTGAGAAGAGGAGATGGGGCTGGGGGCTTGCACCTGCCTTGGGACTCAGCACAGCACTGAGTACAAGGCAACTTCCTCAAATAATAGGTTCCTGGAAGGTGGGGTCCTAGACATCTGAACGGATGCCCACATGGGGCAGTGGGAGTCAAGCAACAGTAGTGGGCCTGACGTCCCCAGTAGGCCAGCTGCTGGCCCTTCCCTGTCTGCGGTCCACTTGTCCCCCAACGGATACACACACACACATGAACACACACACACATACATGCTGGCCAAGTTCTGTGACCTGCAACAACAGATGAGCACCTTTGCATACAATTAACCTCCGCATATATGAGCCTATGATACTTATGGTACAATTTAATTCTAGTCTTATTTCTTTTTTTTGGTGCTATTTAATTACTTCTCCCTTCTATCATTTCTCTGAGTGCGAAAGACATCAGATAATAGTTGTGAGTTTCTTTATGTAGAAAAATAATCTTTATTTATAATTTATTTATAACTATTATTTGACAATATTATGTATACAATTATTGATGGAGCACTTACTGTTTGCTCAGCCTTATGCTGAGCTTTTTACAGTCACTATGCCATTTGATCCTTGCAAAAGCCTCTGAGGTAAGATTGTTGTTGTTCAGTTGCTCAGTCATGTTTGACTCTTTGCGACTCCATGGACTGCAGCATGCCAAGGCTTCCCAGAGGTAAGATTATTATTTCCTTATTTTGCTTACAGATGATGAAGCCAGAACTTAACAAAAATGTGTCTTTCTCCATGGTCACGCTGTCAGTAGGAAAATGACTACTTTGACCCTAGGTGTTCTGACTTTAGAACTTATGCTCTTAAACACAACAGTTTATGGATAAGGAAACTAGGACATAAAAAGATTCTGGGAACTCGTTCAAAGTTCTCAGATGAAGATTTGCTCATTCAAGGTATTTTCTCCTGACCTTTCAATCCAGAACTCCACCCCATTTTCTTTGGTCAAGTCCAAACATGCACTGAACAGGATAAGTACCAGCTTCACTCGGGGACACACTTGGCACCGCCTCACTCCATTAGATCACACAACCTTGCTTTCTCTGTGATGAATGAGGACACACCCCGCAAGCTTTCCCTGATCAAGTAAATACCTCTCTTCTTTTCCCACTTACTTGCCCTGTAGGGTATCTCCATGGAACCTGGAACTCAAACATTTTGAGGGTACCACTTCTAAAAATACACAATTGTAGATTCGATGTCAGAAATATTTACTTATTTCAAATGGGAAATGAAATCATGTCAAATAATAAGTGTCAGGAGGGTAAGTACCACAAATATCCTAAAATCCTTAGAAATCAGGTAATATTTTTCTTAATAATCTGATAATCTCCACAATACTTTGCTCCCTTCTATCTTTCTCTACATAATTCAGATCGCCTATTAATTAAAAAATAAGTCAATTTTTTTTAGAGTAGTTGATTGATTTTTTTTTAAAATGTTGAAGTGTATAATTATCAAGAACATGGACATTCTCTTACATAACCACAGTACTTGATGTTACATTGTTTAACATTAATATATTACTATCATCCACATCCCACGTTCAAATGTTATCAAACTGACCCAGTAATGTTCTTTGTAGCTTTTTCTTCCTGGTTCAGAATCCAGTTCACTAATAGCTGAAACGTACAAAACATCAGCAACTTGACAAACCTGGGTAATGACACTACCAGTTTGTGCCATACAAGCACAGGAATTCTGACAAATTCTATTTCATGAAATTCACATCAAGAAAGACAAAATGTTTAGTGCATTTGCAGTTGTATACACACCATTATTAGGTAAATTCTTTACTGGAGAGAGCTTCTATATGACTAAGCAACAAGGAGAACTCAATTTCTTACTTAGAAATTTACATGTTACAGAATTACTCACAGAGTAACTTTGGATTCCATGCATTTCAAACCTTGGACGTCCTTTCTTTTCCACATACAGCCCATGATCAGTGTTGAGGAATATATATATGTATGTATGTGTTACTCGCTCAGTCATGTCCGACTCTTTGTGACCCCATGGACTGTAGCCTGCCAGTCTACAGGGTCCTCCATCCATGAGATTTCACAGGCAAGATTACTGGAGAGGGTAGCCATTCCTTTCTCCAGGGGATCTTCCCAACCCAGGAATTGAACCCACATTTCCTACATTGCAGGCAGATTCTTTACTGTCTGAGCCACCAGGGAAGCCTAAAGAATATGTTGAGGGAAACCTGGAACCCAATACTACGCTGGGATGAATGGTGGGAAGTCAGTTACACATGGATGTGCCTTGAACCACATTGATAGATCCCATGGAATCAAAAACATGCATCCACTGCCCAGATTCACCTGAGCTAGATCCAAGAAATCCCCATCACGACCACATCAATACCATCTGAATGGGTGAAAGTAAGACCAAGAATGGGCTTCCCAGGTGGCTCACTGCGTAAAGAATCCGCCTGCCAATATAGGACTTGCAGAAGATGCAGAATTGAAATCTAAGTCAAGAAGATTTCCCTGGAGGAGGAAATGGCAACCCACTTTAGTATTCTTGTCTGGGAAATCCCATGAACAGAGGAGCCTGCCAGGTTACAGTCCATGGGGTTGTAAAAGAGCTGGACATGACTGAGCACATAAGTAGGTAGGACTGAGAACTGGAGTGGAAAGAGCTGCCTTATCCAAAATATCTCTAGTTAATATCTAATTTTTTCAAACTTTACAAAGACTGGTGGCCACAGGTACATATTTCTAGAGCTTCTATCAGAGGCTTGGGTGTAAGCTGTTTAAGTGAGAGGCCCTGAAACTTGACTTTATGAACATTTTTGAGTAGAGGAATGTTTTCCATACATCATAATAAGCTTTCTTTTAATTTTCAATGTCTCATACTCCTTTGTCACAAAAGCCTTGAGTGCTCAATATTTACTTAGTCAACCATTAGTTAAGGTATCTTTTGCATATAGATAGCTTCAGGAGAATTAAGTAAAGAATCGTAAGGCCTTTAAGATACTTAATTTATCTCTCTGAACCTAGATTTTTTTCAACTTTTTATTTTGTGTGGGGGTATAGCCAATTAATAAATAACTTTCCGATAGTTTAAGGTGAGCAGTGAAGGGACCCAATCATACACATACATGGATCCATTCTCCCCTAAACCCCACTCTCATTCAGGCTGCCGCATAACATGGAGCAGAGTTCTAGCCCTAGATTTTAAAGAAAGCAGAGTCAGAGTTGGGCAAGCAGACACCCACAGTCACAATTATAATACAACTTAATTATGACATAAAAATGCAATGAGTCACCAAGGGACACCAACTCAACTTGTTAAAAAATGAAAAAAAAATTGTTACCCTGTTGTTTCATTTTCCCACACGAACAACAGCTTTAATGTTTGTATTGGAGAAATCCATATTTTCACTTCTGTAAATGAACATAATCCTATCCCTATCTAGATTGTAAGCTTAGTGGAACAGAAATTGTGTCCATTTAGCTTAGTCCTATATCTTCATTTCCCAGAGTATTAGCAGACATATGGTAGACAGCATAGCAATATTTGACAAATGAATGAAATTGTTGTTGTTTAGTCACTAAGTCATGTCTGACTCTCTTGCAACCCCATGGACTATAGCCTGCCAGGCTCCTCTGTCCATGGAATTTCCCAGACAAGAATACTGAAGTGGGTTGCTATTTCCTTCTCCAGGGGATCCTCCTGACCCAGGAATCGTATATGTCTCCTGTATTGGCAGGCAGATTCCTTACCACTGAACCATTTGGGAAGCCTGAATGAGATTAAAGGATATCAGTTATCCAGCTTCTGCTATGGCATGTACTAATACAAATTTCCCATTGCTTTTCTAATAAATTGCTACAAAATCAGTGGCTTATAACAGCACAAATTTATCATCTCACAGTTCTGGAGGTCAGGTTCAAAAAGAGTCTTACCTGTTGTCTTTTTCAGTTTCTCAAGGCCTCTTGCTTTCCTTGGCTCATGACCCCATCCTCCATCTTCAAAGCACATCTTCTCCCTCCAACCTCTGATCCTCTTGTCCCATCTCCTTTTCCAGACTCTGATCCTAGTTTTCCTCTTATCAGAATCCTTGAGGTTTCATTAGATCTGCCCAGATAATCCAACACAATCTTCCCATCTCAAGATCATTAACTTAATTCCATCTGTAAATTTCCTTTTGCCATGTAAGTTTAAGTGTTCACAGGTTTGGGCGCTTTGGATGTAAATATTTCTGGGCCATTATTCTGTCTAGTAAATGAGTAAGAAAATCACTCCAAGAATATTTGTTTTCTAACAATTGTTAGAACCAAGACAGTTTAGGCCTTCTGAGATAGTGTGTCTTCATTGAAACCATTCTTTTACTAAAATTAAGTATTTTAGTGTATAGAAAGATTTACTGGACATAGGGACCACAAAAAGGTATATATTCATACCAAAAAGTAGCACAGATGTTGGGAAAATTGGCTCTGTGGTTAGCCTCTCTTTATTTTAGCCACTTAACATCCAGATGAGTGAATGTATCATAGATATGATTCCCATCACCACAGCTCTATCAGGTCTTTACTTATTGCCTGTTTAATTCTGGGAGACATTCAAAATTCTCTATTAATAAGGACTTATTTCCTTTTCTCCGTTGCCTTTCCTCTTCTCTATATGAATTACACAGAAACTAACTTCACTCAAGTGTCAAGATTAAGATATTTGTTTAATGATGCTTCTCAGAGAGCTGATAATTTAAAAGGGCATACGATAATCCCTGAAAACATCTTCAGGAGACTATGGGTTTCAGATTGCCTCAATGTGAGTGAATAAGCAGCAGAATTCCTGACACATTCTAGGTGCCCAATAAATATTTTTAAACTAATTACCCATTTACAGATAATGAGGGTAGAGTGAGGATCCTTTCAGTTCCACTGAGCAGCTAATTTCTTTCTTTCTTTGTTAATTTCTTATGGACACAGTGGCTGAAATGTATCAGTGAGTCTTAAGCCACAAATTCTACCATTAAATGATGAAAAGATAGAAAAGAGAAGGGAGGGGTCCCAGGACCTTGTGGACAATAGACATTAAAAAAAACAAAAAAACTCTTTTGCAACTTGGTGTCTTCCATTGCACATTAAAGCATCACAGTATCATTTCTCTGGCCTGACTCAACAAAGTGCCACCACTGAGTCATCTGACCACTTCCTGGGTTTTCCCCCTTGAAGCCTTCACACCCAGGGTCTGCTCATACCCCACCCTGCCAGGCGATGATCTCAACAGGGCTCATTAACTACAGCCTTGACAGACCCTACTTATGTCATGGTCCCTATGGAGACCAGGATTCCATCTCTGGAGACTGACACGGGGGAGGGTTTAAATAAGGGCAATTAGTTGGGAATTTTCTCCTACGTGTCATCTGTGAGAACCATCTGACCTCATAAGCCAGACTCTGTGTGGTGGAAGGGGCGGTGTGTGTCTTGCAGGAAATGAAAAAATGACTTCAGGGTACTACATACATGATCAGCCAAAGGGTAAAGTGAAGCTCTGGAATCTTGCTTCAGATTTTTAAAGTAGAACGACAATTAGGGGAAGAGAGAGAACAAAGGTCTCTTGGTGAAGGGTGGGGTGGATGATACAGTCTAGGGAAAGAGAGCTGTGGCCTCACTCACTCACTCAGCAGGTATTCATGAAGCCCTTATGATGGGGCAAAGCCACTGTTCTAGACTTTTCTCTTCCTCACTCTTATCTATTCCTGCTGCCAGCTCTTTTTTTGTTGTTCTCAATTTGAATATTTTTCATACTCAGAGCAGTATACACTTCTCTTCATCACCAGATTCTTTGATCTAGGAATAATAGCAGCCCTTTGAATAGCAGAATAGGAATCTTTGTTTCATAATTTCACTTTTTCTAGAGACTTTGAACATAACCATGTCAGGAAAAATGTGAAGTTACAGGGTTCCCATGGTTTGACCACACCCTGACCTCTTTTGGTCCTCTGATTTCCTTTTCATAGTGTTTTTCTTTCTTTCTTTCTTTCTGTTTTTTTTTTTTTTTTTTTTTGGTTTTACACAATTTGGTCACACTCCTTTGAGGCTAATTATAGATTGGCCTGCAGTCTTCACAAGATTTGCACATGACAAGTTCTGATTTGCTTGTTAGTCAGTGAAGGCAATCTTCAAAATGAAGCTTCATAAATAACCAAAAGGAAGATTTTATACTCAAGCAGTAAAGCTAATTTATACTTAGGAGGATTTTTTTCATGATGTATTATACAGTGCTAGGCATAATATTTTAATCTCCTATACTTCAACACACATTTCAGCCACCCTGATTTTGATTGACCTATAACATCTGGGTGATTCACACTTTGTGAGACATACTGCACTACATCATCTACTATAGGCTGTAATGTGTTATGATGCAATCTCTTAAGAGTCTCCCCCTCTGTCTTGCACACATTTGCACACATAAACACATGTGTGTGCACAGACACACTGAGATGTTTATATTCAACAGTCCCCAAACTTAAATGATATCTCTCCCTCTCCCTCCACTATTCGTTCTGCTGGTGGAACAGAAGCAACTTCTTATTTCTGAGAGACTCTGAAGATGTGTTTGTATAGACAGCAACACATGCCAACAGCCTAAATATAGAATAATCTTCCCAGGGTCCTCTCAGCATAAAGTACCAGAAATCACCTGACAGATAAATAACCTATCAGGAGAAAACACACTGCGACAAACGAGGTGCATAAAGATCTAGGTTCTAGAAATAGTTCAACTACTAATTAGTGTTGTGACCTTCTGGAGATCATCTAACCTTTCTGAACCTCTTAAGCAGACCATTACCTGTCCTACCTACTTCCTGGGTTGCAAGGACAAAACAGAGAAATGTGCGTGAAAGCAACTTGAACAAACTTAACCCTCTGCAGAGACAACTTTTAAGGTCCGTTAAGTCTGTGGATTTCCTCTAAAATGAAAACTGTTTCTTCCGTGCTTGAGTTTATCAGTTGGGAAACCATTTTAAAAATGGGAATTGATTAACTTTTAAGACAATCCATCACCCTTCTTAAAAGAAACAATATGAGCCACTACAAAATCCTTTTGTTTACATTCCAAGATTCAAATTGAGGCCCCTTGTGTAACACTCAAAACTCTTCACCTCTCCACCTAATCAGACTTGGACATGTTACAAAATACCAACAATTTGCCAGGGCTCTAAGTATAACCATCCTTCAAAAATCCAGGTGGACCGAGACTTCTCTTTGCCTCTGATTTCCTACACACACAACCAATGAAAGAAATGAAAAGGACAGATCCATTTTAAAATTTGTTGTTTCCTGACCCTGGCGGTGTGTTGGCACTGTGTTTTGACTGCATTGACAGGAGCATATTTATAGGGAAGAATTCTACCTCAATTCTTTTGTTTGGCTCATTACAATTGATTTGTTACTTGTATAAATGCAGGGCTATTATAATAATTAGCTCAGATGTTAATGTAACAAAATAGTGTTTTCCAGATTAAAGTAATATCCGAATGTGCGCCTAGTTTTCCTCCACTAATGAGTGAAGTCCTTTCAATATCTTGAAAGGGAGAAAGTTCTTTATTCTCTATCTTAGGCTGAGTTTCCTTTACTTTTATTCGTTTTTGGGTCCTTGATCGAACCTTTCCAGGTCACAAGAATGCTTGTATTATTCAATGCCAATGAAGTGACAAATACTCTTGCAGAAGTCCAAGGCAGGATTTGAAGAGTGCAGGTGTTGCGAAGTTTGCACACCAAGTGATCTTTGACTGTGGAACTCATTACAGCTTATGGGAAGATAGCAGCCCTTGAAGGACTGGAATGACAGAAACATATTTGCAGCTTGCTGCCAAGCCATACAGATGTGGATGGAATGTTTAAATTTATCTGAGAGAGACATGTTCGAGACCACCCGAGCCACCTCCATGGCCCTTGTCCCTGGTTTGTTAGAGCCCCAGGCTTACACACCTGCCTAAAAGTGTGAACACCCCTTAGGTCTTTGTAACATGGATCTGTGTGCAACTTTTGATAGCATTTAAAAAACGTGCAGTTACTGCTCCAAGTCAGTTCCCTTCAGCTGCTTTCTAGTCAAGGAACAGAGATGTAAACACTTCTCGGTGGACTGGAATTCCCAGTGATACTTGGATCCTGGCCTTTGGGTCTTTTTCTATCTGTTCAAGGTATGTTCCGGCTGAGAAGTTCAGGGTTCAAAGGACGTGTAGTGTAGAAAAATCCCAGGTTCGTGTTAAAAATTCACCCTTGTAATACTTTGAGAAGTGGTGATTTGAAGTCAGCAATGAGGTAGCACTAAGTGGTAAAGAAACTGCCACCAATGCAGGAGACCTGGGTTTGATCCCTGGGTCAGAAAGATCCTCTAGAGGAGAGCATGGTAACCCGCTTGAGTGTAGTCACCTGGAGACTCCCACGGACAGAAGAGCCTGGAAGGATACAGTCCACAGGATCACAAAGAGTAGGACACAACTGAAGGGATTTAATACACAGGTACAATGATAAATCATTCAGCTGCTGTGGTGAACAAAATGTGACAATATGCTTTGATATTCCTATTTAGCAATATCAATTGCCTTTTTATGTATAAAAATCATGAATAATGAGGGTTTTTTTTTTTTTGGCAAGTTGAATGATACGTTGAACTGCAAACTCATTACCATTGGGCTTTTGAATTGGGAGAAAATGGTGCTGAAGTAGTTGCCGCAGTCTTTGGGGTGAAGAGAATGACAAGGCCGTAACCCAAGCTCTTTCTTCTCTTCCCTGAGGCCTAAGACCCTGTAACAGCAGCATCATTGTGTCATGGATGGTCTCCTCCAGGCTGCCCGCCTAAGCTGGGGGTCCCTGGGGGTTTCATAGCTCAGAGGCTTTGGAGTTGCAAGTCAAATTCTTCACACACAGCCATTATCAGAAACATTCATCATCTTCAGAAAAGCTGAACAGGAACAATGGTGACTAGTTTTTAATCATTTATTTTGGTCTGTGGTTAATTCATTCTCTCCCAGCCTCAGTTAGCAGTGTGGTCTTCCGGTCCCATGAATCCTTCCTTCTGTTGCATGAACCCTCATTTCCCTTTTGCCCTCCAGGTCTGATTCTGTCTTTCCTCAGAAGTTCCCTTGTGGCTCCTCCTTTCTTGAAGGGGCTGCTCCGTGGTGGCACCAGGGTTATATTTGCACTTGGGCTGGAGAGTGGGAAGTTGTTTTCTGAAGGTTCTGACCTTCCCTTCCTTTTAGGAAGTCAGAGCTTGCAGCATCTTCTCAGGGCAGTTTTCACAAATCAAACCACTAGAGATAATAAAGAATAGTTAAAGGACCAATTTGACATAGTAAATTATCACAAATATGAAAAGTGCAGAGGGAGTGCAGCTCAAGAAATATCTCCCTTAGAGATGCTATTATTTTCTCCTTCTTTCCTTCCTATCCTCCCTCCTCTCTTCTTTCTTTCTTTCCTTCCTTTTAAAAGGTCTGTTCTTGTTAATTAGTAGCTATGTTGTGTCTGACTCTTCTGTGACCCCATGGACTATAGCCCTTCAGGCTCTCCTCTGTCCATGGGATTTTCAAGGCATGAATATTGGAGTGGGTTGCTATTTCCTTCTCCAAAAGGTCTATTCCTTCTCTACTAGGTCTATTAATCATGAAATTTTTGCACCTTATTTTATGTTCCAGGATATACCTCTTGGTTTATAGTCTATGGGAACTTGAATAGAATTTGTATCCTGCTATTGCACCTGGCAGGCGGCAAGAGTCGAACACGATTTAGTGACTAAAAAGAGAGAGAGAGAGAGATTGTGTGAAAATTGTATACATTTTACTTATGTTGAATTGGTTCATAGAGCTATTCAAGCCTATTTCCTTCTAATTTTCTGTCTATTCATTCTACTAATTTCTGAAAGTTTAATATTGAAACTTCAACTAAAAATCTTATTTATCTACTTAAAAAATATCTGGTATGTAGTGAAACTATATGTAATTGTACTTTCCAAGTCTCCTGTAAATATGTTATGATACTTTCATAATTTAAAAAAATAAAGCACTTTTAAAAATAAATAAAAAGTCTGTTAAAGTCACTTCTGTTAACATGTGCTGGTGTGTCAGCTTTTAAATGAGGTGATTTGCATAGAGTTTGATAAAGGGATCCTGAACAAAGGTGTGGGCTGGGATAAGGACACTAAAAAGATATAATGTATAATTCTGGATCTTATGAATGGATAAGGGAGTTGTGGTACATATACACAATGGAATATTACTCATCTATCAAAAGAATCCATCTGAGTCAATTCTAATGAGGTGGATGAAACTGGAGCCTATTATACAGAGTGAAGTAAGCCAGAAAAAGAAACACCAATATAGTATATTAATGCATGTATATGGAGTTTAGAAAGACAGTAATGATGACCCTATAAACAAGACTGCAAAAGAGACACAGATGTAAAGAACAGACTTTTGGGCTATGTGGGAGAAGGAGAGGGGGAGACAATATTAGAGAATAACATTGAAACATGTATATTACCATATGTAAAATAGATGACCAACCCAAATTTGATACATGAAGCAGGGCACTCAAAGTTTGTGTTCTGGGACAATCCAGAGGGATGGGGTGGGGAGAGAGGTTACAGGGGGGTTCAAGATGGTGGGATACCTGTACACCCATGGCTGATTCATGTCAATGTATGGCAAAAACTACTGCAATATTGTAAATTAGCCTCCAATTAAAAGGAATAAATTAATTTAAAAAAATTCTGGGTCTTAGTCACAGTGAGGCACCATCACTACTCCTAGTCCTAAAGGGATGACAGTCAGACACAGTTATAAGAACACAGAAAGGGAGCTACATGGAGACCTCCTGGGAGGAAACCATAGCTTTAAAGAGAGGGACATGGACAATTCACAGCAGATCATTTTTAGATCTTATTCTCTTAACTTTCACTCTGCAGCAGGGGCCTCCCATAGGTCCACACAACTGGCAGTCAAATACTGGAGCCTATTATACAGGGTGAAGTAAGCCAGAAAGAAAAACACTAATACAGTATACTAACGCATATATATGGAATTTAGAAAGATGATAACGATGACCCTGTATACCAGACAGCAAAAGAGACACAGATATATAGAACAGTCTTTTGGACTCTGTAGGAGAAGGTGAGGGTGGGGTGATCTGAGAGAATAGCACTGGAACATGTATATTACCACATGTGAAACAGATCGCCAGTCCAGGTTCAATACATGAGACATGGTGCTCAGGGCTGGTGCACTGGGATGACCCTGAGGGATGGGATGGGGAGGGAGGTGGGAGGGGGGTTCAGGATGGGAAACACATGTACACCCATGGCTGATTCATGTCAATGTATGGCAAAAACACTACAATATTGTATAGTAATTAGCCTCCAGTAAAAATAAAAATAAAAAAACAAATACAGCACAGGCTCCAAAGGTACAAGGCCAGGAGTAGGTGAAGAGTGGGCATCAAGGGACAAACAGAGGAGACAGAGCCCAGCTGGAAATGGAGAACACCTGATGATATGAACATGACCAAGGGGAAGCCCTACTACTCAGGAAACTTACATCCCTGGAGGGGGCAGTAGGAAACGTGACACAGGATCACAATGTGGCCACAGAGAAGAGGGGAGATTTAAACCAGATTGAGAACTGCAGTGGCAGGGACAGCGGGGGCAAGGCTGGGGAGCACTGAAATCAAAGGATTCTCAGAGGAAGCCTGGCCTCCACTAAGTCTACAACAGAGATGGGCAGGAGTGTTAGAGCAGATGGAGCAGTATAAAAAAGGCCAAGAAGTGAGAGACTGATTATAAAATGCAAACACTGGATCATATAATGAAAATGACAGGTGGCTGGAGATGAAGCTGGAAAAGAGAACAAGGACCATGTCCTGGGTGGATAAGCCTGGAGCCTCAGCTTTACTCTAGAGACAGTAGATATCCACTGCAGTATCTTCAGGAGGCCAGAGACGCAGCCTAAGGTCATTTAAGGATTACACTATGGTACTTAGTCACAAAAAGGAATGAAACTGGGTCATTTGTAGACAGGTGGGTGGACCTGGAAACTTTCAAAAAGTGAAGTAAGTCAGAAAGAGAAAAAAACTGTATATTAACGGATAAGTGTGAAATCTAGAAAAAATAGTATGTATGACCTTACTTGCAAAACAGAAATAGAGACAGAGATGTAGAGAACAAACATACGGATACCAAGCAGGGAAAGGTACTTGCGCTTTTGTACCATATACCAAGGGGAAGTGGGACAAGTTGGGGAATTGGGGTTGACACATACTTACATTATGTGTAAAATAGATAACTAATGAGCACCTACTGGGTAGCACAGGGAACTCTGCTCAGTGCTCTGTGGTGACCGAAACGGGAAGAAATCCAAAAAGAGGGGAATATATGTATACGTATAGGTGATTCACTTTGCTGTGCAGTAAAAACTAATATAATACTGTAAAGCAACGAAACTCAGAAAAAATTAATTTTAAAAAAGCATTTAAAATAAAATTAAAATAAATAAAATTTTAAAATAGATTTAAAAAATTTTTTAAATAAAAAGAATTATACTGCTCAGTGAAGCAATATGTGAAGTAAGATTGGGGCCTAGAGATGAGTCAGGTGTCCAACAGTAAAACAGGACAGTGGAAGCAAAAAGAGGGACATAGAGGGCACTCCTGCCTTAATGTCTAAGTCCAGCTCCACATATTCTGGCTTCTTCTTTCTGAACCACAATATATACATATTGGCTCCCCAGTCTAAGCTGCTCTTCTTCCTGATTCCTGCCAAGCAGAAGTACCCCTTCCTATCAGCAGAATCTTCTGAACTAACTCCTATTTTCCTTCTTTCCATTGCATCTCTTTCTCCGTGATGAGGCCCAATGCCTTCCTCTAGGCTCCCAAGGACTCGGTCAACACTTATCTGCTGACATTTATTTTATTACAGTGCAATGATTTGTTGTTGGCTCTGTTTCACCCACTGAAAAGTGAGACTCTTGAAGACTGAGACCTCATCCTCCCCACTTTGGTGCCTGCTGTCCCCAACCCCCAGTAGGTTTGAGTGCGTATTTACAAAGTTGAACTGAACTTCTGACATACCTCCTTCCGGTCTAAGTGCCCAGTTTTCACAAGAATGAAGCTGGGCAAGAGATTGACTGGCTTCCTGACTGGCCAGATTCACTGAATCTACACTGAGGCTCAAAAGGGTGACAGATGATGTAACCAGATCACCATCACAACTGGATTTCCACTCAGCTATCTGAATTCTCTTGAATTCCCTTGACTGCAGAGTTATTTTTGGTCCTTATAAAGACCTAAGAGCAATATCAAGTGAAAAGATATTTTGGAGAAATTTGTAAACTATGAGGAGACATATAGCATTTCTATATGCCTGTACTTCTAGCTATCTGTAATTAATAGTTAATTTCTTTTAAACTTTTTTAAAATTTATTTTTTATTTTATGGCTGCACTTCACCCCATGTGGGATCTTAGTTCCCCAACCAGGGATCGAAACTACACCCTTTGCACTGGAAACATGGGTCTTGACCACTAGGGAAGGCCCAATAGTTAATTTCTTATATCCCTAGCTTAGTCAGTTTATGTATAAAGACAGGAAACACTTGAAAAAACATATCTTTGAGATCAGGCAAAGTCTCCAGTAAAGCCTGAAGAGCAGGGATATAAATATGAAATACTAGCTTTTCTGGTCTTCTCTCCTAAGGAATCCATCAGAGGAGATGAAAGAATTCAAACAAATAGCAGGGCCTGACAATCCTAAGGGACACAGTAGTAGAAGGGTATATCACAAGGAGATAATTATTAGGAAGGTAAGGAAAAATTTTAACAGAAACAACATACTGGGTATACATTTGGGGCTAATAGCTTATCCACTCTACCTTTAATGTTCAGGATAAGCCTGTAGGGTAGATTTTTATCTCCATTTTGTAGATAGATTTACTGAAGTTCAAAGCAGTTCTTTCAATCAGCAGACATTTACAGCCTCCCTACTAAGTGCCAGGCACTGTACTACTTCAGCACATTTTCCATTTTCCAAGACACTCAGTTCAGTTCAGTTGCTCAGTCATTTCTGACTCTTTGCGACTCCATGAATCACAACACGCCAGGCCTCCCTGTCCATCACCAACTCCTGGAATCCACCCAAACCCATGTCCGTTGAGTCGGTGATGCCATCCAACCATCTCATCCTCTGTTGTCCCTTTCTCCTCCTGCCCTCAATCTTTCCCAGTATCAGGGTCTTTTCAAATGAGTCAGCTCTTTGCATCAGGTGGCCAAAGTATTGGAGTTTCAACTTCAACATCAGTCCTGCCAATGAACACCCAGGATTGATCTCCTTTAGGATGGACTAGTTTGATCTCCTTGCAGTCCAAGGGACTCTGAAGAGTCTTCTCCAACACCACAGTTCAAAAGCATCAATTCTTCAGTGCTCAGCCTTTTTTATAGTCCAACTCTCACATCCATACATGACTATTGGAAAAACCATAGCCTTGACTAGATGGACCTTTGCAGAGTAGAACTCTGAACTCTCATATGTCTTGAGTCAAAAGATTAATCTTATCACTGCACTGTTTTCCTTTTCCAACTCACTTGGTTTAGCTTTGGAGCAACATCACCTTACAGAACAAGTAAACTCTTTGGAACACTGTGTTCCTGTGATATTTTCAGACTTACAAGGTTCAGATAGCGTCTCACCTGAACTTCCCAGTATTTTAACATCAAGCCTGCTGAGGTCACACACAGTCTAATCCAGTCTTGGGTGCAGTTCTCTATGTGGGCAGAATGCATTTGCATAGGTTTCAGTGGGAGAGATCTAATTCTCGGCACTTTCAGTTAAATTGTTACTGGGACTTTAATATGCCTAAATAAACTTTGCTCTCCTTCATATTGTACTGACCTTTCATGGCTCCTTCATGGCTCCCTGTGGCCTGATTCAGGACAATTAATAAGAAAAATATATCCACTTCTCACACATCCCACATGTTTTTGCTTGAATGGGACTTCCATGGATGATGGTCACCAGCTTGGACCATATATTCTCTTTCTTTTTTTGGTTGTTCTGAGTCTTCGTGGCAGAACATGGGCTCTAGAGTAAGTGGGCTCAGTAGTTGCAGTATGTCTGTGGGCTGAGTTTCCCAACCAGGGATTGAACCCTCGTCCCCTGAATTGCAAGGCAAATTCTTAACCACTAGATCATCAGGGAAGTCCCTCCACATTCTTTTCAAATATGGTCAGGAAAGTGTAGGGAAACGTCACAGTGTCCATCACTGCATGCTTAGTTGCATATGTGGCCAGGCCTGGTGCAAACCATGGTAAAAAAAATTAAGTTTCTAATTTTTTTACTGAAGAATAATTGATTTACAATGGTGTGCTAATTTCTTCTGTGCAGCAAGGTGATTCCATTCTACATTTACAGAAACATTTTTGCACCATTTTCCGTTATGGTTTATCATAGGATATTGAATATAATTCCCTGTGCTATATAGTAGGACTCTGTTGTCTAGCTTCCATTTGCTAACCCCAACCTCTCATTGCTTCCCTCCCTCAACGCCCTGAAAAACCACAAGCTGGTAGAAAGCATTTTAAAGCAAATTCCCAGAATGTGAAACATTGGGTTTGATATCATCAGAGATAGATGTTCTCCTCTCTGTGGGCTCCATCATCCCCATCCCTTTCTCTCCACCAAAGTTAGCTTTCTGTGAGGAAAGGAGTGTTTTTCTTTTTTTTTTTAAAGCCAAAGTTGGAGAATTGGATTAAAATTACTTGGTATTTGCTTAAAAGGTGATGGGAAATTAAGAAACGATTGCTAAGAAAATTAAAAAGTTGGCAGATATGTCTTTGGTAACCCAGCTCCCTTAAGATTTCTCTGTGGACATTTTTCACCCTTGAATTAATCTCCTGGACCAATGCCTTGAGAACTCCCTATCTTGTCTCACTCTTTTGCTTCTTTTTCTGTCCCTTTCCAACCCAGTCTTTTTCCTTACTGCAAAACTTAACTTATTCTCAAACTTGTACCCTTAAGTTTCTATCTTTCCTATAGAGTTACTTGACCTTCCCTTGATGGAAAAAAAAAGCCTAGTTATTAAAAATTAAAGCTAAAAAAGGCTTAAAAATAAAAGCAAAGTTTTTTGCTTTATTATTCAGCATTTTGAGTACTTATGGTAGACAGCATGCTAAGCAGTTTACATGTGTCGTCTCATTGAGTCCTCATAACCACTCATACACTGCAACAAAATTCAGCCATTGATTCATTCAATCAATTAGTTATTAAACAATAAGCCCTGGATGTCTACTATATGTGAGGTAGTTTTCCAGCGTTTAACATGACACAGGTCTGATGGAGCTTAAAGTCTAGACAAGGACACGGATAACAAACAAGGAGACAAATTAGATCATTTCAGTAATATGCAGCATAAGGAAAATAAAATAGGGTTGTGCAATAAAGATGGACATTAAATAAAATTATGAGAGACTACTTCTTTGAGGCAGTGATTTTTAAAAAAGATTTATTGATTGATTGACTTTTGGCTGCACTGGATCTTCGTTGCTGTGCTTGAGCTTTCTCTAGTTGCACAGAATGGAGGCTACTCTTTGTTGCTGAGCACTGGCTCTAGGCACATGTGGGCTGGGTAATTGTGGTGCACAGGCCCAGCTGCCCCACAGCAGGTAGGATCCTCCCTGACCTGGGATCGATCCCATGTCCCCTCCACCAATAAGCCACTAGACAACCAGGGAAGCCCCGAGGTAGTGATTTTTAAGTTCAAACTTAACCAATAGAAAACTTGAACTTATGAATATCTAGAAAAAGAATATTCTATAAAAAAGGAGTAGTGATAATGAAATCTTGGAAATGTAAATAAACTAAGAGAAATAGGCAAAACACTGATGGGGCTGGACCATAGTGAACAAAGGTGACAGTATTCGATTAGGGAATAAGATCATGGCTGAGTGCCAGCACCTATAAAGCCATTTAGGCAATGGAGAGGCATTTGGCTTATATTCTGAGATCAGAATAAGAGAGCGGCATGGTCTGATTTATCATTTTAAAAGACCTCCATAAAGAATAGATCTCAGGAGTTCAAGATCATAAACAGACATGTTGAATAGTCCAAAAGAAAGATAGTAGTGGCTCAGAAGCTAGTGGTAGAAGCAAAAGTGATTCAGTCTTCAGCACAGATAAAAGAGAAGTTTTGAGAGTAGAGCTATTAAGGAGTAGGATGAATGTGGGTGAGAGTGATGGGAAGAGAAATGAAAGATGATTCATAGCTTTTAGCTTGAGCAGTTAGGTTGTGTCAGGCTTAAGATGAGGATGAACAGGGGGAAGAGTGGGGTTTTTGCATGTTACTTTCTTAATTGGGATTGAGTTGAGGGAAATCCAGAGTTTTGCTTGGCGTGCCTTTTAGACATCTGGTAAAGATGCCAAGCTGGAGACGAGCATTCAGGAGAACAGTCAGGGTTGAACATATAAATTGGGGAATTATTAGCATTTTAATTTACAGGTGATATTTAAAGTCTTGGGACTGAATGAGATATTCTTAGATACAGAAAAAGAAGAAAAGAGAATTCAGGCCTGAGTTGCGAGTGTCTCCAAGATTTAAAGGTTAGGTAGAAAGGATCCAGCAGAGGAAATTAAAAGAGAGTGGCCAGTAAAGCAGGTAGGGAATTAAGAGAAAATGAAGTCACAGGAAGCTGAGAGGAGAATGTGTCTCAAGAAGGAAAATGTGTTTTCCTCTGTTGATGCTGAGAAGTTGGTTAAGATAACAGCAGAGAATGACTATTAAACGACATGGAAGCCAAAGAGACTAAAGCTTGATTAGAGAGAACGGGAACTGAGGAAATGGAAATAGCCAGAAAATCAAGGCTTAAAGGATGGAGTAAACATGTTCAGGGTCTGAACTTAATTCAGCAATAGAACATAAGAGGCTTGACTTCAAAGCTCAACTCAGAACTCACGTCTGTGTCAGGAGAAAGGATAGAAGTGATACCTAGTCACCCCATTCCTTCTTTTCTGAGTAACCGGTGCTCAGTGACCTCTGGAAGCCAGTGATGTGTGGATGTTTACTGGTCCAGAGAAGGGCCGCGACACTGAGGGGGAGAGTGCCAGGAAAGGTAGCATGAGGGGAAATACTTTGAAAGAACACATTAAAGTCATGGTTTAATTATTTACATATGCAGAGTTACCTTTCATGCAGCATGATATCACTTGATTTCCCCAGCAACCCAGTCAGTTAGAAATCATTCTAATGTGTCAAGAAGACATACATCTGCATGGCAATTCACGAGGAAGGCAGGGCAAAGATTGCAGTTATGAGTCAATCATTTGAGAGATTAAAAAAATTTTTTTTTGTTTTTGGTTAGCACAGCTCTTCGATCTCTGTCTTCATATGAATACTTGAAAAATCCTGACTGTATCTATATCACGCATTCATCTATTCATCCATCCATCCATTCATTCATTCACTCATTCATCAGAAGTAAATACACTACACATCTGGTTTGAGGCTTGTCACGGGGGCTTCATCATCAAATTGTGGGACTTATCCTTAAGAAACTTACGTTTGTTGAAATGAAAAAGTCTCAAAAGTATACAAGGTCAACATTTGCTGTGATAAACATACATCAGTGTATTATGCTTCACAGTAGGGTCAATACATATTGGAATTTGCTGGTCAGAAGAAGTGTTATAGGGCTCAAAGAAGGAATCGGTTGATTTGTTCCAGATGAAATAAAATGGCTTCATAGAAATATTGCTATGTTGGCTTGGTGGAGTCTAAAATACAAAAGTAGAAAAAAGCAATGGGGAAGGCTGCAAGGAATTTAGGACAGTCTTCAGACAGAAGGTGTGCTATGGGTGAGGGCATGCAGGAATGAAACAATTCTGGTACACTTGCGACATGGCAATTAGCATGCCTGAGCACATTTGGAAGTAGAGGGTGAGTGAAATGAGAAATGAGATTAGCTCAGTTCAGTTTAGCCACTCAGTCGTGTCCAACTCTTTGCGACCCCATGGACTGCAGCACCCCAGGCTTCCCTGTCCGTTACCAATGCTCGTAGCTTACTCAAATTCATGTACATGAGGCAGTGATGCCATCCAACCATCTCATCCTCTGTCATCCCCTTCTCCTCCCACCTTCAACTGTTCCCAGCATCAGGGTCTTTTCAAATGAGTCAGCTCTTAGCATCAGGTGGCCAAAGTATTAGAGTTTCAACTTTAGCATCAGTCTTTCCAATGAATATTCAGGGTTGATTTCTTTTAGGATTGACTGGTTGGATCTCCTTGCAGTCCAAGAGACTCTCAAGAGTCTTCTCCAACACCACACTTCAAAAGCGTTAATTCTTCAGCACTCAGTTTTCTTTACAGTCCAACTCTCACATCCATACATGATCACCGAAAAAACCATAGCCTTGACTAGACGGACCTTTGTTGGCAAAGTAATGTCTCTGCTTTTTAATATGCTGTCTAGGTTGGTCATAGCTTTTCTTCCAAGGAGAAAGTGTCTTTTAATTTCATGGCTGCAGTCACTATCTGCAGTGAATTGGGAGTCCAAGAAAAGACTGTTTCCATTGTTTCCCCATTTATTTGTCATGAAGTGATGGGACCAGATTCCATGATCTTAGTTTTCTGAATGTTGAGTTTTAAGCCAAATTTTCACTCTCCTCTTTCACTTTCATCAAGAGGTTCTTTAGTTCTTCTCTTTCTGCTATAAGGGTGGTATCCTATGCATATCTGAGGTTATTGATAATTTCTCCCAGCAATCTTGATTCCAGCTTGTGCTTCCTCCAGCCTAGCATTTCTCATGATGTACTCTGCATATAAGTTAAATAAGCAGGGTCACAATATATAGCCTTGACGTACTCCTTTTCCTATTTGGAACCAGTCTGTTGTTCCATGTCCAGTTCTAACTTTTGCTTCCTGACCTGCATACAGATTTCTCAAGAGGCAGGTCAGGTGGTCTGGTATTCCCATCTCCTTCAGAATTTTCCACAGTTTGTTGTGATTCACACAGTCAAAGGCTTTGGCATAGTCAATAAAGCAGAAAGTTTGAGCATTATTTGGCATTGCCCTTCTTTGGGATTGGAATGAAAGCTGACATTTTCCAGTCCTGTGGCCACTGCTGAGTTTTCCAAATTTGCTGGCATTTGAGTGCAGCACTTTCACAGCATCATCTTTCAGGATTTGAAATAGCTCAGCTGGAATTCCATCACCTCCACTAGCTTTGTTCATAATGATGCTTCCTAAGGCCCACTTGACTTCATATTCCAGGATGTCTGGCTCTAGGTGAGTGATCACACCATCATGATTATCTGGGTCATGAAGATCTTTTTTGTACAGTTCTTCTGTGTATTCTTCTTAATATCTTCTGCTTCTGTTAGGTCTATACCATTTCTGTCTTTTATCAAGCCCATCTTTGCATGAAATGTTCCCTTCTTATGTCTAATTTTCTTGAAGAGATCTCGTCTTTCCCATTCTATTGTTTTCCTCTATTTCTTTGCACTGATCTCTGAGGAAGGCTTTCTTATCTCTCCTTGCCATTCTTTGGAACTCTGCATTCAAATGGGAATGCCTTTCCTTTTCTCCTTTGCTTTTTGCTTCTCTTGTTTTCACAGCTATTTGTAAGGCCTCCTCAGACAGCCATTTTGCTTTTTGCATTTCTTTTCTTGGGGATGGTCATGATCCCTCTCTCCTGTAGATGTCATGAACCTCCATCCATAGTTCATCAGGCATTCTATTCAAAATTACAATAGTCATTAGATCTGCTCCTAGATCTCATTATTTAATGAATTAATGAAGACACATATTTATTATATCACAAATTTGCTTTTTAAAAGTTGATAACTGTCTCTCAGTATCATTGGTTTCTTTTGTAATCCTCTGCATTTAAAAAACATTATCCCAACATTCCAGTGGTTAAGACTCCATGCTTCCTATGCAGGGGTCATGGGTCAATCCTATGTCAGGGAACTAAAATCCCACATGCCGTGAAGTGTAGCCAAAAATAAATTAATAAAAATAAAATAGCCTATTCTCAAGCTCTTAAAAGAAATTGTTTTTAAATCAAGAATAGGCATCCATAGTACTTATTCAAACTGCCAAAGGAATCAAGATAGCACATTAAAAAAGTTTAAAAAAAAATCTCCATCTATTCCAAATTCACATGTAATACAGGAATCCCCATGCTTCCATTACTTACAGGCAATTGGATAGATTTTGTCTTGTATATCCAGTGATTGGGGAGTTCACTATCCAAAAAATGAATCCTTTTTTTTTTCTTTAAAGTTCAAAAGTCTTTGAAAACTCTTTTTCATATTGGAAGTAATAACTACATAGTTAAACTTTCTCCTCCCTCCCTCTTTTCAGAACTACCCTTCCCTCTTGAGCTACGTTGCTTTTAAAAACATGTGAACTATTTCTGTCTGGTTTCTTGGAGATCTGTTTTCCTGAAGACCAGGGTATGTTTCTGATTGTTTCCAAAATTCCCACCCCTCATGCTTACAAATCTCCTAAATATCAAGATTCTGGTTCACAAGTTCCCAGGCAGTGACACATCACCATCTAGTCTTCCCCTGAAATTCATCATGAAATTGTGCCATTAGTTCTCATTGCTTCCTCAGCCATCAGAGACATGAAACTACTGGGAAAGAAAGTCAAGAATTGATCAGATACTTGGTTTTATCTTCCTGGAATCTTCCCTGGTAGTTCAGACAGTAAAGAGTCTGTCTGCAATGCGGGAGACCTGGGTTCGATCCCTGGGTTGGGAAGATCCTCTGAAGAAGGAAATGGCAACCCATTCCAATATTCTTGCTTGGAAAATCCCATGGGCAGAGAAGCCTACAGTCCATGGGGTCTCAAAGAGTTGGACATGACTGAGCGACTAACACACACACATGCTTTTATCAATAGCAGAACAAAACTTCCAGTGCTGTCTAGATAAAACTTGAGCCCTTCCCCTATCACTTCTAGATTCTGTTGCTTTGTCAGTGGCATTGGCTGCCTGCAGAAAACCCTATGCCTCTCCGGTCTTTGGCCATTTGGTGTGACATTTACTTCCATGAAAATATCAATTCTGTTTCTCATCATCAAAGGCCCAATGGTCTTCACCTATTTCTACACCTTGCTTCATGAATTTTCATACAAGTGCATGCCTTCCTGACAAGTTAGATCTATTTCTTTTGAAAAAAGTGTGTCTTTCCACTGCCATCTTCCAGTTGGCATCATCTCCTTCTTCCCATCAAGCCACAGTGATTTCTGTTTTCCTTGGCTGTCACTGTAAATGTGCAGAAAGGAAAGAATGTGCAGTTCCTGGGGACTATCTATGCTGGGTTGGGTGTAACCACAGAGTTAGAAAGGACTGCTACAGGCACCGCTCAAAGGAAACTTGGCAATAGAAATCCACTTCTCATCCCCTTACCACAGCTGTGAATGCCATTGTCAAGCAATTTATACTGAACTTTAAAAAAGTGTTTAAAGACAGAAAACTGTAGTGGGAGTTGGTACAGTCAGTGCTTTTTTTTTTTTTTTTACACTTCTCATTTGTTCTTTGGTGTATGAAATATAAGTTCACTCAAAAAATGTTAGGAACCAGTTTTACTCCAAATGCCAAAAGAACAGCGCTCTTAGTTATTTTCTGACTATAGAGCACCAGAATATTGCGTAACAGGAACTCATCAATCTGACTTCTTTCTCTCCACCAAATGTTTTGCTTCCATTTCCAAGTCTGAAATCAAATCTTTCAGGAAAAAATAAGATAAATAAAGGGTGAAGATGCAAATTACCCAGTTCTGGAGTTCCCTATCGTAAGGGAATGAAATACTTTTTTCATAGTATTAATATTTCACAGTACTTTTGAATTATATTTATATAGAATAGTGATTCATAACATGATGCACTTTTTGATAGATACTGGGATAAAACCAGTATAACTTGTTAAAGTTCATTTTTTTAGCTAGCTTAAAAATTTAATCAACCTATATTTGGGGGAAGACATTAAAACACCAGTTCATGCACTGATATAGTTCTCTCTTGTCCTCTTCAAACATCACCACTTATAAACCTCAGATTAACTCTAATTTATGAAAAATGATATTTATGTGACAACACATGGCATAGTGACCTATGTTAAAACCCGTATAATTTTCAGAAGTTAAGAGCCCAAAGTAGTAACAGATCCTAAGTCTGAGGATGCCTACATAGCTGGAATGTTTGAGCATGGAAGATAAGATACACCAACTGTCACTCCTGGATGCAATTTTATGATTTCCTATTTGAAAGGCAGTAGAAAGTAGGAGCCCAGAGATATAACTTTAAATGATTATCATATATCCAAGAGTAAAGACACTAGAAGACTTAAAAAGCATTTACTTTCAGTAAAATGTACACATTTAAGCACCTATTTTTTAGTTTGATGATTTTTACCAAACTTTTACTTTCATGAAACCTTCACCACAACCAAGGTATCAAATAGTATCAGGCCAAGTATTTTTTTTATTAACTTTTAACCACATGTTTATTACTTACAGCATTCTTCATCCCACATATAGGTAAGTTTCCCCGTGGAAGAAATACCACTCAAAGAACTACCTTGAAACATTTCTTATAGTGCATGTCTGTTAATAACAAATCCTCTCAAATTCTGCTTTTTAAAAAACATTTTCATTTCATCTTCATTTTTTAAAGAATATTTTCACTGGATGTGGAATGCTGAGAGGGAAACTTTTGATTTGTCTTTATTTCCGTAATGCTTTGAAGATGTTGTTTTATTGTTTTTCTGGCTTACAAAGTTCTATCAAGAAATCTTCAGCCAATCTTATCGTTTTCCTTTATTCAGACTCTTTTTATGGCAGAGGACACAAATAGTGTGTCTTATCTTTTAGCTGCTTTAAAATTTTTCTTTTTATTCCTGGATTTCAGCGATGTGATTATGCTGTGCCTTGGTGAGTTTTTTCTTTTTTTAATTTTTAAAATTTTTTTGTTTTATATTAGAGTATCATTGATTAACAAAGCTGTGGTAGTTTCAGGTGTACAACAAAGTGAGTTTTCTTGTGCTTTTATAGCATCTGGGGCTGTTTATAATTCCCAAATCCATGAGTTTATAGTTATCACTGAACTTAAATTTTTGGCCATTATTTATTCAAGTATTTTTCTGCACTTTCCCCTTAACACACATACTCTTCTGAGAGTCCATCGCAAATGTGTTGGACCACTTGCTATAGATCACAGATGCTCTGTTCATTTTTTTTCAGCCTTTGTTTTCATGTTTCATTTTGAAGTATTTCTGTTGGTATGTCTTCGTGCTCACTGACCTCTTATTCTGTTTTACTAATTTACTGTAAATTTTTTCTGTCAATTTTAAAAAAATTTCAGATGCTGTATTTTTTATCTCTAGATGTTTTATTTCAATCTTTTGATATTATCCATTTCTATGTTATATTTACATTTTCTTTTAAATACTTGAACATATTTGCAATAGGCTTTTAAACACCTTTGTTAATTTCATCATGTTGGCCAGCTCTAGGAATGTTTTTATGGATTAATTTTTTTTTTTCTGGCTATGGGTCACATTTTCCTGTCTCTTCATAAGGCTAGTATGAAGAGTACTAGATGTTTGGGGAGAGTACTAGATGTTTTGAATTTTACACTGCTGAGTTTCTAGATTTTGTTTCTTCCTTAAAGTAATGGACTTTATTCTATCAAGCAAAGTTTCTTGTTCAGGATTGAATCTTTCTCTAATTTGAGAGTTGCTTATTCTCTAGGACTAGAATACTCCTACTACTAAGGCATGAGCCTTCTGAAATTTCCAAAAGTCCCAGACTTCAACCCTCTTTGAACTCTGAGAATTGTGTTTTTTGTTGTTGTTGTTGTTGCTGTTGTTCTCCAAGACTCACAAAGTTTCACCCTAAGCACTCATAGCTCATTTTCATCAATAGACTCAAGGGGACCACCTCCCACCTGGCCCCAAAGATTTCTGGAGCCATTTCTCTGCCTACCTTCTTTTACTCTCTGATTCTGTGATTCACAAATATCAGTTACCTTGGCCTCCTTAAACTTATAACTGTCTTCTCAGCTCAGCAAGTCCACTGTGCTGTGTTTGGATTGCCCTTTCTGCATCATTGTCCAGAAAGTATCTCTAGGTAGAAAGCCAAGGTGATCACTGGGGTCATCTCATCTGTTTCCCTGCTCTCAAGGATCATAGTTCTGACCTGCCTCCTGTCTGACATCTGAGAACTATCATTGCATTGATTTGTCCCTAGTTGCTCATGATGGGAAAGTGGATCTAGTCCCATGACTAGCAAAAGAAGTCTCAGCCCATGACATTTTTGAAGAAGTTATTTTCACAGAGCTCTTTGACATAATACAATATAAAAATCATCAGAATCACATATTTTTGTCATTATTTAAGCATTACCGGGCTTCCCTGGTGGCTCAGTAGTAAAGAATCTGCAGGAGACCCAGGTTTGATCCCTGGGTAGGGAAGATCTCCTGTAGAAGGGAATGGCTACCCACTCTAGTATTCTTGCCTGGAAAATCCCATAGACAGAGGATCCCAGTGGGCTAGAGTTCATGGGGTCACAGAGTTGGATACGACTGAGTAACTAAGCACAAGCATTACCGACATGAAGAAACAGATATCTTCTCCTCATCTTGGGCATGCACTTATCAGTTCAGTTCAGTTCATTCGCTCAGTTGTGTTCAACTCTTTGCAACCCCTTGAACCATAGTACACCAGGCCTCCCTATCCATTACCAAATGTCAGAGTCTCCCAAACCCATGTCTATTGAGTCGGTGATGCCATCCAACCATCTCATCCTCTGTCATCCCCCTCTCCTCCTGCCCTCAATCTTTCCCAGCATCTGGGTCTTCTTAAATGAGTCAGCTCTTTGCATCAGGTGGCCAAAGTGTTGGAGTTTCAGCTTCAACATCAGTCCTTCCAATGAACACCCAAGACTGATCTTTAGGAGGGACTGGTTGGATCTCTTTGCTGTCCAAGGGACTCTCAAGAGTATTCTTCAACACCATGGTTCAAAAGCATCAATTCTTCCGTGCTCAGCTTTCTTTATAGTCCAACTTTCACATCCATACATGACTGCTGGAAAAACCAAAGCTTTGACTAGATGGGCCTTTGTTGGCAAAGTAATGTCTTTGCTTTTTAATATGCTGTCTAGGTTGGTCATAACCTTCCTTCCAAGGAGTAAGCAGCTTTTAATTTCATGGCTGCAGTCACCATCTGCAGTGATTTTGGAGCCCCTCAAAATAAAGTCAACCACTGTTTCCATTGTTTCCCCAGCTATTTGTCACGAAGTGATGGGACTGGATGCCATGATCTTAGTTGTCTGACTGTTGAGTTTCCTCTGTTGGAATGAGCAGGGGCTTCTCTTGTTGCAGAGCACAAGCTCTAGGTGCACAGGCTTCAGTAGTTGCAGCACAGGAGCTTATTCGTTGTGGTTCATGGGCCCTAGAGCATGCCAGCTCCAGTAATTGTGGCATACAGGCTTAGTGGCCCCACAGCATGCGAGATCTTTTCAAATCAGGATTCAAACTGGTGTCTCATGAACTGACAGGCAGATTCCCATCCACTGTACCATCATTGGTAATTTGTATATCTTACTTGGAGAAATGTTTAAATCTTGCCTGCTTTTTCATTGTTTATGTTTGTTGAGCTGTAAGAGCACTTTATGTGTTCTATAGACTAATTACTTTTCAGATACAGGATTTGTAAATATTTTCTCCCCTTCTGTAGGTTGTCTTTTCACTTTCTTTGTGGTGTCCTTTGAAGCACAGAAATTTTAAACTTTAAGTTCAATTTATCAATTTTTTCTTTGTTGTTAGTGTGTTGTATCATATTTAAGAAACAATTGCCTAATATTTTCTTCTAGGAATTCTGTACCTTTAGCTGTTATATTTTGATCTTTGATTCATATTGAGTTACTTTTATATACGGTGTGAGGTACTCTCAAAGCATGTTGAATGTTTTTCTGCTGCTGCTGCTGTGCGACCCCGTAGTCATGTCTGACTCTGTGTGACTCCATAGACAGCAGCCCACCAGGCTCCTCTGTCCCTGGGATTCTCCAGGCAAGAATACTGGAGTGGGTTGACATTTCCTTCTCCAATGCATGCATGCATGCTAAGTCCCCTCAGTCGTGTCTGACTCTGTGCGACCCTATGGACAGCAGCCCTCCAGGCTCCTCTGTCCACAGGATTCTCCAAGCAAGAATACCGGAGTGGGTTGCCATTCTATATTGCTGGAAGTATTTGGAATGGTCCGCATCATTGTGTGGACTACAATGGTCCACAAATTAAATACTCTGATTTTTGTAAATTTATGAAGATGATATCACTCTACTTTCAGTTAATACATAGATCTGTGTAGTAATCATTTTTATTCTCCCTCTTTAAAAACCACAGAGTACAGACAACTCTGTATTTTTTAAGCTTTCTCTTTGGGCATTTTTTTTTTTTCGCACACATACTAAATAATAGATCTGGCCATGATATGTTTCTTAGTCTCAATTATAGAAAATCTTCAGTTAAATTTTAAATAACTCTTTTAGTACTCTATCGGAAAATAGATGTGATAGTATTTTTAGAATCTAGCCCCAGAATACTGGTACCCATAGTTTTTCTGGATATAAAGATTATTTATATACCTGTAAGGGTCAAATAATGGAACTGGAAATGCCAAGCCTCTTTTAATCAGGTTAAGGATGAACAGGCTCATTAATGTCAACTTAAACCATTACTTGGAGATTTTTTTAAAAGTGAATTATTTTAAATTTGCTGTTTTACCATAGCTACATCAAAATGGCTTTATGGAAATATCCTTTATTTCCCCAAATGCTTTTTATGACACTCATTTTAAATGACTTCAGTATGTTCCATCAAGTGGACATAGCACCATATACATAGTTATTTTCTTTTTGTTTTAAAATGTTATGTTTTAAATGAATTCTAAATTGATATATCTTATCCTGATGGCTACACCTAATATTTAGGTTAGCTCTTAGCCCAGTTTATTGGCTAGCGCTGTCATAGTGTAATAGAGTATTTTTTCTCTCTCTGGTGGTCAATTGGTAATGCTCTTTATAATAAGCAACCATTTATTTATATGCCCAAAGGATAGTTGGTTGTATTAAAAGAGCCATTTATAAAAGTTATTATATCTCTAAATGTGAGTTTCTACATGGTTTCATTTAATCATTTGTATTTTTATTTACCAAAGTAAGTAAGCAAAATAGAAAATGTCTGTAAAAGTGGTCCTTTTAGCCTAAAAGAACAAAAAGTTATGCATGTAGTTAGTAAAGGTACATAGAGATATTGTTTATTTGGATGAGGCAGCAACCAGTGAATATAAAATAGTGACTTTTTGAAAATTCCACCTATATGTCATTCATTGTTCTCCCATACTTTCTGGCAGTCTCCAGTGATATTGATCTCCGCTCTGTTCTTCGGTCCACAGCACAAATCGTAGGTGCTGGGACAGTTTGCCCTGTGAAGCTTCCAGTAGAAAAAAAAGCAGAATGTCTCATACAAGGAAAGGAAAAAGCAAAGAAATACTTAAGCTCGCAACTTAAAATGTACAGGACATTTGCTTATTTGCTTTGTCAATATTAGAGAATTTCAGGTTACAGGATATTAGCTAAGGCCTTGAGAAGCTTTAAGAGGCCCAAGTAAGATAGTAAAATCAGTTAACATTTAAGGATCATTGAGTTGTTTTCCTTATTTTTCAAGGCATATGCTAATCATCAGTTGGAATTAAGTGTTTCCTCTCATGGAGTACTATTCCATAGTTAAGTAAAAGATAGGATTTCCTTTGAAGTATATGATCACTGCTTATTACAGGGGAACTGACAAGAAATGGCATTCATTATTTTTTAACCATATAGAAACTTGATTTAAGGGTTCAAAAGGATAACATTTATTTTAAGCTCTTGTTAGTGAACATAATGTTTCCCTAGAACTATATTTTCACTTACTCTTGTCATATTATTTATTGTTTTATTTAATCATTCAACTCTTTTATTTAACTCAAATTCTCTCATTCTCTCAATAAATTTGCTCAGTGAGCATTATTTGAATAGTAACCAGCACCAGGCACTGAGGTCCATATTACTGTCTCAGACACCCTTGGGTTGTTTGGGGGTTTAAACAATTTGATAGGAATATAATCAGCTACTGTGTTGAAATCATAGAATTGTGTGGGCTTCTGAAGTAAGAACTACATTGCATTTTTCTTTGTATCTCCAGTTATATTGTAGAAACTCAATTACATTTTTGTCAAATTAAATGGGGGCTTCCCAGATGGTACTAATTGGTAAAGAACCTGTCTGCCATTGCAGGAGATATATGAAATGTGGGTTCAATCCCTGGTAGGGGAAGATCTCCTGGAGGAGGGCATGGCAACCCCTTTAACATTCTTGCCTGGAGAATCCCATGGACAGAGGACCCTAGCGGGCTACAGTCTATAGGGTCACAAAGAGTAGAACACAACTGAAGCGATTTAGCACACATGCACACACAAATTGAATTGAGTAGAATCCTTGAGTGTTAGACTTGGAAATGTAGTGTCTAATAGGCTTATAGTGCTGACCTAGAGATCACCAAAAGTAGGGTGATGAGGCAGATTTCTGGGCATTTCCTACTTGTATTTCAGCTAGAGTGGCCTCCCTTTTATATATAGGTCTTCTGTATAAGATTGCATTTTTTAAAAATATAGCCACTGCTAAAAAATATTAGAAAGCCATTGATAATTCATTTGCTTCCATTATAAATGAGATAAATCTATTTTCAGCCATCTACATCAGTTACAAATTATGTAAATCTTTCTAAATAGATATAGTTCAGATAATGTCCTCTGCTTGCCCTTTCTTTCTTTCTTTCTTTTTCCTTTTTTTGGTTGTTGTTTAAAAAAGAAAGGAGCGGGCAAAAGCCTAAAAATAATTTTCTCAAGAAATGATGAAGCAATAAAAGTACAGAAGCCTTTGAAGATTGCTAGCAAGTTATGTCAGTGTCTGTAATGTGAAACTGCTTGAGGTCTCTTCAGTGCTGTGTGCCCTCACACTGTGAATGAATTCATTAAAACAATGCAGAATTCATCTGGGGCAGGAAAATAAGGAAACTAATTTTTAAATGACTAAGGACTGAGGATAAGCTTCTCTCTTAATTTCCCTGGCCTAATGGAGAACACATACATATGCTATCAGCTCATTTCTATCATTAAAAAGAAGTTAGAACCAGAAACATGTACAATCACATCAAGGCTTGTCAATTAAAAGACAGCCCAAGAAAGATGTTTTGAAGATTACTGATCTTGTCAGCTTCCATCAAAAGTGAGACAAAATCCAGAGAACAAAGCTTTGGTTAATGGTGAGATCTTTGTTAAAAAGCAAAGAAAAAATTGTTTCCTACAGGTAACTTGACCTTGGTATCATTTGCCTTAAGAAAATACTTCCAGGTCATCAACCAGATCATGGATCATACACTCTGACTTGTTAACTCTAGGTACAAGTCAGCAAGACTAATTCAGAAGTACGAGGATTAAATGTCTTGAGAGATGTATTTCACCCTTTTGAAGCAGGAAATTATAGAAAACACTCAAGTAAGCATTTTTCTTACAACTAAGATTGTGGAATATTCTTTTAACTTCAGAGAATGAAATGCAACTTTCTGATGGACTTTAGTCTTCAATTTTCAAAACAGTTTCATAAGACGTGGCAGGGAATAGATGCTATTTACAAATTCCAGAAGCCCATGAACTTTCTTCTCTTTACAAAATGGCCAACTGAATATTTTGAACTCATGTGTCTATCAAAAATATAGAAGAAATAAATTTCTAAGTCAGCTAAGGCCAAGGTTGTTTAAAAACACAATACAAAAAAAAAAATTTTAAAAAAAACACAATACAAAAGAAATGAAATGAAGCCTGCTGCTGCTGCTGCTGAGTTGCTTCAGTCGTGTCCGACTCTGTGCGACCCCATAGACAGAAGCCCACCAGGCTCCCCCGTCCTTGGGATTCTCCAGGCAAGAACACTGGAGTGGGTTGCCATGGACTTCTCCAATGCCTGAAAGTGAAAAGGGAAAGTGAAGCCGCTCCGTCATGTCCGACTCTTTGCGACCCCATGGACTGCAGCCCACCAGGCCCCTCCGTCCATGGGAGTGGGTTGCCATTGCCTTCTCCTAAATAAAGGCAGTCTTCCTAATACCTTTTGAAATGACAGCCCAACCATGCCATTTTAGTATTAAAAAGTCAGGATGATGAAGGAAGAAGGTTGGGCAGCCTACCAAAACGGAGGAGGTAGCAGCCAAAAGCAAGTATTGTTCTTCCATCGACATAGAAAGGCTGCAAGAAGGAATAAACAGCAGTGAATTAAGGAAGCAGGATATATGACACAGACCAAGAGATTATCATACTAAGTGAAGGAAGTCAGAAAGAGAAAGACTAATGCCATATGATATCACATATATTGGAATGTAAAATATGACACAAAGGAACCTATCTACAAAACAGAAACAGATTCACAAACATAGAGAACAGACTTGCGGTTGCCAAGGGGAAGGAGGTAGGGGAGAGAAGGATTGGGAGTTTGAGATTAGCAGATGCAAACTATTATATATAGAGTGGATTAACAACAAGGTCCTACTGTATAGCATAGGGAACTAACTATATTTAATATCTTGTGATAAACCAGAATGGAAGAGAATATGAAAAAATGCATATATTTATAACTGAGTCACTTTGCTGTACAGCAGAAATTAACACAGCATTATAAATCAAATATACTTCAATTAAAATTAACTTAAAAAAGAATATATAACACAAAGCATTTATCCAGATGGGAACTGAGTAACATAGGCAACAGGTAACATGGGAAGAGAAGAATTAATGTAGACCCTCTCTTTATTGTGTTCTATCATAGTAGAAGGTAAAATAATATGAATATTTTGACAAATATTCATTTTTTTCACAATGAAAATAAGTGATTACCAATGCAGAGTCTTTATTTTCTGTGTCTAAAATATGTGGTCTACATGTCTTGGTAAGAAATAAGATCTTGTTTGTTAAGTACATTTTAATTCTAATTGTATTTATTGCATAAATATCTCCTAAAAGACAAGGCACCTTTGGTTGCAGAGCTATAATCTTTGAATCCTTGTTAAGATCCGTCAGAGTCTTATTTTGTACTTTCCTCTATGGTGAAAGTTCCGTAAAATAAAATGTTTATACTTTAAGAAGTTGTGTAGGTTTATTGTTGTTCAGTTGTGCTAAGTTGCGTTTAACTCTTTTGCAACCCTATGGACTATAGCCCGCCAGGCTCCTCTTTTCATGGGATTTTCCAGGCAAGAATACTGGAGTGGGGTGCCATTTCCTTCTCCAGGGAATCTTCCTGACCCAGGGATTGAACTCAAGTCTCCTGTATTGGCAGGCTGATTCTTTTACCACCGAGCCACCAGGGAAGCCCTGGGTAGGCTCACAACAAAGCTTAAAATAAAACAATGTCTGCTCTAGGAATTCAAGCTCCACTTTCTACAGAGGCAACGACTTTCAACAGAGAGTTTAATCTGTTTCCACAAATGCTAATGCCCGTCTGTCGAGCTTGCATGTGTGCGCGCGCGCACACACACACACACACACACACACACACACACCCCTGGAGTAGGAATAGGCAGGTTTTCCCACGTGAACTATAGATTCCGCCCTTACAGCTCTCTCAGTGCTGTTCCACTGAATTACTTGCAGGAACATGAGATGTGACATGGGCCCAAACTGACCCCCAAATCAGTTTGAACAGAATATAATGCTCGCAAACTTGGATCCTACACACAGGCTCCAGCTTTTCCAGGAGAAATTTTAGATACTACTTGCTAATTTGGATGGTGTTATTGTTATTCAGAGTTCATCCTTCTAATTTGAGTCACATCTGTGACTGCCTAGCTGAACTGGGAGCCTCAGCATTGAGCTCTATCTTCATTTGCTCAAGGGACACATGGTGTGTGTAGGAGCCATCATGCTTTGTTTTTACAAATCAAACTCTTAATTAATTACTGAACATACTGCAATCCACTAATCAAGCTGTATTTTTGAGACATTTCTGACTGATAAATATCTAGTCATCTGGCTTTGCAATATCTCCTTTTGTCCTTGCTTTAGACAAGAATGGTAGGAGTCATCGGAAATGTTTCTTTTTATATATGATCTGTCCATCATCGGGCAGGAGTTTGGAAGAAAACAGTTTCCCATAGAACTATGTCCATATTCTTCTGGCCCACACTGAGAGGCAGTGTTTTCCAGTCAGAGCAGATACTGAATGCAAAATCATTAAGAGCTCGGTTCAAATTCTGGTTTGGCTATTTCCAACTAATGGAACTCTATTTTTTTTTTTCAGACTTTGAACTTTTTATTTTGTATTAGGATATAGCAAATTAGGGCTTCCCCAGTGGCTCAGCTGTAAAGAATCCACCTGCAAGACAGGAGACTCAGGTTCAATCCTGGAGTGGGGAAGATCCCCTGGAGAAAGGCATGGCAACCCATTTCAGGATTCTTAACTGGAGAATCTCCATGGACAGAGGAGCCTGGAGGGCTATGGTCCATTGGGTCATAGAGTTGGACATGACTGTAGCAACTGTGCATGCACACATACATAGCTGACTAACCATGTCTTGATAGTTTCAGGTGAATAGCAAAGGGGCTCAGCCATACATATACAAGTATCCATTCTCCCCCAAACCCTTTCCCATCTAGGCTGGCGCATAACCTTGAGTAGAGTTCCATGTGCTATACAATAAGTCCTTCCAACTTATGGAACTTTAAATCTCAGTTTTTTATTTGTAAATTTGTTTTGAAAATTAAATGAGAGAAACCACATAAAGCACATACTTCTGTGCTGGCCATCTATCTGGCAGTGACATTTCCTATCATCCATTCATGCATTCATTCCCACAAATATTTATGGAGGATCACCTGCTTTCCTAGGCTTTTAGGCATGGAGAAAACAATTGTAGGCAAGATAGAAAAAGTACCTCTTTATATAAAATGTACAGTCTGAAGGAGATGTCTTAATAAACCATAAACAAATAAATAAGCTAAATAATTGCATGTGTTTTATAATAGTTCTCTATTTTGTTTTTTAGATAATTGTGTATATATCTCATTTTCCATGAGATGAAAAGTTCTTATCCTTTATTTGTCAAGATCACTATTGCACAAATTAGGAAACCTATCTGTTGAATAAATAAATGAACAAATGCAAGAAATCTCTAACTTGTCTACATATTTGAAATGGCTTATGGCTTTACAGGAATATTTTAGTAAGCACAACTATTACAAAATTAAAAGCATTCCTGAGATTCTTAAAGAGGCAGTATAGTGCAAAGGTTAAGAACAATGAATACCCTGCATCCAGTTTTCCTAGGTTCAAACCACAGTAAGGCTATTCCATACCTGTGTGTCTTCAACACTCTGTGGCTCTGTTCACCCACAAGGAAAATGTGGAAAACAAATGCCTCTGTAATATAGTTTTCATGCAGATTCAAAGAATTATTTCATGCAGAGCATTTAAGAAACCATGGCATATGGCAAGCATTCAATAAATGTCAGATTTTTTCTTTAACTAGAGAGCTATTTCTCCAACTGGACTCTAAACAAATAAGGTTCTTGGGAATTTACTTAGAAGTATTATAGTTTGTATAAAAATCTTACATTTTGTGTTTTTATTCTGATGAAAAAATTTTAAATATTAAGGTTTGTTTATTTTGGAAATCTATCAACCAATTCCAGTGCCCATATTTGCACTTACACTTAAAGCTGCTTTGAGTGATCACCCGATATGATAATGTTTAACTTCTAGTTTCTCAAACTGGGATTCCACATATTCTTGAGAATAAAATTTCTCAAGATTGAAAAATATTATTTTGGAGCCTCAAGTATACATGTGCCATAGGCCATAATGTAAATGTTCACAATCTAAAACTTATCTGTCGTTCAACATGTTTATCATAGCCCTCATTCATGCTTGTCTCTCATGTCTCCCATTTCTTTTGGATACTCTGTCTTCAAAGCACATACACTTCTGTGCCACATTTGTGTTTGGATAATGAGGGGACTAGTGGCTACTTCTGGCCCATGAGTGATGAGCAGAATCGACATGTGTTACTTCTATACCAGAGTGTTTAATTGCTGGTATAAGAACCCACTTTTCAATTGGTTGCAACCTTGAGCCTCCTTGCCAGCTTGCATGGGGCAAGTAGCATACATGAGAAATGACTTCTCTGTTGATTGAAGCTATTGGGATTTTCATGTTGTTTTCTATAACTGAAATCCAGTTGGAATGTAATTTCATTGCACCTATTGTGTCTAAGCCATAATGATAGCTGCTTTATAAACCAAAAGTGAGTCAATTTCCCAGTGAAGTCTTTTTCTCAGTTTATACCTGCCAAGTTATTCTGAGATCTGAGTTAATGTAAACCTTTTATGCGATTTCCTTGGTGGTTCAGTGGTTGAGAATCCACCCTCCAATGCAGCAGATGAGGGTTCAATCCCTAGTCAGGGAATTAAGTTCCCTCATGCCACAGGGCAACTAAACCCATGTGCCGCAACTAGAAAAGCCCATGAACTGCAATGAAAACCCAGCACAGCTGAAAATAAAAATAAATGGAAACCTTTTATTATCTTGGGCTTCCCTAGTAGCTCAGCTGGTAAAGAATTCACCTGCAATGCAGGAGACTTTGGTTCAGTTCCCAGATTGGGAGGATCTCCTGGAGGAGAGATAGGCTACCCACTCCAGTATTCTTGGGTTTTGTTGGGTGGCTCAGCTGGTAAAGAATCTGCCTGCAATGTGGGAGAGAGACCTGGGTTCGATCCCTGGGTTGGGAAGATCCTCTGAAGAAGGGAAGAGTTACCTATCCAGTATTCTGTCCTGGAGAATTACATGGACTATATAGTCCATGGAGTCGCAAAGAAACAGACATGACTGAGTGACTTTCACTATGTTAAACTTTCAATCAACTTGTAACTCCTCAGGTTCGTGTTATTCTCCCTCATCAATGAGGACAATAATAAAACACCTACAATCTCTATCCTTTTCACCAGATGCTAAGTGAACAGTAAAGATTTTCTCCTTATTTTCCCAAGAGAAGTGGAAAGCTGCCTCAGGGGGGAAAAAAATACCATTTGGTAAGATGATGTGCTACTCCCAGTCTGGATTTCTGGAGTGCCTGGTGGTGGTTCCTAGTGGCAGCTTGAGGTCGATTCAGAGAGCCTCAAGCTCTATGAAGTTAATAGTGGTTCCCTGATGCTCCATTTCCTGGTCATGGTTCTAAACAAAGACTTAGAGATCCTTCAGAAGTCATGTTTGCTTGCCATGCTCAGTCAGTCACAAGACCCAACTGAGTCCACTGAGCCAAACTTACGTGCTTTAAAAGAACAGATCTTTTGAATGTTTGCCTAAAGCATTGCTCTGGTAGCAAGTGTAGGTCCAGTGAGCTAGTGGGAAAAGCAAATGATCTTGATTTTATCACCATGTCATCTAATAATACCTCTGCTCTGCTCTGAAGTGAATCATGGGCCCCATGCTCTACAGGGTTTTCCTTGTCTCCTAGCTCATTGTCCAACTTCCTCAGAGATCATTGTCCAAGGAGTTGAAAATTTTATATACCAATATTTTCTTGTGTCAAGACCTGAACTCAAAGAAAGAAACTTAATCACAACCAAATGATTTACTTAAAAAACCATCCCCTCCCAACTGAGTCCAGGTTAGGTACTTAAAAAAAATTTTTTCCCCAAAATGTAAAAGTCCTCACTCACATTTAAAATACCAAGGCATGAACTTTGAAGTGAGATACTTTCCCTTTAAGCAACACTTATACTTTATATAACATTGATTAATGCATTTAAGATTGTTTTTTTCTGGAATATCAACATATGCAAGCCACCATATTCAACAAGAGGGAGAAAGTGGAAAGAAGTAAGGTGGGAATGTTTTATGGAAGCATGAGCATGAAAGATTTGTAAGACATGTCAAAATGTTTAAATTTATTCAAGGGCAATAGAAAACCATTAAAAATTTGGGGATGTGTAACAAGGTAACATGTGCATTTTAAAATGACCGCTTTGATCAGCCCTGCTAGCTCAGTCGGTAGAGTATGAGACTCTTAAAATGACCGCTTTGACTGCATCAAGATGGTAGGATCAAGACTGGGATTAGAGACAGAAGTAAGGAAGTTGTTTTAGACAGTCAGATGAGACAGAGTGATGACTTTGACTTGAAGATCAATAAGAACACAATAAGAAGGTACTAATTTGAGAGTCAGCATAGACGTGGTCATTGAAACCCTATGAGCAGTTGAAAGCATGTAGAATGTATGGTGAGAGCATGATTAAGGACAGAAGCAAGGAAAACATTCCATGCTTAAGAACCTGTCAGGAAAAAGACCTGTGAAGGAAACCAAGAAGTATCAGAGAAAAGATACACCAGAGAAGTGTGGTCTCAGACCATGGGAAAGAGATTGTTTCAGAGACTAGTGTTAAAAGATTATATAGGTTACGGACCAATATGTTTCTGTTAGGTTTCTCAATCTAGGAGGTTTTTGTTGAAGTTTGTAGTGTCAATGGACCATGGTAGGAAAAGTCAGATTATGGTAGGTTGGTGAGTAAAAGAGAAGTAAGGAATTGAAGAGGATAAATATACATAGTTCTTTGAAGAAACTAAACTTTGAAAGAAAAGAGAGAGAGGAAAAGGGGATATAGGCTCAAGGAAATTTTCTTTGGTTTACTGTTAATTTTAATGAGAGAAGTAGAAGATCTAGAGGAAGGAGATAGAAGGATCTTCTTAAAGGGACAAGAGGGAATGGGTGCAGGGATTAACATTAGATATTAGGATTTATCTCTTCCATTGTAACTGGAGGGAAGCAGAAAGGATGGCTCTGGAAATGGTTAAATTTCTGGGTTTGGTAGTCTACAGTTAAGGGAGTTATCTTGTGGCTATTGTCCTTTTGGAATAGAAGTGAGATAATCTGTTATTAAGTGGTAAGGTTGCAGTGGAAGTTTGGGGAGAGAGAGTGGAGATTCTTTGAAATGAATGCTGTAAAGAACTGAAGAGAGCTGATCATGGAAATATCAAAGCTTCCTTTGTAATATGGGAATGATCATATCTTGCTCACACCTGGGAGGGGGGTTGTTAAATGAGATGGTATATGGAAATTTGTATCTGGTCAGTACAAAATAACTCAATAAATAGTAGCAATTATTATCATCAATATCATTATTTTCTTTCCCTTTCTATGCCACAACACTAGTTCTAGCTTTTATTTACAACTCCACTTCTTTGAAATTTGATCCATTTGGTTTATCTCAGTTTCCTCCTTCACTCTACTTCCAGGCTCTTGCTTTCATTTTGTCACTTTAATCTCTTTCAACACTTTCAGCTTGCTGGTTTTACATAATCCTTTCCAAGCTGCCTGGCCCCCAGCATATCTCCTGATTATTTCCCTGTAAGACAGCTCATCATCTCTCTCATGAGCTCATCAACAGAACTCAAACAATACCAATGGCAGGAAAATCATGACTGTTCTGTGGTTAACCAAAGATATTTGCAAGAGAAATCCTATAAATGGCTCTGAGTTTCAATAGTATGATTTCATGAAAACACTCAAATAGATTAGAGGATCTGATTTAATAATTTATAAGACTATGAAGCTGAAAGTCTTAGAGATGTTTCTGGTTCTAGCATGCAAAATGAGGCATTTTGCCTTTTATATATTTGCAATTGCCACCTCATATATTGGACCATAAAGAAGGCTGAGCCCTGAAGAATTGGTGTTTCCACTGTGGTGCTCGAGAGGTCTCTTGAGAGTCCCTTGGACTGCCAGATCAAACCAGTCAATCCTAAAGGATATCAACCCTGATTACTCATTGGAAAGACTGATGCTGAAGCTGAAGCTACAATACTTTAGCCACCTGATCTGAAGAGTTGACTCATTAGAAAAGATCCTGATGCTGGAAAAGACTGAGGGCAGAAGGAGGAGTGGGCAACAGAGGATGAGATGTTTGGATGGCATCACTTACTCAATGCACATGAGTTTGAGCACACTCAGGGAGTTAGTAAAGACAGGGAAGCTTGGCATTCTGCAGTTCATGGGGTTGTAGAGAGCTGGACACAACTTGGTGACTGAACAACAGGGACAAATCCATATCTCAGGTAAATCTGTCTTTAAAAACTTCTTTTTTTGTAACAAAGTAAAGCTGATCTCCACAATTCTGCCTCTTCTACTGTTTGAGCTGCTGTCAAAAAACTTCTATTGTCTAGTACCTTTCTCCCCAACTTGAGCCCTTAGCTTTAGCTCATGACTTTCTCTCTGTGCTCCATGACTGGAACCCTCGGGTTCTGGCTCTGACTACCTGAAGTTTATAGTCTAAGAAGGTAGGGCAACTACTCTTCCTTTCTCAACTCCTTTCCTCACTTATAATCATGTCTAAGTCTGTCCCTTCACTTCTTACCACTTCCAAGTGAATAATATGAAACTGAACTCTTTAAAAATAAGTGACCAAGTAAAAAGATCCACAATAGATGATTACTGAACACCATGAAGAAACTAGTCTCTGCTTCAAAAAGTGATAAGCTGGTGATCCACAGTTATGAAACAGGAGGGAACGGGGAAGGGCACAGTGTTTAAAAGAATGACAGAACCAACGATGTGACAAAGACTGGTTAGAACTGGGTCCAAGATGGCAGAAGATTCAACTTCCTGTAGACCTTGAGCCTCATTATTTGCTTATTGCAATAATACTTGGCATGCTAAATAACACACCCACCAGCGCCATGACAGTTCTGACCATAAAAGCTCAATTTTGGGGGGCAGTGGCCCAATTCCTGGAAATCCCCACCCCTTCCTCAAAATAATTGAAATAATCCTCCCACTCATTAGCCTATCTAATTAGTCAACTGTTAACAACTAACCATGTCCTATTTTGAGACTCTCCCTCTTCTTTTGAGATGGCCCACACTCTGTGGAGCGTGTTTCTCTCTAAATGAATCCACTTCTTACCTATTGCTTTGTCTCCAAATTCTTTCATGACTAAGTAAAAACCTTAAATTCACCCCCCAAAAATGGGTATGTCATGAAGCTGTATGTCATGAAGCTGACTGTGCATGGATCGAACTCTAAACCTCTTACAATTCATCCCTTGGATGCATTTTTAAGGATACCTAGCATACCATTCACTTGATTATTAAAGCAGTGCAGCTTCATCACCACTTACTGTGTAGGAAAGCATATAAAAACTTGCTACCAATTTAAAAGTATGCAAGGAGGGAACACATGCAGACAGACCAGAAACATCCTCAGCCTCTCTATTTCAGTGAACTTGGTTGGAAAGAAACTGAGGATGCAGGTACAAAATGGCTGAGTGATTTTTTTTTCTGACCAACAGAGCTGCTCGTTAACAACTTGAAAGAATGCCTAGATCCAAAATAGTATTAACCAAGTGTTTCTTCAATATGAGATCATTATGTTTCTCTTCTAAATCCAAATACTAATTGCAACCTTGCTGTGAGCACACAATATTAGGGCCATCATAGCCATGGCAACAGAATGCAACATGAAGTGGGATCTTATCATGGGTACAGCCACTGCTAGTGGCTTGGGTAGCTAGAAGAGCACTTTTTTTTTACAGCATCTCTAATGTCCAGCTCCAAAGACAGGATCACAGCACACACCTTTAGGGATTTTGCCCTACTGGTTCTATGATCTTTGAATGTTTTGTGTATCTCTGTAGTTAATTTCAATACAAGGTGGCTTGTTAATCCACAGACAAAAATACAAGCACAAATGAAAATTTCAACAAGCACTTTACAATGGCCATTTACATTTCAAAATTAAACCCCTAATAAAAACTTTTGTGTACTTATAATTGGACTGATTTTTAACACCCAATGATAAACATCTATGTAAATAGCCTCCCAAAGACTTTACACTTAAGAAAAAAAAAGTACTTTAAATGAGCTGCTTAAAGTCACCTTCTCTGCTTTGCATGATAATTGTAATGCAAAATAATAAACAGCACAAGGCAGGAGTACAACACTACCAGGATGATAGGGCGCCATTTATATGAAGATAATTAGGCATTTAAAACCTACCAATACTAATTTTAAAACCTACCAATTAAAAAAAAAAACAGTGTGCTTACAGTAAACTCATTGAAATAAATTTCCATTTGCCTTTGCAGGGCTTTCATTGCAAAGATGTCCATAGCTTGTGCTGCCCCAAGGACACTTGTTTTTGCGTGTAGGAAGTAAGATGCAGATTTAGAGTTCATAACTGTCTATCTTTCTATAAAAACAAAAAAGCATTTTGTATAGATTTGCTGTAAACATCTGAACCATATGCCATTGTTAAAAAGAAAGGAAACAGTTGTGTTGGCAGAAAGACTTGTTACTATTAGGAAGGTTGAGGTGTGAACAAAACTCCCTACTCATTCACTTCAAGATTTCACTGAGAAGAGCAAAGTAGACAATAGGATCTGCCTTCCAGTCAGTGGCAAATACATCAGGCTTTGTTTTCATATGCATCTCCTCAAAAAAAGAAATGAATTGATCCTCAACATTGTAGATAAGAAAATGTGTATTACTTTGGAAACAAACCTTGTAAACTCTTTTATTTTGTCAAGCAGATTTGAAGGTTTATTTCCCATCCATATCCAATTCTATCGCACCATCTGTAACATTCCAGTACTCTTTCTATTTGAAAAAAAGAAAGAAAGTGAAAGTGGCTCAGTTGTGTCCAACTCTTTGCAACCTTATGGACTGTACCCCACCGGACTCCTTTGTCCATGGGATTCTCTAGGCAAGAATACTGGAGTGGGTTGCAATTCCCTTCTACAGGGAATCTTCCCTACCTAGGGATCAAACCTGCATCTCCTGCACTGCAGTTGGACTCTTCACTATCTCAGCCACCAGGGAAGCCCTTTTTATATATGAATTATAAGTCCTTTTTATATATGATAAGCCCAAATTACCAATGGCATTTTTCACAGAACTAGAACAAAAAATTTCACAATTCATATAGAAATACAAAAGGCCTCAAATAGTCAAAGCAGTCTTGAGAAAGGAGAATGGAGCTGGAGGAATCAACTTTCTTGACTTCAGATTATACTACTAAGCTACAGTCATCAAGACAGTGTGGTACTGGCACAGAAACAGAAACATAAACCAATGAAACAAAATAGCCCAGAAATAAGCCTATGCACTTATGGGTACCTTATTTTTGACAAAGAAAGTAAGAACATACAATGGGGCAAAGACAGCCTGCCTCTTCAATAAGTGGTGCAGGGAAAACTGGACAGCAACATGTAAAAGAATGGAATAAGAACACTTCCTAACACCATACACAAAGTTAAACTCAAAATGGATTAAAGACCTAAATGTAAGACCAGAGTAATGGAAAAAAAACAAAAGTAAACAAGTGGGACCTGATTACACTTAAAAGCTTTTGCCCAGCAAAGGAAACTATAAGCAAGGTGAAAAGACAACTCTCAAAATGGGTTTTGAAATAATAGCAAATGAAACAACTGACAAAGGATTTATTTCCAATATATATAAGCAGTTCATATAACTCAATACCAGAAAAACAAACAACCCCATCAAAAAGTGGGAAAAAGACATAAATGGACATTTCTCCAAAGAAGACAAACAGATGGCTAACAAACACATGTAAAGATACTCAATATCACTCACTATTAGAGAAATGCAAATTAAAACTACAATGAGGTATTAACTCACTCCAGTCAGAATGGCCATCATCAAAAAGTCTACAAAGAATAAATGCTGGAGAGGGTGTAGAAAAAAGGGAACCCTCTTGCACTGTTGATGGGAATGTAAGTTGATACAGCCACTTTGGAAGACAGTATGGAGATTCCTTAAAAACTAGGAATAAAACCATCATATGACCCAGCAATCCCACTCCTAGGCATATACCCTGAGGAAAACCAAAATTGAAAAAGACATATGTACCCCAATGTTCATTGCTGCACTATTTACAATAGTTAGAATATAGAAGCGACCTAAATGTCCATCAACAGATGAATGGGTAAAGAAGTTGTGGTACATATACACAATGGAATATTACTCAGCCATAAAAAGTAATGCATTTGAGTCCATTCTGATGAGGTGGATGAACCTAGAGCCTATTTTACAGGGTGAAGTAAGTCAGAAAGAGAAAGATTAATATCATATACTAATGCATGTATATGGAATCTAGACAGAAGGTACCTAAGAATTTATTTGCAGGGCAGCAATGAAGAAAGAGAGAACAGACTTATGGACATGGGGAGAGGGGAGGAGAGGATGAGATGTGTGGGGAGAGTAACATAGAAACTTATATTACCATATGTAAAATAGATGGCCAACAAGAGTTTGCTGTATGTCTCAGGAAACTCAAACAGGGGCTCTGTATCAACCTAGAAGGATGGGATGGGGAAGGGACTAGGATGGAGGTTCAAAAGGGAGGGGATATATGTATACCTATGGCTGAGTCATACTGAGGTTTGATAAAAATCAACAAAATTCTGTAAAGTAATTATCCTTCAACAAATAAATAAATTTTTTAAAAGGATGATTAAAAAAAATCCATCCTTTCATAAAAGAGCCAGTACAGGAAGTGCATGGGACTTCACAAGTGGCTCAGTGATAAAGAATCTGTTGGTTAAGCAGGAGACTCAGATTCAATCGCTGGGTGGGGAAGATGCCCTAGAGAAGGAAATGGCAACCCACTCCAATATTCTTGTGTGGAAAATCCCATGGACAGAGGAGCCTGGTAGGCTATAAGTCCATGGGATTGTGGAGTCAGACATGACTTGGTGACTAAAGAGCAACAGCAGCACAGAAAGTACATGCACCATCTTATTATGATGAACTGGTCAGAATTGTAATTAATTGACTTTATAAACTTGGTGTACAATTAAGACCGTTTGAGTCCTAACAAAATGTACCTGAAACTGGGCCATGACAGTCATATGAAAGCAATGAAAATATCATCTTTTTTCCAGATATACAAAACATGATTTGTCACTTTAGACCTCAAGAAAATTCAAGCACTCAGACAGTAAAGAAATTCCTTGCAGATAGATCGGTAAATTTTTTTAAAAAATATTATTAATGCTTCATTGATTCATCCATTCATTCATTCACTCCATTCTTCAAACATGTATTAGTGTCAGGTGTTATACTGGATGCTGGCAGTACAAAGAATGAATTTAACACTCAGAGATGAAACATTAACAAGTAACTTTGATAAAAACGGGGAACTTATGAGTGAGTTTTATACAAAATGTGATGGAAGCAGAAAGGAGAAAATGCTTTAATCTGCTTTTATAAAGGAAGAATTCATGATAATAGAAAGTGTTGAAGGATAAGCAAGCCTTTGCTGGAGGATGAAGAGAAAAAAATAGGCACTGGGTTTTGATGCAGGCAAGTAGTCATACCTAGAACACAGGGTGTTCATCTAAAGGATAGTTGCTGTTTACCTTTTATTAAATCTTACTTGCTCAGCCTGTCTAAAAAGCCTTTTGTACTGGAGTAGGGTCAAATTGTTGACTTCGATAACTTTGAAAACCATGAGAATTATTTTGAACATCGTTGAATTTAAGTGCACAGAAGAATCAGTCTCTATCTCTGAGATTTGCTTTCCTCAATGGTGGTTCCATTTTTAAGGTTGCACTCTGTGTGTGACCCTCGAAACCCAGCAGAAATTTGGATTTGTTTACAGAATGATTTTTCCAAAGGAAAAATTGAGATATTATCCCTAAACTGTTAACCATTTTCCCAGAATCATTTATTGGATCATCAAATTTGTTATGTATATACTAAAGAAATATATTTGTGTGAATTCATGAATTAAGTCAATAAATATCTATTGGATGCTTCACCCAATATTGTGCCACACCCTTTCCCAATGATTTATGTATGTATCCTTGGCATACTTTTTTTTTTTAATCTTTGTAGTTTGTTTTATTGTCTGATGAGTCAGTGTTTCCCAGAATGTGAAACATATAGTTGTGAGAATACTGAAGAGGTATTTTACACTCAGAAATAAAAGATGTTGAATCAACCAGTGTGAATGTTTATTCTCTTTCAGTTCTCTTTTAATTCTTCTCATTATGTCAGCAAAAAATCTGTTTGGTACTTGGTGCCTGTATCATACCTCTTAATAAAAAGAGCTCCAGGTAAGAATGCATTAAGATAACATCATTTTTTTCCATTTAATCCCCTATATTTTCTTTAAATATATATTTAAGCATTTTTCAATTTTGTTGCTATTGTTAAAGGGATTTTTCTAAATAAAAAATATACTTTCTACCTAATTATTGCTTATATATGATATAGCCATGGCTTTTGCAAACATTTATATCTAATCTTTCTTCTAAATTATTTTGCTAGTTGGGATAGTGTTGTGTTTCATTCTCACTTTTTTTCTAGGCAGACAATTTTATAAAATTATTATTATTTTATCCTTTTCTTTCCAATATCTTTCCAATAGTTATTACCCTTATTTCTGTTCATGTCATACTATCTAGGACTTTGAAAATAGGTTTATTTGACATCAGAGATAGCAGTTTTACTTTTTATCTGCTCCTGATTTTAGTGGGAATACATCTTCTTTTTCACCACTAAGTTCCATATTGGATATTGACTTAAGAGAGTTTGAGTGTGTTGTGTTTTTTTTGTCATTTAGTGAAATTGACATTCCTAGTTAAGTAAGAGTTGTAGAAATATGACTTTTTATGTTTATTTTAGTCTTTAATGTATAAAATATTGTGATTGCAAAAAAGACAACAGAACCATGACTCTGATTAAATTTAAATTGGTGGTAGGAACTTTGTTTTCATAATAGTAGTTTGATTATTCTCATCTGTCTCCTTCTTGACCACCTCAAACTAGACTTTACATGAGGAAAATCAAACATTTGACGAATGTTTCGTTTTGTCCGAGCACTTTATTGTGAGAGTTCTTAGACTTTAACAAATTTTTTTCTTAAATACAATAGTTACTAATATACTCACCATTTAGATTTAACCATGGGAAACATTTTAACTATATATATATATAGTATATATATATATGTATGTATGTAATATACTCTTTTCTTTTTAATTGGCAAATATTGATGAAATAAAATTTTTGCCAGATGGCCACTCTGGAAGATTATATATTAAGAAGCTAAAAGTGCTTTGCTTCTGAAAAAAAAAATCAGAATTTTTTAAACTAGATTAGAATTTACAGATTATCTAGTTAGAACAATTTTAGTAGATTTATTTTAAAGATTTATTTGTATAAGCTACTAATTCTTTATTTAGTGTTAGTCTAATAGTATTAGATAAGGAAGAGCAAAATTCTTAGTCTTCACTGTCTTTAACTTATGTGAAGTTAACATATCATATAAGAACAAAGAATGCCCCCAAAATAAAATATATTAACATGTATGAAGTTCAGTCAGACTTTATGTTTCAGAATTTCTATTTTACTTTGCAGTCATTAATATTTAGTGGAATAAAACAAAAGTTTTGTCTTTTTTATACTGGCATTGAGTTATTTGTATGCTATTGGGTTACAGATGATGTGAGGTTGTCAGATGCACTTGAACAAGGAGAGAATTTGGAGTTTGGAAAAGTCTACACAAGAAACAAAAGAAGTAAAAGTTAATAGGTTCCCTCAAAATTCAGGGGAGATGAAAAATAGCCTCGAGTGTCTTTCAGCACCAGATAAATGGTTAGAAGTTAATTGGAAACTTTTACAACATTTTTTTTTAAAGGGGGAGACATCATCATAAAGAGCAAAATGATCATACCTTTTCTTGGGCTTTTTGGGGTTTTGTTTTGTTTTATTTTGTTTTTAATATACACACATGTAGGACTCTAGCAGCTTTTTTTTTTCATCCCTGTCAGGCATAAAGGTGAGAGAAATTGACTTCTTCCACTGTTCATCTCAAAGCCATGTGGCTTGCCTTGGCCTTTTTTATTATCTTTGAAATTAATACATACTGAGTAAAATAGTGTATCAGACGAATAGAGAAATAGATCTTGACACACAAAAAAACCTGCACTATTTCTTCTTGCAAAAATATTTGAATTTAACAAAGCTGAAAATATTTAATTATCAGGCAATAATAATGATTCTACCATTATTAATTTAAATTATTTTTACATATCTTCATAAATATACCCCACAAAAGGAAAGTATAGGATATATTAGAAGTAGAAGTTTTATTGCAATGTTAATAATAGTTCATATTTAATTGAGATCACAGTTTAATCTTATCTTTCTCCCACCAATGGCTCGTTTTTATTCTTATTATCTTGTTTTCTGTACAGAATTATCACCCACTGGTTTTCAATTACAGAGATGCCCATTTTGATTCTGCTCTTGATTTTAACTCACAACTGAAAAATTACTCGTCTAGTCCTACAAAGCTGTATTCTGTAGCTAGTTTAAGCTCTTTTATACATTTATGTGGACTCAAAATACATAAAGATAAAACTCATAAACAGAACTGTTCAGTTATATGAAGCTATTGAGAAACAGACTTGAAATTATTTTAACTCAAATCACTATTAAAATGTAAGAAGACAAATAGTAATCAAAAATGTCATCACCATATGGAGGAAAACTTGATGTCAGTCACAGCATTTATAAAGAACAGGTGGCGCTTAAGCAGTCAAAAACCCCTTATGGAATTACACAAATGTAACCTAAATTCCATAGATCTGTAGTAAAGCGATGTACATAAATTAGACAAAAGATCTTTCATTAACACATACACCCTAAGTTGTTTGACTGTAATTTCCGAAGTTTCAAAAGGAAAGAAAATATTCTGCACACCAAACTGTTTACTTCTATATTTTCTAAGGAAATAACTGTATCTTTTGTTTCCTGTCAAAGACTGTGCATGCTATTTATTTTTAAATGGATCTATGTCTATGAAACCACAATACGTGTTCAAATATCCTGTTTCAAGGATCTGGCAACAAGAATGAAAGGAGAGTGTGGACCCTGGGGTCAGTTTGGTTTTGAAGACCATCAGCTGAGCCATCTAGGGTCTGACTGGTCCAAAAGCATCTAGCCATAGCATCTGCTGTCCAGAGAAGCCATCCTGAAGCCCCTCAACCTGAGAGCAGTGCTGAGTGTGCAAATCTTAAGCCAGAACCAATGTTTCTGAATTCAAATTTTACACGATTCACAGGAAGTCATTTGGGGGATAAAGAAAGCTGTTAGGAGTAAGTGAAAATATTGAAGTAAAATCATAACTTCAAAATGGTTTGAGGAAGAGCAGATTGATATTTTGACTTGTGCTTTTACAATATTCTAAGAAAATCTCTTTATACTTTGGCATTTCCAAATAATACTGATGGTGATGCCCATTGATAATTGGAATAAAAGTCTCATTTTGAAAAAAAGTTCTGGGGTTGCATTTCATTTGAGGTCATCTATCTGACTTGAGGAGAACAATTATTGGCTGCAGATTTTTCACTGTTAGTAGGTGAGCCTTGTAATTCCCTTGTCCAAATTCTTCCATATTAATCTAATTTCTAAAACTGACTGAATAGTGCAAAATCCCAGATGGCAGACTAGAGTGCTACTGACTCAGTTTGTTTCACAGTTTTATTCAAAATTCACCTAAATGTCAACTTTCCACTAATTTTTTTCTTTAATATGAAAAGAAAACTCAAGATTAATTTTTTTTGAAGAAATAAACTGAGTTTCTTTCAACTGCACAGACACTCTAAGTAGAACTCAGCACAAGAATCAGAACTAAGCTGCTTCCATTTTTTATGCATTGTATTGCTTTTAAGTCCATTTCCTTTTTAGACTGTATTAAAAATATGATAGCTGCTTATGAACTATTAGGTCTCCTGATAACTTCTTTCTGCTTAAATGATGTTATTCCCGACCACAAATTTCCAAGTTAGTTGGTACAGCTAAAACTTGCAAATTCAAAGTTATTGCCCCATAAAAAATCACTTCAATCACAAAGCAGGATTGATATTAACATTTCCATGCACTGATTCTTATATGTTCTTCCCTTGGGATGCTCACCACTTTCTGCTTGGCTCAATGTCCATTTTCATACCTCCAACTGTATTTGTATTAGTCTTTTTCTATGGACTTTTGCTTACGATTCTATCCCCCGCACTGAGTCTCACAGTACCTAGCATGAAATCTACTCAATAAATATCTGTTGGATAAATAAAACAAAGGGCTTCCCAGGTGGTACTACTGGTAAAGAATCCACCTGCCAGTGTAGGAGGCATAGAGATTTGGGTTCAATCTCTGGTGGGGAAGATCCCCTGGAGGAGGGCATAGCAACCCACACCAGTATTCTTGCCTGGAGAATCCCATAAACAGGAGCCTGGAGGGCTAAGTCCATAGCATAGCAAAGAGTCAGACACAACTAAAGTGTCTTAAAGTGCATGCAAATAAATGAAAGGATGAAGGAAAATATGTTACATTAGCTTTCTAATATTTTCTCTAGGATTCTATGTTTGAAGTTTATTAAATAAAATACAATCATTCCTTCAGTCATGACTGGTTTTGTTATTCAGCTTCTGGTTCTGGGATAACTTTGAACATCAGTATTTAGGGTAAGAATTCTCACATTAAGAATATCTTCATATTTCTAGATTTATTTAGGTAGATTCAGCTTTAACATAATTTTTTAGTCTGTAAAAGAGCATACTATACTACTTACCCAATGAATTCATAGCAAGTGAGGAGATAACTGTTTCTAGATGGTATCAAATGACTATAAATACCATTTATGGTGAAGAAAAGAATTCCTTTACATTTTTTTTCAGAATATTCTAGGGCACAATGAGTTGCTGAAATATAAGTGAAAAGTGAAAGTGTTAGTCGCTCAGTCGTGTCTGACTCTTTGTGACCCCATGGACTGTAGCCCGCCAGGTTCCTCTGTCCATGGGATTTCCCAGGCAAGAATACTGGAGTAGATTGCCATGCCTTACTCCAGGGGATCTTCCCTATCCAGGGATCCAACCCAGCTCACCTGCATAGCAGATAGATTATTTACTACCACAGAAGCCCAAAATATAAGTAAATAAATGCAAAACGTGTAAATTATGTAAAACAAAAAGAGAGAAAATTGGCGACAGGAATATACATTCTCCTGTTAAAACAGTAATACAATATAGAAACAAAAAACAATGACAATTGTTGACATTTTTACAGCTTACAGCTGTTCAGCCGAAGGCATTACTAATTTCTTTTTCTTTTTCACATGGCATAGCTTTTTGGGATCTTAGTTCCCAGATCAGGGATCAAACCAATGCCCCCTACAGTGGAAGTGCAGAGTTTTAACCACTGGACTGCCAGGAAAATGTCTTACAGTTGTTCGGAATGCACAGTGCTAAGCGCTTTACATACAATTTCCAGCTTAATCCCAACAATCATCCTATACTGTAGGTACTGTTATTACACTGATGTTGCTGAAAGCCCATCAGTATGACCAGTGTGGGGAATCATAGCCAATGAAAGATACCCATGTTTATCTCCTAGGTTAAATTTTTCCCTCCTCCCTTTACCGATAAACATAGGGCTGTCAATGCCATTCAGTCACCAGCAAAATTTCAAATAAAATCTCTCTGGAAATATGCATCAAGGTAAGAGACTTGAGTGTCACCCCCGCACCCAGAGGATGAGAAGCTGGTGGCCTTCATAGAAGTAGGAGTAATTTGACTCCATCTGCAAAGTAACCTTTTTCTGGTAATCAGGGGATCTTTCCCCCACTGGTTTCAAAGGCCTTCCCTCTTCTTTGTGCAATTTCTAAAGCATTGTGCAATACATAAAGAAAAGACCAATAACATATCATTGCCTTGGAAACTGCCATGGAATTTGACAGACTGTAGGTTGTTGAGAGCAAATGTTCTGTTGCTACAGTCCGCGAAGTAGCAGTGACTGGCAAAGTGGCTGAATGTTCATCTGCTGATCTTGATGACAACTTAACTTGTCATTCCTGCCCTAAAGATAGGGCCGGGGAGTTCGTCTTGCTTTGCTTTCTTTACATAAGGGCATCTGAATTATTTCATTCCCAAATGACCAAAGTGAAACACAAACTAAAGGCAAAATAGCAGCTTTCTGGGGGTACTTCGCCCTAGCTCATGAAGAATTTACAACCTATGCTTTTAATAAATGAATTCTTACCATATAATCTTGGGAAGCTCTACTGCTTCTCTTAAACATGATTGTGATTCTTAGCTGTATTTATCCTGGCAAAAGGTAAGGGAAAAAACCTGAATTCACAGAATGCTACTCACTGTGGTCCTTTCTAATGAATGTCTAGGAAAACAAATAAAACTGTGCATCAAATTAGGAGGGGAAAGAAATTCAGGAATGAAGGTAAGGAGTTAGTCCTTGGAAGCTGTTTTCCAAGAAGTGAATGTGACTCTGGCTAGTTGTACCATTTTATTTATTTGTTTGTTGGTGGAAACACTGAAAATAAAAATAAAAGTGATCCTTTTGTGATCCTGTTTGGCCGTGACAGATTCCTTCAGCATTGCCATAGTAACTGAAAGAAGTGCATTTATGAATAGACTTAGATTTCTAAGGCTTGAGTTTTCTGCCAAGAAGAGAACACGGGGTAGAGAAAACAGAGGAAAGTCAAGGCAAAGGGAAAGAAAACAGACGGACGTGTGATTTCCCAGCTCTCGCATTCGGAAAGTGCCTGCCCATACCAGGTCAAGCCAACTCACCTTCTTGGGCCTCCTTAGATTTTTAGATGTTGAAATTAGTCCTCTTTCAGCAGAATAAATCTAGGCAATTTCTTCAGCTCCTTTTGTTGCCAGAAAGGGGAAAGCAATACTCAGGATTATCAAAATTTATGCCTAAGAAAAAGCAAATCTCCTCAAACATGGTTACATAAGGACATGGAACAGATCTCTTTCATCCATTCGTCTGTCACTGGACATTTGAATGTTGATTTGAGGTTGATTCCATGTCCCAGCTATTGCAAATAGTGCTTTGATGAGCACTGGAGTCCACATGTCCTTATATTATGGTTTTCTTAGGGTATATTCCCAGCAGTAGGATTGCTGGGTCAGATGGTAGGGTTGACATATATACATATGTCATATGTATTTTTACATGCATAAAATAGCTAGTGGGAACCTGCTGTAAAGCAAGGAAGCTCAGCTCAGTGCCCTGTGATGACCTAGATGGGTGGAGTGGGGGTGGGGATGGGAAGGATGTTCAAAAGAGGGGGATATATGCATACATATAGCTGATTCACTTCATTGTACAGCAGAAACTAACACAACATTGTAAAGCAATTATACTCCAATTAAAAAGGGGGTGGGTCTTGGAAAAGAGCTGTGGCCAGGCAAGGAACACACTCCATAAGTAAAATGACCTCTATTAAAGAAAAATCACCCAGCCACCTTGTCCTACTTTTTATTTAGCAAGTGACTTGAGAAATATCTCTCCAAACAATAATAAGAAAATTAACAATGGAAGAGAGATGATAGATGGTAACTGTTGTGTTGGAGAGAGCAAGTGGTGGGGACCACACTGTAGAATGCATCGGCCTAAGATGGGCAGTTAGTTTCTGGCACGAGGAATATGAGGTCATTGTTGCCAGATCTTCCTATTTTTCAAGAGGAGCTGGAAGTCAGAATTTTTACATGAAATCTTCTGATATTTTCATTATGCTCAAAGATTTTAAAATGCAATTAGGCTCAATGAAATATGCCAGAAATTATATTTAGCTCATTGATGAATGGTTCATGACTCCCAGAGTCTGACTCTAAACTCAGAATTGTGTCTCTAGAGGACAAGCCAGTGATAACAAGGAAAGTGACCGGAGCTGAGTGAGATTCAGGAGATGGAGAGAGGCAGAGGGGATGATGTCATCTGAAACCTGGAAGAACCAGGACCATGCTGAAAGACAGACACCACCAGTCTCCAGGGCTTGAGGTAGGAAACAGATACCTTGGTCTTCCCATCTGAACATTCAGTCTTTTTGAGTGCCTGCTCTATGTGAGAAACTGCTAGACAGGAATCCTCCCTAGGCTGCTGGGTTTTCCAATCTGATTCTAGTGTGTGTGATTTAATTGTTTTATTAAGAAATAATAAACACATTAGGATTAGACATATTCACACATATAGGATTATATGTAGCATATTCATAAAGTTTAAGGAATCATAATAAAGTGAACATTTATCCATCCACCTCCCACTTTAAGAAACAGACCATTATGAGGATTTTTGAGGCTCTTTGTAAGCCTTTCCTCAATTGCATTCCTTTCTGCTGCCCAGCTGTAACTCCTGAATTTTGTGAAAATACCTCCCTTGCTTTTTTTTCCCTTTAGTTTTTAATAGTCTTGTGTGGTTATTTACATTTATTTATATATGGTTACTTCTACTATAGTAATTTATAGCATAACATACTATATACACTATATATAATTTATCTGTGTGTTTGCTCAGTTGCTCAGTTGTGTCCAACTCTTTGCAACCCCATGGACTCCTCTATCCATGGAATTCTCCAGGCAAGAATATTGGAGTAGGCTGCCATTTCCTACTCCAGGGGATCTTCCCAACCCAGAGATCAGACCTGTGTCTCTTGTATCTCCTATATTGGCAGGTGGATTCTTTACCACTGCACCACCTGGGAAGCCCCATAATTTATCTACTTTAGAGTATATACTCTATTTTCTCTCTCAAGTAGAGAGGATATACTAAGAGTGAACATCGACATTCTAGGAATCAGTGAACTAAGATGGACTGGAATGGGTGAATTTAACTCAGATGACCATTATATCTACTACTGTGGGCAGGAATCCCTTAGAAGAAATGAAGTAGCCATCATAGTCAACAAAAGAGTCCGAAATGCAGTACTTGGATGCAGTCCCCAAAATGACAGAATGATCTCTGTTCGTTTCCAAGGCAAACTATCCAATATCATGGTAATTCAAGTCTATGCCCCAACCAGTAACACTGAAGAAGCTGAAGTTGAACAGTTCTATGAAGACGTACAAGACCCTCTAGAACTAACATTCCCCCCAAAAAAGCTATTATGTATTAGGAGTGCCACAATAGGGGCACACAATACACAATAGAGGTGTATACATAATATATATTATATATAATATATATAATACACCATATAGTCTTTAGTGTATTTAAATTATTTTAAATAAAAATATTTTTTGTATAATATACCAAACATACAGTATAATACTTTTAGTATGGTATCATATGCATACAGGTGTGCATGCTAAGTCACTTCAGTCATGTCCAACTCTTTGCAACCCTATAGACTATAGCCAGTCTCTTCTGTCCTTGGGATTCTTCAGTCAAGAATACTGGAGTGGGTTGCCATGCCCTTCTCCAGGGGATCTTCCCTACCTAGAGATCGAACTTGCATCTCCTGCACCTTCTCTATTGCAGGAGGATTCTTTACTGCTGAGTCACTGGGGAGCCTATATAATATTGTGTACATATAGTATATTTGTTGCAGTTTATAAATATTTGATCTTCCCCTTATTTGAACTGTACATAAAATAAAACATATTCTATATTTTTCAGGCTTGTTTTTTTGTCATTTAACAATATTTTAAAATTCATTCACACTGACATTTATAAGCTATATTTACTATATTCTTATCACCATCTATTTATTCCATTGTATTATGAAGAGTGTACATCCATTCTTCTGTTAGGAGTCATATGAGTGTTTCTATTTTATTTTGCTGTCATGAACTATGTTGCTATGAATGTTTTAATCCATGCTTCCTATTTTAGTCGGAGTTCTCCACAGAAGCAGAACCAGTAGGATATGCACAGAGACATACATCACTATATTCTGCTTTGCTTTACTGAGCTTTGCAGATACTTCATGTTTTCCAAATTGAAGGTTTGTGCACCCTTGCCTTGAGCAAGTTAATTAGCACCATTTTCCATCAGCATTTGCTGGTTTCATATTTCTGTCTCACATTTTGGTAATTCTCAAACTACTTCAAACTTTTACATTATCATTATATTTGTTATGGTGATGTGTGGATCTTCAATGTTACTACTATTGTGACTCACTGAAGGCTCAAATGTGTGTTAGCATTTTTTAGCAATAAAGTATTTTTAAATTAAGATATGTATTTATATTTTCAGACATAATACTATTGCACACTTAACAGACTACAGTATAGTGTAAACATAACTTTTAAATACACTGGGAAACCACAAATTCCTGTGATTTGCTTTATTGCAATATTAACTTAATTGTGGCTATCTGGAACCAGAAAGGGAGAGAGGGAGACAGGGAGAGAAGCAGAGACAGACAGAGAGAGATTAAAAGAAATTGATTCATGCAATTTCATGAAATTATGGCGACTGACACATCCCAAGATCTGAAGTCAGTAAGCTGGAAATCCAGTCTGAAAGCTGGCAGATGTTAAGATAGAAGAAAAGCTACCCATGTTTCATTTCATATCTGAAGGCAGGAGAAGACCAACATCTTAGCCCAATTGGACAGGCAGAAGGAGTTCCCTTCTACCCATGGGAGGGCCAGCCTTCTTTCCTATTCAGGCTTTCAACTGATTGAATGAGGACCACCCATATTAGAAAGGGCAATCTGCTTTACTTAGTCTATCAATTCAAATGGTAATCTCATCCAAGAACACCCTCATAGACACACCTACACAATGTTTGGCCAAATATCTGGGCACCCTGTGGCCAGTCAAATCAACAGATAAAATCAGCCACCACATTTTCTGATCCACTTGTGCAAGATTTTCTCTAGAAAATATATACAGGAATATAATTGAAGAAGTATTGAGTATGTGCATATTAAACTTCAATTTGGTTTCCCAAGTGGTTGTACCAATGTACATTTCTACTAGAATGTTCCACATGCTTGCCAACATTTCATTCAGCCTTTTCAAAAATGTGGTGGATATGAAGTGGAACCTTACTGTATTTTTGATATGCATAAGCTAAGCATCCTACTATGAAAGTAGAAATACAAAAGCAGAATATGCCCAAAGAAACTAAAAAGAAGGAAATACTAAAGAGAGAGGTAGAAAACAATACAATATATTTTTTAAATACAATAGCAAAAAGACAAAGCTAGAGTTTTTGTAAAATATTAAAAAATATCTTCTAGGCCACATCATATCAGAGTCCCCATCAGTAGATAAGATAAGGAAAAAAAGTCTTAAATTGTTTAAGAAAATAACTGATGCTGTTCACATATGGTTTGATTGTCTGCATAGAAAGCCACAGATATCCATGGACAATTTATTAAAATTAATAGGAGAGTTTAGAAAACTTTCTAGATATAAAACTAACATATAAAGATTAATTGTCTTTCTATCAATTATGTAGAAGTACCTATAAAATGCAATACAATAAAAGACTATTTAGACTAGTAGCTAAAATGTATGTCATACACTAATAAATCTAAAAGTGTTTAAAAAAAATAAAGGCACTTTCCCTTCCTCATCATGGAGGGGGGATAATTTTAAGCAGATAAAATTTAAACTTTATAAAAATACTAAAGTGAAAATTGAAAGTGTTAGTCTCTCAGTCATGTCTGACTCTGCAACCCTAAGGACTGTAGCCTGCCAGCCTCCTCTGTCCATGTAACTTTCCAGGTAAGAATACTGGAGTGGTTTGGCATTCCCTTCTCTGGGGAATCTTCCCAACCCAGGGATCGAATCTGGGTCACCTGCATTGCAGGTGGATTCTTTACCATCTGAGCCAAAAGATGCTAATGATGATGTATACAATATAGAAACACATCATGTTCTTGGATCCTAAGATGTAATATTCAATATACAGATTTCATATTATTCTAATCAAAATCCTTATGTGTTTTCATACAGCTTGGCAAACTGTTCATATGCACTACAGGCAGACACTTTACTGTCTGAGCCACCAGGGAAGCCCTATTCATATATATATAGACATAAATACACATACATATACAAAAGTATATATATATATATATGAAAAAAGGGTGAGGAATAGCTGAAACACTTTTAAAATGACTTTCTCCACCAGAAATCAAACTTACTATCACAGAATGGCTAGCACTTACTCTACTCTGACTGTTCAAACTTTGAATATCTCCTAGATGTGTTCAAGTTCCAGCAATATTCAGGTAACAACTCCCCAGCATGTATTCTTTCCCTGGCCCCCCAGGGTCTCACCCTATGAATGTGCAGCTTAATTTTCAGTCCTTAACTCAAAGAGAACACTAAGCATATTTCTGGAGCTCTTGTCTACTTAACTGCTCTCTGGTACTCTGGACATGGAACAACAGACTGGTTCCAAATAGGAAAAGGAGTACTTCAAGGCTGTATATTGTCACCCTGCTTATTTAACTCACATGCAGAGTACATCATGAGAAATGTTGGGCTGGAGGAAGCACAAGCTGGAATCAAGATTGTCAGGAGAAATATCAATGACCTCAGATATGCAGATGACACCACCTTTATGACAGAAAGTGAAGAGGAACTAAAAAGCCTCTTGATGAAAGTGAAAGAGGAGAGTGAAAATATTGGCTTAAAGCTCAACATTCAAAAAACTAAGATCATGGCATCCAGTCCCATCACTTCATGGCAAATAGATGGGGAAACAATGGAAACAGTGGCTGACTTTATTTTTTTTGGGGCTCCAAAATCACTGCAGATTGTGACTGTAGCCATGAAATTAAAAGATGCTTACTTATTGGAAGGGAAGTTATGACCAACCTAGATAGCATATCAAAAAGCACCGGCATTACTTTACCAACAAAGTCAAGGCTATGATTTTTCCAGCGGTCCTGTATGGATGTGAGAGTTGGACAGTGAAGAAAGCTGAGCACTGAAGAAATGATGGTTTTGAACCGTGGTGTTGGAGAAGTGCCAGGGTTCAGCCCCGGCCAGGTCCGGGGGTCTTGAGGGATGAGTGGCGTCGGTGGAAGAACTGAGCTGAGTCGGTGTGGGGTGATGAAGCAGTCTCTCTTTATTGCTGTTAGTTTTGTGGGGTGACGGAGAAGTCTCTCCAAAAGGCGGTGGAGAAGTCTCTCACTTTATTTCGATTAGCTTACAGTTTTATAGCCAAAGAACATCCCCATTACATCACAACTATTTTATGCAAACTTTTGTTTTTTGCCCACCATCAACAACTTTAACATTAAGCTCATTTTCCTTGCAAAAGGTCGGATTTCTGCATAATCAGACTTAACAATAGTATGTTTACCATTTGAATGTCTCTAGCATACCTTTATTTAGCATAAGATGGGCAAATATTCACTGTCTTACAAGATAGCCTTTTCAGCAAAGATAAAAATCTTGCAACTTATCCAGGAAACAGGGCTAGAATCTGTCTCAAAAAGAGGGGGTTGTAAAAAACTCACTTTCCTTATCCGAGAGGGAAGAAGGCTGTAAATGGTTGCTATACTTTAAGAATGTATGCATTTCTTTTGTCCCTGGAAAAGGTGTGCCTCTCCACTTATCTCTGAATATTCAGGGATTGACACAGGAAGCCTCCTGCCAAATGTTCCCTGACAAGGTGCAACTATGTAGAAGCTAGAAAGAGGGGCTTAAGCTTGAAACTGTTTTATTCTATTAACCTATTTTGGTTTTACAAGGAAAGAGAAAAGAAGACAAAGAGACAGTTTAGTAGCACTGCTTTAACAATGAAACCCTATTAACCTTACAACTACTAAAAGGAATTCCTATGTCTACACTATCCTAAAGCAATCAGTGTCTCCAACTATGCTGGCCACAGTTATGAGCATTCCTAAGTCCCATTCCAGTCTGGTTTTTTCAAGGAAGGGAGCCTCCTCCGTGGAGCGGTCGGGGGAGTGGGATGTGGAAAGGTGACCCAAGTATGAGCCCTTCTGGTGGTAGCTTTGCCATGACCCCCAGAGAACTCTTGGTAAACTCCCCAGTAACTAGTAGGAGGGAATTAAGGTCTGAGGGAATTATCTCAGGATGAATTTTTTCTATCTGGGACTGACCTACTGAGATGAGCTAATGTTCAGAGCATAAACAGAACTTCCCAAGAAAAATACCAGGAGGGGCCTTGCCTTGGGATGCCCCAAAGGAAAATCCACATTGCAGTTTCCTTCTCAGTCTCATGACTTTGTCATCTGAGTGAGGGGGCATCCTGACGGCTCCCGGCAGTTTCTGATATGCTGAAAACAATGAAAGATTGAAGACTGACTATGGGATTTAGAAAATGGGACATTGGTGACCTTTTTAAAAAAGATTTATTTATTTATGTATTTTTGGCTGTGCTGGGTCTTCACAGCTGTGTGCGGGCTTCCTCTAATTGCGGTGAGTGGAGGTTACTCTTCTTTGGAGTGCGAGATGGGGGCCTTCTCACTGAAGAGGCTTCTCTTGTGGAGCATAGGTTCTAGGGTGTGCAGGCTCAGTTGTTGTAGGGTATGGACTTAGTTGCCCTGGTGGCATGTGGAATCTTCCCAGAGCAGGGATCGAGCCAGTGTCCCCTGCATTGGGAGGTAGATTCTTAACCACTGGACGACCAGGAAAGCCCATTAATGGTCTTAATAATATAAATGTTGGTAGATAAATAGGGTAAAAAGCCTGATAGAGTGGATTCAATAGAGAATAGAATGATTCATTGTGTGTCTAGATAGAGCTATAGGTGTAGATACATATCGCTATACATATACATACATCCCCTATACATACATATAGGGAAGCCACTTGGGCTTCCCAGGTGGTGTTAGTGATAAAGAACCCACCTGCCAATGCAGGAGACATATGAGTCATGGATGCTATCCGTGGGTCAGGAAGATCCCCTGGAGGAAGGCATGGCAACCTACTCCAGTATTCTTGCCTGGAGAATCCCATAGACAGAGGAGCCTGGTGGGCTAAAGTCCATAGGGTCACAAAGTGTTGGACACGACTGAAGTGACTTAGCACAGCACAGTAGATATAAACGTAGATTGATTTTATTCTGGGGAAACTGAGAGGACTTTTGCTCTAGAAACAAAAATAACTCAGTAGCAATGAATTCCTCTCATCCTGATTGTGGCCTTCAAATACCATTTTCCATAAAGGAACCAGGGTTTCGTAGAGGAAAAAACAAATGCCAGAAGTGCTGCAAAAAATTTACCAGATTAACCTGGGACATCTTGCCATACCAGCTAGAAAAGAAGTCTTCAGATTTCTAGAGTCATGCCATGATAGGCTAACTGGTACCATAATAAAATTAATGCTATGAACATCTGAAAAACAGATCAAAATATTTGAACTGTTGTTTTCAGTCATTGGACAGTAGCAACTGGATCCTCTACAGGAAGGATGGGCTTCCCAGGTGAATCAGTGGTGGAGAATCCCTCTGCCAATGCAGGAAACGTGGGTTCGATCCCTGGGTTGGAAAAACCTCCTGGAGTAGAAAATGGCAGCCCACTTCAGCATTCTTGCCTGGGAAATCCCATAGACAAAGGAGACTGGCAGGCTACAGTCCAGGTGGTCACAAAGAGTTGGACACAACCGAGCGACTAAACAAGAGAAGAAGAAAGATATAAGCAAGGTGAGCCTCACAAGCCTTCTTACCTAGACGCACTGTCCCCAGGTAAGAAAGGGAGTCATAGTAGTCTCTCTGCAAAAGACAGAGTTTGTTGTTTAGGTAGATGAAAAAGAGCTGGAATTTGACAGAGTACCAATTCAGTTGAGTTCAGTCACTCATTCGTGTCCAACTCTTTGCGACACCATGAATCGCAGCATGCCAGGACTCCTTGTCCATCACCAACTCCAGGATTCTACCCAAACCCATGTCCATTGAGTCCATGATGCCATCCAGCCATCTCATCCTCTGTCATCCCCTTCTCCTCCTGCCCCCAGTACTTCCCAGCATCAGAGTCTTTTCCAATGAGTCAATTCTTTGCATGAGGTGGCCAAAGTATTGGAGTTTCAGCTTCAGCATCAGTCCTTCCAATGAACACTCAGGACTGATCTCCTTTAGGATGGACTGGTTGGATCTGCTTGCAGTCCAAGGGATTCTCAAGAGTCTTCTCTGCCGGGAGCCGTCAGGATGCCCCCTCACTCGGATGACAAAGTCACGAGACTGAGAAGGAAACTGCAAAGTGGATTTTCCTTTGGGGCATCCCAAGGCAAGGCCCCTCCTGGTATTTTTCTTGGGAAGTTCTGTTTATGCTCATCTGTTTATGTTTTAGCTCATCTCAGATCAGTCCCAGTTAGAAAACATTCATCCTGAGGTGATTCCCTCAGACCTTATTTCCCTCAGAGGATCTGGGAAGGCAGATTCCCTTTCCCGGGGACAAAGGAGGAATAAGGGACATTTAAATAGATTACTATACCTCCTACTAGTTGCTGGGGAGTTTACCAAGAGTTCTCTGGGGGTCATGGCAAAGCCACCACCAGAAGGGCTCATACTTGGGTCACCTTTCCACATCCCACTCCCCCGACCGCTCCACGGAGGAGGCTCCCTTCCTTGAAAAAACCAGACTGGAATGGGACTTAGGAATGCTCATAACTGTGGCCAGCATAGTTGGAGACACTGATTGCTTTAGGATAGTGTAGACATAGGAATTCCTTTTAGTAGTTGTAAGGTTAATAGGGTTTCATTGTTAAAGCAGTGCTACTAAACTGTCTCTTTGTCTTCTTTTCTCTTTCCTTGTAAAACCAAAATAGGTTAATAGAATAAAACAGTTTCAAGCTTAAGCCCCTCTTTCTAGCTTCTACATAGTTGCACCTTGTCAGGGAACATTTGGCAGGAGGCTTCCTGTGTCAATCCCTGAATATTCAGAGATAAGTGGAGAGGCACACCTTTTCCAGGGACAAAAGAAATGCATACATTCTTAAAGTATAGCAACCATTTACAGCCTTCTTCCCTCTCGGATAAGGAAAGTGAGTTTTTTACAACCCCCTCTTTTTGAGACAGATTCTAGCCCTGTTTCCTGGATAAGTTGCAAGATTTTTATCTTTGCTGAAAAGGCTATCTTGTAAGACAGTGAATATTTGCCCATCTTATGCTAAATAAAGGTATGCTAGAGACATTCAAATGGTAAACATACTATTGTTAAGTCTGATTATGCAGAAATCCGACCTTTTGCAAGGAAAATGAGCTTAATGTTAAAGTTGTTGATGGTGGGCAAAAAACAAAAGTTTGCATAAAATAGTTGTGATGTAATGGGGATGTTCTTTGGCTATAAAACTGTAAGCTAATCGAAATAAAGTGAGAGACTTCTCCACCGCCTTTTGGAGAGACTTCTCCGTCACCCCACAAAACTAACAGCAATAAAGAGAGACTGCTTCATCACCCCACACCGACTCAGCTCAGTTCTTCCACCGACGCCACTCATCCCTCAAGACCCCCAGACCCGGCCATTCCCCGGCAAGAAACTTCTGACACAATGGATTCCTCTCCCACCGTTTTGAAATACTTCATTCCTTTATCTTCTGGGACACATCCCTTTCTACTCATCATCACCACATGGAGAGTCCAGGGTGGCTCATATTTAACATGTCCAAATATGGACTCTTGATTTCCCTTCTGAAATTTTCTCCTTACGTAGTCTTCTTAATCTCAATAAATACTAACTCCACCCTTCCAGTTTCTCAGATCAAAACTTTGGAACAAGTCTTAACTCTGTTCTTTATTCCAGACCCCAGATTCTGTCCATCAAATCTAATTTTTATGGCTCTATCTTCAAAATATATCTAGGATCTCACCACCTTTCACCACTTCAATCACCACGATCCTGATATAAGTCATCATTATTTCTCAACTAGATTATTGCAATAGTCTCCTAATTTGTCTCTCTGTTTCCATACTCTGTCCAATATTTGCAAGAATAAGCCCATTAAAATGTAAGCCACTTCATTCCATAGCACAAGCACACTCAAAACTCTTTAGCATCTTCCTGTCTTTGCAGTGTGGGCCTACCTAGTGGCTCAGTGATGAAGAATCTGCCTGCTAATGAGGAAGACTTGGGTTCCACCCCTGGATTAGGAGGGATCCCTAGAAAAGGAAATGGCAACCAACTCTAGTCTTCTTGCCTGAAGAATTTCAGGGACAGAGGAGTCTGGCGGGCTACAGTCCATGGGGTCACAGAAGAGTCGAACATGATGAAACTGGAGCCTATTATACAGAGTGAAGTAAGCCAGAAGGAAAAACAAAAATACAGTGTGCTAACTCATATATATGGAATTTAGAAAGATGGTAATGAGAACCCTGTATGTGAGACAGCAAAAGAAATGCAGATGTATAGAACAGTCTCTTGGACTCTATGGGAGAGGGCAAGGGTGGGATGATATGGGAGAACAGCATTGAAACATGTTAATCATCATATGTGAAATCAATCGCCAGCCCAGGTCTGACGCTCAGGGCTGGTGCACTGGGATGACCCAGAGAGAGGGAATCGGGAGGGAGGAGGGAGGGGGGTTCTGGAAGGGGAACACATGCATTCCCATGGCAGATTCATGTCAATATATGGCAAAACCAACACGATAATGTAAAGAAAATTAAAATAAATAAATTAAATTAAAAAAGAAGAAGAGTCGAACATGACTTAGCAACTAAATGGCAACAACAATCTTGCCGAGTACATGACCGATGTTATCAAAATGGCCCACAAGATTGCACGTATCACTCCTCCAACTTTATTTTCTTTTCTTCTGCCCTCACCGACTCTACTCCACCACTCTGCCCTCCTTGCTATTTCTTGAGCATGTCAAGGATGCTTTTCTGTATTAGGAGTCAGAACTTGCTATTCCTACCACCTCGAGTACCCTTTTCCATAAGTTTTTTTTTTTTTTTTTTTCCTTTTTAGGTCATCCTTTCCATAGCATTTGTCACTATCTATGATAACATGTATTTTACTTACTTACAGGCTTATTATATATTCTTTGTCCCTAGATGCTGAGGAGGTCAAGGAGAATACCTGGAATACTGCAGGAATTTAATACATATTTTGTTTAAAAAATGAACAAATAAGTTTACTGAGCACCTACTATTTGCCAGGGACTGCACTACTTGCTAACCCCTGTATATAACATATAAACCCCTCCCCATAAAGAGAAGTAGGAGAAACAAATGATCAATTTCCTTATAAAGCCCCTGACACTATTTTTGCACTTCCATGCACCTAGGCTATTGGTATTCCCATACATTTCTTAAAGTATTATATGTGAGTACCTTTTGACCTTTGAGAAAACCATGCTCTAAAAATAGTCTGGAGGGCCAGCTTTGAGAAAACCGAATTGGGGATTGATACCACCTCTCTCTGTGGCTTTGGGTGAATCCAAGAACCTTTCTGCTTCTGTTTCCCCAGCTGTAAAATAGGATTAATAGTTCTGGCTTCATGGGAGTCTTTTGAGGATTCTTTCATTCATGTAGTAATATTTATTGAAAATGGTAAGTGCTAAGTAGTATTATGCCTAATTAATTAGGTCCTCGTCTCCCTGGTGTGGGTTACGGTGTCTGGCTGGTCATTAATAAAATATGCTGGAAGCTTTGCAGATTTTCCTTTCAGAGCTCTCCTGATGGCTGCATAAGCAGAGCACGAATTGGGCATTGAACCTTGTAGTTAAATACATACAGCTGTTTGAGTTCCACTGTGCTCACATTTATTTAATTCTCAGACAATACAAAGTTGGAAGGTGCTGAAAACACCAGTTAAGAAAGAGAAATACTACAGAGAATTCTATGGTGGTTAGTAATAAAGCCAGGAAATAAAATTAAGACTCAATTTGGATTTGCTAGATAATACTAACAGAAATCTTAATACCTCCCCTGAAAATCTGAGTGGTAGTGAGATCATAGTGAAATAATGAACAATAGTATAGTTATTATGGATGACATTACAGAGGAAATTATATAAGGGTATTGGATAAGACATTACCTATGGATGATATTTATATTATTGTTACAACACATCATAGAAGAAGATACTTTTGAGAGACTATTCTTGTAGTCTCTGAAACTGTTGTTGTTTGAGTTTCCCAGAAAGAAGAGTCCTTGTGGTCTTATTTTAAAACCCAGTGCAATCGCAGACAGCAGGAGTGAGCATAAGTAGAGAGAAGAACAGAAGGAAGGAAAACAATACTATGGTATGTTACTGAGCTGGCTATTGCTATATACAATTGATTGCTCAGTCCTTGGGACCATGCACCTTCAGACCTTCTCAGGAAACACAGCAAGGCTGTACCATACATGGTCAGGGCTCAGACCATACATTCATTCAAACATTCCCACAATCATGAGCCTTCTAATCCTTTCTTCCCTACCATGCCAAGGAAGAACTGGTTGCCGGAGCCGTCAGGATGCCCCCTCACTCGGATGACAAAGTCACGAGACTGAGAAGGAAACTGCAAAGTGGATTTTCCTTTGGGGCATCCCAAGGCAAGGCCCCTCCTGGTATTTTTCTTGGGAAGTTCTGTTTATGCTCATCTGTTTATGTTTTAGCTCATCTCAGATCAGTCCCAGTTAGAAAACATTCATCCTGAGGTGATTCCCTCAGACCTTATTTCCCTCAGAGGATCTGGGAAGGCAGATTCCCTTTCCTGGGGACAAAGGAGGAATAAGGGATATTTAAATAGATTACTATACCTCCTACTAGTTGCTGGGGAGTTTACCAAGAGCTCTCTGGGGGTCATGGCAAAGCTACCACCAGAAGGGCTCATACTTGGGTCACCTTTCCACATCCCACTCCCCCGACCGCTCCACGGAGGAGGCTCCCTTCCTTGAAAAAACCAGACTGGAATGGGACTTAGGAATGCTCATAACTGTGGCCAGCATAGTTGGAGACACTGATTGCTTTAGGACAGTGTAGACATAGGAATTCATTTTAGTAGTTGTAAGGTTAGTAGGGCTTCATTGTTAAAGCAGTGCTGCTAACCTGTCTCTTTGTCCTCTTTTCTCTTTCCTTGTAAGAACCAAAATAGGTTAATAGAATAAAAGTTTCAAGCTTAAGCCTTTCTTTCTAGCTTCTACATAGTTGCACCTAGTAAGAGAAATGTAACCTTTCTACTTAGGTTGATGTACTTATCTGAAGTATGCTGGAGACATTCAAATGGTAAACATACTATTGTTAAGTCTAATTATGCAGAAATCCAACCTTTTGCAAGGAATATGAGCTTAATGTTAAAGTTGTTGATGGTAGGCAGAAAACAAAAGATTGTAGAGTATTTGTGATGTAATGGGGATGTTTTTTGGCTATAAAACTGTAAACTAACAAAAATAAAGAGAGAGATTTCTCCATCACCTCACAAAACTAACAGCAATAAAGAGAGACTGCTTCATCACTACACATCGACTCAGCTCAGTTCTTCCGCCGACGCCACTCATCCCTCAAGACCCCCGGACCCGCTGGGGCTGGACCCCGGCAACTGGTGTCTTCATTTCCTGTTGATCATCATTACATACAAGTTTCATGGAGCCATCCTGATAAACTATTAGGGCTGGGTCCAGGGATCCTTGCCAGAATATTGAATCCTAAATGATCCCTGTCAATAAAACCTCCCATGTTAAGGCTTATATTTCACCCCTTCCAATTCTCCTTCTCTCCCCCCCAAATCAAAACATACTATCTAAAGTGAAAGTGACAGTGTTAATAACTCAGTTGTGCCCAACTCTGTGCAACTCTGTGGACTGTAGCTCACAAGTCTCCTCTGTCCATGGAATTCTCCAGGCAAAAATACTGGAGTGAGTAGCCATTCCATTCTCCAGGGGGATCTTCCTCACCCAGGGATAGAATCTGGGTCTCCTGCATTGCAGGCAGATTCTCTACCACCGGAGCCACCAGGGAAGGCTAATATTATCTAAAAATATTATTTAATATGGAGTTGGCCAAAGAGTTCACTCAGGTCTAACCCTAACCGTAAGATGTTGATACAATCTCTTATCGAATGGCTGTTACTGAACCATTGTCTGCACTTCCATGCATCTAGCCTATTGTTATTTTCACACATCATACTACTTAGCACTTAACATTTTCACATGTCTGAAATCCACCCTTAGCTGGATTTCCCACCCCCCACCCCCATCATTTATGGCTCCTTCTTATCCAGTATCCTTTGTCAGTTCCTCTTCATCAATTTGTCCCTTAAATTACTATATTTCCAAGGCTCCTTCCTTGTTCATCTTGCTTTTTCTTCCTTCAATAAATAGGTGCTGTGTGTCCTCATATAAACCTCTGACACCTCTGACTTCAACTTCAACCAGATCCCATCTCTTCATCTGTAACCCAGAGCAATCAGAGAACTCCAGCTCTGTGATTTCAATTCTCTGCTGAACATCTTTACTTGGATGTCACATAGGCCCCTCAAATTGAATATATCCGTAACAAACCCCATCTTCTTTTCCTTCCAATCCCATCTTCTGCTGTTTCCCTATTTTGATGAGTGGGTCTCTTAGGGAACCATCTACCTAAATCAAAGATCTAGAAAAAAAAGAAATCTGGATGTTTTTCTTCTCTCACGTATGTAAACCTCCAAAGGATTCTAAATCCTAAAAAAAAATAATAATAATTGTATTCAATTATGTCAGGATTCAAGCTTCACAAACAGATTTTTTAATCATTTTTTAAAATTTATTTATTTTCATTGGAGGCTTTTAGAAGTAAATTCATTATGCCTCAAAACTATGTTTTAAGTCAATGCCCAATACATAGTTACCTCTAGTCACTGATTTTCTGTCTTATTATCACTCCCATATTGGCTTATTCTTTCTTAATTAACTCAGACCTTCACTTCTCCCCTATCCTCTAAATCAACGATTCCATAAACCCTGAGCCACAGACTGGTAGCAGACTGTGGCCCATTAGGAACTGGGCTACACAGCAGGAGCTGAGTGGTAGGCCAGCAAGTGAAACTTCATCTGTATTTATAGCTGCTGCCCATCATTCACATACCTCCATCAATGGAAAAACTGTCTTCCATGAAATCAGTCCCTGGTGCCAAAAAGGTTGGAGATTGCTGCTCTAAACCCTCCCACTTTACCCTCTAGGACTGAGCGTCATAAAGAAAAAAACTTCAAGACATCATCACAGTCTTCAGAAAGTATTTCCCATACTTCCTTCGCCGTATCTGAAATCTATCTCTTACTAAAGTATATACCTTTCCCTACAATTCTGCACCTACCCTGCCATTCTTCTTTGTCATTTACATACCTCAGGGTTGAAATGTTTCACCGTATCCCTGATTCTTAGCACTAAACTCTGTACATAGTTGAAATAAGTGTTTTGATTGAATGGACCCATCCCCCCTCCCCTGTCCTCACGTGCCTTAACTACAGGTGTGCATCAGCTACTTGGAAGACTGAAAGTATGCTTGATCCTCATTATTTGTGAGTTCTCTATTTGAAAACTACCCTCCTTGCCCAAATTTATTTATAACCCCTAAAATAAATATTTCCAGGCTTTCACAGTTGTTCCTGGACGTACTCAGAGTGGTGAAAAATTCGAGTCTCCCAGCGAGCAGTGAGCATTTTCTCAGCAGAGACTAAATGAAGCAGAGTTCTTCTCAGACTGTAAACAAGTTGCCTTTTGGCAGTCTATTCACTGCCATGGTTTTTGCATTTTTGTGCCTTCTTTTTTTTTTTGATGATTCTGCTGTTTAAAATGACCAGCATAGTACAGAAGTGTTGTCTAGTATTCCCAAGCACCAGGAAACCTCTGGTGTTAGAACAAGCACGATTCAGGCTGTTGGCCATCATTTCAATGTTAATCACTCAACAGCAGGGTACATTCAGAAAATGAAGATGAAATATGTTAATCTCTACAGAAGGTCCTCCAGAAAGTGCTACAGTACATGATGAGGCTAGGGAAAAGATGGAAAAGTGAATATATTTGTGGATTCATGAGAAGATGACCAGTTTTAAGTATTTATTTTGTAAAGATTTATTTATTTTATTTTATTTTTTGGCTGTGGTGGTCCTCATTGTTGCTTGTGGGCTTTTTCTGGTTGCGGCGAGTGGGGGGCCTCTCTTTGTTGCGGCGTGCAGGCTTCTGGTTGTAGTGTCTTCTCTTGGTGTGGAGCACAGGCTCTAGGCACACAGGCTTCAACAGTGGCAGTGTGTGGTCTTGGTGGTTGCAGTTCACAAGCTCTAGAACACCGGGTCAGCAGTAATGGCACACAGGTTTAGTTCCTCTGTGGCATGTGGGATCCTAATTCCCTGACCAGGGATCGAACTCATGTCCCCTGCATTGGCAGATGGATTCTTAACCACTGGACCACCAGGGAAGCCTTACAATTTTAAAAAAGCATGGTGGACAACAATGTTGTGAGGCTGAAAGCCAAAGAAAGAATAGTCACATTATCCAGGGTCAGGAAAGTGTTAAACCCTTCTCACCTAGAAATGCTGCCTATAATTGAGCTTTTCTTCCCTCTCGTGATAAGACTTTTTTTACATTGTAGTATTTGCTGTTGTTGTTCAGTTGCTAAGTTGTGTCTGACTCTTTGAGATCCCATGAACTGCAGCATGCCAGGCTTCCCTGTTCGCCATCTCCCAGAGTTGACTCAAACACCTGTCCGTTGAGTCAGTGATGCCATCCAACCATCTCATCCTTCGTTGCCCCCTTCACTTCTTGCCCTCAATCTTTCCCAGCAGCAGAGTCTTTTCCAATGAGTTGACTCTTTGCATCAGGTGGCCAAAGTACTGAAGCTTCAGCTTCAGCATCAGTCCTTTCAATTAATATTCAGAGTTAATTTCCTTTAGGATTGACTGGTTTGATCTCCTGCTGTCCAAGGGACTCTCAAGAGTCTTCTCCAACACCACAGTTCAAAAGCATCAATTCTTCATAAGTTTATAATACCATGTTTCAGATAAGTGTACAGCACAGTGATTCAGTTATATATACATATATATATATATATTTAAGTATCTTTAAGATATGTATTATATAGTAAAAGTGAAGTCACTCAGTCGTGTCTGACTCTTTGCAACCCCATGAACTGTAGCCTACCTTGCTCCTCCGTCCATGGGATTTTTCAGGCAAGAGTACTGGAGTGGGTTGCCATTTCCTTCTCCATGTATTATATAGGGTATCTTTAAACATAAATACATATAAAGCCAGGCTGTATGTTGATTGGTTGGTGAAAATATTGTGACCAGAGGCTTGCAAGGTACCTACCCCTGAGCCAATGACTCAGGGTTCACCAATTTATTGTTTGCAGTGACTTTCTAGTGCAAACTACCGCAAACAATGAAAACCAGTCCTAATGCCCCCAGCCTGGCCCCACTGTTGCTTGAGGCATCTTTCTAAAATGAAAATCTAATGATGTCACTGCCTAGGGTTAATGCTTCAAGGTTTACTTAGCTTTCAGCGTAGAGCTCAAATTTCTTAGTTTAGAATACAACTCAGGCCTCATTTCTTTCTTTTTTTTTTTTATTAGTTTTGCCAAACAATGACATGATATCACCATGGGTTTACATATGCTCCCCCTCCAGAACCCCCCTCCCTTCTCCCTCCCCCGGGGAAATCTCTTTGCACCAGTCCCAAGCATCAATCCTGGGCCGGCTATTGCTTAGACATATGATAATTAACATGTTTCAATGCCATTCTCCCATATCATCCCACCCTTTCCCTCATCCACAGAGGCCCTGAGTCTATTCTATACATCTGCGTTCCTTTTGCTGTCTCGCATGCTGGGTTCTCGTTACCGTCTTTCTAAATTCCATATATATGCGTTAATATACTGTATTGTTGTTTTTGCTTCTGGCTTACTTCATTTCTTATCAAAGCTACCACACACATTATCCTTTCTTCTAGTTATCAGAATGTCCTGGGTTTTCACCGATTCTTATATGCTCACTAGATCTTCCCATAAATTTCCACATGCTGTTTCCACTGCTCCCAAGGCCCTTCCTGCCGACCCCCCACCTCCCACTTCAGGTAATGTCTATTCATCTTTCTAATCTTATCTGGAGTGCACTTTTCTCTGGGCTTTCACTGACCCTCCAGCCTCATCCAGGAGCTCTTTCTCTTTGCACCAGGAATATCTCTAGTATATAGCACACACTGTGAATCTCAGTTTTCCTAATTCTGTCTCTCTCACTGGACTAAAAAGTCTTTCAGACCAAGAATCATGTCTTTTTCCATTTTTTTCTTCCTAGTACCAAGGACTGTCCCTGACATATTTAGCATACAGCCAAAACTATTATTTATTCCTGTTGTTCAGTCACTAAGCCATGTCTGACTCTTTGTGACCCCAGGGACTGCAGCACACCAGACCTCTCTGTCCCTCACGATCTCCCAGAGTTCACCCAAGTTCATATCCACTGAATCGGTGATGTCATCCAACCAACTCATCCTCTGCTGGCCTTTTCTCCATTTTCCTTCAACCTTTCCCAGCATCACGGTCTTTTTCAATGATTGGCTCTTCGCATCAGGTAGCCAAAGTACTGGATCTTCAGCTTCAGCGTCAGTCCTTCCAATGAATATTCAGGGTTGATTTCCTTTAGGATTGATTGGTTTTATTTCCTTGCTATCCAAGGAGTTTGGTGGGTTCCAACGTCTTCCTGTCAATAGTTGTTCAGCAACTAATTTTGATTTTGGGGTTATTGCAGGAAAAGATGAGCACAAGTCCTTCTAGTCCATCATCTTGAAAGAATAAGTAAAACTATTTATATATTTAATGAATTCAAAATGAATAAATGAATGACTAGCTTTGAAATCTACTCCTTCAAATATTTGAGGAACTTTCAGGCTAAATATTTTATGTTCATATAACTCTCAGCAAACATGTTCTCTAATACTTCTTTCCTGTCTTCTCTCCAAGACCCATCATGGGTCCCATCGTGGGTTCCATCCAGTTGTTCAAAAGTTCATTTTAAACTATGGTATGTCTAGAACACTGTGAGCCATACATGAGGAATGGTATCAAGTAAGTAGAGTAAAATGGTCTTTTATTCCCCTTGATTAGCGTACATTAAGTAAAAATGAGTAAATAAATGAATGAGTATTAATGCAGCTTTAGGATTTCTTCTGAGACTTCCCTGGTGGTCCAGTGGTTAAGAATCTGCCACCAACGCAGGGGACACAGATTTGATCTTTGGTCCAGGAAGATTCCACGTGCCAGGGAGCAACTAAATCATAATTACTGAGCCCACAACCTAGAGCCTGCGCTCTGCCACTGCATTGAGAAGCCTGAGCACCACAATGAAGAATAGCCCCTGTTTTCAGAAACTAGAGAAAGCCCATACTCAACAATGAAGACTCAGGGCAATCAAAAATAAATTAATTACAAAAAAGATTTCTTCTTCCTCCCACCTCTTTTTGTCCACATTATCATTCTGCTGATTCCTATGATGTTGCTATTAACTAAACTTGATTTTTCACATAGATTGCCAGTAAGCCAAATATTAATACATGCTTAGAAGATTATAGTTTTAAGTTCTGAATGCATGATTTACCACTTAATCCCTAGTTAATTTTACCCAAGGTGTGGTCCATTGTTACACTTTGTACATGCTGTTAAATATGAATACTTTTGGATGAAGCATTAGTTATCCTTTTCAATTTCATGTCATATGTATTTATCCAAATCATTGACAATAACATTAAACAGACACAAGTATCTTGGCCTTGGTTTTATATCTGAAACTTGCCAAAATTATTTTAGAACAATTATTTACTCATTTAGAAATCTGCCTGACTGTATTATCAACTGAAGTGAAGTGAAAGTTGCTCAGTTGTGTCCGACTCTTTGTGACCCCAGGGACTATACAGTCCATGGAATTCTCTAGGCCAGAATACTGGAGTGGGTAGACTTTCCCTTCTCCAGGAGATCTTCGCAACTCAGGGATCAAACCCAGGTTTCCCATATTGCAGGCAGATTCTTTACCAGCTGAGACATAAGGGAAGCAACTGACCCAAGTGCATATATACAGTTCATAAAAGAGGCTGTGCAGTATAGCAGCAGAGAATAGGCAAGGAGCAGAGCTGTATTCAAATCTCATCTCTACACTTACTAGCTGACAACTCTGGCAAGTAACTTAACCTCTGTGAGCCTCACTTTCCTCATCTTAATTCAGAGATATTGTGAATTATCATGGCTTTTGTAAGCATTAAAGATATGTGTGCTTAGTCACTTCAGTTGTTTCTGACTCTTTGCAATCCTATGGACTGTAGCCCTCCAGGCTCCTCTGTCCATGGGATTCTCTAGGCAAGAATACTGGAGTGGGTTGCCATGCCTGCCTCCAGGGAATCTTCTCAAGCCAGGGATCAAACCCTCATCTCCTATGTTTCCTGCATTGTAGGCAGATTCTTTACTGCTGAACCATCAGGGAAACATTAGAAATAAATTAACAAGAAACTCCTACCACAGTGTGTGGCATATAGTCCATAAATGGCTAAAATGAGAATGGTTAGATGTCCTCCTGAAATCTAGATCTCTATGACATTATATTGAACTTCAATTAGTAAACACATCAAAAAACAAAAACAAAAACTAAGAAGTCTAGCATTCAACCTGTTGAATCAATCTGCCTCCTGATCAGTTTTTGCTGCCTCAAGTATTACAAAGATCCTTTCAGCACAAAAATTATAGGATGAGATCATTTGTTGCTCTGGTCCAGTTGATTATTGCTTATAGTCCACTTCTCACCAAATAGTCAGAGGAAAATATGCATTTTGCTTCACACTATTAGCACATGATAATGACCAAGGATGGTACACATGCACTATTTTTCTGAATTACTGATAGATGCTTGCATCCACTCTATTTTCAGTCTGACATTAGCAGGATTTTGCTATTTTTAACATTCCTGCTAACACACACCCAGAGTCTTGTATCTTTTTATCATTCAAGTTGGCTGCTTGCTTTGAAGTTCTTTTTTTCAGCTCATCCTAATTTCACCCCTAGCAAGTAGATACATACAACTGGAGGACATTTGATCTTGTTTTTGTTTTAGTTTGCTTCTTTATTTTCCTTTTTTGGGGGAGCTGCCACTTCTCATGACTTGCAGGATATTAGTTCCTTGACCAGGAATTGAACCCAGGCCCTCAGTAGTGAAATTGCCTTGTCTTAACCACTGGGTCACCAGGGAATTCCCTACTTTATTTCTTTAAATAAATATCAATCTCACTTCCCTGTCTCATCTTGTTCCTAACGAGATCAAAGAAGCACCTTGGTATGGTTTCAGCATAAATCCATACTAAATCCCAAAGATTGCCATTTTGTTCCCTAAGTCATTTCAAAATACCTTTTTTTCCCCATTTTTAAAATTTATTTTTAATTGAAGGATAATTGCTTTACAATGGTGTGTTGGTTTCTGTCATATATCAACATGAATCAGCCATAGGTATACACCTGTCTCCTCTCTCTTGAACCTCCCTCAAAACAGCTTTTAAAGTCTTCTCAAATTTTCCTGGGGATCATGGATGAGCTCAGCATTCTTTTGTGCTTGTAATACACCATTTTCCTCTTGTATAAAATCAGAACATTTATCCATTTCCAGTCTTCTGTCATCATATGTCTTTTCTGCAAATATTCAACGGCTGCTGCTGACAGTATTTCTGAGATCACACCTGTAAATTCCCCCAGGTCCCTGGGGATAATTTCCTTGAATCTAGGGACTTGAATTTATTCAAAACAGCTAGGCACTCTCTCATCATCTCTTCATCTAATTTGGGAATTATTTTCCTCTTAACCATGTTTGTTCTACTCTTTTCAGTTTAAATATCATTTTCCTTGATAGAGAAAATAGAAGCAAATTAGGAGATAAGTAGTTTTTTTTTTTCTTACTGTAATCTGTTAGCATAATAAGATGAAAATCAAACATCAAGCCCATTTTTACCTTGTTCCTTTTTCACTCTAAGATAGATTTGAAAGGTTTTCCCCCCTAGTCTTGGCTATTTTACACTCAAACTTATTCTGAAGCTCCATTTTGCTTGATGCAATTCTCTGTCTTTAATTTTCTGTTTTGTTTTCATTTTTGCTTATGTGTCTTTCTCTCAAACTTTTACATGGTTTTAAACATGAACCCAACAAAACTCCCCATGCAGCCTAACTAGTTGTGCCTACATAATTAAATATTAAATTTGAGATGTTTACACTTGAGCTTGTCCCCATCCTCACCAATTTGAGCCACTGAAGCAGATTAATCTGTGGTGGGGTTGCCATTCAGAATATAAGCTGCCTCTAAAATAAGTCTTGTAAGCCAGGGTGACAAGCTGGCTGGAAATCTATTTAGCATGAGACTGAGGAGTTTTGCATGTCAGCTTGGCCCAGGAAAAACTCCCATGAAACAGACTATTCAGAAAAGGAAGAGCAATTCTGAAGATGATGTAGGGTGGTGACTGTCACCTGAATTCATTCCTGTCCTTATCTAGTTCTCAGGGAGAGACAGAGCTCTTAGCTGGGCCTATCAGATATATAGATAAACTTGGCTCACACTCCCAATTTCATGACATGAGAAAATCCAAATCTCTTTTTCAAAAAATTTCTGTAAATTCCTATCCATTCAAATGGAGGACATGGATATAAGTATGTCCAGCAACACTTTATTTGGTTGTTATGAATTCTAAAATGACATAATTCTCTTAACTCTTTTCTCCCAAATACCCTGTGATGTCCATCTGATCAGGTCACCCTTCCTTATATTCATAATTAATTTCAGAGATGCAGCTCCCTCTGTCAGTACCTCTTCTTTCTGTGAAATGACATAGTCAGCAAGCAAGCCAAGAAATTTCCAGTATCCCACTTTTAGCAGAATGATTTTACTAGCAGCTCCCTTGATAACTGAAGTCTCAATACCACCATTTGACCTCCTTGCCGGTTATGTTATGTGGGTTAGAATTATATTTTAGTGAATTTAGCATATTAGAGTTAGAAATATTTTCATTTGTCCTTGTTTTCAATTTTATTATGTCCCAAACCTTCACATCATCATTTTTCTTTTTTAATTTTTTTAATTGGTGGAAAATTGCTTTATAATATCGTGTTGGTTTCTGCTGACAATGCAATCAGTCATGATACATATATATCTCCCCTCCCACTCCTCCCCCATCCCACCCCTCTAGACGATCTCAGAGCACTAGGCTGGGCTCCCTGTGTTATTTAAAACTTCCCATTATCTGGGCTTCCCAGGTGGTGCTCATGGTAAAGAACCCACCTGCCAATGCAGGAGATATAAGAGATGTAGATTCTATCTGTGGGAGCAGATTTCCTGGAGAAGGAAATGGCAACCCTATTCTTGCCTGGAGAATCTCATGGACAGAAGAGTCTGGTGGGCTACAGTCCATAGGTTGCAAGGAGTTGGACACGAATAAAGGGACTTATCATTTTATAGCAATAGCACACTATTTTATGCACACATCGTCATTTTTCTATGTCATCCTATAAAATACTAGCTGTTACAAAGGAAATATCCTGTTCCGTATCCTGTTCATTTCTGCCTTATCCTTAACCAAGGAGTAAACTTCATGTTGGAAGAAGCGCCTCATTATCTTCCAGATCTATCCCCACAATCCCTACTTGCCTTTCTGACAAATTTGAAGACCCATCAAAACCTAAGTGGCAAGAGGTCTTTGGCAAAGTCTTCCATTTACTTCCTTCAAACTAGTTCTCATTCTTGTACATATTTCCATCACAAGACCTTTCATATTACTTCCTGATTCTTTTGTGCTAGGTAAAAATAATAGCATAATTCAAACATTTTTCTCCTGGCTGCTAAAGAGATTACTGGCCCAGCTAGATCTGGTTTTTTTCCTACTTCCAAGATTTTCTGTAGCAGGTTTAAAGCAGAATCAGGAGATAAGGATGTCTTAAAGCAAAATTTCATGGGGATTATGGAGTTGGGGGAGGGGGAGAAAGAAATGTTCTCTGAGTTTGGAAGAAAGGCGGGAATGCCTCCAGTGAAAGTAAAATGGGTGAGAATAGGTTTTTTAGAAACAAAGATTGTACTTCATTTCTTAGAGTTTGAGAACCATGAGTTGACCCTCTTCAAAAGTTCTTTTTTGGTTATCTGACTAAGCTTCTGTAATTGCTCCGAGACTGGATCACATGAGATCGTGGTATCCATAGGGTTACATTTTGTTTATGAGGCTCTTTGATCTCTTCTGTTAAGCTCCTTAATGGTGAGGGGCTAAAACATTAATTTCTACATTCCATGTTCTTAGCCCAAATGTATCTATATCTATATCTATATATATATATAAATATATATATATTTATTAAATAATAGATATTTAATAAATATTTGTTGAGCTGAAAATAGAAGTGTTTTATTTAACAAATGAGGAAGTCAGGTGGTCCCCCAAATCTGTACAGCTGTGCCCGTAGCAAGCCTGAAGTGCTTAAGCCTTTAATGTCATCAACACTTCAATACAAAATTTTCTTTTTTAAAAAAATAATTTTATTTATTTATTTGGTTGTTTTTGGCTGTGCTGAGTCTTCATTGCTGTGTAGGGTTTTTCTCTAGTTGTGATGAGTGGGGGCCACTCTCCACTTGTGGTGTATGGGCTTCTCATTGCCGAGGCTTCTCTTGTTGAGGAGCACGGGCTCCAGACAAGTGGGCTTCAGTAGTTGTGGCTCCTAGGCTCTAGAGCACAGTCTCAACAGTTGTAATGCACAGACTTAGAAGCTCCGACACATGTGCAGTCCTCCCGGACCAGGATTGAACCTGCGTCTCCTTCATTGGCTGACATTCTTTTCCATTGATCCACCACTGAAGCCCCCAAATTTTTTTAACTAAAGCCACTTTGTTGCTGCTAATTTTCAGTTCAGTTCAGTTACTCAGGCATGTCCGACTCTTTGTGACCCCATGAATTGTGGCATGCCAGGCCTCCCTGTACATCACCAACTCCCTGAGTCCACCCAAACCCATGTCCATTGAGTCAGTGATGCCATTCAACCATCTCATCTTCTGTAGTCCCCTTCTTTTCCTGCCCTCAATCTTTCCCAGCATCAGGGACTTTTCAAATGAGTCAGCTCTTTGCATCAGGTGGCCAAATTATTGGAGTTTCAGCTTCAACATCAGTCCTTCCAATGGACACCCAAGACGATCTTCTTTAGGATGGACTGGTTGGATCTCCTTGCAGTCCAAGGGACTCTCAAGAGTCTTCTCCAACATCACAGTGCAAAAGCATCAATTCTTCTGCACTCAGCTTTCTTTATAGCCCAACTCTCACATCCATACATGACCACTGGAAAAACCATAACCTTGACTAGATGGGCCTTTGTTGGCAAAGTAATGTCTCTGCTTTTTAATATGCTGTCTAGGTTGGTCATAACTTTCCTTCCAATGGGGTAAGCATCTTTTAATTTCATGGCTGCAATCACCATCTGCAGTGATTTTGGAGCCCAGAAAAATAAAGTCTGACACTATTTCCACTGTTTCCCCATGTATCTGCCATGAAGTGATGGGACCAGATGCCATGATCTTAGTTTTCTGAATGTTGAGCTCTAAGCCAACTTTTTCACTCTCCTCTTTCACTTTTATCAAGAGGCTCTTTAGTTCTTCTTCACTTTCTGCCATAAGGGTGGTGTCATCTACATATCTGAGGTTATTGATATTTCTCCTGGCAATCTTGATTCCAGCTTGTGCTTCTTCCAGCCCAGCGTTTCTCATGATGTACTCTGCATGTGAGTTAAATAAGCAGGGTGACAATAAATAGACTTGACGTACTCCTTTTCCTGTTTGGAACCAGTCTGTTGTTCCATGTCCAGTTCTAACTGTTGCTTCCTGACCTGCATACAGGTTTCTCAAGAGACAGGTCAGGTGGTCTGTATTCCCATCTCTTGAAGAATTTCCACAGTTTATTGTGATCCACACAGTCAAAGTCTTTGGCATAGTCAATAAAGCAGAAATAGGTGTTTTTCTGGAACTCTCTTGCTTTTTCAATGATCCAGCAGATGTTGGTAATTTGATCAATGGTTCCTCTGACTTTTCTAAAACCAGCTTGAACATCTGGAAGTTCATGGTTCACATATTGCTGAAGCCTGGCTTGGAGACTTTTGTGCATTACTTTACTAGTGTGTGAGATGAGTACACTTGTGCAATAGTTTGAGCATTCTTTGGCATTGCCTTTCTTTGGGACTGGAATGAAAACTGACCTTTTCCAGTCCTGTGGCCACTGCTGAGTTTTCCAGATTTGCTGGCGTATTGAGTGCAGCTCTTTCACAGCATTATCTTCTAGGATTTGAAACAGCTCAACTGGAATTCCATCACCTCCACTACCTTTGCTCGTAGTGATGCTTCCTAAGGCCCACTTGACTTCACATTCCAGGATGTCTGGGGAGTGATCACACCATCGTGATTATCTGGGTTATGAAGATCTTTTTTGTACAGGTCTTCTGTGTATTCTTGCGACCCCCTCTTAATATCTTCTGCTTCTGTTATTTTCATAACATGTCTGTCCTTTATTGAGCTCATCTTTGCCTGAAATATTCCCTTGGTATCTCTAATTTTCTTGAAGAGATCTCTAGTCTTTCCCATTCTATTGTTTCCTCTATTTCTTTGCACTGATAGCTGAGGAAGGCTTTCTTATCTCTCCTTGCTATTCTTTGGAACTCTGCACTCAAATGGGTATATCTTTCCTTTTCTCCTTTGCTTTTCACTTCCCTTCTTTTCACAGCTATTTGTAAGGCCTCCTCCGACAACCATTTTGCTTTTTAACATTTCTTTTTCTTGGGGATGTTCTTGATTCCTGTTTCCTGTACAGTGTCACGAGCCTCCATCCATAGTTCATCAGGCACTCTGTCTATCAGATCTAGTCCCTTAAATCTATTTCTCACTTCCACTGTATAGTTATAAGGAATTTGATTTAGCAGCCCCACGTCCAAGGTAAGGAGCAGTGGCTGCACTTTGCTGGAGCAGCCGTGAAGAGATACCCCACATGCAAGGTAAGAGAAAACCAAGTAAGACGGTAGCCTGCTAATTTTACTGGAAAATAAATCAGAGGATCTTCTAATATGATTCAACACTTTGAAACAGCAAACAATTACAATAGGAGATTTAGGGAGACACATATAGGACCTTCTGATCCTAGAGCCAGTTAAGTATAATTGTTAAACCCATGTGCCCTGTGGTATACTGTTCCCTCCATCCAAGAAGTATGTCTGTTATATAAATGACCTTTCTAGTCAGTTCAGTATAGATTCTGTGCTCTAAAAAATTTAGGGTGCTCTTCTCCCCAGAAATATAATGCAAAGATTGCTTTCAAGTACTAAACAGAAAAACAAAAAGACTAATAACAAAGTTATGTTTTTTCCTGTGATGCAAATTTGAATTTTTAAAAACTGTCCAGTATAAAAAAACTTTTCACTAACTTATTTTGCTATTTGCTTGGTTCAACTCTGCTGGTGCCCTTCCTATAATAAGTGCAAATTTTTTTCAGAACTAACAATGACAAAATTTTCATCATAAAGTTAACTTTCTATCTTCCTCTTATTGGTGCTGAAAATTTGTAGTGATGAGAAGCATATGCATTTGAGTTTAGGGGACTTAAACATTCTTTTAGGCTAGGAATTTGAAATCTAGAGAGCCTCAAACAGAATTTTGTCAAATAACTTTTTTTTAGAAAAGCAATCTAGACTTTTAGACACCTGTTCTAGCATACTTTCAACCATACCCAATATTTCAATATAATTCTAAGTTTTCTAGAGCAAAAGTGTTAAGAAAGTTTTCCTATGCCTTGTCTGATGTTTTACCTTACACACAGTGAGAGGAGAAAATATTAATCACTCAAGTATTTACTGGGCTTCCCAGGTAGCACTAGTGGTAAAAACCCACCTACCAATACAGGGAATGCTGGAGACATGAGTTCAATCCCTGGGTTGAGAAGATCCCTTGGAGGAGGGCATGGCAACCTACTCCAGTATTGCTGCTTGGAGAAACCCATGGACAGAGGAGTCTGTATGGCTACAGTCCACAGAGTTGCAAAGAGTAGGACAAGACTGAAGTGACTTAGCATGCATGCAAGTAAGTATTTACTGAATCTCTACTGTGCTCTGAGAATTATATGAAGGGTCATGAGAAATGCAAAAACAAAAGAAAACAAAAATGTTATTGCTGTCAGCCTTGAATTTATTGCATTGTTGCTATTGATTATAGAAAAACTATAGCTGCTTAGAGGCTAGAAATAATAATCATGCTAATGATAATTCATTATAATAATCATAATACAATCTCTCATTTGTTTCCAGTTAGTTTTCAGGAGTATTGTTCCACGTATAGATGTAGTTTTGATGTATTCATCAGGGGAGGTGAGCTCCATGTTTCTTATTCCTCCAGCTTGTATAGGAAACAAGATTGTCTCAGCAGAATCTTTGAGTGACAGATAGACATAAACTAATTGAGATGTAGAGTAACATCAACCTGAGGAAAATTGTTTAAAAATGAGAATTCTTATAGCAAATTTAACAAGGACAATCTTACAGTAACAACACTGATAGGCTGTAATGTGCAAGAAAGTTGAGTGTGAGCAGATATATAGTATTAAAATGGTAGAGTGGGACTTTCCTAATGGTCTAGTGCTTAGGAATCCACGCTTCCAATGAGGGGGCATGGTTCAATCCTTGGACTGGAGACCTACACCCCACATGCTATGCAGTGTGGTCTATTTTTTTTTTATTTAAAAGTAAATGAAAAAGCAAAATAAAATGGTAGACTGGTCAACCAATATAGGAAATCCTCATTTCATTTTTTAAAACAATTTTATTGCAGTGACTATATGTGCATGCTCACATATAGTCGTGTCTGACTCAATCGTGTCTGACTCCTTGCAACCCCATGGACTTGGGTCCTCTGTCCATGGAATTTTTCAAGCAAGAATACTGGAGTGGCTTGCCATTTCTTCCTCCAGGAGATCTTCCTGACCCAGGGATCAAACTCATGTCTCTTGAGTCTCCTGCACTGGCAGGCAGATTCTTTACCATTGTGCTGACATACAATAAATTGTGCCTACTAAAGTGATAACGGATGTTACAAACTTATTATGATGATCATTTCACAATGTATACAAATATGAAAACATTGTATTATACATATGAAATTAATATGCTGTTATATGTCGATTATATTTCAATTTTAAAAATTATTATATGATTTGATGAGTTTTGACATATATATATCAAACCATCATCACAATCAAAATAATAAACATACCCATCACCCCCAAGAGTTTTCTCCTGTCCCTCTGCAGCCTCTCGCTCCTGCCCCTTTCCACCTTCTACCCTCTTTTCCCAGGCAAACACTGATCTGTATTCTGTCACTATAGACTACCTTCTTTTTTATAATTTTATATACATGCAACCGTACACTGAATATTCCCCGCCCGTTTGTCTTACTCAGCATCGTGTTATTGAAGGTCATCCCTGTCCTAGCATATATCAATGGTCCATTCATCTTTATTGCTGAGTAGTCATTTCAGAGGATAGGTATAACATAGATTGTGTATCCAGTTGGTGAACTTTAGGGCTGTTTCCAGACTTCACATATTACAGAAATTGCTGTTATGGACCTTTTTGTTCATTTCCGTGTGTAGACATATGCTTTTGTTTCTCTTGGGTAAATATCTAGGAATAGAATGGCTGCATTAACTTTTAGACACTGCCAAACCATTTCCCAAAGGGATTATACCATTTTATATTCTCACCAGCATTATATGAGAGTAATAATTCATCTGTAGCCTCACCAACACTTGGTATGGTCAGTCTTTTTAATTTTAGTTATTGTAACAGATATATAAGAGAATCTAATTGTGATTTTAATTTGTGTTATTCTGAGAACTAATGATATGAGAATCTTTTCTTTTTCTTATTTGCCATCTGTATGTGTTTAAAATTTTTGAATAGAGTATGTGTTTAAAACTTTTTTCTATTTTTATTGTTGTTTTTATTATCTTGAATAAAGTATGTGTTTAAAACCTTTTTCTATTTCTATTATTGTTTTTTATTATCAGTATATCAATCCTTTACATATTTTGGGTGCTGGTTCTTTCCTAATCAAATATACAATTTGAAAATATTTTCTCGAATATTTTCTTTTTGAATAAAGTATGTGTTTAAAACTTTTTTCTATTTTTATTGTTGTTTTTTATTATCAGTATATCAATCCTTTACATATTTTGGATGCAGGTTATTTCCTAATCAAATATACAATTTGAAAATATTTTCTCCCCTATCCCTGCCTCATTTATTTTACTTAACAATATCTCTCAAAGAGCAGAGTTTTAAATTTTGATGTAGTTTAATTTATCAATTTTGTTTTTTCACTGTGGATTGTGTTTTGTGCCATAGCTAAGAAATATTTGTGTAATCCAAGATCACAAAAGGTTTCCTTGTTTTTTTCTGGCTGTTTTATAGGTTTAGATTTTACACCTAGGTCCATAATCCATTCTGAGTTAATTTTGATATATTGTAAAGGAAGTCTGTTTAGTATCAGATAAATTTTCCAATTTATCTGTGGCATGGTCTGCCAAGAAGAGTAGTGGGAATTGCTCTATTGGAGTTATTTTCAATACAATTGGAAAAAAACATTGCGGGATTAAGCAAACAGCTCTGCATATGCAGAAGATATTACCAACTGGGTATGCTATCTGTCATGTCATTTGCCTATTTTCTGATTCTTTGCCTGCTTTTCTGAAATCATTTTCATCATATCAAGGAAGCTAAAAGCCCTAAAATTCACAAGTTGTAGAATTTCACATAATTTAAGGTTACTGGATCATATTTCCATGCAAGTTTCCACTGGTAGTGTTGTATCCGCTTGAAAAGACAAGAAGCATTGGTTTTCCGCCAATCCACTAAAATGTTCATAAGTTTCCTTTGTGCCCATCCCTTCTATTTGACACTCTAATTGATGTCTGGGGTGATATTTTAGAATTTTCTTTGAATTCATTTACTCCATTTTTCAGGAAAAAAAAAAAAAGATTCTCCTGAGTTCTAGCCTTTATAATGGGCTTCAGCTGGGAGATAATATCTTTTCCAAAAAAAAAAAAGAGATAACTTACTGTCGTATTCCTTGTTCCCCATAGATTTCTTCTTTGTAGTTTAATCTTTATAATTAAATGTTTAACTAGGTGAAAGATAGGCTACCAGAGTTCTTTTAGAATAATGACTGATGTCGCCTTATTCAAAATTGGGATCACGACCCCTAGGAAATCCTAGAGAGGTTTTTGGAATATATGGAAATTTCCAAAAGTATCTCAGAGTCCTAAATTTTGTAGGGCATTTATCTAGCTTGCATGTAACCAGCAGGGTTATTTGCACTTAAGAAAAAGATGACCTCTCCCATCTCTGGAGTCCTTCTCCGTCTTTTGTCATTCTCTATCTTGAACAGATATAGGTCTTGGAATTGCATTCAGTCTTATCTTTACTAATACTTATACCTATAAAATGAATTGCTTGATTTTGGGGTAAGAAAGAGAACATGAAATGAAACATGGTTTAGAGGAGACTACGGAGGGGAAAAACTTTATAGAGTTAAATTCTTATGTATAAAAATGATTTATGTACACCCAATACTAACAAATTAGCATCAAGCAGTTATTTGTTCAGTTGAATTAATTTGCCAAATTATATTTAATTTTGGTAGAGGTTTTGCTGATAAGCACAACGGTCCCCTGTCCATCACAGTCCTGCCCTACCCTACTTTAGGGAAAGCACAAAAAGTACATCCTTGCTGTTATTCCTTTCTAACTTCTTCAGGGCAGCAAACAGATACTTTGGCTACTCAGTACCTATTCTCCCTATCTTTCTTAGTAACAGAAACTCAAGTTTTTCATGAGGACAGTGTATTTGTATTTTCAGCCAGAAAATTACATTCTCCAACCTCTTTCTACCTAAGGTATACCTCTGTGGTTAACTTCCAGGAAATGAGGTATAAGCATAGTCGTGTTGTGGGGTTTCTGAGTGAGCAGCTTAGAAATTATTGGCCTCTCCTTTTCTCTTTTGTGAGAGAGTAATAAACTAATTTGTTTAAATTGCCACTGTTTGCGGAGGCAGGCTCTCATTTTCTGTTATGTGCAACTGAACCTAATATTGCTAAGTGATAACAATATGGCATAATGATTACAAGCAAATTCTCAAGGAGGCTGTAAATAAACAAAATCAGAATCTCAACATGTCCTGGGGCAGCCCTGACAACTTTTCTCAATCTGAAACTCTTCTCTAAACCTAATCTGAGCCTTTCAGTCCATGTCTAGAGTCAACTAGGAGGAAGGAAGTATTGTTCTAAGTAGTGTTTTATTATAGAAACAAAGTTTATCACATATTTTTCTTTATAAAATTATTGCATGATCATTATAGGAAATGTAAGAAACTCAAAAATATAGTAAGAAAGGACTTCCCTGGCCTTTCAGTGCAGTGGATGTGGGTATGATCCCTGGTGGGGGAACTAAGATCCCACAGGACACAGGAAAACTAAGTCCATGCGCCACAACAAGAAAGCCTATCATGACAAGGAAGATCCAACACAGTCAAAATAGTAATAAAATGCTTCTGAAAAAGGAAATAAAGTAAGATATTAAATTGGAGAAAACAACCCATATCCTCTTTGAAAATAACTACAGTTAATCTTTTGATATATTTACTTCTGGTCTTTTTCTCCGAGTTTCTATAATGTTGCACACATGATTTTGTATTCTGCCTTTTTCCTCTTAAAGGATGATAAAAAATGTTTTGATGGTTATGTTATACTTTACTGAGTGGGTTAAGCATTTTCTACTTAATCGTTCACATGCTGTTGGATATTTAGGTTTCTAACTGATGGCTGTGGTTGTTGTTCAGGTGCTAAATCATGTCCAACTCTTTGTGACCCCATGGACTGCAGAATGCCAGGTTTCATTGTCCTTCACTAACTCTCGGAGTTGCTCAAACTCATGTCCATTGAGTCAATGATAACTGATGATATAATATAGCAATAGGAAGGATTAGGTGTGTTACCCTATTTAAATTGTGCATCACATAGTTTGGTTCCAGATCTGGGTACATTTAGAAAGTACAATCCTACTTTCCAAATGTGTGTCTCAAGCCACCGGTCTCAAGCTTATGCATGCAGAGGCTGATTAAAATGCTGATTGCTCTCCCCATTCCAAAGATTCTGATTCAGTAGATGTGGATTCTGACCTAAGAATTTGCACTTCTAACACATACTCAGTTAATGTTGATGCTTTTAGAGTCATGGTCTTCAAGGACATTAGAAAAGGTTGCTTCATGTTCTCCCATATATTTTAATACTCCCTTTCTCCTCAGTTTTCAACCCCTAAATTATCTTTCTTTTGCTAATATCTTCCCCCAAACTTTTATGCTCCCCAAACTCTCCTTTATCTGTAAATTATGTGGCTTTTACTCTCTGCCAGTCTATCTCTTCCTCTCTACTTTCCTGCTAACCTCCAATTCTTGGCTTCTTTTACTTTGCTCAGATTTTTATAACATCAGCAGCAGTCTGGCTAAGAGAGACCCATCTTAGAGGTTGGGGTAGGGACTGAGCTGAAAATGATAAGTCTCTTTACACAGGAAGAAATCTAAGAACCCTCCAATATTAAGAAAATTAATTCCATCACAAGTAATAAAGATGGTTTCATTAGAATAGATTCCCAAAAGCAGAATTCCTGAGTCAAGAGATGAAAATTTGTTAAATCTTGATCTAGATGGAAAGGTTAAGAGCACAGATGCTAACGTTTGACACACATGAGTTCAAATTCCACTTCTAGTTGTGTGATTTGGGGAAGGTCAATTAACCCCACCAAGTCACAGTTTCCCAATCTCTGAATATTCATTGGAAGGACCAATGCTGAAGCTGAAGCTCCAATACTCTGGATTTCCTGATGGGAAGAGTCAATTCATTGGAAAAGACCCTGCTGTTGGGAAAGGCTGAAGGCAGGAGAAGAAGGGGGTGACAGTGAATGAGATGGCTGGATGGCATCACCGACTCAATGGACATGAGTCTGGGCAAACTCCAGGAGATAGTGGAGGACAGGGAAGCCTGGTGTGCTGCAGTCCATGGGGTTGCAAAGAGTTGGACACAACTTAGCAACTGAACAACAGCAAAGTATAAAAATAATAAAGTATTTACATATATTATAATTCTTCATATATAAAGTTTAAAAAGTATAAAAATAGCATCTAATAGGGTGGTTTTGAGGATTATATATGGTAATGAAAGTAATGCTTAGCAAATTTCCTGGGACTTAGAGTTATATTGATGTTATTATTGCTATTGCTGCCGTTGTTATTGTTGCTAAGTTACTTTTGGAGGGCTTTCCAGATTCATACTCCCATGAATAATGTAGTAGAGTAGTAACTTGGTAGTTACTAGGGTCTAACTACACTACACAGTCTTTATGTCTACGTTGAAGGTGAAAAGAAGTTCTTTCTAATTAATTGAGAAAGTCTGCTTACTAGAATTTGAAGGAAACAGTGGAACTAATGATTCACAGTTTAAGACCACCTTAAATCCACTCATGATTCATGCAACGTGAAGCCACACTAGACAGATAATTTCCTACCTACTGTAACATAGAGTCCCTTGGACATCAAAGAGATCAAACCAGTCAATCCTAAAGGGACTGGAAGGACTGATGCTGAAGCTGAAGTTCCAATATTTTGGCCACTTGAGGTGAAGAGCCAATTCACCTTGGAAAAGACCCTGATGCTAGGAAAGACTGAAGGCAGGAGGATGAGAGGGCAACAGAGGATGAAATGGTTGGATGGCATCACAGACTCAATAGACATGAGTTTGAGCAAACTCTGGAAGATAGTGAAGGACAGGGAATCCTGGCATGGTGCAGTCCACGGTTCTCAAAGAGTCAGACATGACTGAAACGACTGAGAACAAAAGCATGCAAGCTCTTGGAAAGGGGCTTCCCAGGTGGTGCTAGTGGTAAAGAACCTCCCTGCCAAAGCAGGAGACATGAGAAATGCAGGTTTGATCCCTGGGTCGGAGAAGATCCCCTAGAGAAGGGCATGACAACACACTCTGGTATTCTTGCCTGGAGAATCCCATGGACAGAGGAGCCTGGCAGGCTGCAGTCCATGGGGCCTCAAGAGAGTTGGACAGGACTGAGCACATATGCACAAATGCCTGAGTATCAATGGACCCTTTGTGGTTACCATCACATGAAGCATAGGATGGCATGCATCCTGTTTTTCTCAACCAAATATCTATGATTTTGTTGATTCTATTATTCTTTTCTTATAGCTTTTGTTTCCCAAATGTGGCCTCATTATTGTTGACTAAAATAATCAGAGTTTTAGTTTCAAATTTTCAGTTGCTCTTAAGTGATGATCAGAAGGTAAGCCAAATTCCTAGTTCCTCAGTTTATGCCTGCTAAGTCATTTCAGTCATGTCCAACTCTTTACGACCTCATGAACAGTAGCCCACCAGGCTTCTCTGTCCATGGGATTCTCCAGGCAAGAACACTGGAGTGGGTTGCCATGCCCTCCTCCAGGGGATCTTCCTGACCCAGGAATCGAACCTGCATCTCTTATTGGCAGGGCGGATTCTTTACCACTAGCACCACCTGGGAAGGCCAGTTCCTAAGCCTGTATTTGCCAAATACACACCTAATAGGAACTACTTTATGGCTGTAATACACATGCATCTTTTGATCTGTGAAAATAAATGTGCAAATCCTTGGTGCAATCCATCATAAACTGCAAAGCATATGCTACCTTCTACTTGCTATTGGTGAAATCAGAACAGCTTCAAAATCACAAACAGTCATTTGTTTCAGGAATGGCAAGTGTGTCTTCTGTCGCGTACATTAAAGTCTATTATTCAAGAGAAACACAAAGTAAATCTTGTGTGAGCTGAGTCGATTTTTGTCTTACCACACAAAAAGGCAGCTGGATAAAGAAGATGACCTTTGTTAAAAGGAAAAAAAATCTTCAATACCTGGTGTTCACTGCCAGTGGGTGTTCTGGTGTTGGCTCTTAAAAGAAGCAGGAATCCTATTGTCATTTCTTCTATCTTTAATGATGAAATTTGCTTTCAAGTTTGTGTTTAGTCTCAGGCTATAAAAGTCCAGTACCTCCCCAGCACTTGATTCTGGGTCATTTCTTGGGGACCCTCACCATACTCTGAGACAAAATAAGCAGCTCTAGATAAAAAAGCTCCAAGCTTCAACACTGAATTGCTGAAACGGGTACAAGTGCAAGGCTGTTAATAGCAACCCAATTGATTTTGAACTTCAGGAGATTTGCCTTTCCCCGACTCTCCAGGTTTGGCTCTGACTTAGATTAAAGCTTTTTCTATTTAAATAGACAGGAGCTGTCCTGGAGGAGAGGAGGAGAGAGAGAAATAAATTCTAAATTACCAAAGCACAAATATGTATGCAAAAGCAATCAGGGGCTTTGACGAAAGAGGACAATTTATAGTCCATCCCTAGATATTAAGACTATATTATTCTTAAGAATTTTAGCTAGAGATTAGAGTTAGGTTGACCTAGCTTATTAGTAGTTGAAGGAGTTCAGTTTGGAAAAACATTCATGACTCTGTGTGTGCGCTGAATTGCTTCAGTCGTGTCCGGCTCTTGCAACACTATGGGCTGTAGCCCACTAGGCTCCTCTGTCCACAGTTTCTCCAGGCAAGAATACTGTAGCGGGTTGCCATTTCCTTCTGCAGGGGATCTTTCCGATCCAGGGATCAAACTCAATCTTTTCCGGCTCCTGATTGGCACATGAGTTCTTTACCACTGGCACCACCTTGACTGTATTTTAAGAACAAGAATGGATTGGGCAGTTTGCAATATTTTGCCCATTAGGCATATAGATGTTATGACACACTGCAAATATATAACTGAAAGACCTTTAATAAGACTGTTAGGATTTCCATGGCTTCTTAGCAGGAAAACATTGGTGAACTTTATTTGATTATGTACTATATCCTCTCTCTCAGGCCCTATTTTTTTTCCTTTGGCAAATTGTGAAATTAATATAACTGATTCAGCTATCTTGTGAGTTACCAGTATGCATTGGTTCATTCATTCTTTCATTTGTTCTTTTGTGAATTCATCCATTTCACTAAAGAAATATCTTATTAAATACTTGATACAATAGTAAAGGCTGGAGATACACATTTATAAAACAAAATTCCTGCCCTCACAGAGTTTCCAGTCTGTTGAATGTCTTCTAACACATCTACTTCAGTGGTCCCCAAAAAAGTCAGTGATGCTTCTAGTTTACCTTTCAATTATGCAGTTCAAGAATTAATACTCAGGCTGATTTCTGTAGCATAGGGATAGCTTTTGCCCAGGTGTCTGACACTTTAACGACCCCATGGACTGAAGTCTGCCTGGCTCCTCTGTCCTTGGGATTTTCCAGGCAAGAATACTGGAGTGGGTTGCCATTCCCTTTTCCAAAGGATCTTTCAGACCCATAGATTGAACCTGTGTTTCCTATATTAGCAGGCAGATTCTTTATCACTGAGCCCCCTGGGAGCACATCTTCAACAAAAGTAGGTATCAATACTATCAATACTAGATAGAATAATTTTCTAAATTTCTGGCACTCGAAATTACATATGTGTGTATATACATATATATATATAATTGCTTCACTTGAATTTTCACAATTACTAATTACAATTTATTGTTGTATTATATAAATACATATTTTTGTCATAATATGCATACATATGTTATAAATGGCTTACATGTATTCTTTTCTCACTTTTCTACTAAACTGTTCATTTATTATTGATTTTGGCTTTTAACCCTTTGTGGATTATACAAGATTATCATATTTTCCTACTTTGTTCATTGTGTTTCTTTCTTATAGTGTTGGGCATAAAAAGGTTTAACATTTTTATGTAAACAAATCTGATTATTTTTATGGCCTCTGGATTTGAGTCTTGCCTTATAAAGCCTATAATATTCTAGGTTTATAAAAATTTTCTCCTGCACATTCTTCTAATATTTTTATTGTTTAACATTTTCATTTTTGCTTAATCCACTTGTAATGGACATGGAACAACAGACTAGCTTCAAATAGGAAAAGGAGTACGTCAAGGCTATATATGGTCACCCTGCTTATTTAACTTATATGCAGAGTACATCATGGGAAATGCTGGGCTGGATGAAGCACAAGCTGGAATCAAGATTGCCGGGAGAAATATCAATAACATCAGATGTGCAGATGACACCACCCTTTTGGTAGAAAGTGAAGAAGAACTAAAGAGACTCTTAATGAAAGTGAAGGAGGAGAGTGAAAAGTTGGCTTAAAGCTCAACATTCAGAAAACTAAGATCATGGCATCCAGTCCCATCACTTCATAGCAAATAGAGGGGGAAACAGTGGCTGACTTGATTTTTGGGGGCTTCAAAATCACTGCAGATGGTGACTGCAGCCATGAAATTAAAAGATGCTTACTCCTTGGAAGGAAAGTTATGACCAACCTAGACAGCATATTAAAAAGCAGAGACATTATTTTGTCAACAAAGGTCCATCTAGTCAAGGCTATGGTTTTTCCAGTGGTCATGTATGGATGTGAGAGTTGGACTATAAAGAGAGCTGAGCACTGAAGAATTGATGCTTTTGAACTGTGATGTTGGAGAAGATCCTTTAGAGTCCCTTGTACAGCAAGGAGATCCAATCAGTCCATCCTAAGGGAAATTGGTTCTGGGTATTCATTGGAAGGACTGAAGTTGGGGCTGAAACTCCAGTATTTTGGCCACCTGATGTGAAGAGCTGACTCATTTGAAAAGACCCTGATGTTGGGAAAGATTGAAGGCAGGAGGAGAAGGGGATGACAGGATGAGATGGTTGGATGGCATCACCGACTCAGTGGACATGAGTTTGGGGAAACACCAGGAGTTGGTGATGGACAGGGAAGCCTGGTATGCTACAGTTCATGGGATCGCAAAGAGTCAGACACAACTGAGCAACTGAACTGAACTGAACTGAACTTGTAACTTGTTTTCCTATATTTTGTTCTGTAGAAATCCAATATTAAATTTAAATTTATTTTTATAAGAATTTCCAAACATTTTGATGTGTTAAGTCAGTGGGAACATCTAAATGAGTTAATCACTTAACAATAAGTAGATTGTGTGTTTGATCAATGATATTTTTCTTAAAGTTGTTGAATAGGAGGCCATATACTTTTACATGGCATGAAACAACAATGGTCTAAATGCTTCAACATTCTGCCAAAGTTTGGCATTAAAAAACTATTCATATACTGTCTTTTAAATAAAGTATACTTAAAAAGTGTAAATAAAATATATTGTCCTTTAAAAGGTAATGGAGAGGAAAAAAATTATGAATTGCTCCATCATGGCATACAATTTTTTTTT